>CABFOC020000034.1:0-610803 GCA_902141235.2 Clonostachys solani
AGTTATTAATAATAAAGTAAATTTAATAATTATATATTATTAAGTTTATCTTTATATTATAATAACTAAGTAAATAATATATTTAATAAAGTATTTAATAAAGTACTTTTTAATAATATAAAAGACTTATATAATATACTTAGCTTTATTAATAATTACTTTATTATATATACTTATTATAACTTAATATTATTACGCTCTAGTTATAGGCTACCCTATACTTATATTATATAATATACTTAAAGTATTAAGAAGGGTGCTTAGGACTAAGCACTAAGTAACTATAACTAAGTATACTTTACTTAGTCCTAATTACTATATATAAATACTAAGCACTTTAGTATATATATATATTTATTTCTTAAATAGAAATACTCTCTTAAATAGTTATTAATATAATTATCTATATATCTATTATTACTAGCTTTATAATACTTATATATTAATAGTAACTTATATTATATAGCTTATAATAACTTAATTATACTACTTAAAATAATACTCTAATTAGTTTAACTTTAACCTACCCTAGACCTAGTCTAGTATAAGTTATCTAACTATTATATATTAATAACTCTTATTTAGCTAATTACTTTATTTTAATTACTATATAATAATAAAAGATAAATATAATTACTTTAGGAACTCCTACCTAGTAAAATAATACTATAAGAATACTAATTACCTAGTAGATAATAAAGTAGCTCTTAATATATATTAAAGGACTTAAAAAGAAATAAGTAAAAGACTAGGGGAGATAATATAATTAACCTTACTAGAACTATTTACTAGAGATATCTAGGAATTAGATAAATTTAAAATCTAACTTTAAGCTTACTTTAAGTTCTTTTTAATAAAGCTTAAAGAAGATAAAGATAAGGTTAGGTTTATAGGAACTTACCTTACTAATACTATAAGATAATAATTCTAAGTATTCCTTTATAATTAGTATAATAATAAAGCTAAACTAAATAGCTAAAATTAAAATATAGTTAATATCCTTATTAGCTATAAAAACTTTATTATTATACTTATAAGAGCCTTTAGTAAGGTTAACTATAAATAATAGGCTATAAAGGAACTTAAAAACCTATAATAAATTAATATTACTTTAGAATATACTATAAAGTTTAAGGAAGTTATATCCTAATTAAATTAAGATAATAAATTACTTAAGTTTATATTCTATAATAAGTTTAAGGATAAGGTTAAAGATTAACTTTTTAAGATAAATAAACTAAAAGACTTAATTAAATATATAGCTATAGTAGTATAAATTAATAATTACCTTTATAAAAGAAAGTAATAAAGGGGAAAGAGATAAAGTAATTAGAATTATATAAAAGCTAATAATAAACTTAACTAAGGAGTATAATAAGTCCTACTTCTATCTATAGAATCTAGGATATACTTAAGTCCTATAGAGCTAGGGATTATAAAAAAAAGGAAATACTATAATTATAGAGAAATAGGATATATATCCCCTTAGTATTTAAAACCTAAGAAGTAATATAATTAAAAGCTTATTAAAGAAGGTAAGAAATAGTTAGAAATAATTAGGAAAACTAAGAATTAAACCTTAGGAATAATTTAATAAATAGCTTAAAAAGGAATACCTATAAATATTATAGCTCTTAAATTTTCTATAATACTTATACCTATCTTTACTAAAATACTAAAAGAATAAAAATAATAAGAAGATAGTATAGTAAAAGAAAACTAATAATAAATTAAGGAAGCCTTTTAAGATATAAAGAAAAAGTATAAAAAAGGTAAGATTAACTTAGAATATAATCCTTTAACTAAATATAAATTAATATTTTAATACTATAATAAGTTTATTAAATATATACTAAAAGAAAGGAAATACTATCTATAAATAAGAAATATAATATAAGTAGAATATAAAGAAGTATATATATATTATTAACTAAAAATTAAATAATAAGACCTATTTACTATAATAATACTTATAATCTATAGATAAAAGATAATAGATACTATTTAATACTTAAATAGCCTCTTTAAGTTATTAAGCTACTAAAAGAGTATCTCTAAAACTAATTACTATATAGAATTATAAATAATATACTATAATATCTTCTATATAATTTATTAATAATAGAAAATAAAGAATAATATATTCCTTTAGCTTAATAAAAAGATATCTCTTAGGTATATTAATAAATAAATACTTTACTTTATAAATAAACTACTTAATATTAATTAATATTCTATCTTTAAGGAAGACCTAGAGAAATACTTTAGAGAATATAAATTTAAGGAATTATTAACTAAGTTATATTAAGAATAATAATATAAGATTTATAAAGAAGATAAAATTAAACTATAGTATAAATAGAAAGCTTAAGAAGATTAAGTAGTTTATAACTATAAGGGATATATTAAATAATATATAAACTAAAAATACTTAAATTATTAATATATAAAATAATTAATACTTAATTTAATAAGAGAGGGAGATAATAATAAAAACTATATAAAGAAGTCCTTTAAATAATAATAAGATTAAGAAGAAAATAAATATTAATACTAAGAATAAGCTATTATAGTATTATTAATTAAAGATAAAGAAATTAATAAGGAATAAGGAATTACCTTTATAAATAAAAGGGAATAAACTATAAGTTACTTTTAAGGAGGGAAGATACCTCTAGAGGAATAAAATAAAATTAGCTAATAATTAAAAAAGTTTTAAAAGTATATCCTAAAATATATAAATATATCTAAGATATTTAAGGAACTCTTAAGATAGGTACTTAAGTATAATAATAAGTATAATAAACTTAAAGAATAAGTTAATTAAGTAAAAAATAATAATTACTATTTATAATAGAGCTATAAAATAGTAAAATATTAGGTTAAAGGACCTTAAGGGTAATAAAAATTAGAAGCTTTATTAATATTATAATTAATATTAAGATTATAGGAAAAATACTTATTACTTTAATAAACTATAGAGTATAAAGAGATTATATCTTATTAATAATAATTAATTAATTCTACTTATTATAAAGAAAAAAGAAGAAATCCTATATAGTATTTAATATTAAAGGAATTACTATATAATATATAATTATATAAATTACTAAGTATTAGGAATTAATTAAGCTATATATTAATAATAAAGATTTTATTATAATAAATACTATATTATACTTATAGATATAATTAATTAATTTAACCTTATAGATTTAACTTTTCTAATAAATATTATAAACCTTAAATATAATAACTTTTCCTAGAAGCTTTTCTACTATATTATATTAAGTAAGCCTAAATTTAAATTAATCTACTATATTAAAACTTAAATAAAGACTACCTCTATTTAGATTAATTTAATATAGTATATAATATACTAGAACTAATAGTTATATATTAGATTATAATAAGTATATATAATAAAGTAATTATTAATAAAGCTAAATATATTATATAGGTCTTTTATATTACTAAGGAGTACTTTATTAAATACTTTATCTACTTAGCTATTATAATATAGAGATAAACCTAATAAATATAGCTATTAGATTTACTTTATTATTAATAGCTTTATTATTATAAGAAGCTCTCTAATTAAATATAGGCTTAAGGATTTTATATATATTAAGTATAGCTCTCTTAGGTTATTTATAATTAAAAGTAGTATATCTTCTAAGAGCTTATTATCTACTTTAATAATTAAGCCCTTATTAATAGGGATATAAATATTAAATAATAATATCTTATTATTATTATTACTATTATTACTACTATATAGGAAAGTAATTATAGTTAATAGTAATAAGTATCCCCTTTTAAAGCTATAGCTAACTTATATATTAGCTAGCCCTTATTAAAGTTTTTAATAAGATATTAATACTTATACTTAAGCTAAATATATAAATATTTAAGTTTTTATAATAAAGGTTTAAATATAAGCTATAAATTATATTTTAAGAACTATATATAATAGTTATATATATAGCTTAATCTTAGGACTAGATAACCTTTATTTATAGTAAGGAAAAATAAATAATATTAAAGGAATATAGTTTAAGTATAATAATAGGATTATTAACTTAGAGACTAATTATCTTATAATAAAAATCTAAGGAAAGAAATTTAATATTACTTATAATATAGTACTACTAAGTACTTATAATATTATATTAAGATTACCTTAGCTAAAAGATATAAATCTATTAATTAATTAACTTACTAGCTATATAAAGTAGAGGGATACTCTTATAAATTAATATTAGGATTAATAAAAATTAAAATTTTATTAAATATTAAAAGAATTTAATAAAACTTTAATAACTAAAAGTACTATTATAAAAAATAAGGATAATAACTTATAATAATAAATAGATATAGTAAATTTAGTCTTAATAATACTATAACTTAATATAAAATAAAGTATATTTTAATAGGAATTATAAAGGATAATAAGAATATTAGCTTAAATATAAAAAATTAAGAAACTACTAAATATTAATTTATTAATTAAATATAGATAATACCTTAAGAAAAAAATAAATATAATATTAAGTTTATCCTCTAGAATAAGGAAGTTAAAAAGAGGAAGAAATAAGAAAGTAAACTAAAGAAATTAAAAAAGGACTAAATAAAATATATCCTTAAAGAATATTAGGTCTATAAGAAATTATTTAAGGAAACTCTTAAGATTAAGCTATTATAATATAGCTAATAAGATTATAAAATCTTTATTATTAAAGGAGGAGAACTAGCCTTTTATAAACTATATAACCTTATAGAACTCTAGCTATAAATACTTTATAAATATATTAATAATATAATAGTAAAAGGCTATATATAACTATTAACTTTATCTATAGAATACCCTATAATATTTATATTAAAAAAAAATAGGAAACTATAACTAATTATAAATTATTATTAACTTAATAAAATTATTTATAAAGATAGAATATCTTTATTATTAATTATAGAATTAAGGGATTAACTATAAGGTAAATAGTAGTTTATTATATTAGATCTTAAAGAAGCTTATAACTTAATATAAATTAAGGAAGGAGATAAATAGAAAATAGTATTTAAAATAAAGTTTAGCTTTTATAAGTATCTTATTATACCCTTTAAACTAATAAATATATTTATAATATTTTAATAAATAATTAATTAAGTACTCTAAGAGTATTTTAATATCTTTATAGTTATTTACCTTAATAATATCCTAATTTTCTTAAATAATTATAAGATATATTAAGAATATATATATAAAGTCTTAAAGAAGTTAGAGAATATTAACCTTTTAGTAGAACTAGAAAAAAGCTAATTCTTTATTATAGAAGTTAACTTCCTAGAATATATTATTTAACTTAATAAAATATAAATAGAAAAAGGAAAAATTACTATAATTACTAAATAGAAAGAACCTATAAATATTAAGGAAGTATAAGCTTTCCTTAAATTTACTAATTATTATTAATAATTTATTAAAGATTATAGGAAAATTACTTTACTTTTATATAATCTTATAAAAAAGAATAATATATTTAAGTAGATTAATAAATAATAAAATATATTTATTAACCTTAAAAATAATATAACCTTTAAACTTATACTATAGATATTTAACCCTATAAAGAAAGTAGAATTTAAAACTAATACTTTAGACTTTATAATTAGTATATAAATTAGTTAAAAAGATAATAATAAAGCTCTATATCTTATAGCTTTTTACTTAAAGAAACTATATAGTATAGAACTTAATTACTTTATTTATAATAAGGAGTTTATAGTTATTATATATATATTTAAGGAATTTAAGTATTATTACCTAGGAATAATATATAAGGTTAAAGTATATATAAACTATAAGAATATTTAATACTTTACTATAACTTAATAACTAAATAAAAGATAAATATATTATATTAAATACTTATCCTAATTTAATTATAAAATTATATATTAAAAAGGATTAGAAAATAGAAGAGTTAATACTTTTAGCTAGAAATTAGAATATAAAGAAATAATATTAAAAATTAATAAATAATTATTCTTAATAAATAATAAAGGATATTTAGTATAGAAATCCCTTAAAGCTATACTTAAGGAGATAGTATATACTAAAGTCTAAATAGAGATTATTTCTAGCTTAAAAAAACTATAATAAGAAGTAAGAATAATACTTATTAAAGAAGTCTATAAATATTTACTCTTAGGATATTAAGGAGTTAAGAAAATATTTAATAAGATTAAATAATATTATAATTACTTTAACTTATAAAAAGAAGTATAAACTATAGTTTTAGAATATAATACTTATATATAAATTAAATTAATATAATATAAACTATATAGAGAACTTAAACTAATCTTAATACTAAAATAATTATAGTAATTAATATCCTTTAACTATATTATTAAACTATTACTATTTAAAAAACCTATAATAAAAGTAAAATATAATAATATCTTAATAATTATTAATAAACTTATAAAATATAAATACTTTATACTATATAAGGAAGTAAGCTCTATAGAAGACCTTATATATTAAGTCTTATAATATATAATTATAAATTATAAACTACTTAATAAGATAATATTAAATAAAGGAATAATATTTACCTTTAAGTTCTAGTAATTACTTATAATATAAATAGATATAAAGTATAAGCTCTTAATAGCTTATTATCTATAAAGTAATAGATAAATAGAATATTTAAACTAAATATTAAAATAATACCTATAAATATATATTAATTATAAATAGAATAATTAAGTATAACTATTACTTATAATATAGATTATATATAATAATATAATATAAGAATTAACCTAATTATTATTAATATATATAAATTATAATTATAAACTAAAGTTCTTAAGTAAATTAAAACTTAATAAACCTATAGTACTTATTACTATACTTATAAAAGAAATACTATACTTATTATATATAGAAATATAAGTTAAACTAAAGTTTATATAATAAAGAATAAAAAAATACTATAATAAAATAAGATTAAAGGAATTAATCTTAAAGGAGGGAGATAAAGTTTATTTACTTTAAAAAAATATTATAATAATAAAGCTAAGTAATAAATTAAATTATAAAAAACTTAAATTATTTAAAATTAAAAATAAGAAATTAAATATTAATTATAAACTATTATTATTAAATATAATATATATTTACTTAGTTTTTTATATATTATTACTTAAAAAAGTATTAGAAAATATATTAAATTAAGATTATTTAATTAAAGTTTATAAAGAAGAATTTAAACTAGAAAAAGTCTTAAAAAAAGAAATTAAGAATAAATAAATATTCTATTTAGTAAAATAAAAGAGCTATAATAAAAATAATAATATATAGGAACTTATTAAATATTTAAAGAACTATTAGTATTTAATATATTAGTTTTATTAGGAAAAGAAGAAATAATAGCCTTACCCTAAGTAATAATATTAAAAGAATTAGCTTATATAATATTCTAGTTAATAACCCTAATAGTACTTTATAACTAAATCTTAGTAATTATCTTAAACTTTTAATACTCTAACTCTTCTAGCTTATTTAATAAACCCTTTCTCTTATAAAGTATTTCTAAATTATACTTATAAATTTATTACTTTTAATAATATAATTATATTAATTTATTTAAAGCTTTATTTATTTTAGCTTATACCTTTAGAAGATACTCCTTAGTAATACCTTCCTTATACTCTAAGTAATAATATTTATTTATAATATAATATATTAGAATAATAAGTAAAGAAAGAAATTTAAAGGAAGTATATAATTTCTTACTAAATAATATTATAATACCTAAATAGTTATAAAAATAACTATAATAAGTATATTTAAGATAATACTCCTCTATATTAAGTATAGCTTAATAATAGAAACTATTCTTTAAATAAAAAGAATAAGATATAATATCTATATTAAATTCCTTAATTAATAAAGCTTTAGCTTTATAATAATTAATAAAAGAAACCTTCTTTCTAGCTATAATAGTTAGTAGAATATAAGATATATAATAAATAAAGGAAGAAGTTCTACCTAGGCTATAGAATATAGTCTTAAGGATAAAACTAATAGGGAGGGAGTAATATATTACACTTTAGTTATAAGCTACTTTACACTTATATTATATAATATACTTAAAGTATTAAGAAGGGTGCTTAAGACTAAGTACTAGGTAATTATAACTAAATATACTTTACTTAATCCTAATTACTATATATAAATATTAAGTACTTTAATATATATATATATTTATTTCTTAAATAGAAATACTCTTTTAGATAGTTATTAATATAATTATCTATATATCTATTATTACTAGCTTTATAATACTTATATATTAATAGTGATTTATATTATATAGCTTATAATAACCTAATTATACTACTTAGAATAATACTCTAATTAGTTTAACCTTAATCTACCTTAGACCTAGTTTAGTATAAGTTATTTAACTATTATAAATATTTAATTATTAATTTTAGTATATTATATATTATATTAAATTAATTTAAGTAAAAATAGCTTTTATTTAAGTTTTAATTTAATAGATTAATTTAAATTTAAGCTTATTTAATATAATATAATAATAGTAAGTAAGAGAGCTATATAGTTATATAATAGCTATTAAAAAAAAAAGGGAAATTCCTAAATATTAAGAATTAAATAACTTAATATTATATCTAATATTATAATATATTAACCTTTAGCCTTTTTACCTAGCTATAAGGCTTATACCTAGCTATATATAAGGTTTAATACTAATAATAGCTTATACCTTAAATATAAGTCTTTTATTAATATAACTCCTTTTATAAACCTTAAAATACTACTTTCTATCTATTTAAAGGCTACTATCCTTAGCCTTAGTAGGAAGATAAGGTATATACTACTATAAAAATATAATATAATAGAAAAGCTTTTAGGAAAGGTTATTATATTTAAAATTTATAATATTTATTAAAAAAGTTAAATCTATAAGGTTAAATTAATTAATTATATTTATAAGTATAATATAATATTTATTATAATAAAATCTTTATTATTAGTATATAGCTTAATTAATTCCTAATACTTAGTAATTTATATAGTTATATATTATATAGTAATTACCTTTATATATAATAAAAAGAAATAAATAATTAATTTATTTAACTTTAATAATTATATTTTTAATAAAATTAACTTCTTTAAAAAGAAGGATTTAAATAATTAAAATATAATTATTAAAATATACTTTTATTAATTAACCTTTTTAATCTTAAAGTATATATTAATATAAAATAGTAATTATAATTATTATAATCTTTAATTATTTTAATTACTTAATATTAATAACTTAATATATAAAATATTAACTTAAGAATAATAAGTATTTATTATAAAAATAATTATTAAAGTTATTTAAGTTAATAAAATATTTATATATAATTAAAAAGAAAAGAAAAAAGAAAAGAAGGAAGAGAGATAAATAGCTAAGTTAATTAAATATAAGCTTATTTATCTCTTTTAAATATATAAATATATATAAATATATACTTATCCTTATATCTCTTTTAATTTATTATAGTATTTTAATATATTTAATTATATTAATAATAACTAAAATAATAAATTTAAGTATTATTTTAATTAAATAAACTTTAATTATTTAAACTTAATTTTAAAGATATTAAATAATAATAAAACTCTTCTTTATAATATTTAAGAAAACCTTTAAAGTTTTTAATACTTTAACTTAAATAAATATATTTAATTTAAAGAGGTATATTAAAACTAAAGTATTATATAATTTAATATAATTAATTAAATTAAAGTTAATTTAATATAAATATATCTTTTTTCTTAGATTAAAAGAGCTTTAAACTTAAAGGAGAAGTATATAGTAATTTATATAATTATCCCCTCTAGAAGTACTAGAGATATATAACTTAGATAAATATAATTATAATTTTTGCCTATCTAAATATATAAAATCTAATAAGGGAATAGTTCCCCCTACATTACTTTTCTTCCAAATGGTATTAGACGGCGAACCCCCCCAAGGAGAGTCAACGGTGAACGTGCATCAATGGCTCGATTGGTTCATTGTTGAACCCTCTTTTCGAGACTTGGGGCCGAGCCGCATGGCCAACAACTGGCATTCGTGGTGGTGTGAGACTATATATTGACTATTGACGCCACTGGAAACTTTCAAAGCCTCGTTTGCCGTTTCTCCGACGGCCATGTCATAGGCTCTGAGTAGAAGATACCCAGATTTGTATATTAGCAATTGCATATAACGAGTCTGAAAACTACCAAGAAAATCGAGTGCAATGGTCGTGATTAGGACATCAGACTGGTTCCTTAGGCTCGGGTTGACTGCACTTATCACGCCAAGTCGCGACGACTACATTGCTAGGGCATATTCGACCGTTGTAGAGCAAACAATTCAAGATTAAGATGGTATAGTTCATGTCTCACGCTAAAATGGACGGATCGAGAACCAGATCTCAGCTCCCGCCCCCGCGAGGTCAGCCGCAGTAACTAGAACCATGGTGGGACGTATTCCTTAGAATCAGCTAGTGAATATCGCTATGGCAGAGAGAGCCTGGAGCCCAACAGTTACAGTTTTCATTTCCCCTCCAGGTCACACGGGACCCAAATTGTTACCGGAGCCGCCATTCAGCTGGCTGCAATATCTTGTTGGGCCGACTGTACCAAGTGCCATCCCTCCCACTGAGCTTCTCCAGGCCAGGACAAACCATAATTGAGTGACTGCTCTGGTCATCGTCTACAATGTAGACGAACTGCCAATCATTGGGATGTGAAAATATCTTGTAGCCCAACTTGGCGCATTCTATAGCAACATCCTCGAGATGCTTCTTTTGGCCCTGATTCGCAGCGAAATGCTGTAGGAAGGAGTCGAGAGTCTCAACCAAAGGACGAACTTGGTAGTTTGCCGTCGACTCTGGGAAGGGGAGAGCAGTTCGTTCAGAAGGTGTTGGGTGAAGCAAAAATGCCGACAACCTTCGCCAAGTAGACATGGCAAGCGGAATTCCTGAGCACACCATTGTCAACATCGACTGCTGGGCGCTCCGAGCGATCAAGCTTTTTCAAACACATACCTTTAGACTGGTTCTCATGCCTGGTCCTCGTTGGAAGAGACTCTAGGAATATTGATACAGGTAATGGGAGCATCAGATTCTCTCCTGGCTGTTGGAAGTCTATGTTCCTGAAAAGGACATAGGAAATGATATGCCTGAGCCCGATTTGACGTGTGTTGGGGTCAACACACAATGCAGCAAGATACTCGGGCCTAAGAGCATGATGCTGGCCCATTCCGAGGGCTGCAATCATTGGCCCGAGGGCGTTCACGCTGTGCTGGATGGGGCCCAAGTGGTAGTTGCTCTCAACATGCTGGTAAATTAATTCTCCAAGGGATTCTACCTCTGAAGCGAGTTCACCACCAGCGACACCGTCCAAAAGGAACGGGGCGAGGTCCGACTCGATGATGGGGTTCCCCCCTGCCACCGACGGGCTATTGCTGCCTTGGGCTTGAGCAGGTATTGGCGATTCCCTCTTTGGCTCGATGATTTCACGCGTGGACGACGAGTCTCTCGACTGCTTATGCCGGCGACGGAGCAAGAACCAAGCTGCAATGGCCCCAACCAGGATGCCAGCAATGAGACATCCGACTGCGACACCTGCTACTGCACCACTAGAAAGCCCGTCCGGGGAAGGGCTCGGTTTTGTTGAATCGGCATTAATTCCATCTGCTGACTTTGTTGTTGTACTCCCCACAGAGGCCATGGCAGAAGAGGTGGTGGTGGTGGTGGAAGCAGCACTGCTTTGTGTCGTTGTCTGGGGTTCTGGCTGCCCAATAAAATCGCTAGGGAAAGACATGTTCACGATGAAGAAAAGGAAACAGTAAGGGTAGTTGAGCTTCAGAAGAGTGATGTAGAGCTGGCAACATGAAGTCTGCCTGCGTTTGCCTGATACTGAAAAGCAGTATTTGACCTGAGAGTCGGATGAGTGATCTAATTATATAAATATGCTTTGTCTGCAGCCGTGTCAGCCTTGCCGCACTAAGTCGCGGCTGAGAACACCACCAGTTCCTTGAGATAGATACTGCAAACCGGAAACAAGGCACGAGGTGGCGTCAAGGGATTCACCAAGTCTCGGGTGGGTAAGATTCGCTCGCTTCTTCCTCAACTTGAGTGGTCTAGTCTTATATGGCTCTTCCTTCATACGCTGCTGTTGACGTATGCATTCCCCAACACGAGGAGAGCCTCGGCCTCTTGTCAAGAATCTGGACCACACTGTTCCCTACAGTCTGTATATGACGTGCACATACGCCAATGAGCGAGAACAGGCCACCAGCCGCCCATTCAATCGTCGATCCCTTGCCACTAGTCATGGAGCTGAGTGGACTAAAAAGTGCCTGTCAAATTGAGCATTGACTAGACTTGCCCGTTATTACCAAGGATGTTTCGCCTGACTGTCTCATACTGCGACCCTACCTCAGCCCTACTATGGCTCCGGCTCGTAAAGACCAGGTCTTGTGTTGTTTTGAAGCTACGACTGCACGAGCATGACATGTAACACCTTTTCCATATCCAAGAGTCCGGGTCAAGACATTGATCAGTTGTTCACAGGAAACTACCACAATGATACAACGCGCCGTGGACGTACAGTCTTAACCACTCTGGTCTATAATGCAGATTGGACCATCTCATCTTGGGGGGTTTCTTGCACCGACAACGATGACCATATAGGCCCTTCAGAGACCCGGCGCGAGT
This sequence comes from Clonostachys solani, assembly GCA_902141235.2. Taxonomy (NCBI): domain Eukaryota; kingdom Fungi; phylum Ascomycota; class Sordariomycetes; order Hypocreales; family Bionectriaceae; genus Clonostachys; species Clonostachys solani. The sequence continues at coordinate 12,811 of CABFOC020000034.1, forward strand.
TCTTCAAGATTTTCTTGGATAACAACACCCTTGCGGTTGCTCACCAGAATGGCCTCCCATGTATTCCTGAGAGCACAACCCAGGCTTAGCGGTTCATCATAGACTATTAGAGGTGGGTGTACAGCCGTGTCAAGGAAATAATTGAAATCTAGATCAGGAAGCAAGCCTCTTGGGTTTAGGGGTTAATGAGTGTCTTCTTCCTTTTTAGCATTCCTACTGCATAGATCAACATGACGATCATCAATACTCTTAGACAATATATCAAAGAGGCTGGGTTTGGTACAGAGGGGCTAGATCATATCACTGTAGTCGACCTAAACGGGGTGGAGGTAGGTTCAATCACAACCCTCAAAGCAAGTGCTGTTGAATTTCAAAAGAGTCAACTCTTTCTCACCATGGATACTGGCGGCGGCCCGACAGACTTTGCCTTGATGCGTATCATATCCACAGAATTCGAATTCCCTAAAATTTCCCGGTCTCTGCGGTCACAGGAATCCGGGTCGGCTCTTCCATGATTGACAGAGCCTTCCTTCATCTCGTCAGTCAGAGGCAAACTCTTTCCCCCAGATCCAGTGAGGATGCCGAGAAGCCACCATTTTAAAAATCTTGGGCACCGATTCGGAGGCAAGATAAATTACGCCCAGCAAGATATTAGAACACAGGTGGATGGTGTATCTTATGCATTTAGCCACCAAGGACTCGGGATTCAGAATGGCCGGATGGTCTTCTCCCGGTAATCTCCCTCAAATACAAACCGAGGTCACCCAGCATTGTTGATAAAAACAGTGAGGAGATACAGAGTCTGTTACAGGATTACATGTTTTTGGCAGGAGGTTTGAGTAGTTCGGTCTATGTGCGATAGATCGTTCAACAATGAAATTCATTCCAAAATCCCAACGCCAAGCAATGTATTGTCATTCCATGCCAGGAACCTCAGCGTGAGGAGCAACTTGACTGTATTTCAGCAAGACCAGCTAATTACCAAGTACAAGAGAGGGGCCTAAGTTAGAAAAGGTAAGAACCACTGTATTTCAGCTTTGATTTTCGAGTAATTGTAGGCTCGGCTGACTTGCGATTCGAACTTTGGGTTGGTGGACGCGAGTGGTTGGGTAACCATGAGGCCATCAGCATGCAATGGGACGGAGCTAATAGTATAAGTTATATCGTTCTTCTAGAACTAGGCTGGGTTCTTGAGAAACAGCAACGCATTAATCATGTAATTGGAAGCTAGATAGACGAATGGGGCAAAGGACTACCATGCTCTCAATTGCCATCAGTGTTGTTTAGGGTTTTTATAGAAGTGTGAAATCGCTGATTCCATGGGGTGGATCTCATAGTTATCCAACTACTCCAAGAAACCGCACCAAAGAGACTGGGCAGATAACTTCGATCAGGTCCCTTAATGTGAGCTCTCCCTCCGGTCTCTGCGCAGCTAAAGGTTGGCCATTGATAATAAGTATTAGTTCCAGAAAGACATTTTCGCCTTTTATTCGTGGTTGTTATGGCAATAGCCATTCCAGAAAGATTATTGCTGGCGAAGCCGGTTTGTTGGTCTCGTGAGCGAGGTAATTATGCCATTATTTTGTTTGGAGGTAGGAGACTAGGTGTTGGTGGAATCACCACATTTTCCAGTGATTTTTACAATTGATCCATCATATTATTATTAACGAATGAAAGGCTAGGGCTAACCCCTGATTTGCGGAAGACTGACAAAGTCACCTTGGGATTCGGGTCTACCGAGAATCCTTGGCCAAAGCAGAACCGAACAGCGCTTTTCACTTTTGTCGGACTAGAGGACTGCATAGGAGAGTTCTTTGAAACATAAATTGAATCTAGCAAAACGGCTATGATAGTACAAAGTAGCTGCATCTAGAGGACAAAACGGATGACACAAAATCGTGAGAGGCCAGAGCACCGTGGACAACGTCCTAAGATCACTTCTGGGCTTGATGTCCTCTGGTTGATAGCAATAACCCCAATAGTACGCAAACAGTATGTAAAAATTAAACCAGAGTTTAGTGTTATGTCGCCATAACATGCTGCCGTATGCATTAATTTCCTGGATATGAGTCGGAATACTTGTGGTGAGGCATCTGGTTGCCGAATCTTCTAAAAGGGTGGCCTTTCTCTTTTCATACCCTACCGTAGGTAGTTTTAGGCGCGAATGCTAATACGATCAACACCCTTTCTGTAATCAAACCGTCACGCAAGAAGAGCGTGTCCGTCTTTTGTTTTTGAAGGTGGGGCTCTCCCCTGAGATGATGCTCGCATTCGGGTGACGCGTTGGTATTCAAAATATCTCATAGCGGCGCTTTCGAGGTCTAGCTGCTCCATCAGACGCCATTTCGCGTACAGGAGGCCTAGCCATACGGCGAAACCCACGCAGCAAGGGTTGACGATAAAAAGCCCGATACTGATGGGGTTCCGGAAGTCAACTCCGAAGGGAATTGCAAGGCAGCTGAGGAAATCTATAGAAAACGAGATGCATAGGATGGGAAAGTATGCGTCGATTGTATCATCATACATGCCCGGGTCCTCTTCCAAGAAGACGCAGATGAAGCGAGGGACATGTAGTGTTTTCTGTGTCCAGCGTCCCCAAGCGATAATGGTGCCCCTGTTGACAGCCACGACATGTTGGATCATGGTATACACTGCTGGTAGGGAAATCTCACAGCAGAGGCGTATCACATCAACACCGAGTTCTGACATGCTGACTGTCGTATTGCGAAGAGGATACTCCTTAGCGACGCTCGAGAAAATAGAAAGTTGCAATAGTGTAAAGGATTGGCTTCAGGCTGAACTGGTATGAGATCGCGAAAGGGTTGATGATTCGTTTTTATTCACAAAAAAGCAGGTCTTGGCGTGCTGTGCTCATGGTCAGTCCATAGAGTTTGTTGGGGAGAGCGACGGACGGCAGTGGATGCTCCCCAAGGTCCTTGATCAAGGTTCGAACCATGGCTACGGAAGACACCGTTGCACTTCCAGGTAATTCACAATACTGCCTAAGGTTCAAGACCTCTCCCTCTTTATCATCCTGTGCTTTTCTAGAACGACATTAAGGCTAGTATCATTTCGCAAGAGTTTGGCACACCTTTATTCGACAATTTCTTCACGTCTCGGAATTCAAACGCCCTTTACTAAGGTATTCTCTTCATCAAGAGAAACCTCGGGCGTACCTCTCAGGAGGCTAGCCGCTTCATTTCCTAGAATCTTGGTGACAAGTTGATCGGACAGGAGGCGACGGGGTCGGTGATGGCTAGATGGGAAGCCGCCAACAGGGGTACTCTCTGGCAAAACCTGAACGTGCCAACACATCTCAGAGGATAAATGGGTAATCCCCTTTACCATGCTCGAAATTTCGTGTATCCAGGAGCTGCCCCCCTCCCGTTGATTGTAGGGATAGGAATCAACTCTATCTGCAGTATATTGTCTTTTTAAACCCTTTTATTCTAAGTGCGCCATCTATTGCTCGGCTTCAGGGGCAGGGTGAACTGGAAGCTCTTTCTGCTGTGCACCAGGGTGGCGGGTTCCCTTATCCTTAACCTTCTTCTTCTTTTCCTTGACTGGGGCGGGGTATGCCTTTTCTGCTATTTCTTGCCACTCAGGAGACGCCTTGAAGGCTTCATTAATTGGGGCAAGAAGCTCATTGAGAGCCTTGGCAACTGCAGGCTTGAGCAGTTGAGGAGTTAGCTGTGAGTTGTGGTTAGCAATGATCGTGATTGATATAACAGTATAGAATGATTTCCGTGGAGATGACATACCACATCGTTTTTGTAATCCTCGTGCATCTGTGCGATGGTTGTGTAAACGAGAGGCTCGAGCCCATCCCTCTCACGCTCGACACGGAACTCTCGGTTTCCGCGCAAGGCCGAGACAGGAAGTAAAACGTATTCAACGAATGCCAATACGCCATTCTCTTCTACAACCTTGGGGGCGGCCATGGCCTTCTTGATCTTTTTCGTTACGACCTCTGGTGTGTCAAGGAGATCGATTTTACTGTCTGTAGAGTCCAACGCACGAGGGCACGTGTCACCAGGAATTCCAGGCATTTGACAATGGATTTGGCACCCAGAAATGAGGTACGGGACTCACCTTGTTCACTTGCGCTCATTTTGCCGCCCTGTAAGCCAGGCACCATAGGGTTGCATAGATGGGCACGCTATCGGAATGTCAACTCTGCTCTCTTGCCAAGAAGTCGTGTTGTGGTCTAACCTCGCGGTATCCTAGCCTTGGGAGCCAGTCCTTGGCAGCAATGAACAGCTTTCGTTGGTCCAAGCCTGGAGTAGATCCCTGTTAGTGAAGCTGAAATAGTCCATAAAATATCTGGAGGGAATGCGTGGCCAGATAAATACCTCCAAATTGAGCATCGACATCCAGGTACTGCTCGTCTAAGACCTGCAGGATAGGGTAGAGAAGGCCACTCAGGGGAGCATTGTCGGTCTGCTTGACCACTTCAGCTCCTGCTCTCTTGGCGTCGTGCTCGGATACCACAGACGCCAGCTTGTAGACATCCATGACATATTCGGGGCTTTTTTGGTAAGAGCTTCCAAGAACAAACTTGAGCTTATCGATCGGTACTCCAACTGCCTTGAGCATAGAGGAAATAATCAAGCGGTAGTATTCGGCACGAAGAGCGACCAATTCGATGGGAGCCTTGAGGTTGTCGAGGAACCCGTGGATATCGGCGAGAAGAACGGTAACGTGGCAGCCTGCGGCGAGGAGCTGGGCAATCTTCATAGCAGGAACCAGGTAACCACAGTGAGGGCGACCAGTTGTTGCCGTTCCTAGGAACTCAGTTAGCAAGCAAGCACCTATACTAGTTGGGCAGAGGAACCAATCTCCTACCCCAGTAAATCTTGGGATGGCCTCCTTCAGCCAAAATCTTCTCAATAATCTCAGGGTTCAGAAACTCGGCCAAATTCTCCCGGATGAGAGCGAGTCTCTCAGCTGCCCCAGTGGGTTCGGCCATTGTGTTGGATGCGGGGTTGCCCTTGGGAGGCAATTGAATACGTCCGAATGATGGAGACACTTGGAGCAGTTACTTATTCTCAAGGAGAGTGATCTTATCCTGAGGGCCAGGCCACGCGATCGGTTTCGGTCTAGCAGATGGTGGTCGCGGGGAGGTTTTTGGCGGGGTTTTATTTATCCAACTGCCTGACTCATATTGGGCATGAGTCTTAACGGCCGAAGTTGCGACTTGCTTGGTGGGTTAGTGGGGTAGTTGGCCTGATAAGATAAGGGAGCGGCTGGACGTTGCCTGAGACGAGACAACCTACCAAGCCTTGTCTCGCTACGAATGCGAAATTGCTTTGGTGTGCAACGCCAAGGTACGTGATCCTAGGCCGCTCCCATCTGAAGCTTTAGTTCACTCCATAGCTAGACTACTAGGTAGGCTTTGCTGGATAATCGCTTGGCTAGATGGATTACAACGTTGCCTTTGAGGAACAGGCTCCCACGTGAGATTCTTGCTGAAGTACGCGGCAGAGAGTGATTGGCCCGGCCCCGGATTCTCGTGTCAAACTTCGGGGGCGGCGTATGACAATATGTCCAATTCTGAGTGACAGTGATAGCAATGGCAGATATGTTAATAGCGAAGAAGGGTTATTGAATGAGGCTACAGATCGGCTCAGACATTTGAAGTTGGGTTGGACCAGTGGCTGCACCCCGCTACTCGCATGACCCCACTCATGGCGCACGCTCTTCACCTCTCTTGACAACACACACAGGCCAGAGATACTGTCCGGCCGCCCAGTAGTAAGAACACAGACTGGACTTCCAGTGAAAGAAAATCACAACATGGCTATCCCAAATGAGAAGCTGCAGAAGGTATGTTTGTGACAGCACACCGAGCGATTCTCCTCTTCAAAATGATTGAGCAAGCGCTGACTAAAATGCCCATCAAGCTCGTCCAGGAGATCGAGACCCAAGCGCTTGTCGCCCAACAGCAAATTGGGCTGGCCCGCGGTCAGATGGCCTCGAAGCAGCGTGAGCAACGCTTGGTTAAACTGACCCTGAGCGAGATGGCTAGCCTCCCCGATGATGCCGTAGTCTACGAAGGCGTCGGGAAGATGTGCGTGTTCTTGCCCCTTTCCCCCCCCCCCCCCCCCCCCCTCGGCTTGGAAATGATCATTTCACTATTCTCCCACCGACCGGGGATGAATCTAATGAAAATCTTCATCTTGGGGATGCTCAGTGGCCGAGATTGACTGACCGAATCTTCGAGCAGGTTTGCAGCGTTGCCCGTGACTGCTCTACGGAAGAAGCTGGATAACCAGACCAACGATCTGGATGGCGAGGTGGAAAAGCTGAGCCAGCGCCTCCTCTACCTTGAGACAACTCACAAGAACAGCCGCGAGCATATTGAGCAGATGCTGCGTGGGCGCTAACTGTGACACCGATCCCTATGCACCTGCGTCCACTCCCCCCTTCTCCTTGCTGGAATTTGGGGCTAGATCAGCCAATCCAGGTGCTGTATCACCGGCCCACGGGCACAGATAACCGCCATGCCACTGGACTTGGATGCATGATCAAGGAGCGACATTAAGATGGAGAGGGATCTACAGAGAAGATGGGTTTAAGACGGCCCTGCCCTGGCAACTATTAAAAGAAGGGCAGTGGGGAGAAACTGAACGCGTGAATCTGGGCTAGACGAGGTTGTTATCTGTTGGCAGTGAAGGGGTAAAAGTTGGCGGCTACGTGTAACCAAGCCTGACCGCGCGCGTAGCGGTTGGCGACGGGAAGCTCCCTGGCTTCAGAGCAGCCGTAACGGGGTGGGAAAGCGACTAATCGACATGCACGATCGATGACGGATAAGCTATCTATTGAGCGGGATGGGATCCGCTACTTTAAATATATTTGACTTGAGCCTCAGTTTGATGCCTTGGTATATATGTTGCGAGAGTGGTGTCTTGTCCATAATTAGAATTAAGCAGACGATCCTTCCCTGCCGTGGAGGGAGGGGTGAGCAACTGCGACCAAGGTACATGTACCTACCGAGGTGCCAACTTGGTGGGCACGGTGTCCATGTGGGTGGGTGTAGTGGCTTTGGATGAGAGGGCGCGGCCGCACACGCATTATAACATAGCATGTCCTGCAGCATCCTTGCTGCAGAAACGTCTCAGGTGCGCTTTGCTTCATCCCAGATCGTCGGATTGCTTTGTCTCACACAAGCGCCGGAGTCCCACGTTTCATCTCGGGGGCGGGCAGCTTCCAAGGACGCCAAACAGACGGAAGGCCGAAAAGAGGATACGTTGCGTCACCGCAGGCCTAACCACGATGCTTGCTTCGAAGACTCTGTTGGGCAACTGATGAATCGATGCCTATATTACACCCTCTATTCTTGCATGACTGGGGGCTCCGGTACTTGCTGGAGGGGACGGGTCCGGGAGGAAGCGTTGTCCGCAGCCTGCCACCAAGTCACATTTAGGGAAGTATTCTGCGCACATGCCCAGCCCTACGAGCCACCCGGGCCTGGGCCTATGTAGGCCATGGAGGTTGGCTGTAGCAGACACTACTACGGAGTATAGCGCCCCTCCCACCCCATTGTGCCTGATGGGTCGGTTTGCAGAGCCTGGGCGCCTCTGAATGGCCCAAATCGAAGCTCCGACACCCCAGCCACCGCTCCAGGCTCCTCCATCCCACCTCACCAGTCCACCCTCTCCACCGCTCCTGTCTGTCTGTGATTTGCGGGCTGCAAGAGCAGGACCAACAGTGCCTCATGTTCTCCAAGACCGGCGGGAAACCAAAGGCGAAAACAGGCGCTTCCAAGTACCCACAACCTTTGCAGATTAATTATAGTACCTTACCTACCTACCTATCTGGAAATGATGCCCAGCTGTTGGTCCTCCATGTGCATGTCCCGCCATGGGTGTGCAGGTGTTGCGTAATTCATCGGCAGTGAGCTGAAAATCACTTAAGCAAGGGAGGTTCGTCTGACCCCTCCATCCCCTCTTCCTGCCAGAGGTAAGCCTCTTCAAGCCGACTTCGCAAGTAGGTGGTTCCAGACGTTGTGCGACGTTTCACCGTCTTCTCCCACCCTATATTACTTACACGCCTACGCCTTCTAGACTGGGCCTGTTTCCCAGTCTTTCGATTCCCTCTTTTCCTCTTTACACCATCAGTTCGTTCCAGCCTGAGTAGCGCAGCGGCCACGGCTTATTCCACTGAAACGAAACCCAGCCTTACGCTTACATCCCTGCCCGACCCATCCCCGCTATCCATCCTGGTCTGCCGCACCGATCGAAAACCTATTTAGGGCCGTCTGCTTACTTGCTGGCCTCGGTCGCCTTCCAGCTCGTCAGCCACAGGACTATTTCTTCTAGACCAGCCTCTTCTACCTCGCTGTGTCTTGTTCCCTCTTACACATTTTCCCGCTCTCCTCTCTCCCTTGTTCTACGTGCGACCCACCTGCCTCCAGACCTGTCTCAACACCGCCAGGGCTGCCCACAACATAAACCAACATCACCAAGTGATAACAAACCCACTCAAGATCGGCAAGACATTTACCAAAAAGAAAAAAAAAACCGCCATGTCTCGGTACAGCGACGACGAGCTGGACATCCGCTTCCGCCGACGCGACTCTTCCAGCTCGCCTCGCCGCGGTGGTGTCCGTTATGTTCCCAACAGACAGTACCCAACGTCTCCCAGACAAACCTATTTTATGCCAGACCCTCAATTAAGGGTGATTACTCGCTCTCGATCGCACTCTCGCCACAGGGAAACCCCGCCTCCAGCCCAGGCAGCCCAGGCTGCCCCGGCCCCGGCCCCGCCCATCATCATCAACAACACCACCTACCGCGATCACTCTTCTGACGAGTCATCCGACTCTGACTATGATCGCCGTAAGAGCCGCCATCGACGGCAAATGGTCCGCCGCCGCCAATCATCCTCTAGCCCCAGCGACCGCTCGCGTTCCCGTAACCGAACGCGCGAAGACTTCGAGGCAGAGGCGACCCGCCAACAACTGGAGCGGATACGCTTCGACCAGGCGCGCGATGAGGAAAAGCGCCGACTTGCAAGAATGTACCGCGACCAGGGCGACTTGGAGCGTGCCAAGAAGGAGCTAGACGACATCAAGGCGCGCGAGGAGCAGATGCGCGTAGACCAGGCGCACAATGAGGAAAAGCATCGGCTCGAAAAAATGTACCGCGACCAAGGTGACTTGGAGCGAGCCAAGAAGGAACTGGATGACATCAAGGCACGCGAAGCAAAGGATAGAGAGGAAAAGCGTATCAAGCAGGAGCTTGAGCACAAGCGCCTGCAACAAGAGGCTGAGGAAGCCGAGATAGCGGCTCTTCGCAAGAAAGAGGCCGAGCGGGCTGTAGAGAAATACAAGCAGGAAGAGTCGAAGCGGAAGGCCGAGGAAAAGGCTGCGAAAGAGCTCGCAGAGAAGGAGTATCAACGCCGACTCCAAGAGCAGCTTCTCCACTCTGGAGTTGACGAGAAAGCAATCGCAGCGATTATGAAGAAGGAGAAGGTTACCGAGCCAAAGCCCGAACCTGGCCCGGGTCCAGCTCCAGCTCCAGCCAATCAGCTTGCTCGCCCAACCTACACACGCATGTCCCGCCGTCATCTCTCTTTTGAAACCTTGAGAGCATTTGAGCTTGACTGGGATCTGGATGCGGTAAGTCTTATTCCATGTTTCTATTCTTGATTGTCAACGTATACTGACATGTTCCCTCTCAGGATCCGGAATACGTCCTCATCAAGCGTTGGATCCCAGAATGGGAGCAAAACAACATGTGGAAGCACACACGGGCTCTCCGTCATAAGCGTGGCAAGGATGAGCACCACCACCATCGGGACGAGTCATATGAGTTTGTGAGGAAGAAGAGCCACTCCCGCAGGAGAAGCAAGTCTCCAGGCCTCCTCATGTTCCTAGCCGGTGGCCGGCCATGATTTAAACTTTGCTTCGGACGATGTTTCTAGCGTCACAAAAGCTGAGACGGGTGTGCCTCTAGTTTTGACTAACCGCTTGTCTCATACGTGGCTTTTATTCAACTTAGATGTGCTGTTTCATTGGGAAAAGATACCACACGAGATCGGCACTGCAGCTACGTCACATGAATCGAGTACTGGTAACGCAACATTGTTCCACTTATTTATTTATTCTTATTGGGAAGAAACTTGGGGGGTTACGAATATCAAGATCTATTACGAGAGTCTATGCTTTTAGAGCAATCAAGTTTTTTTTATATCCTTGCCCAGACGCCAGTGGTGTGTCCATATTCTATCTTCGTAGAGCGGAAATTTGATGGTACAGAGTATGAGAGATGAGAGGGGCTTTGTTCGTGACTGGTATAGATGGGTGGGTGAAAAGGGAGCCTATAGGGATCTGGGTGTGCCGGCACGGCGAATCAATTCTTCATATACCGTCCAGGCAAGAGCTGAGCTCATGGCTTTTCGACCCATACGAAGACCCAGCCCATCCCACAGGCTTCGGAAGCCATCTTCGGTGACCATCTTATAAGCAGCCTGCGCCATATTTCTATATTGTTTCGGTTGTAGTTGGATCCTAGTCTTGATGGCGTCGAAAGGATTGGAGAGGGCTGAGCAAATTCCAGCCGCAAGGCTTGCCGAAGCAAAATTAACCGAACCAGCTACCGATGCTTGCATCTTCGTTGGTTCATGAGATTGGCCCGGCGGGTGTGCCAGCTTACTAAACTGGCTTTTTAGAAGTTCATAGAAGAGTACATACGAGCCAGCATAGGGTGCATCTCGCATGGCAGTGGCACCGAAGCCTGAGAAGAAACCTCGGAAGCCATTAGCCCTTTGGATATCTTTGGCTGCTGCCCAAAGTGATGGATACGAGTAGAGATTCGACTCAAAACGTACTTTGATCACTGTAAGCGGCATTAACACGAAGCCAGCAAAGGTGCGGGCCACAGCCCCAGACACAAGGTTAGCAGAATTACTCAGCGTGGGAAGAGCAGAAGACCCATGATGTAGCTGATTGCGTGACCGAAAGAAATCCCAATTTCGAGCTTGCTGGCGAATTGAGCTCAGGGTTGTAAAGTAAAGGGCCGAGCCAAATCCAGTTCGCAAGGCTGATGGGAGCGTCCCTCGCCAAAGACTAGTCACGAACTTGGGAGACTGTCTCATATCCCGAAGGAGATTCCTTAACGATGAATGTCCCGACTGCTGCATGCGTGTTTTCAAAAGGTCCAAAGGCTGCAGAATAACAGCTGAGGCAACTCCAGACCCAAGACCCGAAACAAAATGGTGTCCTGAGCATTTCCAAGTCAGATAAGAAGGAGAGAAATAACTAAAGAGATACGGTGTAGAAAGAGGAAGAAAATTCAAGATGAATGGTTTCCTGCATTTGGGTGTGCGCACCTGACGTTGCCGATGCCGGCGACTTGGTCCTGGTCACGCTCATGATGATGGGTGATGAGCTCTACTCATCATAGTACGGGTTATGAATGCGTCGATACCAATACAGGTGGGAAGCGACTATTAAGAACCCAGAGCGTCGTTCGTGAGATGGTAAAGCTGTCCCGGGATTGACGGGAAATGGGTCAAGTGAGCTGATACGTCAATCACGATTCGACCGCGATTACCGCGATTACGGCGACTCACGGCTAAACACCGGCCGTCGGGAAGGTGCAGGCCAGCTTCCAACTCTGCCAAGATGTCCGAACATGGGGCTTGGACGAGAGAATAGAGTTTGACCTTCGGCCGGCTCTAGCAGTCGTAACTTAATGTAGAAGTGGTGGAAATGGAAGCTGGTGGTGATGTTGAAGTAAATAAGGATCGGTCTGATCTGTGCCAGTCTGCTACCATGCTGAGCAAAGCATGTCGAAATACATCCTTTCCAGACATCAATTGGCGCTGGTGCTCTGGCCTCTGCTGTAATCGCCGATGACAGACTCCAGTCGGCCGGCCAGCAGGCGGTGTCGCTTCACCAAGTCCACCCATTCGCTGACTCCGATGGTGGACAGGAGCAAGCCAAAGTCGGCGCCCAGTCTGCCAAAGCTGCCAGAGCAGTAGAGAACTTGCGTCAGTATGCTCTCCCGGGCAGCCTGCTCCTTGACTGTGGGCAGATACTGTCGCAAGGTCTCCAGTAGCATCTCCACAAGGTGCAGCGGTAGTGTAGAGATGGATGAGGGGAGCGGCATGAGAGATTCATTGTCCACACTATCTGATGCTGGAGAATCGAAGCTAGCATTGACACTCTTGAAAACTGAAGCAATGCTGAATGTGTGTTCACGAAAGATTTCGACATAGCGTTTCAGGTACCTCTCGGTTTGTTGCCCACCAAAATTAGACTGTGTTGATTTACCTTGCCTGGACCGCTCCTCTTCAGCCAACTCCCTCAGCGGGCCCAGAGCCTCGAGTTGGTTGAGAAGCGTGGCAACACGACAAACTAGGTAGAGCGCCGGGAGTGCATCGTTTGGGGAGGCGTCACTGATAAGGTCAGGGGCAATCCGCTTGAGCCAACCGACAGTCCTGAGAGCAGCAGCCAATTTGAGGCTGGGTGCTTTGAGACTTGAGATGAGGTCCACAGCCATTTGACGAATGGCAATATCTGCCTCGCTCATGATAGACAAGACTAGCGGAGAACTGGGGTATAAAGATGCAAGACGACGGATGTGTGTATATAGATCAAGGGTGGATGAGTAGTTGACAGGCGTGGTCCTGATGGCGGAATTCAGGAGAGGAGGGAGCTCCATGGCGTCCACCAAACGCTCCGAATTCTGCAGCATGCGAAGGGCCTGTTTCCGACGAGCAAGCGTATCGCTCTCGGCTGCCTTGCCAAAAGTAGTGGCAAAATACTCAGCTTGGCCATCCAAACGCGGGACAGACTGGCCCAGGTCGGCAGCACTCTGTGCGAGCGCTGGCAACGACTGGCGCAGGGTCGAATGACTGGCCGCCGACGCAACCAGAGGCTTGTGCGATCGCTTTGAGAGAGCCTGGATCTGAAGCAGGACCGAGTGCGATGTATGGGTGAGCTGCTGGGGCTCGGAGGCTGCAAGGGCATTGGCAGGCACATCCGCCAAATGGGCCAGATATTTCAGGGCAGCGCCGTCAGTCACGGTCCGCTGGGGATCCAGAAGCTCGTGCAGAGATTCAGCCATGGTGGGCGAGTGGCCGAAAGAGGTCAGCTGGCAATCCGGGCACAAGTAAGGGAGGGCTGGTCAGTCGATGTGAGGGGAGCTAGGGGCGTGCTCACGAGGTTGTATCCAGTCCCTCTGTCCAGCTGTGAGCTGTCTCCTGGGAATGATCAACCTGGGACGAGGTACCCTGCACCCACCCAACTACTTGCTGCCTGCCTGGAGTACAGTACCTAACCCACCGCTCGGCCCCTAAAGGGTGCTTGTGACAGGTCCCCTCACTGCAAGCATGACCTAACCTTAATTGCTTCTTGCCTCTTGTTACGTACCTTTGCTACCCCAACAGATTTGGCTGGATTCCTCCCCATCAACCAGCCGGCGCTTCACTTCGCCCTCCTTTCTCTCGCACTCCAGCTGCCATTATCATGGGTCCTTAATCCTCGTGGCTTCTATAGTTGATCCAGCTCAGCCCCTTCTTCTCCACTGGCGCATCATCATCTCCACCCCTCCGCCATACTCAAGTCCTGGATTCAAGACCGTCGCGTGCCCACGTCATTCTCTCTCTGTCCCTCCCCTCCAACTCAAGCTTCTCAGATAAGATAATTACCGCCGTCCGCGTCCTGCGCCGTTCCGAGTTCGAAAACAACAATTTCTCCGGGAAATATTGCTCGAACCCTAGCAACGACGCAGCCCCTAACGACCACCACGAACCTACATCTCCGATCTGCTTTAGCTATCCTTCACCATGGAGGATCCCTTTTTCATTGCTCCAATCCCATGGCTGTCAGAGCTCGTCAAGCCATGGGCCGACCGTCTTGGAATGGTTACACTACCTCTGCATATCCATGAAGTCATCGGAAGCGCCCTCTTCTACTCGCTCATTTTCTGGCCCGTATCGCCCATCATCTCCAACATCCTGGCGCCCCAGTACTACCCTAATCTCCCCCGCAAGACGAAGCTGAACTGGGATGCCCATGTCGTGTCTATGGTTCAGAGCTGCCTCATCAATGTCCTGGCGATATGGGTTATGCTTGCCAACGAGGAGCGCGGGCGCATGGACTGGGAGGAGCGGGTTTGGGGCTATACGGGCGCCGAAGGCATGGTCCAGGCCCTTGCTGCTGGATACTTTGTCTGGGACTTCTTTGTTAGCAGCTTACATTTCGACGTTTTTGGTCCTGGTACTTTGGCCCATGCCATCGCTGCTCTGCTGGTGTATGCCTTGGGATTTGTATGTATCATCCATGACTCGATCTTCCTCCGAAAGCTTTCCAGACAACCTACTAACTCATGACTCCATATCTAGCGCCCCCTCGTTAACTTCTACGCCCCAGTATTCATTCTATGGGAGCTTTCTACCCCTTTTCTGAATATTCATTGGTTCATGGACAAGGTCAAGATGACAGGATCCAAGGCCCAACTGTATAACGGCATCGCACTCCTCTTCACATTTTTCACCTCGCGTCTCGTTTTTGGAACATATCAGTCCTACGTCGTCCTAAGCGACATCAGGCTTGCACTCGAGAACCTCCACCCTAGCCCTGCTAAGCTGGGTATCTCAACCATGATATTTGCGACTGAGGCCTCAACCGTACCTATTTGGCAAGCCACTACTTATCTAGCCAGCAATCTAACCCTCAACTTCTTAAACTTTCACTGGTTTTTCAGGATGATCCGTGCTGTTCGCAAGCGATTTGTGCCTGCCAATAAGCCCGCCGAAGTGCCCGTCAATGAGACAGCCACCGAGTCAGGCGTGGATTTATCGACGCTCGCCTCGGGGGTCCCAGAGAAGGTCCAGGGAAGGCGCCGCAAAGCATGAAGAAAGGGACGGATTACCAACCGCCTCAAGCTTCCTCATCGCCTGCAAACTAGCAGGAGCTCAAATATGGTCTACAACGATAACTGAACTGAACCCCGAGAGTCCAAGATTCATCTGATCCTAGCAAGACGGAAAGATGAAATAGCACATCAGATAACTGCAGCTATCAGCGGCATGCCATATGCCAGCCGTGACCCCAGATTGCCAAATTGGAAACACCAAAAAGGTTTCAGCAACCGCGTCCAATTTTTGGCTAGTCACATATAGAGCGCAGTTTCTTATACACCTGTGAGATTTGATAGATAGCATTGTCTGCTTTCCTCCTTCTGATTCTTGTTCTTTCTTCGCACATCCAGATCTCTCTTCACATCAACGAACAACCGCATAGCAAACGAGGGAAGCCATTCAAGCCTTCACGATTTAGCCAGCCTCAAATATTAATACTGATGCCAACGCAATTAAATTTTCCAATTATGCAACAGTGGTTAGAATATATACTATAATGTCGATGTCGATGAAAAACTATGTAGCCTGCCGGTGCTCCAGGTTCAGATCTACGTACATACATACAGGTAGCTAAGTCTATAAGACAGGCATGTCCTATCATCCAATATGCTTAATCGAGTCGCTCAACTGCAATTATCACAACTCATTTGGCCCAAGCCTACATGCATGGAATTAAGTAAAGGGGGGGGGGAGTCGCGAGAGTGTCCTTTTGCAGTGGGATAGTCTGGGCAAAAGGTTTAGAAGCCAAACGGATTCTCCGGGGCTGTGAACCTTCAGTTAGTATTCAGATCGTGACAACGCCTTGAGATATTGAGACTTACTAGCTTGAGACAGGTTTGCTCTGCGTCCTGTCGCCTGTGGGACCAGCTTCTTGGTGTCTGGTGTGACGCCAAAGCGAACCGGCGGGGCGGGGCCGGTCTGCTGGGGCTGGAGGGGCTGAAGAGGTTGTTGCTGGGTTGCCTGCTGGGGGTTGAATGAATTTATTCCCGTCGGCTGGGCTTGGATGCCGGGCATTCCAGTTCTTTGAGGCTCAAGGGAAGGAGGCAAGAAGCTGTTTATGCCTTGACCTTGATTTGGCTGGCCAAAAGAATTCTGCATGTTGTTGCCAAACTGTTGAAATCCAGTAGGCTGAGCTTGCATTGGGGAGAAGGATTGGGGTCGGCTTGGGTCCATGAAAGGACCGGAGTTTGGCGCACCAGTCATCATGGGCTGCAGGTATCCAGCGGGAGCCATCGAATAAGGACCCATTTGCTGTTGCCCTTGGAAACCCGTGTACGCCGGCTGTAGCTGTGCAGCAGCGAGCTGTTGCTGCTGCTGTAGTTGCTGCTGTTGCAGTTGCTGTTGTTGTAGCTGCTGCTGCTGCTGCCGAACCTGTGTTATCTCGCTCAAGCTCTGGCCCGTGGGTGCCACCTGGCTTTGCAATAATCCACCTGTCATCTGAGGGACAAGACCGGGAGAAGCAAAGGCGCTTTGTTGTGCGCTCAGAGGCGCAGATACTGGTCGCTGGGGTGGTGGTGGCACAAGTGAGTTTTGGGGAGAAAGGGCCTGAGGGGGGGTCGGGCGTTGACGTGCTCCTGCGGTTGCCACCCCCGTTGCCATAGCTTGTTGTGGTGGAGGCAAGGAGGAGAAAAAGTTTGGATTTGCTCCTTGTAAAGACTGAGTCGTGGCAGCTGCTTGAGGGACAGGCTGAGGAGCAGCCGCAGGTATGGCAGGCTGGGTCGGCTGAGGCTGTGCCTCTGCCTTGGTCGGCTGCAGCGGCTCGCTCAGGAGAGAGAGCTCCTTCATCGACCCGGTCAAAGGAGCGCTTGAGGGTGCTGCGGGAGCGGCTGGAGCTGCAGGCGTTGGAGCTGGCGCTGGGGACTGCGGCTTGGGCTCTGCTGGAGGCTGCTTGCTGGGCTTCACATCCCAAGCATCATCATCAAACCCACCGCCGGCTTTCGAGCCGCCAGCATTTGTGTTGTTGGCCTTTACTGGGCTCGTAGGGGCAGGTGAAGATTTTGACTCGTCAGCAGCAGGACTTGATTTATCGCCTTTCGAAAAGGCGGCAGCATCAACAACATCGCTTGTTTGGACAGCAGGGGCAGGGCGTCCCTTACGGGTGTTGTTGCGAAGAGTACCGCCTGCGCCAGAGAAAAGCCCACCGTCACCATCCTTTGCCCGTTGTCGTCCAAACTTATTGTCCAGAGTCCGCATTACCTTGATGATATCCCCTTCGCGAAGACCCAGATTCCGAAGAATAGCAGCATCGACATCCGGCAATACACTCTCATCCATCGAGTCCTTGATGAACGCCTGTGCATATCGTTCGCAGAGACCCACGGCGATATCGCAGTCCAGGAAGAACTGGAACCAGTCATATTCGGGTTTCTTGTTCTTCTCGACCTTTGAGCTAGCAGCAGGGGTGGCCTTGTCGGGAGATCTAGACTTGCGAGAAGATGAGGTAGCATCGTCAGTCTGAAGGGGAATGCCCGTGAGGTTTTCTACATATTCAAGATCGTCTCGTGACATCTTAGCTATAGGGACCGCAATCTTGACACCGTTCATCTTGTGGAGGTGGATCTTGCTATCCTTGAGTCCGAGGAATTGGGCGTCAACACTAAAAGACTTGGATCGATCTGTCCACGTTCGAACTTTCAAAGGGTCGGGTTCTGGCGCCAAGGGAGAAAGGGGGATATTAGTTAGTCAACCGAATAGCTTGTAATCTAGGAGGAGAGAACGGGGATGGAGTCAACTCACTGGCCTTAGGCTTGGCCTGGCCACCACTCTCGCTCCGGCCATTTTCACGCCGGCTTCGCTGTTTTCCCGAATTATTACCATTTTCACTTGCGGCGAGACTGCTGCCTCGTGCGGGAAGAGGCACTCCATGCCCTACCTGCTCTGGTTCTTTGCTGGCCTTCAGCGCCTCCTTGGTAAGTCTGAGCTCATCCAAACGATTCTGCTCCACCGTCGACCTGAGATTATCATAATCCGACTGTCCGGCGCCAGCTGCCACAGTCCCCGTTACTTCAATGTAGCTGCTTGGCACAACGCCTTCCTTGCCGTTCTTGAGACGGCGAACTTGCCACCACTCCTCGCTCTTTGAATCGTCAACGACAAACACCTCGTCACCGGCGGACACGGAGACCTCGTCCTCGCCCTGTGCTGTAAAATCGTACAGTATATGGCCCTTCTTCATACCCTGCTTCGATCCTGCCATGATCACCTCGCGAAGCCCCTCGGCCCGAACAGCTCCAGCCATCTCGCCGAGGGCCGTGACAATCTCTTCGGCGGTGTCCTTGGCTCCGGCGTGGAAATCGATGCTCTTGCTTGGGCGAACGAGCTCCATAAAGACGTGTTTACCTTCCCGGGAATAATGGGTCATCCGGTCAGCCGTCCATTCCTGTGATGGGCCGTCTTGGGCGTATTCTGGTGCGATGAGAATAATTCCCGTTCTCAAATTGATACCAAGAGTGGTTGGCATCTTCTTCCTCTTTCCCATGATAGATACCATCTCGTTAATGTTATACAAGTGAAAGCCTCCTGGCGACTTCGCAGGATCGGGAGGAATGGTCACATCGTCATCCTTGGGTGGAGGCGGCGGGCTACGTGAGACTTCCAACGTTGGCGGTCGCGGTCGCGGTCGCGAAGGCAAGGCTGGAGATCGAGCAGACTCATCATCCGATGCATGCTGATAGTCATCGTGCTGCGAAAATGACCGTTGAGGCTGGGGAGGAGGGGAGGGCGAGGATGGTTGAGGAGGCACCGCACGGCCTGCCATCACTCCCGCAAGAGCTGCTGCAGGCCCTGCTGGAGCACGAGGTGGCGATGCTTGGACAGGGCTCTGTGGTTCTTCTTCGACGGCTGCCGGATGTGGTCTCGAGGGGAGTGCTGGAGGCGCTGGCGCCGCAGCTTCCGCAGCAGCATCATCGGAAACAGCCGACATGTCGATATAATTCGATGGGACAAACCCATAATCATCGTCGAGACCAACCAGAATCCAATCCGGATCTGAAGTGTCAAAGACATCGAGGACGGCATCTTCGGGGAAGGATAATTCTTCATCGGTCTGGCGGGTATACTCGTAAAGTGCCCTCGCATGGCCTTGGTTGGGAACCTATTTAAAAAGTTAGCTCGGCTCTTGGCATAGACCAACTGGCGGGATCACCGGCCAGTCCGCGAGTGCCGCATGACCGCTGGGAGGAGAGGTGGCCGCGTGTGAGTCGCATCTCCCACGGAATCCGCGATCAACAGATGCCCGATTGGGTGCGCACGTAAACAGCTCGGTGCGACAAAATCATGGAATTGAAGCCAGGGACCATTGCAAGTAATACGCACCTCTTCAACATAATTATGTGGAATTAAGCCTATGAGCTCGTCTTCGTCCTCGGCGCCAGCCTTCTTCTTGGCTTTCCACCATCCATCGTCGTCATTCTTCTCCAGCACGTAGAGCAGGTCACCCTCGTCGATCGCAAGCTCGCCATCGGCCTGGGGCGCGTAGTCGTAAAGCGCCTTGTAAACACCAAGGAACCCCATGGCAAACGGCGTCACCCGTGCGGCTGCGCTACACTAACGTGGGCTGTTTGTTCTTTGATCGGTGGTCGAGGGGGAGGGGGCTGTGGTTTGCGTGGACAGGAGCAGCCTGTAATTAGCTATTAGGCGTGGGCGGCTCTCCGTTTCATGAGCCCGGGGGCTGTCGAGTATATTTTAAACTTGTGATCGTGAGTAGTTGTCGCCGTTACCGTAGCCAGGTCAGGAGGGAGAGGACGACGGGGTGGTTGAGGGCGAGAGGGCGGGTTAGTTAGGAGTCGGCCTGCCTTTGCTATGGATCCAGCTATCTGCAGTTAGTATTAAGGATGATGTAGCTGGAGGATATAGACGCACAGAGGCTAAGTAAGCTGTGGTATGATGGCCGCACTGTCTGCCTTCTGGACGCAAGTACCCAGACTTGGACAGGGGGGTTGAGGGTTGCAGGACGGCGCTGCTGCTGCTAATTGGCCTCCGGCCATAGGCATATCCACTGAGCCCAATTACTTATTACAGTATCTGGGAGGAAAAGGAGAAGGTACCTTACACGCATGAGCTAGTACCGATATACTCCACATTGCCCGCAACCAAAGCGCGTCTGACGGGTACATTCCACGAGGCAGCTTACATGGAAGTACATGGCACTCGGTAAAGTGCTGTCGATTCACTTTAGTAGACACAGCGCCGCTTTTAAAGTCAGCACTCGCTTATTTCCACCTCCTGGCAACCTACCCTAAGCACCAGATGGTCGATGACCAACTGACGCAGAAGGTGACGGTGACAGACCCGTAAAATATTTGTTTGCACTTTGAACACAAACTTGTGTTCAATCAATGGGATTCCGAAGTCCCGACGATTCGGGGGCCGGATGTTTAAGTATCAAGACGGCTGACTACTGGACACCAAAAAACAAAGAGGCTTGTTCGTGAAAGTGCGAGCAGATATGCAAGAAAGAGACACCATATATGCAAACCAACCTCTAACATTATCTAACATACTAACAATTAACACACCCGCAAGCAGGTGCACTAATTGTGGCCAAGCTCCAAGTATTCAGAGGATACAAGACAGTAGTAGGGTCGCAAATAGGTTCTTGCTAGATTAATCTAACAAACTTGATTTCCAAAGGGCTACGCAGTAGACGCTGTCCGAATAAGTTCGGCTATTATTCTATCTTCCTACCGCACGGCTCAGATGGCCATCTGCATATAAAAGCGATACCTTGCCTGATCGTTGTCTGGGACTGGGATTGGCGAGCTGTGTTCCGGTTGATCTGGCCCAAGGGGGTGGAGGGATATATCGACTAGATGAGGCCGCTACATCAAATTCCCGGCATCAAGGGAAACACTTCTTGAACCTGAGAAAGCTATCTGTCCCTGATATATCTCGTGGCAGATCACTAAGCCCCGCTTCCTCCAGTCGGCTGTGGCGGTGGAGCATTGTTATCCTTGCGTATACTGCTGCTCCTTGATTCGCGAGTATAAATACCCGGGAATGCGCGGGCTTCATGACCGGAAAGGTGGGTGCCTTCTGCCATGTATTGCCCCTCCCGGGACGAGCCTTGAGAAGACTCAACAATACCAGTAGCGGAACCAGGCATATAAAGCGAGCTCGAGGAATGATCGTTTGACTTCAGAGAGCCACTCTGAGCTGCGGAACTCGCATTATTTGAGGCCGAAGTGCCGCTTGGGGCACCAACAGTTGAAGATTTGTGGTTGACATACTGCTCAAGTCTAGAAGAGAGGAGAATATACCACGTTAGCCAGTGACCCAAAACCTGTCATGTCCAAGATAATCACTTACACATCTCTTTCCTCAAGAAGAGTACGATATCGGAAATCCTCTCTTCGATCAGGTACATTCGTTTTCACCATCTCATTGCCATCTCTACCGGGCAGGTCGCACCTGGGGCCCAGCCACTTCTTCTTGATCGACAATTCATAGCCACTTTGCCGAACTGAGTTTTTGGCCAACTCACACATATCCACAGGGCTGAGTTTATAAATCTGTGCTGCAACTGCATACTCCTCAATCAACGGCTCCTTGGTGAAGGCAAACTGCAAAGGATCGTCGGTCGACAGAGAAACATTGAGTCCTCTCCGGAAATATTGATGGAAAGGGTTTCTCTCGTATGCCAAAAATAGGGCATTATTGCTTAGGGGAGACATGGCGATGCCGATTTGTTCGAGGTAGAAAACGTACTGAAGCAACGGCACCTTTCGCAGAAGAAGACCGTGGCTGATGCTATGGCAGCACAAGGCCGCCACTGCCAGATGCTCGCTGTCTCCAGCCTCGCCGCAATGGGGGCGCATGACCAAAGTATTGAAACCCCGCTTCTTGCGCCAATAGTTTAGGGATGCCATGTTGGAGTAAAGATAGTATATCCAGTAGCTGTATGGTGGGTTCTGCTTTGTTTCCCAATCCTTGGGGACAGGGAACTTTTTGAATAGCCGGCGTTCTACCTTGCTCTCATCATCCACGCTGTCAAAGCCAATGACTCTCTGCAAGAAGACGTGGAGCTTTGGGTGACTTGAAGGATCCTTGGTTACTTCGAAGAGGGGCTGGAAGACATTTTTGACGATTTGCTCATAAGAGTCCATCAGGCCACTGGCCTTGTACACATCGTATAATCGAGGAATCTGCACGAGCCAACGAACATTGTGTGAGAAGAGTTTGTTATCAACAACCCAAGCTGCCAGCTTGTCCCACTCGTCAATGGATTTGCCATAGATGGAAATGCGCCACTCTACCATCTGATACTTGCTCGACTCCAGATCTGAGATGACTTCTTTGGTGATTTCTGCTAAGTACCGCCCATGGATGAAGTTATCCGTCTTGAGGAAGATGGTTCTGAGCCGAGATTCGCCAATGGGATTATATTTTAGGTTGAATTTATCGAAACGATGGAAAGAGTCAGTATGAGCCTATCCAGCGTGTTAGCAGGCCGTTATTAGCTATGAAGATCCCTTGAAGGAGGTAGATGGGTGACTGGACCGAGCCATCAAACTTACGTGCATATCCAGTGTGTCGATACTCAAGTCATAAGCTGTCAGGTTAATACTTGAAAAGACTTCCGCCAATGTCAAATGTTTTCCATCCCTATACAAAACAACTTCGTTGGGAAACTTCTTCATCTTACTCTTGATGAACCGGAGAAGGTGCTTTTGGTTCATACAGGCTGAGTGATGGACGTGGGTGTCTACTTTACGAACGTTGTAGAAGTCTCGGTGAGGAACCTTTTTACTGTCGGCTGTCTCCTGATACTCGTTAAGTAGAACATAGAGATTAAACCTTCCCTCGAGATACTGGAGGCGGCGGAATGCAAAACTCTTGCTCGGCCCGTCTGAGGAGGTGGTAAGGATCTCATCTAGGTCCATGTAGAATTCCCTGATGGTGGGGACTTGGATAGCAGGCTCAGTAGCTTTCTCAGTTTCGAAGACTTGGTATACGCCGCTCTCATCCAGTCTGAAAGCCATACCATCGTCGCCGGGGAGGGGCAGAAGATCATCCATATCGAAGTCTTCACCGACATCTTGGCCCGGTTTTCTCCTTCTAATAGGACGTTTCGTTCCCTGCTTCTCAGACGGCCGTTCATGCTCACCAGAGCCATACACTTCCCCGGTCGCCTTCCAGGCAGGTTCTGGAGGAGGGGGGTAAATGTCCCAACCTGGCATGTCCCTAGGGTTATCATCTGGTCCCTGGGCAGATAATTTAATGTATTTGCGCCTGACATCAAGAATTCGCTGGATATTTTTAGATATCGCACTGAGTTCTTCGGTGATTTGAGGCTCGGTATCGAAGGCACCGCTCGCCAAAAGGCCGCTCTGGGGCACAGCAGGAGCTGTGGACTGCGAAGTGTCGGGCGTATCCTTGGAGTACAATGCAGGGCCGGCTTTGGAAGGTGCCATACCGGGATATATCCTGGCGCCAGGAGGAGACATGGCGTCTAGAGGTGGCCGATTGTATTCTGGGGCCGAGGTTGGTGTTTCGGAGCTACCCTTCCAAAGAACTTGGGGTTCTGTACTCTGATTCTCGGGATCGAGAAGCAAAGAATCGGCTCCATATTCCGTTGGGGGCTGCGAGCCAGCAGCAATCATAGGACTGCCGAATGGCGTCTGTTGGGAGCGAGTCCCGCCAGTGTTGGAGCGAGTCTCAGCCTTGCTGCGTTGATAGAAGTGTTTGAAGTCTGTTTGGCTCATCTGGCGTTCGGCGACTGGATCGTAGAAAGTGGTACGTTTTGGCAGATCGCGCAGCAACATTCCTTCACGAAGTTCGCCTTGTTCGTTGTTCTCGGTCGATTCGTTCCATGCTCGGTGCTCATCTGTGGAAGCTTCTTCCCATTCTGTTGCACCGGCCTCCTGTACGCTTGCATCCTCCTCATCTGACTCTCTTGTATGTACACCGTAAGGTGTCACCTGGTCCTGGTGGGGAGCACCATTTTCTGAATCGAATTCACGTTAGCCCTGTCTGTTGGGGGATTTCAAGCATGATCGGCCCTCCCTTGCTGGCCTTTGCATTGCCATCATGGAGCAGTATAACACATACCGCCAGCCATCGCGGCGCGGCCTGAAGCGAATCAAGACTCGAGCGAGCAGGGAAGATGTTCTCCGGCACGGCAAAATGGGAGGGAGGACCAGGGGCAGCTTTCGCACGAATTGGTAGATATCGAGGAAATCAGTAGAAGATAGAGAGGGGAGCAGTTTTGGTACCAAGACCGCCTACACCCATATCTTGGTCCTTAATTTTTTTGGAGGGGCGGATGTAGAGGGGGAGATCGAGTGTGGTGGAGTTATTCTGGTTCGGCGAATACCGAGAGCTCCCTGGCAGTCGGTGACATAATATGGCTGGGGTTGGGTTGCACCCAGCACGATACAACTCGATTCATGCAAGGGAGACACAGAGACCGCCCACTGCGTTCTAGTTAATACCTTAGTACCTAGTGCTAACTGATTGGAGTAACTAGTCCCGTATCTAGGTCTGTTGTCTATACTACACCAGGGCCTAAGGTGGGTAAATGGGACCACAGCACCAACCCACGCAGGCAGGTAGTTGCAGCTACCGTAGCTACGTTAGGTAGGTCAGGGGATGCCATACGTGGTGGCTGTGTATAGTTTATACACAATGCATCAAGGACAAGACTATCAGGTTGTTGTATCAGCACCCAATCCATCTGGATTAGGCAGTACCTAGTAGGTGCTGGGTGAGACCCTTTTCATAACGAAATCTAACAACCATCTAAATGTTCTATATTTGCCAACTGTACTTAGTATATGTATATTACCATGACTTTCCCTTGCGCCTTGTCCGTTTTCTCCTCTTGTCTTGTCTTGTCTTTCTGTTGCTTGAATCTCATCACCCGTTCTATTCGTACCCTCATTTCACACTTGGCCCCGTTTGGCAATGCCTATTGCACTCCCCAGCCTAGCCTTCTTTCTTGACCGTAGTTTGGGCATGCTCTTTTGAGGGTGAACTTTGCTTCGGCCGCGATGAGCCGAACGTGTACAACCCTCCAGCACCGAAGACGACCAAAGCCCCGAGAACAGTCCCGGGGGCAAGAGTGTTCCCAAACAGCCATATACTAAGCAGCAAGCTTACTAACTTCCGAACATTGAGGACAATAGTTACAGTGAGAGCCGTTGACATGGCAGCCAAGAGATTGACACCGCGGATGCAGGCGTATTGAGTGAGGACATTGGCTGCCAAGAACACCAACTGCCTTGGCGCTTTGGCGAAGACGGCACCGACGGTAGGCGAAAAGAAACCTACGGGCAGTGGTTCACTCGCAGCCATACGACTGTAGCTGGCGTACATGGACGAAGCAAATGGGAGGAAAAGGGGCAGTGAGAGCGTATGGGAGTAGAACAGGTTCTCTTTCCACTGCGGGCCGTACTCTCGGTAGGTAGCTTCAGTGTAGAGGCCCATGATGGCCGATAGCACTTGGGCGACAAAAAGAACCACAAGCCCTGTGCTGAAAGCCGGCCTCGAGTCGTCGCCGGACTTGCCCTAAAGAGACTATGAGAATCGGACATGATCGTAAGAGGACGGGGGTTTACCCACCTTTGCCTGAGAATCGGACCATGCAGCTACAATGACCCCGAAGGTTAGGAGAACGACTGCGAAAATCTGCATCCGAGAATATCGTTTTCCGTAGAGATAGCCTGCGGCCATGGTCGTGATACTTCCACCTGAACGGAGAATAATATGAACAGGGACGGAAATGTTATAACTGAATGCATGGTTGTTAAGCACATTGATGCTGAAGAACAGCACAATGTTGATGATCCAGCGGCGAATGGGAACCTTGTTTGGGGCCAGGAAAAAGGGTGGCCGTGACTGGTCAAACTGTGTGATATAACCTGTGGTCGCTACAAAAATAAACTGGACAAAGGTCAAGAGAGTTCCTATAATAGTCACATCATCTCAGCGAATGCCGCTATCAACAGCCTTGATTTGCAGGCGGAGGGAGGAAGCATTCACGGAGGCTATCGTACCAGCAGATGGCTCGAAACTTGTAGTGGCAGAATGTTAGTTGGGCCTTGGTTGCTTTATTGAGAAGTGTTCCTCGAGGATGAGGAATGAAGGGACAGACGTACTTGATGATTGCTTCGAGAGCGTAGACCTATTGGGCATATTCAGCATGTTCTCAGTGGCCACCAAATCAGGACGGATTTCCATCGGTTGTGCTACATTGAGATAGAGAGAACTGGTCTTACATTCGAGCAGCAGCCGCCAAAGATTAGGCCCAACATAACTGAGGCGGCAAGCAGCGAAGGTCCGGCATGGCGGGCGAGAGACATAGGGCTAGGCTTGTCGTCGCCTTGATCTCCGTTACTTGGCCTTCTGCCTCCGTTGGGTTGGTCGTCGTGTTTGCTCATTGCGATGCGACTCTACTTTGATGAGATCAAGCTCTGATACAACCAAGCGCCACGAGGTCACCACCGTGTCACGACCTGGGTGGAGCAGGCTTATGAAGCAAAAGACAGCCTTCCTGCCGAGGCTTGTTGCCTAGGGTAGCTAGAACCCTGATCGTCGTGAAGCGGATGAAGAGTGATCTTGCAGATGGAAGCAGGTGGATGAGGTACTTCTAGTAGTAGGGGTGTAAAGTGGTACTAGGACAGGTGGTCGGCAAGGTTCTAACAAATGGCCGTTGAGGTAGGTACTACCGTACATACCTGGGTAAGCTTAGGTCAGGTATCTGCGTACCCTAGACAGGCAGGATGGTAAGTAGGTACCTGCCGTCAGGTATTGGGCAGCCCATCTAGACGTGGGAGGTACCTACGCCAGCAGATCCGTCTGTATCCTCCCCCCCCCCCTGCTAGTTGATCAATACATGGATGACAGGAACGCTTAGGAGGATAATCGTACCAGTCCCGAAAACGACCTACATGAGAGAGACACATCTGAAGTAAGCTACGACAATGCGCATACCGTGCTCGACCAGCTTACCAAATAGAGTTAATTTGCAAACACGCGGAAAGCGGACGTTTCTGGATATTCTCAGGCAATCTATTGATCATAGGATGGATGCACATGGAGGAGAGAGCGGTCACGTAGGGACTCAATTTACAATTAGTTCTTGTTCTCTTTGTTCTCCTGAATATGTCAACTTGTAATAATCGTCGCGAACGACTGGCCACCAGACACGAACGCATTATAGAAGCTGAAGAATACCAGCATCGAAAATGCACCAATCGCCGGCTGAAGGCGGCAGTGCATATGGGAGACGATAAACCTCAACTGGCCTAGCAGCCTCCAACTTCCATCTGTGACCCAGTGCGACGCTGATTTAAAGTGGTCAGGCGACTTCGGCATTTTCACAATGCCGTCCACCCATCTTCAGATCAATACTGGCATTTGATCGTTGCCGGGTCGAGACCACCAATCGCCCACCGGAGTCTTGCCCTACGTGTCCATCATTTGGGGCGAAACATCATTCTTGTGAAGCCCTTGGGTCGTCATCCTGCCCACCCCCAACACAAGAAGAACCCTGGCTCTAAGCGGAACAAGTGATTTCCTCAAGAGTCTAGAATCAATAACGTGGGGCCGCACCATAAATTACAGTGCCGAAAAGACAAAGAGCTACATGACTGGTAAGCAACGGGTATATGGACTACAATTGGGGTAGCCGTAATTTGGCCGTGGGACTCACGTTATTGGTCGCAGCGATTGCAATGCTGTCTTCGAAGGGGTGCCAGCTCATGTGGAGGATTTTCTTGTTAAAATCAATCTGATCCGCATCGGTCTCCTTACGCATTCTTTGTGCTCCGCCACCTGGGCTCTCTGCCCGCGAGCCTGCCTTCTTTCCACCGTTTGCCGTCGGGCTCGTTGCTGAATTAATGGGTGTGGGAACTCCGATCTTCTTCGCCTTGAACGCCGATTTATCCGCCTGTAGTACTACCTCCGTCTCTTTCTCTGGATCCGAGGGATAGATCATGAAATTGTTGTTGTAGCTTCCCGTCATTACGTTCTTTGCATCACCGGAGAAGACAACTTCAAACTTGTCGAATATGCTATCGTTTTCATACGTATCGCACAATCGCGGTCGCAGATGCTCGTGTATCGGTATCGTCTTGACGGGTTGTCGTTCCATGTTGATATCCCATATTTTGACGGTTAGGTAGTCGCGAGAGAGGATGTATCGGCCATCGTAGGAAAATCGAACGTCGGAAATGGATGAGATGATCTCGGAAAAGAACGACCTTGATGAAGGGTCTTCTTCCTGCTCGAACACTAGGTGGATTGGATGTTAGTATAACAGCATGAGCTTTAATGGGGAGAGCCTGAAAGAGCGAAAGAGAAACACGAAGGGCTAGAGACAGATTGGGAGAGGGAGGCAAACTTTTCGCATGTTGGTCGCAGAGCGCGCTCTCACGCATATCTGCGAGCTTGATTGTGCCCTTTGAGCTGGCATACATGAACCAGTTGCAACTCTGTGGGTGGAACTCGGCGGCCGTTATCACCTCAGTGAGCTCCTCCATGTTTGCGGGCTTGATGTCAACGATGTTGAAGCTCTGGTCTTGGATGTTGAGGTTCCAAAGGTTGATGCGAAGATCGTCGCTGCTGATATATGTCTCGCCATCGCTGTTCACGGATATGCTGTTTATATGGTAGGCGTGGGCGTTTGCATAGGTTCTGCGTGGGACGGCGGCAACGACGGTATCGTGATGGGTCAAGCGTGGAAGTTTGAGGTCAGAGGCATTCTTGAAGGCGGACGGAGGGGGGCGCAGGGCATTGCCGCCGCCAGCCCCGACGACGTTTGCCGGTGTGACATCGTGAGATAGGTTATTCTCGGCCACTACCTTGAGAGATTTCTCAAAGACTTTCCATAGCTTGATGGTCTTGTCGTTGGTTGATAACAAGTAGTGTGAGGCGTTTTGTCGGCGGCACCACTTGATTTTGTTGATCTTTTCTTCAATTTCGAGAGATTTGAGGTAGTCAAACTCGGGTTCGTGGGACTGGAACTCGGTATGGAACTTATACTCGCAAGACTTTTTCTGCAGGCCTATTTGTCAGACTGGCAGATCAGGGCAACAGCAGCTTGGAACTGAGGAAATCATGCGTCGAGATGATGACATACCGTCTCATTCCGCTCGAAAAGAACGACGCGACCCCCTTTGTCACCAGTGGCTAGGTAGTTTCCTGTGTGATCGAACTCAACCGTGGAGATGATATCAGCTGCGACGGGGAGAGGCGGTCAGTATACATGAACAAGGCGATAGAAAAGATGTGCGATGTAGTGGTAGAAGCGGGTAGGCATACCCTCGGTGATGTCTTCCACATCTCCCTTATCGCCAAAGCATCTGTATCCTGCTGTTGGTTATTGATTCGGTCCAAGGTTGGAGCATGGGGACGTACTGTGTGAATTTCCACGTAGGCGAGCTAGCTTCACTGTCGACCATGTTGGTTGGCAGCGCTGGCGATGGAGTCGGTGGGAGTAGGCGACAACTGAGAGCTGACAGCTGAAGCTAAGTGAGGGCCGTAGATGGGAGTTGAGAGGTGGGAGGCGGAGGAGGGTTGGAGACGGGACAAGCAAAAGTAGCGGGAGTGGTGGTGGTGGTGTTAGATAGGGTGGGGAGGGGAATTCCAAGATGGGCTGAAGAATCAATAGAAAGCGGGAACAGAGAATGGGCGTGACCGTGGAATTTGGGAGGCGAGAGGCTCCAGGTAGCCTGGGTGCGGTGCGGGTGGTGGATGGGATCGGGGTGGGAGGCGTGGACAGCGGCAGAAAAGTTTTGGGATTGATGATGTCGTTGGCTGAGGGGAAGAAAGGCAAGGTACAAGAAGGGCGAGTATGATCTCTGAGGTGGTGTTGGACGGTGCGTGTTAGCGGTGGCAGTGGTGGTCGTGTGGTGGCGGGCGGTAGGTCCTCGCAACACGCCAGTGAACCATCAATCAGGTGTGGGGAACCTGGCAATCTTGCCTGGATGCCCAGCGCACACGCCTGTCTGCCCACCTTGGGCACATTACCCTGACCTGCCGCACCTACCTACATCCTACTGGTGACCAAACCTGTAATATGTAGTACCTTAGGCATGTAGGGAGCTCCCGGCACCCAACATCTTGGGCACCTACCGTAGCTCACCTCACAGGTAGGTAGGTAGGTAGGGCCATTGATAATTGAGAGCACCTGAGGTCCCTGCCCGCCCAGCTATGAAGTTCCCTCTGCACATAGAGGGTATGCCGATCAACTATCCCGACCAATCCTAGCTCCAGTAATACTTTCATGCATCTCATAGAGATTTGGATATTGGCGTTTTCCCCCTCCCCTTCGCTTTGTGATGCATTTCCCTGCTGCGATACGAGCTTTATTTTATTGTTGTCGGGGCACCAGATAGCTCTGCTGTCATACCCTCCCGCCACAAAGTCGCTTGCCTGCGCTTTGGGCCTGGACGAGGTACTGGGTACCTGCCTCGACAATCATTGAGGTAATACGTAGTGTGACCCTAATGAAGAATTGGTGGCACCTCTATGCAGGTAGGCGAGAACCCACATCACTTGCTTACCTAGCTGGAAGCGGTTCAGAATCTGGCGTGGCCAAGCGAGCACAGAGCTTAGCTGAGCTGCTCCTCCACCCATTTCGATTCTGGGCATGTACTCTTGTTTGGTATACTAACAGCTCGCCCTTGGGCTTGGTATCAGCCACCTCTTGTGTGAAGACTGGTCGAGGGGTGAGGCATTCGTTCCACAGCTACGATGCGGCCCAGCTATCTTTGCAAGTCATCCCTCCACTTGACCCCGCCTCCCTTCAACATCTGTGACATGATTCTTATTGTTTGCCTCTCTGCCCTCCCCCCCCAAAAGAGAACCACCAGCAGCCGGCTAATGCACTGCTCGCTGCCAGCTGTATTTATGCATTAGTACGTAGTCCATCCCGTAGAGCAGTCCCGTCCTCCCGAAAACGTCACGGAGCTCTCGGGTTCCAAGGGCAGGCCCGCTGAATTCCGAGTGCCCCGCTAGCCCGGCCGAAGCCAAGCGCTGTAGCCTCCATGTTAATCAGCCAGCCTGGTCGGCTTCAACTGGGCCGAGGCACTGTCACTTCCATTCATTTGGTGATGACCAGCCTGTGGTACATAATACCATCGCAACCTCTCTGGCATATGAATTGCCCTGCCGAGCCATCCAATGTCAAACCTAGGTACCTAACTTAGGTACTTGCCATAACAATCTCACTTATACCCTCAAAGCCTGTGGTTTATCATCTTGTGAGTAGCTTTTATATATTATCGATTTTTCTGGTCTCATTCTTTGCATTCATATGGGGGTAGACACAACCCTTCTTGCACTTGAGCAATAGGTTTCCCCCCTCACTCAAGGCTAACGGCAGCCGATCGTCGCCCAGATGGAGCATAATCAAAGCAAGGGTGACCACCCGCAGGGCGCCGCGCCTCCGGGTCGAAATTCATTGAGTCAACGGGAGGAAACTTCACCAAATGCGCGAACAGGCAAGGGGAAAACTCTCCCAGACAGGCTCTGGGCTTCGGGTCGAATGGCCGCGCAGGCTATGACGACACCTTCAGCACAAGCTGTCCAGTCGCTATCTGCCTCAAGCTCGAGCAAAGCTGGTCCTTTGCCGAGCTTTCCTGCGAGCGCTGGGGAGTCATCACACACTGCACAAGATGTAGCTACGTACGGGAAAGGCGCTTCGTTTGCAACAGCATCAGTGTCTGGATCTAGGCAAATAGGCCATCATGACCCAGCCGCGAAGGCATTCGATGAGTTCACGGCGCACTCCCAGGAACCCCTCATTCTGGATGGACAGAACCCTCGAGATTGGCTGCGGCCAGACGAAACGAAACAGGTTGAGGAGATGGATGGACTGGCGGTTGTAAACATCCTCTCTCAACCTGATCCCGATGAGATGATGCCTACAGGAGATGATTTCGACGCGGGCTTGTCGCTGGAAGCTGCCTCCAAGCCCCGGAGTGCGCTCTTCGATACGGGATTGCATGGACGGGAGCTGCTGTGGAACGACATGCTCAACTTCACACCTCAGTTTCTGGTAAACCCAAGTGATGGTATAAATGAAGGAGCCGAACAGCTTACAGGCACCTCAGACCAGACCGGTGCAACAAATATATGGATTCAGCAGTGGGGAGATGTGCTTTCACACTACACTGATGAGGTGTGGGGTGACCTGGGACCTTTGGTGTCGGAGGCAAGACAGGAAATCAAGAACATCGCGTCACAAGATGAGGCTGGCCAGGCCGCTCCAGGCCAAGCTAGGGCCCTGGGTCGCCTGAGAATGATACTAGCCCACCTACGGGGAGGTTCAGGCTGAGATGCTTGGTACAGCACTGGAAGTGAGAATAAGAGAGTGAAAACTACACGGCAACCTGTTCCTTGCATATGATATGAAGTATGTATGAATGTATGTTGGGTGCTGGAGAAGAGAGCCGTCCAAACCCCGATGCCCAACCAGCAACCATGTGATAATCATTAGGCCGTCTCAGCTGGGTAGTGGGAATCCATGCTTGGTGCATGGGTGGTTGCCGCAGCACTTGGATAAGATCCATGCGCCCACCAAGACAGCTTGTTGCACCCCACCTGCAAGTGCATAAAATAAGTTTACCTCCTAGTTCTGGGCTGCACCCGGTAGCGAGGTACATGGACGGAATACGGTCAGTGCCTGCAGGACGACTGGAGATGTCTGGGCAGAGGTGATCTGATCCAACTTCACCTACAATACTACCTGCATATCGCCCTGTTTTGCTTTTCTCATCACCGCCCTCGGGACATCAACACCTGCCACTTCTTCAATTGCCTGCCTACCGATCTAAGCTCATCGGAGCTGACCCGCGCTGATCTGCCGCCGTTACCAACCGAGCCGGGGCGGCCCAAACAAAACAAAACAAACAAAACACCAACCTCAACCTCCGCCTGCAAGATGAAGCTCGAAGCCCCCCTTCTCCTGTGCAGTGCAGCGCTTTCGTCTGCAGTCTTCGTCCCCGAGCCGACATATGCTCCCATTGAGGATGCCCTTTTCCGCAGAGCCGAGGATTGTCCAGGCAATACATTTCGATGCCCTACGTCACTGGGGGCTGCCTTTAGCGATGTCTGCTGCGCAAATGGCCAGAGTTGTGCCTTTGACGGCAACAACAATCCCGCCTGTTGCCCATCCGGGTAGGTTATCCAGTGGCTTGCTAACCAGATCCCGAATCGAAAGGAACCCCCTGAAACGAGTTTTGCTAACCCGCCGTATCTTGCCGTCGCTCTAGTCTTGTTTGCACGGGAACCGCACCTGGCCAAACGGCTACTGGTGCTGCGACAGCGGTTGTGTCATTCGTCCCCAACTCGTACTTCTCCTTCCCGTATGCCTTCACCACCTACGATGACCGGGCAGAGTGCACCTCTGCTCTTCTGGCCTGCTCAGATAATTACCAAATCTGCACATCTAAGCTGGGGGGTGGCACCGCTACAGGCAATGGGCTCGCCGTAACGATAGCAGTGCCTGGCGGTGGAGGTGTCACAGTCGGGGCTCCAAACGTCAACCTGGGCGCCTCGGCCACTTCTGTTTGCTCCAGTCTAAGCTCGCAGGCTTGTGCCAACTTGGAAGCAACGCCGTGCGATAATTACAAAGAGTCTGCGGCCCAACGACATGCTAGTCACCAGAGGCATAGTATTTTCATTGTTGCCATCCTTGCTGTAGCTGTCGCCATGGGTTGATTCTCTTCAGGGCTCGTCCTCTCTCTCGCCCGTCTAGTTTGCAACTTCTCAAGCATGATTATCTTTTTCAACCAGGGGAGTGGGCTTACAACAGTGTCGAGAGTGTGGTAACTGATATACCACTACACGATGGCCACAGTGACGCGACGTATATTATGGGCGGGCCATTGCACATATGCACATAGACCCTTCACGTACATTCACAACTTGATCGCTTCTAGCGATATATATACCCTTGTTAATCGTCAACTCCAGATGAAATTAGGACTAAGCGGCTCAAGAGATTGGCAGCATGGAAATCCTTTTCTCTGATGGATATGACAAATGTGGGATGAAGATCTTGGTGGAATGTCAACCACCTGCTGATTCTCGTTGCTGTTTTGTTCTTCGAGTTTTCATCTGGTAACAAATTATAGACTTTATGATGGATATGAATCTCACGACCTGAGAACATAAATCTCAAAACTTTATTTTGGTGAAAATTATCACACCAAATGGCAATTGCCGTTTCCCCCGATGTTGCAATTGGCCTGTTATTGATGCATTCTTAAGTTTTTGGACATAGTCACGTCCCTTACTATCTATCTCTCTGCGCCTTATCTTTTGAAATGACGAGAATAGGCTAGGGAGGAGCCAATATATTGTTTAATGTGGCTTTCAATGATGCTGTGGCATGAAAACCCGTAGTGTCTTTGCCAGCATCTAGGCCTGCTTGTAAAAATCTCCGTGCTACAACTTCCGCTTCCTCCAATCGAGTCTGTTCTTCTCGTGACAGCTTTGCGCAGGCTGAGGCTAGATCCTCATCGTGAGCGAGAAGATTTGAGATCGCATCTGCGCGAGACACAATTGCGTCAGGTACTCCATTTAGCGCTGCGCACTTTCCCCCAAAACTCAAGTTGCTGTAGCCACTCGTGAGCTTGAAAAGATACGTTATTTGGCCATCCTCGCCGGTCTCTACAGGATGTGTTCGTACATCCATGTGAGCATAACCTAAGCCCCGTAGTTCCTTCAAGTAGCCACATTCGAAGAGCTCATGGAAGTGTGTTGCAACTAACAATTTGGGGGATTTTCGGCCGAGGGAGAGGAAATGGCTCAAGACAGCAGCCAAAAGGCCTGCGCCATCATCTGAGTTGGTGCCTTTACCAAATTCATCTACTAGCACAAGGCTTCGCTCTGTTGCATTTCTTGTAGCCTGAACAACTTGTTTGAGATCGATGGCAAATGCGCTCTCATTACGGGTGGCGCTTTCTCGAGTCGAGATACGGGTAAGTATTTTATCTGTCAGACCAATGATAGCACTCTCCGCTGGTATAAAACTTCCAATATGGGCTAGATAGACGATAATGGCAGTTTGCTTCAAGAAAACACTTTTCCCTGAATGATTCGGACCGGTGACCAGGAGAGCTGAGGTTGATTCGGTGGCACCTGGATCATCTACTTCTTCGTATGATAGGCGACAGTCGTTTGGCACAAATGTAGTCACGACGAGTTCCTGAAGGGGATGACGCCCGCCTCTTATTTCGAGAGTATTCGCTGTCGTCATTCGAGGCTTTATCCACCTATATTTCTCCGCGCCAGCGGCGAGGGCTGCGAGGGCGTCAAAGTCACCACATAAGTCCGATGTCTTAATCAGAATATCTTCATGCTCGAGAACGAGATTGACCAAATTGTGAACGATCTCAACCTCTCTATCTGTTTAAGAATTAGCGAAAAGATTGTATCTTGGCCTACGTACTGGAATAAGCAGGGTCATACCGCCTATTTCGCAATATATGTCCCCATACTGCTCGTCGAGCACTCTCATGTAGCGATTTTTATAGCATACTGCGCCGTCCGCAGTAAAAATTTGTTCCCACTTATCATCTGTTGCGCCTTCGCCTTCATATTTTGCACTTTTCGTGTGTGGATCGAAGTCAACCAGAGTTAGAAACCCAAGCTGGGGGAAAAACACGCAAGATTGAATGTACTGGCGAGCCCATTCCGGTATATTGCGGCTCACACGTTTGACCACCTCGCTCAAGAAGCTAGGCATTCCGCTATAGCGTCGTTTTAACTGATCCAATTCTGGATCTATACCCCCCTTAACAGACGGGCGATACTGCTCGATAGATTGATCAAAGTCGATAGTTTTGTTAACAAGCTCCCCGACTTGGACCAAAATGGATGGCTGAACACCTTGCAGAACCTGTATTAGTTGTTAGTTATTTACTAAAGACATTGCCTACTTTTCTTTTTCCCCCCGGGGGGGGGATTACCTGGCGAACAATCTCAATATCATCACCTCCCCGAAGACTTGCAATCATTTCTCTCAATCTCAGCGCTTGAACCGTGAATGATCTCAGACTAGCCCACACGCACTTGTCGAATGATTGGCGGACTGCCGCCAAGTCAATACCCTTGCGGAGATGTGCCATGATACTTCTCACATTTTTTACCCTTCGCAACACTGAGGGAATCTTCCTGACAATATCCGTGTTCTCTTGCCGTAAGAGAAACTGTATCGTTTGCTGTCTTTCAGTGATGGTACCTATGTCCAAAGTTGGCCGTAGAAATATCTGCCGTAGGGACTTTCGGCCTTGAGAAGTGCAGGCTAAGAAATGGAAGAGACCATAAATAGAAAGACTTTCTTTCATGCTATTGGTGTTCGGGCCCTGCCCCCATATCTGGCTGTTAGGATGGAGTTCTGAACGTACTATTTGAAGCGACAGTAATGTTTCGGCGCTAATAAACAAATAATCTGAAATTTGGAACATTTTTAGTGAAGAAATAGAGTGAATTGACTGTGAATTATGTCCCGCTGAGCGACGCCGATGAAGTTCAATCATCACCGCTCCCGCACAATCAATCTAGTATAGCATCAGTGATCAATCATCATCAATAGAGAGCATAGCTACCTACAGAAACGTGGCTGTCTATGTTAATCAAAGAACCGCATCGAAGTAGTTTTATTATACGAGATTCCTTGAGAGTTTCGTGGTGAGAGGCACCCAACTGGCTGTTGTCAGACGATGAGACCATTGTTTGAACAGAGCCGGCAATGTCTAGTTCAAGGGAGGCAAGTCCCTCTTTGGCAGATGAGTTGGAAAAATTAGAAGAAGGAACAACTCGGAGGTTGAACAAATGGCTTTGCTCCGCTGAAATTGTAGCTGTTAATGTGCCGCAGAGGGATCATTTGGAACACAAGAAATCACCTTGCGTGTTCAACTTTTCTAGGGTATCCATCAGGTCTTCTCGTGCTCTTCGCGAAACTAAAAATGTTGTCGGGCGAGCGTGCATGACGAGCTGTCCGACTACATCCAACGTAGCTTGAAGGATATCTTCGGCCAAGTACAGAGTCGCGGTAGAAGTGTTGAAATATGCACATCCCATTGTGTCAGTGCTTTTCAGATCAATGGCCATAATGATCTCTTCTGAAAAGCCATCTTCGAGTTCCAACTCATGGCCATTACTGGTTGCTGGAGAGTCTTCATGGACTGAATTTGGAGAGCTGCCTCGGCGTCTAGCGATCGTGCCAGAGTTGAACGAACCCAAGGGAGACAGTGGATTCATTACTTGAGAAGTGCTCGACAACCCTGGGTGGGAATTGCTTCTAGATCCATAGTTCATGCCCAGTTCTCCTATTTGTGCGGCTGGATTTGGCGGGTACGAGGTTCTCTGGCGTTTTCGCTGACGAGGCATGAGCGGAGGCGAGCCAGTTGCTGGATCTATATGTGTAGATCGTGAGGCCATCTTGAAGACTTTGGTAATGAAACTCTAGAGAAGCTATATAGCCATCTGCAAGAAATTCACTACGGACTGTGTAATCTGGGCAAGGAGGTAAAAATTGTAAGAATTCCTGCACCTAGTTAACTCGAAAGCCATACAATGACAATCGGGAGCAATCTGTACCTTCCCCATTGCATACTTTGTGGGCAGGCACTTTCCAAAATCTCGGCTCGAGTCCGCTCCTTCCATACCTACCCAAGGTACCTACCTACACCGGGAAGTAGGTACCTACCTAGCTTACATCTATACCTACCTATGTACCTACGTTACCTTACTGTACTAAGGTATTTGAAATAGTTGATCGATGGCACGAGGAATGTTGGCCATGAGGGTTAGATATGCTCCATCTATCAACAATGGGCTGTAGGCAAAGGGTGTGCTGCTAGCTGGGAGGTTTATTACCTGGTAGCTAAGAAATAGATATGCAGAAAATAAGTAAGACTGCCAATGCATGAATATCATATGAATCTGTAGCAAGATCCCCAATCCCTAGGTCATTCCATTATTTGAGTGCCCCAGTGCCAATGATCAATATTTGATGCTTGTCATGTCATTTCCCGCTCTTGGCCCAGTCGGCAAAGTCTCTCCTTTGCTTGCGAATATCGACAAATCCAGAACGAAATTCCAAAGCATTGAACGGATTGCCCTGGAATTTCTTCTCAGTTTCTTTTCCTTGACCCGCTGATCCAGCGATTCCTTCGCGCTCGATCTTCCCAGCCCAGACATGCCACTGGATTGGTCGAAGTTGAGGGGAGCCCCAAATCAGACCGAGGGACACTATTAAGGTGGCAACTATGGTTTCGATAGAGATATCGAGAGGTAATGTTTTCGAAGAGAGTTGGAGGTTGACTAGTGTCGACGAGAGCGCTGCATGCTCCTGAGCTGAATATCCACTGTTCAAAGGACAGGTTAGCAACGGGACTGAGGGTGCAATGAGGGTAACGAACGCATGAGCTAAAAGAACAAGCCCGGCAAGGGTTACGAGTCGCGCGGGGAAGCCCATTTTCCCCCCCAAAGATTTCTTGTGTACTTCCTGTGGATGATTGATGGCGCAAATGTAAGGTATGACGGAAGGAAGCTACTAGTTGCTGTTGAGGCACGGAGGGTGTTGATTTGGCCAGTCGATGACATAATCAAGCTTAGCCTCGTATTACCTAAGGGATGAACTACGGACCCCAGACCCAGTGCTCGCAACTCTGGCCTTTCCATTCTCTATCATCCTTGAAGGTCAGAAGATTCCATTGTTTAAATGTGAAATGAGGAGTGTCTTTTCATATCGGTTCTGGCAGCACACCGAACCCTCACTCTGTCATGGTCATCGGCTATTTCTACCACACAACCCGGTCAGGTCCGTGACAAGTGAAAAAAAAAGGTCAACTTTAAAT
Source organism: Clonostachys solani (assembly GCA_902141235.2). NCBI lineage: Eukaryota > Fungi > Ascomycota > Sordariomycetes > Hypocreales > Bionectriaceae > Clonostachys > Clonostachys solani. The sequence continues at coordinate 51,501 of CABFOC020000034.1, forward strand.
TCACAGCATACCTAAACTAAGAGCGCAACCATCCTGCCGTAGATGGACAAAAAAGAATCTACCTTTAGCTAACAAAGACAAGGCTATATACTACCCGAGCAACAAACAAATGGCATTCTACCGCTATAACGACCATTATCATGCCGGTCGTAAATTCCATAGTTAAGAAGAACAGTTAATCATTGCATTAAATTCCGCATCATCGTCAGGCATCCCAAGTTGTCCGACCGACATTTCGATATTGCCTCCATCAGCGTATCCTGGAGTGAATTGAGTTGATGATGGCAGACCTAGAGATGGGCCCTCTGTTTCACGGTCTTGGTATATTCTTGGATCAACTGTCATGGGAGGATACTCCCTCTGGCTGAGAGGTTGATAAAGTCCGTGTGGCTGTTGTAAGCACGCTTGTAGTTCCTGACCCGCTTGCTGAAAGTGAAGCGAAGATGCTTGCTGCTGATAGTGGCGGTACCCTGGGTCAAGGTACGGTGATGATGCCTGTTCAACAGTAACCCACTCCTGCCCTATCGCCGCAGGAAGGGGAGATTTCTCCAAGTCGGAGTACATAGGCTGGGGTGTATAACGAGGTGATGCTATCGATTCCATATCGGGGTCCGAGAAATATGTGTCGTCCTCATCATCTGAGTCTGGCCTGTTGTTCTTACGTCTTTTAGCTCTGCCCCTGCCACCTGACCGGGCCTTGCCGCCCTTCTCTTTCTTCGGCTTTGGCGAATATTTGTAAGTTGGGTCGGCTAGCAGATGTTCCGCTGCATCTTCGGCAGCCAAGGCATCAAACCTGGCCCTAACCGCTTTTATCTCGTTTCTCCATGACCTTGCAACATACTCTGAGACTCGAGGATTGATAGAACGTATGAGCGGCTCTCCATCTTTTGGCTTTTCTCCGGGAGATGCTCTTGCCGCTTTCTTGAGTTCTTCCTTCGTCACCCCATTGAAATGCTTTCGGTACAGAATAAAACAATTGAGCGGTCGTTTCGCCCTTCCCTGTGTAACATTCTCATGTTCTCGGACCGCTTTTCCGCGTCTAACATGTGCTTCAGTGGCTCCGTCGTCAAAAGTAGGGTAACTTTGTGCCAAGACAGACAAGGGCTTGAAGTTAGGAGGCAGAATTTCAGGCTCCCTCCTTCCTTTCTGAGCCCTCTTCTTCCTACTTTTCTGCACTGGTTTGGCTTCTTTGGATTGTTTGGCAATTTTCCCACGCGTAGCAGGATTCCTCTCTCCCCTGTGATGATCATCTCCCACATAAATAGCATTTTGCTGCGTAGGGGGAGGATAATTATGAAACTGATGAGTAAATTGCGACAAAGACTAACACAATATTAGATTTTTTCGTTCACTCTCTGCGACCAAAGTATTATTTACTTACCGCTTGTGGGTTCCACTCCTCTTGTCCACCTGAATAGACAAGGCTAGGAGGATGAGGATAAGTTTGTGGCTACATACGAGTTAGACACTTTCAACAGGTTCACAACTGCATCTTGGATGAGAAGCACGCACGTGGTTTTCAGTCAGGGGTCCGTGGTGGAATATAACTCCTCTATCCTCAGGCGGCGTATAAGGCGATCCGTGGAGTTCTACTTGGCCATTTGGATTGGCAGGTAAGGTGGGCCTCTGGCTGAAATATGTGTGGTCCATCGGAGGTGTTGGTGGTTGAAACGACATGGCTCAACGTTTGTATAGGGCGTGTCTCGTAGAATGTTGCAAGATGGGTTTGAATTGTCAAAAGTTCTAAAGCTCAAATGGCTGCAACAGAGGAGCTTTTATTTCTCACAAGAAAGAACCCGACAAGGCCTGGGCCAGGTCTCTTTGTTTGGGTTCTGTAACCTGCTTTGTTTCTCAACTCAGAGAACAAGAGGATTGTCTGTCTACTACTGGGCTTGATTCTTTTTAAACAGTAGACTTGACAAGCAGCAAAAGAAAAAGATAAGGGACAAGAGTCCTTGAACTGACACCCTTTGTCAAAAATTGAAACTACGGGAAGCGATAGCTGCTCGACTACCCTGGTTTGGCCATTGATCTCTCTTATACACACCATAGGACGGATGGCCTTGACCAGAAGGTATAACCTAGCCGTGTCTAGAATTAGAAAGTTACCCCTTGAGTAAACGAGTTTAGGAACAACTATGACCGCTCCCTGATCTGTACCTACGTGCGTGACATCCACGCGACTTGACCAGAGCCATTGTCTAGTTCGACCAACATGGGTTTTCTAGAAAATCAGGGAGCGACTTGGTCCGCGCGCGAGGATATTTTGGCAGCCTCGTGTTACTGGGCCACTAGAGCTAGGTGGTGTCCAGCAGCGCAGCGTTTGATTGGACACCGTGCTAAGTTCAGCCATGGCGCATTCCAGTCAACTTATTGTTAGCCCTGGGTCACTCTTTGACAATGGCATCCCTTGGCTTCTCTAACACTTGTGATGCGGATTCGTCATGCGAACTCTCTAGCACTAGCCTTTTGAATCGCAGAAGCGCTGCCGTAATTCCACTCCTCCCTTTGCATTGGTTGGTATCAATTAAGCAGCAGTTACTATACAAGGAACTCGCATCTGCTGTGCATGATTCCTGCTTAAGATATCCTTGAATTTTGTTGGCATCTGCTCTCCGAATGATACATTTCTTGTTTGGATTTGTTTTTACCTGGGCAGTATAGCCACACATGGCCAGGCAAGAAGAAAAAAAAACTTCTTGAGCTCGTCCCCTTGCTGATAATAAATAGGTATTGTGGATTATTGGTAGAGAGCATGGATATTGTCGGATGAATAGCCTTCCAGGCACGGACGCCCACCATTAAAACATTGCTATTTTGGAGGTTTCATAACAAACAACACACCCGGCGAAAAAACGCGCAGGGCCGTAGGAATATTCGCCGCGCTAACTTCGCTCTATCGGCCTTGTAGATTCGGCCTGCTTTGTAGGCGGCGTTAGAATTGGTTTCTGGGGGTTTGGCGACAAGGTCAACTCAGGTGCCAGAGCTGTAGCGCTCGCACCATGTATGTTGTGAGAACTTGGACTGGACGCTGTGAATGAGCTGCGTGGTGAGTGTTTTATTGGCGATATTCCTGCATGAGAAGGCAAATTTCCATTTTCCAAATGGGCCGCACGATATATCTCTCGAGTAATGCTTGGTGTGCTAAGCGATGCTTCGGGACCGTTATCAAGATTGAGGACTTGTTTAGTTGACGAAGCTGGCGTTCCAAATGAGGGTGGTAGCTCGAAAGAGGATTTGTTTGGTGAAGTTGGCTGTAAAACTTCTGCTGGTTTTTGTTGTGACAGGCTCAAAGCTTCTGGTACTCTTGGCTTGGGCTCGGACCCCGTTGAGTGCTTCGACTCAACAATACTGCGACTGAATTGACCGTTTTGCTGTTCTGAGCCAGGATTTATCGTAAGGACGTTGTTCCCAGCTAGAATAGTCTGGGCTTGGACAGGCGTGGCATGGCGCACTTCAAGCTGTTGAATTTGATGACTTAGCTTTGAGAGTTCTTCTTGACGGCGACGACAAGATTCGCAAACAAAGTGGAAGTCCGCTCTTTCAGCTTCGGCCTCACTAATGTTGAGGCATTTGCTGTGCTGCCAAACGTTGCATGTCTCACAGGCAACACTATGAGTACCGTCGTCAACTTGGCCATATAGGCCGCACGCGCAATCAAAAATCCAATTGTCTTCTTCTGCGCCGAGCTCCATGAGAGCTTGCCGATTCTTCTCGATCCCAGCCTGCAGGCGCCTTGCGGAAGCTCTTCCGACACCGTCATTTGTTCGTTTGCTATCTTCAGATAGTTGAGCAAGCTCTTCCTCGTGTTGAACACGGCGGGCCTCGCGCTCCTTCAAGCGGTTGCCCCTGGATGCCATTCTCCTCTCACGCTCTTGCTCCATCTTTATCCGTGCACTGGCTTCTCGGCGACGAAGGCTTTCTTCCTCTTTCTGCTGCTCAAATTCTTCCCTAGCTTTTTCTTCTTGTTTCTTTTGTTCGGCTTTTCCAGCAAGGCGGCTTGATCGTTTGGCGTTGGCCATCTTGGCCAAGTTGAGAAGTTCTCTCTCGCGCTGGAGTGCCTTTCGCTTTCGACTTTCCTCCTGTTTCTCGAGAATCGGAACGAGATGGTCCTGTAACTGCTTCCGTAAAACCTTCTCATTTTCGTCGCGAGTTTTTTGGAACCCTTCCAAGAGCGCTTGGACCTCCCCAAGCGAGATGGCAAGACATTCCCACGTCATTCCACCCAACCCGTCATCTTCAGGCTCTGCATGTATTTCTTCATCGATATCAATGGTTTCATCGGGTTGACTAGAATTTCCTTGGTCGGTACGTCTGCGCTTACTCGTGCGCCGCCCGGCGCGAAATGATTTCCTCTTCTTTTTCGGCTTTGGTGGAGGAGCAGGAGGTGCTTCTGTTAATCGATAAACGCGGTTGTCGTCCAGTACGAAATAGGTTCTATCCTCGCTGTCCCATCCGTAGGGCTCGATGCGCTGTTTGATGGGGAATCAGAACATGTATAGCGACAAACGCGAGCATGGCTTCGTCTTCGACTTACCCACGTTGCTTGATCGACATCCTTCTGTTCCTCCATTTTGTCGCGAAACCGCTCTGGATGAATCATCACCCACTGGGTAAACTGCTGTAGAACTATGATCTACACATACTCATGTCAGAGAGCGCTAGGTACCGAAGGGACCATGGGCAGTGTACCTTCGTGAAGACATCAAAGTCTTGGAAATTCAGGGCAGTATCCTCCGTTCCGAAGGGATTGCGCTCCGGCGCTCGTGATAAATAAAGCTTCTGTGCTTGAGAGTTGAGTATTTCCTGACTGTAGTCATGTTATTAGAATGGAAAAGAAGGCGACTTGTCGCAGGAGATATCGAGAAGGGGGGGTTCTAGTCTTTACGTTAATCCGCGATGGTTCGAGATAAGCCGAAGAAGTGCGACAGCAATATCTGCTAGAATCGTTGACTGAGGTTTCAAGCACTCCATCTCGAGTTCCTAAGCCCCGAATATCTTGTTAGTCTTTGATAGATGATATTCCAGCAAGAGCGCAGAAGCTTGCCTCAATGTCGATGGACTCGTCAATCTTGACAGCCTTGCCAAAGATGTAAATCCACTGGCTGAGATTGGCAAACTGCCACATGTTTCGCAGGCGAGATAGCGTCGATTCATCGGTGCTCGGCCCATCGCCAGCTTCGATTGATCGCTTTCGCGAGGGCATCTTGGTGGTTGAAGGTTGTTGAGACGCGCTTTTGATGCGCAGTGTCGCGTTTTCCTGATTCTTCAAGCCAGTGGGCAAGCTTCTGTCAGACATCTTTTTTGAGAGCCCCTGTCGCCCCTTCTAAACACAGCTTAGCGTAGATAGGGCCCTTGTACTCCCGATAGTGGACCAACGTGATTACTATGCATTTATGCACAGCGTAGTGATCTGTCTCTAGCAGAGAATGCGAGAAGGTACCGAGCGTTTTGCTAGCAAGGATGGAGGCATGCTAACGATTCTATTTTTGGAAGCATCCCGACAGCAAGCCCCGACGCGCAATTCAGGGACCAGTTGCTGAAGGGCACAGAGCTTCTTCATTGGCTCTTGGCTGCGAGTTCGTATCGATCATCAGCAGCTGGGCTTCTCTCCTGCTGGTTTTTGGCGGTCTCAAGCCTCCATTCTTACATGGTCCCATAGTGCGGGATCCGGAGTCGTGTGTATATCTTCTATTATCTTCACCGTTGCCTCAAAACGTTAACGACGACGACGATGCGACGTTCCACAATCGACGACCAACGATTTATTCCTAGCTGAGGCTCAAGTCCTCTACAAAGACTGTCGCTCGTTCCATAGTTGACTCTCCCGTCCGCAACATGTCTGACCAACCGACCGGAGGTCCAGGATCTCGGCGGCCCTCACAGCCTTTTGGTGGCTGGATGGACCCCAATCATGGGCAAACAGATCGAGATGCCTCCCAACAACCGCTTTCTGCGCCGTCCTCTCGGCTACAACCAGCAGTGTCGCTTACTCCTGCATGGGATCAACCTTATGACCCTCGGTTGGACGAGGGCGTGACACCTAGCTCACCGATCGATCCAACGGCTCTCCAGGCTGCTCTCCCCCCTGAACTCAATCTTTCTGCGCCGTTAGACATCACGACTGCAGACGAACGGTTTTCATTCGATAATACAAACCCTTTCATGGAAGACTCGGCTGGCAGAAACCTTCTCGAGTCAGACCGGATGCCCCTCACGGCTGGTCTGCAATCCACGTCTAATCCAGGGGACTCTCATCCTCGTGACAGCTTTCAAACTGTGTCAGACCTTGGAAACGACCAGCCTAGATTCCGTGACATGCTGCACCCCAATAGAGATACCGAATATGGCCAAAGATCACCCCGTCGCCGTCCAAGTTATGGAATGTCACTGGACCCAAACGAATATCACTCTTCATCTCGCCCCGTATCTTCAACGTCTGATGCTTTACATCTTGCCGGGTCAATCGTTAGAGCTATGTCGCAACGTGTGGTCAATATTAGCGGAGATGAGGTGACCGAACGTCAAAATTCCAATCGCCATTCAAGATCACCACACGGCTCTGTGTCAAGCCGTAGCCGAGCGCCCAGCTTCACCGGACATACAGACACCTCTTATCCTTCCCAGACCCAAAACTTAGCAGGTGGAAAGTCTGGAGATCAGAGATTCTCGTCTAGTGAGATCCCCTCGCGACCACATATTCGGCAACCAGCTCCCAATCCACTTAAAGGGAGATCATTGGGATTTTTTGGCCCAGATAGCGTCATCAGGAACAAGCTCTGCGACGTTTTGGTAAACCCGTATCTTGAACCTCTGATCCTGCTCCTCATTGTGGTTCAGACCGTTTTGCTCACTATTGAATCAGCCCCGAATGTGTTTGCAGACGGGTATGGGCGACCAGAGCGCTGGGGTCAGCGATGGATAGACTGGGCCATCTTGGGTTTATTCATCATTTTCACTCTAGAGGTTATCACTCGCATCATCGTTTCCGGCTTCATCCTCAATGCCTCGGAGTACAGCACTATTGACAGGAAAAGGGGCATACGCGCTGCTATTGAAGACCAATATAGAGCGGTGTTCCAACCCCAGCACAAGTCCCAGAAAGCAAGCGTTCAATTCAACCAAGAGCCGTCCATGATTTCTCGATCTTTCACCACCCTCATGCAGGGACAACAAGCCCTGCCTGAAACAGCGGAGGAACATCAACGATTCCAGCTAGCACGACGTTCATTCCTGCGACACTCCTTCAACCGGTTGGATTTCGTCGCCGTAGTTGCCTACTGGATTTCTTTCGTACTTGGCATTACGGGTTGGGAATACCAGCACCATTTGTATGTTTTCAAAATGCTTAGTTGCCTACGAATATTACGACTGTTGGCTATCACCAATGGAACCGCGGTAAGATACTTGCACAACCACAGGACTTGTCATGAGCGCAGACTAAAACCATCTTAGATTATTCTGCAAAGTTTGAAGAAGGCAGCGCCGCTGCTAGTTCGTGTTGCATTCCTCATATGTTTCTTCTGGCTGCTCTTCGCTATTGTTGGCCTTCAAAGTTTCAAGGCAAGCTTCAGTCGTCAATGCGTATGGCTAGACCCGGACAATCCCACTGATCTCAATTCAACCTACCGACATGACCAAGGGTTTTGCGGTGGCTACAGAAACAATGAAACGGGTGATACTCATCCTTGGGTAAAGATGATAAACTTGGAAGGTTCCTTGGAGCCGGGTAACCTAGCGAATGGTAGTAATCGCGGCAAAGGCTTCCTTTGCCCCCGTGGATCCCTTTGCCTAGAGCAGAGCAATCCTTACGGCGGCACCGTGAGCTTTGACAACATCGCCCAATCCCTGGAGCTTGTCTTCGTGATCATGGCTGCCAACACGTTCTCGGACCTTATGTACTGGACGATACAGTCGGACTATACCGTCGCCGCTTTGTTTTTTGGTTCGGGTGTCATGGTGTTGACGCTCTGGCTCATCAATTTATTGATTGCTGTCATTACATCATCCTTCCAGGTCATCCGTGAGGAGTCGCATTCAAGTGCTTTTACCTCCGAGGAGCCTCGGGCTTCTCATCTCTTCGCGGAAGATGAGTACCGCCGTGTTCCAACGCTGGAAAGAATGTACGAAAAATCACGCGTGTTCTGGGTGGTGGTGATTGTGTTTGGCCTGGTGAGCCAAGCCTTTCGAAGTTCAGATATGAAGACAACGACAGGCGACTTTGTGAACTATGCCGAAATTTTGGTGACCATTCTCCTTGATATCGATATTATTCTGAGGATTGCGATAAATTGGCGGGGTTTCCATCGCAGCAAAAGCAATTTGTTCGACCTCCTTTTGGCTGTCATCACCTCGATCATTTTGATTCACCCGATCAAAGAGTCGGCGGCGTATCCATGGCTCACTGTCTTTCAGATTTTGAGAACTTACCGCGTGGTCATGGCTATACCTGTAACGAGAAAGCTGATTATGTTGGTACTCGGAAATGCAGCGGGTATTGCTAATCTGATGCTCTTTGTCTTCCTGATGTCTTTCTTAGCCGCTATTCTTGCTGCTCAGCTTTTCAGGGGTGTGATTCCGCTCGAAGAAGACGGCGAAATCAATAACGTGTCCTTCTATACGTTATACAATTCGTTTCTAGGCGTATACCAGGTGCTCACCACTGAAAGTTGGACTGGGATCCTGTACATGGTAACGTCAAACACAACTAAACATGGTACAGCATGGATTGGTGCGATATTTCTGATCGGCTGGTTCATTCTCTCCTTCTTCATCTTAGTCAACATGTTCATTGCTGTCATCCAAGAGAATTTTGATGTCTCCGAGGACGAAAAACGACTGGAGCAGGTGAAGGCATTTCTCCAACGGAGAGATCTTGGCAGTTCTTCAAGTACTCTCGCGCTGTCTACTATTTTCAGCTTTGGGAGGGGCCGTCGCGCTAAGGACCCATTTGATCACGGCCCAGCTATGACTGAAATGCTTCTTAAGGATGCCGTCGTTAAAGAATTTCTTGACGAGCCCGGAGAAACGGAGAAGGAGAATGTTGGTGAACACAACCCACCCCAAAGGTCTGCGACGACTCTTCTAGGTGATGTTCGCCCTGGATTTCTTTCGAAAATCTGGGGTAGGGCTGTCAACCGTTTCGTGAAGCGAGAGCCAAATCCATTTTACTCAACCATCAACTTCAATAGTCTGGATGACACTCTGGACGCAAGGCAGATGGCGCAGCAGGCTGTATCGGCGGCATCAACTCGCCGCCAAGCGCAGCGAGAGTACCTTGCTCGCCACCCCACGTATAACAAATCACTCTATCTATTCCTCCCAAGTCACCCTCTTCGACGCCTGTGCCAAAGACTCGTTGGCCCGGCGAGAGGCTACGAACGGATCGACGGAGTTGAGCCAAGCAAAGCTGCCTGGTATTCCTTCTCCGCTTTTGTATATGCTGCAACATTGGCCATGGTCATCATCGCCTGCATCACAACCCCGTTATATCAGTTGCCATATGTGGAGCGTGATGAGCTGCAGTGGTACGTGTGGACTGATTTGGCCTTTGCTGTTATATTCACTGTGGAGAGCGGCATCAAAGTCATTGCAGACGGCCTTATCAACACTCCCAATGCATATCTCAGGAGTTCATGGGGTATTGTGGATACAATTGTGCTAATTACTCTCTGGGTGAATGTTGGAACTCTACTAGACAATAATGATAAAGTCTCAAGGGCGACCGGAGCAGTCAAGGCGTTTCGAGCTCTCCGCTTATTGAATATCAGCAACAGTGCGCGAAACACTTTCCACTCACTTATTATTGTTGGATGGTGGAAATTACTTGGTGTAAGTGCAGCCCAGTTCATCGATACTCCTCATCTTTCTTGGTAATCTCAGACTCTAATGGGTTGGTACTTGTAGGCTGCATTTATCTCAATTTCGTTGCTCATTCCCTTCGCAATCTACGGCCTGAACTTGTTCAATGGGCTGATGATTAGCTGCAATGACGACACAGCAGGGTTGATCACTAAGCTCGAAGATTGCTTTGGAGAATTCGTTAGCACTCCCTACAGTGAATCATGGGAAACTTTAGCCCCAAGAGTTGCCTCGAACAGTTACTTCCGCTTCGACGACTTCTCCTCTTCCATCTTCACGCTTTTCGGAATTACCAGCCAGGAAGGTTGGACGGATGTGTCTTTTGCTGCCCAAGCAATCACTAGCCGTGGCTACCAACCCCAACCCAGGACATCCGAAGCAAACGGCATATTCTTCATCATTTTCAATCTGATGGCAACCGTCTTTGTGCTCACTTTGTTCATCTCAGTTTTTATGCGAAATTATACGGAACAGACCGGAGTCGCGTTCCTGACTGCTGAGCAACGATCCTGGCTTGAGTTGCGGAAACTGTTGCGACAAATCTCGCCATCAAAGAGCTCATATGATGATTCGGGAAAACGGACCTGGACACGCTGGTGTCACAAAAGGGCAATCGAGAAACGCGGCAAATGGTACCAGACTGTCACCGTCGTCTTAGTCTTGCACCTTGTCCTGTCGATGGTCGAATTCAAAGGCGAGCCACGAGAGTGGGAGACCACTCGAAGTTCAATATTCCTCATCTTCATCCTAATATATGTGGCGAACATCGGAATTCGGATACAGGGTTTAGGTTGGACCCGCTTCCGCCGAAGCGCCTGGGATCTCTACTCTCTCATCTCTGTTTCCGGTGCTCTAGCTGCTACAGTCGCGGTTCTCATCGTCAAGCACGAAAAGGATACGTTTGTCCAGGTCCATAAGTATTTCTTGGTCGGAATCGTCCTGTTGATTATTCCTCGTAACGATGCTTTGGATCAACTTTTCAAAACGGCGGCAGCCAGTGTCTCCAGCATCATCAACCTCTTGGCCACTTGGCTTGTGCTCTTCCTGGCCTTCGCTATCGCTTTTACACAGGCTTTCAGCTTAACCCGGTTTGGAGCCGAAGCGACTGGTGACTGTAACTTCCGAACTGTCCCCAAGGCAATGATCTTGCTGTTTCGGCTGAGTTTCGGAGAGGCTTGGAATGCAGTCATGGAGGACTACGCATTCATTGAGCCTCCATTCTGCACCGATGATGGCAATTTTTTCAGAAGCGACTGTGGAAGTAAGCCGTGGGCGAGATTCTTGTTCGTGGCCTGGAATATTCTCAGTATGTATCTCTTTGTCAACTTATTCGTCTCTCTCATCTACGAGAGCTTTAGTTACGTCTACCAACGCTCAACCTGGGTTGCGGCTGTTGATCGTGACGAAATTCGGCGCTTCAAAGAGGCTTGGCGCAGCGTTGACCCTGCTGGAACGGGTGCAATCAGCAAAGAGACTTTCCCAAGACTACTTAGTGAGCTATCTGGTGTTTTTCAAATGCGCATCTATGATGCCGAGGATTCCATACACCAGATATTGGACGATATTCATGGCCAAGACAAGAGAGATCCTCATGCGTCGATTGCAACGAGCAGCGGCTATAGTAACATTAACCTTGCCAGGCTCAATGAGCGTCTGGCTCTCCTAGACAAAGAGAAAATACGTGAGCGAAGAAGGCGCTTCAATATGTTTTATGAGGAGGTTTTAGTGAGTGCTGATCCTGATCGAGGAGTCACATTCACGGGTGTTCTCATGATCTTGGCTCATTACAACATCATCAACGATAGCAAGAGTCTCAAGTATGTCCCTTCCCGTTCCTGTTCCACTCGACGTTGCTAGTTCAGGTAGAAACAGGCGACTAACACATATACTCTAGGTTGGATGAATTCTTGAGACGCCGTGCACGCCTACAACGCGTGGAGGACTCGGTCCGCCGGAAAATTGTCCAGGGATTCTTTGACACACTGTAAGTCGTCAAACATTTTATGAAAAGCGCTCCGAAGCGCGAAGATAGACCGTGGTTACTGATACTTTTCGATAGGTACTGGTCAAGGAAGTTCAAAAAGCATAGAATGTCAAGGTTGTCTGCTCGAATGACCACTATCCCACAACTGGACATTCCCGACATTATGGTCGACCCTGACTTCGACAGCCAGGATGATGCGGACAAGGGACAGACGCGATACTCAGCCCCTCAAGCAACATCAACGACGCATTTGAGTGTTGACGGAAAGCAGCACCACTCGCGAAAACACAGCGAAGGGGCCAACGACGGTCAGCCATCCTCATGGAGCTCATCGGCGTGGGCTCATCCGTTGAGTTTCCCTCGATCAACATCTTCGACTCCATCGCCTCCACTCTCACCCGCAAGCTTCGGTTTCGAGCTCCGCGAAGGCTCTGGCCAGCTGGCACCTTCAGGAGAGCTTCACCGGCGAACGAGTTCCGTCAGCCCAAGCCAAGCCAGGGAAATGCTTGATGACTCGGCTTGGATGGAAAGCATCCGTCGAAGTGCAACTACTAGGCGACCGAACCGGAGATCTAGCTGATATGTTTCGTACCATGTTGCTGTTTCACGAATATTATCAAGTATGAACAGTAGAGAAATGTTTTAGCTCTTAGCATCAGAAGCGAGGCGTTTTGGGATATCGTATTCACTAACTACCTTATGCTACATACATACTTATTTATTTCCCCACCCCTTGTGGCAGTTTTAGCCTCGTTTTAATGAATTCTTACCAGTCCCAGAATAATACGTAGCGGCACATGGCCAATGAACAGCATTGCACAGCCAAGTGGGGACTCATACATAAGCCCGATAGATTTTCTGAGGGTAACACAAAGGTGCTTTGCATCAAATTCCATCAATCGAGGGATCGGTAATAGGGTACAAAAAGCAAATTAAATTCATGCATGAGCAGAAGTATTCCGGCGGAAGGCGAGTCATGGTGCTGTGAAGAAGTACCCCAATAACACATCCATCAGCCACCAACCAGCCACCATCAATGCTGCTTCGAAGGATGAAACCCAAGGCCAAGCAACAACCATGGAAAGTTTAGAGACCATTCGTACCCACGGCATTTTGTACAGAGTTCAACTTCTCTGCTGTATTCGCTGTCTGGCCGGTGTCTAGTCATGGAGAGGGATACATGCGAGTTCTCACGACTCAAGATGGATGAGTGTGGGCTCTGTAAATGCGATAGGTCTGGTCATACCCCATGTAAGGTAGCGGTCTATCTAAGGTATTTAGGTAGGTACTTACACAACGGTGCTGGGGTAGGCCTTCCAGTAGGAGACAAACGTCAAGTCTGATTAGGTCCTATTTTCCTCGCCCAGCCGCTGACTCCCCTAATGCCAGACCGTATGTTGTACGAATTAATAAACTTCCTTGTTCACTTTATAGGTTGTCAATCAGTCATCCCCAGGGGTTATCGGAAGTCCCTGGCCGCTTCCTTAGCGCCCTCTCCACTTGCCGCTCGCCTGCCCGATTCCGCCAGCGTCAAGTGCATTGACGCCTGGGTGCCCGAAGTGCACGTATACTACCTATGTAGAAGTGTCGGGTTGCTTGTGACATGACCATTATTGGATTCCGCCGGTCTGCATCGCGTAGTCCGATGTAGCTATGTATATCCTATCAGCAACGACTCGCCAATGGCCAGCGATACCAGCGCCATGGGGACACGGCGGCAGTACCAAGGTACACATCTGCCTGCCAAGTGCGGGGCAGAAACTCGGCAGGCCAGTCCACCGACATTGATTGTATCCCGACAAAGTTCGCAAACAACTCACATAGCAAGCAACAGGATAAAAAGATGGATGATGTTCGAATCCATTCAATACTGTCACAAAAGGGTGCCAAGTCCATAGGGCGCGCCTTCGAGAGGCTGAGCACGGCGCGGCGACTCCCACGATTTATCTCACACCTACATACCTTATGTAGGTACCTCCAGCCCACCAGCAAACCCCCCAGTAGCTACAAGTACCTAAGTACCTAGTAGTACCGAATATCTGCGGTAATCAAATCGTTATGGGGGATCATACCCACCAAGGTAACCTTACAGGTAGGTTCGGGCACGTACCATGAAGCCAGGTACCCTACAGGCAGGCTGGACCCAGCGTGTCCAACCGCGCTCTCCCTCATTCCCATCCGGACTGGATTGCAATTGCAACTGCTGCAACCCCCCGACTTGCCATTCCCTCGATATTTGCTTGTTGACATCCTGCATAGGCACACCAGCCGTCTTTCCATCGCTCGCCCATGTGCTGGGCTGACTTTGAATGCGACCACAAACCTTCCGCAGCCTGCTGACCAGATCGCCCGCACCCGCATCCTCCACCATTTACCCGACCATCACGACTGCCCGCGACGCTATACATCTCCAACTCGTACCCCCCCGAGGCTGACAGGCATCGATTGGTTTCGACATCGTCACCGTCTGTTATATGTCTTGTACTATGGCTCTATAACCGATCCCGAATCATACCAAGGTCCTCCCTTCCCCGCGTAAGCCAGGGACGCCTTGTTCTGCCTCGCCTTGCTCCTACGCTAGCTTGACTCAAAGTCGACCTGCCACTCACTCGCTTGATATCCGATCATTCGAGGATTGGTATATTCCTACCATGAGCTCTGGATACCCATCGTCCGACATTTCTCAGCATATGGTTTATCCTTCTCACCCCACACCGCCTCCACCACCATCTTCCATGGCATCGATGCGCCACCATCCATATCAACCATATCAAGGTCAACACATTTCACCACCACCAAGGCAACCGCCCCCTTCCTCCATGCCACATTCTGTTGGCCATCTTTCTACACGACCTTCACAACAGCCGCCACATCATCAAAACCATTCTCAGCAGCATTCGTCCCAACTGCCTTCCAATGCTCCGTCTCGCCAAGACGAACCATCCGCTGATGACCAGCGGCAAAGCCAAGAGAGTAATCTTGCTCCTGTCTCCCGCCTAGAAGAGGGCACTGGCCGCCGTTTCCAGTATGTTTTCTTCACCCCTTTTTTCTAAAGTCTGAAGCTAAAGTAAAACTCCCTTAGTCTTGATGTCGTGCAACAGCCTCAGCGTGCCCGCATGTGTGGCTATGGTGATAAGGTAGCGTGGCCCTTTTCTCATCCTACTCTCACTACCATTTTGATCTTTCCGACGTTTGCCGTGTACGCGGCGACAGACTCACGCCGAAAAAGGAAAAGAAAAAAAGACTAATGCAATCACTTAGGATCGACGACCTATCACACCACCGCCATGCGTCAGGCTCATTATAACTAATGAGCAGGGGAAGGAAATAAGTTGCAAGTAGGTGCCTGTCAATCACAATTCTACATTCAAGGCTCGGCGCATAACAGACCAAACCTAATACGTTCTTTTTAACAGAGACATTGATTATTCCATGTATGTGCTTAATGTCGACCTTTGGAACGACCTTGCATCCCAGGAGGTGAATCTGTGCCGGCAACCATCATCAACAGGTACGTCCCCCATCTCTATGACACCGCTCTTACATAAACATGACTCTTAACGGGATAGATTCTGCTGCAGTGTCCTATACACCCCAAGTTGTAACAAACGGTCGCGAAGTTGCCTATGCACAGCATGCGCCAGTTGCCTATGCTCAGGAATATCATCAATCGCAACCAATCTATAATCAAGGTTAGTTTACCCGAATCCCTCATGCAGAAGTCGCGACTCGTGTTCGCCACGCCTAACCTACGACCTAGTTGCCCAATTCCCCCCGATAACTGACGACCCGAACCCGTCTTACCCACCCAATGGCAGATATCTACCTGCTCAAGAGTTTTTCCCTCGTCATGGCTATCCAGGCGACTCCAGTGCTCCGCCCGTGACACCTCATGCCGAATACGTGGATAGCAATGGCGCTTCTGTATCTTACATTAATGATCAATGCAAGGGGGCTCTTAATCGGAACTTGATCGGCAGTGTAGCCGCCAGTGCCTTTTGCCTTACTGATACACATGATCGGGAAGGCATCTGGTTTGTTCTTCAAGACCTTAGCGTACGGCTAGAAGGAACATATCGGTAAGTACCGGGCTGACACGCAAAACTCTCCAACAACCTGAACGAACATATAAAATTGGATCGCTTACACTTCTCAACCTAATTGTAGACTCAAATTCTCCTTCATCAACGTCGGAAAACCTAGCTCCGCACCTGGACAACAATCGACAGTGATCAAGGGCAAGGCTCCTATTTTAGCATCTTGTTTCAGTGCAGCTTTTACCGTGTATTCGGCCAAGAAATTCCCTGGCGTATGTGAGAGCACATCGCTGAGTAAAACCTTCGCCACCCAGGGAATCAAAATACCAATTCGTAAAGATGGAAACAAGGGTGGCGACGACGACGACGGTGATTAGTTGCCTTCACCTCGGCAATGCTGCTCTGTTCAAGTGCCTTGCGCCGAATCAAATTCCCGGCACACGACTTTATGACCTCGAAAATGGAACTCTTTGCCCAGGTAGGCTGTTGTTCTGCTCAGATGACTGCCAAACCCACCGCAACCAAGAGGGATCATGCCCTCTTCTGAGACTAGCTAGGTTGTTGATGAAATTCCCGATCCGTCGATGGCCCCATTGGTCTCGATTCTCTCAGTCTCATGAAATCATAATTACAGTGTATTTGGGAGGACCTTTTCTTTAAACTCGTCAATCAATCGTGATCCTGTCTATGAGAAGGGGCGGGCTTGTGCTAGCAACGTGCGTCACCCCAGGGAGTAAGACCTTGACGAGATAGGATGGCGGGTGTGTAGAGGATGGTGGTGATTTGAAAATTCCGAAATACATTATGTCTGCCATAAAAAGGCCATCTCCCATACCCTTACGAGATCTGATGGGGCTGTAATAGTACAGATGCTACACACATGCTGCATTTGGAGAAAGACCAAGATCTCAGTGCTGATGCGATGATGCTCGTTCATAGTAGCACAACCTGCCAGGTGCTAGAATGTAAGAAGGCTGTTGAGCTCAAATCCAGACTGAATGATTACTTGTCTTCACGTATTTGTGTCATCTCGAGATGAATATAACGTGGAGCAAGGGAGGCGGTTGCTTGCTTGTTCATGAATTGAAAGATAATTCCTGGAGAACAACACGCATACTAATACCAGCTTTGTCGTTTTCACAATTTCCATGAATTCTCCACCACAACCTCTTATCCCCAGTTTCTAACTTCATCCCTTTAGCACCAGCCGAACGACCGAATGTTGTAGTGGCTCCATTGGCAGCGCTGGTTCAAAGGTAAAAGGCCAATTTTCATATTTGCCAGTCTCGCCTCTTATTGATTTGTTCTATGGTGGGATATCATGTTGCGGCACCTTCATGACATCATCCCCTTCTCACTGCTCCCACGAATCGCGACCCCTTGGTGGACTCTAATTGCTCCTTTTCCCACCCACAGCCTAGTCCACTTGGTCACCTCCATCTGCTGCTTAAAGTGGTATGGGAAGATGCCAAGGGTTGCGACCAGGGGTTGGGGCCAATAGTCTCTCATACACCAAACTTAAGTCTTCCCCGGCTCATCATTGGCCCACTCTATTGCTTCGCCGAATACCTTAAGTAATGGCAGGTTGTAAAGAAATGGTCCCTACGAGTCTAGTGCGTCTACTTTGTTTTCCAGATGCCGCTACTGGAAACACCGGTGGCCTTTTTCGTTCTTAGGCTGTAATTACTAGACCCTTTTCTTGCCCCATATGGACCGAAATTTCGTCTCCTCATCCGTTTCGCAGAGTCCTTCTCGTCACGCGCCCCGAAGACTTACCTGTGGCTTTGACCTCCCCCCGCCTCATCAACTCTCAACATTTTCCCTACACATTAAAACCGCCACCGCAAGCCAATCGTTCTTCAGTTCAGCTCGTCGCCAAACCATCATCATGTCAAACTTTTCCTCCCACGGCCGTGGTGGTGCCGGTAACATGGCCGACACCACCCAGTCCCCACGCCTACAGCCGTCCGATTTGGAAACACCCACTCTCAAGAAGCCCGTCATCTCTACCGGCCGCGGGGGCACGGGCAACATGGCGCCTAACAAAGACCCCGTTGAAACTCGCAAGCGCCAGGATGTCGATGCGTACGTCTTTCTCATTGCCAAACCCTCCAGCCTGCCCACCGACGGGGAAAACCTCCGAACCTCATTGCTAACATCTGCCATCTTGCCAGTGTCCCTCGGCGACCAAGCTCGGGCGCACAGCACGCAGGCCGTGGCGGCGCCGGGAACGTGTTCAAGGACAAGGCCGAAGCCGAACGGTTGGCGCGCAAGGCGAACGACGACAGCGCCATTGCCGAGGACGACACCGAGTCTGCCAATACGGATCTCAAGGGCGGCGACAAGGACAAGGAGGCGGCCAAGGAGAAGAGCAAGGCCAAGCACTGGCTCCTTGGCGGCAAGAAGGCCTAGCCCGTGTGTGGGGTATTTCTTTCTGTGTGTACTTTCTGGGTGATTGGAGGAGTCATGTTGATTATTGCGTGCTTTTACCTGATGGATTCTTGTCAAAAGAGTTTCCCCCCTCGTCGTTGTTTTCCCGGGAAGGGGCCATTATGGTAATGGGCTGTGGTTTGTTGTGCTTTTATTTTTCTCGTAGTTTTATCAGGTCCAGTCATTTGACAGCATGCACTGGAGTACATGGTGGGAATTCGGAGTTCAATTGGCCAATTTAGGCGGGCGCAGGTTCTATAGCTCCATCATGATTGAGCATGGGTATATAGTGTTACAACTATGAGTAAAAATGGGTGTGGATGCCTTGAGAAAGCACGAACTTTACATTTCAAATCAAATTCCAATACATAGAGTACATCTATGACAGTTGTAATTCCCTTTTCGAACTTTTCATTATGCCATGTTTACTACTATTCACTGCTTTGTGAGGCGGTGGATCTCTTCAAAGAAGTGCTTGAGATTGTCCGGATTCACACCAGGGGTGATACCTATGTCAGTTAGCTTTGAACAGTAACGCCGCCGGTTCGAGTGAACGGCATGTGAGACTTACCATGCCCCAGATTCGCGATCCAGCCTTTTTTGCCAACCCAGAAGCCCTTGACCATATGCTCTACAGCCTTGGTAATGGCTTCCTTGGATCCGTACAAGACACCTGGGTCGGCATTGCCCTGGAAAACCACGTTGCGGTCACCACGGATCTTTACAGCCTCGGCTGGGTCCTGCAGCCAATCCATGCCAACGACATTGTATCCAAGATTGCATGCCGAGTCCAAGGCGTGCCAGGCCCCCTTGGGGAACACGGTCATGGGGACACGTTCAAGCCCGAGGCTTTTCAGCTTCTCGGGAAGCTTTTGTGAGATGTGTGCCAGGTACGGCTCAGAGAACTCCTTGAACGCAGGTGGTCCTAGCTCGCCAGCCCATGAGTCAAACACCATAACAAGCTAAGAAGAATACCTTGCTGTCAGTCTCCTGAATTGGGAGGTCTTGGAATTCTAGGGGAAGAAACCGTACCTGTGCTCCGGCTCGGACCTGCAGGGCCAAGTGTTCAACGCAAACGTCGGCAATTTTGAGGAGCAGAGCCTTTGTCTCCTCTGGGTGTCGGTAAATCCACTTCTTGCTCTGCGCAAATAGCTTGGTGCCTCCTCCCTCAACCATGTAGCAAAACAGAGTCCACGGGGCACCGCAGAATCCAATGAGGGGAACGCGGCCAGCGAGTTTCTTTCTCGTGACGGTGATTGCCTTGTAGACATAGCCTAGCTCTTCCTCTACATTCACATTGCGATCCATAACTTGCTGATATTGGCCGTCATCAGGGCCTTGGAGGGGGTTCGGGAAGTGCGGGCCCTTCTTGTCCACCATTTCGACGACCATGCCCATGGCCTGGGGGATGACGAGGATGTCGGAGAATATAATGGCAGCATCGACTAGACCAGCATAGCGCTCGATTGGCTGGAGAGTGAGGGTAGATGCTACTTCGGGATCGCGACAGCATTCGAAGAAGTCACGGGAGCCTTTGGCCTCATGATACTCTGGCAGGTACCGACCAGCTTCACAATTGGCGTCCTTGTTAGCTAGGAATCCTCAGGATAGACACAGGCTGAGATCAACGATAGAAGAAAGCACATACCTTGTCGCATTACCCACATGGGAGGGCGTTCCACGACCTGGCCTATCCAACGGCGGGGTGTTTTAGCAAGACACAATCACTTATGAGGCCTCGGCTACGTATGGCTCAAGGGGACGACGGCGCACCCACCCCATGCTGCCCGAAGCAACAGATCGTTCTTCAATGGCTCGAATGTAAGTTCCATGGTTGGATTTGTGTGCTGGATTGGGATCTTTGATGGGTGCTTTGGAAGTGAAGTTAATTCCGATCCAGTTGCATCCATTTTCCACCCCACTACTAGTGCCTATCAAGGCAAGCAAGTGGGTGTCAGCTACTGCCGAACTGCCTGTGTTCCTTACTCTCAACGCAATATTTTGTTATTATCGATTAACTTACTCAACATTAAGTATTATTAAAAATTTAAAGATGCTGTCTCTTAATATTGCGCTCGTGTCGAAAATTGAAATCTCTAAGAAACAGCTTCGCCGCACCTGTTTTCTGAGAGCCACTACCAACTAAGGTACCTTGATATCGGCCGAGGCCCAGTCAATCGTAGATCCATGCCACTGAGCCGTGGATCAATTTCTTAGTCAGCACCTTTCTGCATACCCTACACTGTCAGTGCTGACACGATTACATAGCACTGACGATTACCTGGCCCGCCCATTTCGCGATCGTGGACTGCGAATCAACGTTTCCTTGCGCTGCAGCTGAGCAATTCCCAGCACTCTTCTTGAATTACAGATCGACGTCTTTGTTTCTTCCTTTCTCCCTACAGCTCCGAGAAGTAGTCAACCATGTCGTCATCTGAGCAAGAGCTCCAGATTCACCCTATTGTACAGGAGTCGGTAGTCCACAATGCCAAGGTGCGCAGAGCTCACCCACCCGACGCTGTCCAATTCTCCAACCACCTATGCTAATATTGTAATTGTTTTGATATAGACGCTCTCCAACTTTCACAGCCTCACGGCTTCCTTATTCGGTGTAACTGCTGGCATCCTCGGCCTCGAGTCCTATGCTGGCTTCCTACTCTACCTCGTCCTCTCCATCATCACCACCCTCCTTTTCTACGTCGTCCAGGTAGCACCTGCCTCGCTCGGCGAAAAGAAACCCCTCTTCGACACGACCCGATTTTTCAAGGGCGCGCTGGATTTCTGGACGGGCGGCTTATTCAGCGGCCTCTCCGGCTTTGTGCTGACTTGGACGCTCTTCTACGGCTTGGTACGGGTTTAGCAGACGGGGCAGGACTGTTGGTTGTATGAATCATGGGATTGTCATGGCGTCAAGGAGTTGTACAGCATATACAAGTGGAATCTTGCTCAGGGTTGCCTGGTGATATTGGGAGCCCAGCTTGGACGAGATCGAAGAACTAGGGATACGTGCATATACCTACATGCAGATTCGCAAAAGGCCAAGTGAATGTCCGAAACCAAAACCGTAAATCAAAGGAAAGAGAGACAAACAAGAAGAGCTAGAATCACTCGTATCAAGGAACATCAAGGAATATCAATATGCTGCAACCTGCTATATCCTTCAGTCGACAATCTCTATAATCTTGCCCACATAACCCTCGAGGCCCGATCTATCCTGACTTCCTCCCTCTAAGATGATGACCCGTGAGCCCAGCTCCACCCACTCTCGGTTGTGCAACAGCTCCAGAAAAACCTCGGTCCGTGAAACGCGGCCTGTTCCGTCCCCGTTGGAACTTTCCAGTCCCTCGAAATCTTCACTGAGGCTGAACACGTCAATGTCTTCAGTCGCCGTCTGCCCAAACTCTGTCCGATTGGAGTGGCGTGAAATGCCTCTGACCCGAGCTGTAGCTCTGACACTTGCCACGTACACATTGACCAAAGACCCCACGACCAACGATTCCATTTCCGGGTCGGTGAAAGTGGCCGTGAATCCACTGGCAGCTTGAAGTGAGAGTCCCGTGTCCACCATATGCTTTGAAGGGATAGCCAAGACCATCCCTCTTCGAATCCTCGGGATCGAGCCACTTGTGCTGGCCTCCTCTGGTTCCAACACCAGACCAATTGAACCAGCTTGGCCGGCCTTGAGTGTCCGTACCGGTAATCGCAGATTCCTGACACTCACAATGCGCGCTTTGTGCCACTCGCCAGCTATCGTCGATGCAGAGACAGCATTCTCTAGGCTTATCTTGGCAAGTTGAGAAGAAGCCGGGTGTGAGATTGACAGACCGTAATTTCCAGGAGATGCCTTATCATCCGTTCTGAAATCCCCGGATTCTTGCTCCTCTGGTGGGAATGGACCCACGACAACCTCATCACCCACGGATAGATCTCCGAAGCGAAGATGCCCGGATATGACGACGCCTCGGGCCTCTGCCTGGGAACCACCTCCAGCCAGAGTTCCAAACGAAGATGGAAGGGAGAATGTGTCATCTATGTGGAATAGACTGTTGGGCTGCTCTGGGTTGAGCGCCATCCCAACAAAATCACGAGATGTAGGCGGAGGCGGCAAAGGCAGACTTTCAAGGAGGGCATGCACCAGGCCAATACCAGTCCCTTTCACTACGCTTGTAAGGACGATGGGGACATATTGAGTCAAGCTTCCACTTTCAGCAATGGCCTTGATGATACTCTGCACTTTGTCGTGATCTTGCTGGGGGATCTTCTGCAGATCCTCATGCCGGCTCTGGTCAGGCTGAAGAATTTTGGGAACTCGACCAGCGGCTTTGATGGCTGTCAATATCTTGGACATGGTCTTCTGCAGACTTGTTTTGGAGGCGAGGTCCAGTTTGGTGACAACAATGGCCATTGGCACTTCCAACTTGAGAGACAGTGTCAAGTGTGCACTGACAAGATCTACGCCTGCCGCGGCCGCCCCAAGTACGTCCTGCGCAGTCGACGTTACCCCGGGTCGCATGGATGCCGGATCACCGTCATCTGAGGCGATGCAGAGAATGCTCCAGTGCGGTGCCCAGTTCATGAGACCTCTCAGGACCGTTCGACGGTACCTGGGATGCCCTCCTGAATCGGATACAAAGACAAGTCGACCGCCGTCAGCGCAATCATGAATGTCCATCCATGACTCAATATTACCCTGTGAGAAATTGAGGATTTCTTGATCCTTATACCCGATTAGCTCCTGGGCAATAGAACTGGTCACGCCAGACACCATTTCGTGGCGATGTCTTAGAAGACTGAGCCGACTCTTTCCTCGACCATTATCAAGTGTTCCCGTAGACAGGGTTCCAAGAAGACTGGATTTGCCAGAAGTGGTTGGCCCCGTGAAGGTGACTCTGAGTTGGGGAGTCAGCGAGATTCCCTGACTGGGGGCCGCATCGCCAACAGAGGCGTCTTGGGATGCTGAGGGGGCCCGGACGGTATTGGAACCCTCTCCACTCTGACCGAGCTGGCGAAAGATGCGAAGATTGGGAGTCACAAGTGCCTCAGCTACCCAGAGCTTACCGTGCCTAGTAAGTTCGGTACCGACGTTATTGGCCTGCTCTATCCACTCGCAGTTACCGACGATGACCATACGCAACACCTCAACCGTGCATCCAAGACTAGAAGCCATCACTTTAAGGGTCTTGATACTCTCGTCCATCTCATCTTTGGTGAGTCCGACTAGGGTACCGTCATCAGACACACCAATCTCATACAGGGCTCCTCTTGATTCATCCAAGCCAGGAACAAGGCTATCAGGCTCTTTCAGGGGTTCAAGTGGCACATTGTCATCGGGGAGTTTGGGCATGGGTATTTCTTTGGAACTGGAGGCATGGTATGGGGACGACTGCTGGAGTCTCCATAAGAGCTGCGTCGTCAGATGCAGCAGCCGCTGCTGACGAGGTTGTTGGGCTGGGGCTGGTGTAGAGGTGCGTGTAGGGTGAGCGGAAAGGCTGGTACCGTTATCCTGGGATGCGAGAGAGCCCTTGATTTGGGACTGGGCGGGTATAGTTGTCATCGATTTGTATGCCCTTCTCGGCCGCAGAAGAAGATGTAGCTTGTACTCAGTAGGCCCATCCTGAGGTTCAGCCTCCAACTTGGTCACGCCGTAATCAGACAGCAAACCCGGTTCTGCGGATGTCAGGCCCGAGGTGGACTGCCGTGACAGTTCCTGGGGAGTTCCTGGATCCTCGGGGGAGAGCCAAGGAGAGGAGATCCGCGGTGGGTCGGGGTCATAGGTGAATATCGACGCCATTGTCCGGGTTGGTCGGAGCCGGTCGCCAGAGGGGTATCAAGGGTATGCAGAGGGAATGAATCAAGTTATGCCAGATAGATATTCTCTAGATGTTATATGACAATAGCTTGGCTAGTCGTTGGTTGCGTATTAACACTTGGAGAGGGTGAGGTGTGATGTTCCGCGCTGTGGACCGCTGTATAGACGGTATCATTTTGATTGCTTGAAGGGATCAACAAGGTGGTCAGAAGCTGCTGTTCTTCTGGGATTCACTTATTGAGAGAGGAGAGATGAAGTTTAAGAAGCAGAAGGAGCGCAATGGCGGGCTCGTCCTAAAGATAAAGGGGAGCCATGTGATGGTTCCAGCTGCGGCGGGATGAGTCAACAGGGCGCGATCAAATGGGTCACACTGGTTGGCAGTTCAGTGTCTAGGAAATGCTAATGCACGTAAGGTGCATTAATAGTGGGTAACATGCGTGCTAATGACTTCAATGCCTGGGAATGCCAATTGGCAGTGTTGGGAATTGGGTGAGGCCTCAGAGATCAGGTCAGACATGCATCTGATTGTATGTAAGTTGTTTGGGGACGAGCGCGAATTCGTGGTGGGCGTCGGACCAGTGGCATCGCATCAAAGTTTTCGCATTAAAACGATACCCAGGCGGCAGATGGCTCCAGCCGACTGTGAGGCGGTACCTCCAAGTATCTTTTCTGATCCTCGTGTCCGAAGAGCAGGGTGGCAGGCATGTCAGAAGACAACTGCTACAGCAACACTGCATCCTTTCCTCGCAGCAGATTGCATTAATGCACCTGGTAGAGGCCAGCCTTCCGTGAATACATCAAATACCAACTGGGTGCACTCTTCCCCATCGTTATTCATCTTCTGGTGGCTGGGGCTGTGGCGAACTCGTAAACTTTCAGCCTCCTCAGCCCCAAAGACTGTCGTCTGTATTTCTTACGGCGTCAAGGCGTCCACTATCCAAAGGGCGACCAGGGGGCGTGTGTCTGGACTCACGCCTGAAGGCGGGGGAGTCTCAGCGGTGGGCCCGGAGCTGAGCCCCTAAAACCTACGGCTCACTGCATTGCAACGGCAGCCTGAGCAGGCCCATCACCTCTGATGGTGGGGGAGGGGTGGCGCTCAGGCTCCCCGTTGGTTCATGACGATGACCACCTAACGCGAAGGGTCTGGGTAGCGCAGTGTGAGGAGCCTTGAAACCCAATTGCATCCGCAGGTGTAAGCCCCTGGGGTGCTTTCGGGCTGGATTTAGGTCCATGCATACCCGCCGTGTTGCTGGTTCAGTGTCAACCGCCCAAGTATAATCTTAGTGCGTCCACACCACAGCCCACTTGTCGGGACGAGCTGATCTGATCGCCGTATATCACCCCGACCAATACCACACCGCCCGCCTACGCTCTCCCACATTCACTACATACTATTGTGCTGTTTTCCCATTCTTATCACGGTAGCCCTCGATCAAAATGAAGAAATTTGGCTTCGGGAAGAAGAGTGCCGACGATGGCGACGAGGCCAACCGCAGCGCTCTGTTCGGGCGTAAGAAGTCCTCTCCCGCTCCCAATTCCCCCCCTGCCCCTCAGTCCGACAACCCCTATGCCCGACAAGCGCCAGCCAACGATCCCTATACTAGCTCGAAGCCCACGACTGCCTACCAGCAGGCTCGAGCAGGACTGAACAATCCTGGAGGCGCACCCGGAGGCGCACCTGGCCCGAATGGCGGCGGTTACGGCAACAACCAGTACGGCTCCGGAGGTGGCTACGGCTCGAACAGATACGAATCCCCAGCTTCTCAGAACCCATACAGCGCAGGCAGCCGTGTCAGTGGGTACGGCGGTCTTGGGGGTAACGAGCCAGACAGCAACCGAGACGCACTGTTTGCCGGAGCTCAAGAGAGATACGAGCAAAAGCAGCAGCGCCCTCCTCCTGCATACCCCGATGCTGGAGGCAGTGCTGCTGGGGGCGACTACGGTGGTTATGGCGAGCAGCGAGAGTTGACCGCCGAGGAGCAGGAGGAGCAAGAAGTCCAGGCCATTCTATCCGAGAAGCGAGCGGTGCAGCAGGAGAGTGCCAACTCCGTCAACCGTTCCGTCTTGATGGCGAGACAGGCAAACGAGGTGGGACGGGCGACGCTGGCTCGACTTGGCGCTCAGGGCGAGCGTCTCCACAACACTGAGAAGAACTTGGATCTCGCCTCCAACCAGAATAAGATTGCTCAGGACAAGGCCTCCGAACTCAAGACGCTCAACAGAAGCATGTTTGCGGTACACGTGGGCAACCCGTTCACCTCCAAGGAGCGCCAAGCAAGGGCCGACGAGGCAGTCATGAAGCGCCACCATGATGAGCGAGAAGCACGAGAGAACACTCGTCGGGAGGGTTTCGCAGCCAACCAGCGCATGGAAGACAGCTTCAAGGCTTTTAACAGTGCTGGTGCGCGACAGAAACAGACTACCAAGAAGGGCTACGGAAAGTACAACTTGGACGATGAGGATGATGACCTTGAGGAGCAAATTGATGATGGGCTTGGAGAATTGGAGAGCCAGGTTAAGATGATGAACATGGTCGGTAAAGCAATTGGCAAGGAGGTGGACGCACAGAACAAGATGATCGACCGAATCACACAGAAGGTTTGTTTTGAAGGCCCCTCAATCCCCCTCTCCCTTGCCACGTTGGTTGAGTATATCACTAACCACAAAATTACAGAGCGATGCTGTCGACGATGCTACCCGAATGAACAGAGAACGCTTAGCCCGCATCAACTAGAGATGTTCCTAACGAATCAAGCAGGGGTTGAGAAAGGCCTAGAGGTTGCGAGATTTGGTTCATCAAGATGCCATTCTCTCTTTTGTTTTTTGCTTCTCATTTGGTCTCCTACACAAGCACTTTCCGTATAAGCGTCAAAACAAGACTTTTAGAATTAATCACGTATTGAAAACCCTCTTGAGTGAAATCCATGAATGATTCTCATGCTGTAGGTTAGGTTCAAGATCTAGAGATTTCGTGCTGGCCGCTTAGACCGTGCGGTTGAACACAAGACACACTGTGCCCCATATTATAGCCACAGCCAATCGCTGCGATTTTCTATCCCAGCAACCGACGTCCTCAACAGGCAGAGAAGAAGTTTTGGGTCAAGCACTGCTGCATCACAACGAATCCAAAATGTCACTCGAAAAGGACGGACAGCATCGCTCAAAGCGAAGAAAAACGGACAAGAAAGAGTCTGCTTCGCTTAAAATTGGTGGCAAGGCCATTTCTCTAGAGGGCTATCTAAATGCCCCCAAAAAACCTGCACCGTCGCCCGCTGTGCCCACCACTGCTTCAGCTGAGACTGTCAACGGCGCAGAGACCGCTCATGGGCCAGAGAAACCCACAAAGTCAGAACCCAAGGAGAAGCACACCAAGATCCGGGAGAATGGGCTGAAGGGGCCCCAGTTCAAAGGCCGCGAGGACAAAGAGTTGCTGAAGACTCGCCGGGAACTTCCCATCTGGCAGCACCGCTCAGATATTGAGAACGCTCTGAGCGGCCCGGACAATGACGTTCTTGTTCTAGTCGGTGAAACGGGTTCAGGAAAGAGTACTCAAGTGCCACAGTTTCTGTATACCGAACCGTGGTGTCAACGTCGAAAAGTTCAGCTGCCCGGCTCCAAGGATGAGGTGCAGATTGGGGGAACCATCGCAATCACGCAACCTAGACGAGTTGCCGCAACCACACTGGCCCACCGAGTAGCGCAGGAGGCTGGCACTCCGCTTGGGAAGGGCCGGAAAGATGGTAAAGTTGGATACTCTGTTCGATTTGACCACAATGTGCCAATAGGAACAAAGATCAAGTACTTGACTGAAGGCATGCTGCTCCAAGAGCTGCTGCGAGACCCAAGCCTCCGGCAGTACAGTGCAATCATCGTGGATGAAATTCACGAGCGAAGCCTTGATGCTGACCTACTCGTTGGCTTCCTCAAGCAAATCCTGGCTGGAAACAAAGCTGGCCGGGCTGGAATCTCGCTCAAGGTGGTTGTCATGAGCGCAACTGCTGATGTGGATACCATCCGGGGATTCTTTGGGGACATCTATCCAGAGGACAAACGTGAAAGTGCAATTCAAGTGCTGAGAATCAAAGGCCGTCAGTTTCCTGTCGAGCTCAGACACGAAAAAAAGCCAGTGGCCGATCTTCAAGATGCGCTTCTCAAAACCATTTTCAAAGTTCACACGCAGGAATCACTTCCCGGCGACATCCTTGCGTTCCTCACCGGTCAAGAAGAAATCGAAGCTGCACAAAAGATCATCGAGGAGTATGCGACGACCCTGGCGTCAAATATGCCTAAACTCAGAGTCTTCCCCCTCTACGGACAGCTGTCGATGGATTCACAGCGTGAGGCTTTCTTGCCTGTTAAGACTCCGTTCACAAGAAAAGTTATTTTGGCAACAAATATTGCAGAGACTTCAGTTACGGTGCCCGGCGTGAGATATGTCATTGATTGTGGTAAAGCTAAGATCAAGCAGTTCCGTGCACGGCTCGGGATGGAGTCTCTGCTCGCAAAACCCATCTCCAAGTCATCTGCTATCCAGAGAACTGGTCGTGCTGGACGTGAAGGCCCGGGAAAATGCTTTAGACTCTACACCGAGGACGCATTTACAAATCTTCAGGGGTCCGACCTCCCTGAAATTCTACGAAGCGATGTTCTAGGAGCCGTTCTTACAATGAAAGCAAGGGGGATCCAAGACGTTCTTGCCTTCCCATTGATGGATGCCCCTGAAACGGAGGCGATCGAAAGGGCCTTGGTGCACCTACATTTTCTTGGCGCGTTGGCCGATGATGGCTCTATCACGTCAAAAGGTCAGACGATGGCCAGGCTCCCTCTCTCTGCGCCAATGGGAACGGTCCTGTTGGCAGCCGCTAGGCCCGAGTTCGACTGCGTACTCGAAACAATTGACATCATATCATGCATTACTTCCGGAGAAGACATCTTCCTCCAGGTCCAGTCTGAAGAAGCACAAGAGGAGATTGAACAGGCAAGGGGTGAAGTACAGCGCCGGGAGGGAGATATCATCACCTATCTTACCACGATCCAGCAATACACGGCCGAAAACGCCAACAGGATAGAATGGTGCAAAAAGAGAAAGATCAACATCCGCAACATGAAACAGGCATTGAATATTCGTCGACAGCTGCGTGGCATCTGCTTGAAAGAAGGGCTGTTATCTGAAGCCCCTCCCCAAGACCCGCAGCCCTTTGTTCCTCTGGCACCGGAACAGGCAGAGATGGTCATCAAATGTTTCCTGAAGGGATTCGCACTCAAAACGGCAATGCTCGCCCCTGATGCGAGCTACATAACGGTGCAAGGGAAGCATGTCGTGGCTATACACCCAGCCAGTGTTCTCCACGGACAGAAGAAAGAGGCCATTATGTTCCTCGAACATGTCTATACGAATAAGAATTATGCCAAGAAAGTGAGCGCTATTCAGGCAGCATGGATTGCTGAAGCATTGGAAAATAGGTAGAGATTCTCTACCGGAAAGTTTGGCGTGGCGTTCCTCTCCTTCTTAATGAGCACGTTGGACACGCTTAATCATACAACTTACAATGCGATAGAGAATGCAACGTATAGGCCATAAAATATAGATACATAGATGGTAGATACATGGTATATTTCGGTTTGAAACAGCTTCTTATGACTCTGGCTCCTCATCGCCAGGACCCCCCTTGTGTTTCTGAATGGCTTGCAAGAGCTCATATAATTGCTGGATTTGTTCGTCTGCATAAGATGTTAGCGAATGTAGTCGGTTAGAGGATAGGCAACCTGAAAAGATCATGCGCCAGAGCATGAACACCCGCCCTCGTGCGTTTTGACACAAGACAGAATAATAGAACATACCGCTCATCTTGGCAAGCTTGGTCTCATCAATCTTTTGGCCCTTCCACGAATCACCCTCGATCTTCTGGGCATAGAGCTGCCACTCAGAAAGAAAGCCAATCTAAGCCAGTTCAAATAACCTTGTTAGGATGCAGGACTTGGATAATCTCACGCAGGAAAGGGTAATTCGGGACTTGCCAAGTGTGCCGGGTTGTCGACTTTCCGGTGAGCTCTGAACTCGGCTTTGACGTACTCGTCGCCCAGCACGCGCATTTCCGCCGGCAGATGCTTTCTGTGAGCCCTCAGAATACGACGATATAAGAAGATGGGCGGGAGCAGAGCCATGGGCCGCGGTCGTAGGCTGTTGCCAGCTTGTTCAGCAGCGGCAGTGGCCAGCCTCACCAGTGTTGGACGCATGATGTTTGATCTAGGAAAAGAGGCAGAGTGTTGCTGCACCGTACTCTGCAGTGACTTTACAGCAATTATTGAATTGGGAGCTTCAGGCTCCGTGATTCAATTGACGGGGGGCCCTTTGATTGCTAATGCCTTTGCAGAGAGCCGTCGATTGAACCACCACGGAAACTTTTTCTGGACATCTGCCCCACATCCACAGCCAAGCCTTCAATTGATAATTACCACCGCCGAGAGCTTTCTGCATCTTCTTTACTGATATATCGCTGAGATTTATCCGCAGACTGAGATCCTCGGACCATGGCCTTCTCCTTTGGCTTTTCAGGCGATGATATTGACACCGGTGATGAGACCAATCCGTCACAGCAGCCGCAGGCCCCTCCCGCGCCGGCCCCAAGCGCCTTTCCCATCCCTGGCAAACCCCAGCTGCCTCCAACTCTTGAGCCTCTCGCCTCTTTGATCAGTCGGCTGCCCTCCAAAATTGCCTTTAGCTGCCTCGGTGTTGCCCTGGATGATGGCAAGACCGTTATGCAGATCCCCCGCCGAGAGCTGTGGGACGTGAGAGTCCAGCTCATGGCGGAGGACGAGGGCGGTGCTGGCCCCGAGGGTCTGGGCCAGCATGACGTCAAGTCTGGTGTTTATGAGGGAGGGTTCAAAAGTTGGGAAAGCAGTGTTGATTTGGTCAAAGTCCTGGCGGCGACTGATGACTTTTATGGCCCAGAGGGCAAGCCAGTTCGAGTAATCGAGGTAGGTCGGCATTCTGCATAATTTCGTACTTTGAATTCGCCCCATAATCAGACTCTCTTTTAAGAAAAATCGAAAGAAGCTAACCATTGGCATTTATGTTAAAATATAGCTTGGATGTGGAACGGCATTACCGTCCCTCGCCCTGTTCCAGTGGTCGATCCAGAGCCAGGGGAAATCCGGCCCCAGGCCTTTCTCATTCATCGCGGCAGACTATAACCCAACAGTTCTCCAGCTGGTCACTTTGCCCAATTTCATTCTCGCCTGGGCTCTCACCGTACAGTCCAGCAACCCTTTGGTGAAAGAGGCGTTCACTGAGGACGGCGAATTAGAGCTCACTCCGGAGCTCCTCGAGGCTTTCCAAACCTCTCTCTCTGAATCCAACATCAACCTTTCGTTCCTTTCAGGAGCTTGGTCCTCGCAATTTGTCGACTTGATGTACGAGGCTGCCCCTGCCTCTGCTGCCTCACCAACTGCTCTGATTCTTGGATCTGAGACTATATATTCCCCATTCGCCCTCCAGGCTTTTACAGAGACCATCTTCTCCATCCTTGAACGGGAGCGAAGTGTGCCGGAATCGGCTGCAGTTGCAGTTGTAGCAGCTAAACGTCTGTACTTTGGGGTGGGTGGATCGCTAGACGATTTCATAGAGAACGCTACGGCAAGAGGAGGTACCATTACGCAGCTACGAGAAGAGACGGAGGGTGTGAGAAGGGGCGTAGTACGCTGTGCTCTTGGGTCCTAGCAGGCTGGGACATGACGAAGTACAGCATAATGAAATAATGGTCTCGGTCGGTGAAAATGATCAAAGAAAAGGGGGTATCCTGTATTGAAAATAATGGCTAGAAACAGACCGACCCGACCAACTCCATTCCCAGTAAATCCGCTGTGTTACCCAAAAACCTTATTTGCTCTTTCGCCCTAGTTTCTCAGAGCATTCAGGACAATACCAAGTCCCGTTGGGTTCGCTCTTGAGACCAACACAAGACCAATGGAACCATTCGTAAGGACAGTCATCATTGTCACAAGCGACCATGTCACCATAGCTCACATTATGGCACAGACAATATTTCTTGTCATCACTGCCATCTTCGTCGTCGTCGTCGTCAGCATCCGCAAGAACGTCATCACCATCCGCATCTTTGCCATCTCTCGAAGGGGTCCCTCTTGAGAGGACCTCGGCACCTTCCTCATCACCACTCGCGCTAACTGCATCAGACAGGTCACTATCTGCTGTCGATGCGGGGGAGTTCCTATTAGAGGCTTTTTTGACGCGTGATAGAGATGATTTGTTGGGTGGCTTTTTGCGGCTGATTGAACCAGGAGTACCCCGCCTAGCTCCTGTCTGAGAGATTGCCTTGACTGAACTCGCTCTCGGGCCGGCGCTACCAGCTCTTGCCACACCACCTGGACCAGTGCCAGGGCCATTCTTGGGAGTGCCTGGTCCCAATGACGAGTGTCTGGCAAGACCACTAGATGTAGCGGGGAGGGTTCCAAGGCCCGAGGTTACACGAGCCCCACGCTTGGTCGCAGGCCCCGCAGAACTCTCCCTTTGGTTTCTGTTGAGAATCATGCTTGCTGCCGGGGTGGTTGGTGCAGACGAAGGATGCTGTGGAACCGATGGTTGCGACAGCGCATTGCGAATTTGCGAGTGGCTAGGTAAGCGGGCGAGGGTTGGGTTGGTTGATGGTGTTCGGTTCGCGGGCTTGGCTGGGACTGGGCTGACCTTGATACCGCCTGCCGCTGGGTTGGTTGGTCGGACAGCGGGCGCGCTATGGTTCGCAGCACTTGGTCGGAGAAGCGAAGGGACTTCATCTGGATTGCCGAACCCAGGTTCGTTACGGTCGTAAAGCAATTTGATTTGGACATCGAGACTTCGGAGGTGCTTGTCGAATTGATGTTGGAGCTTTTGTGTAAGGGATATCTTCTCTTTAGAGAGTTGGTCGGCTCGCTCGAAGCTTTGTCGGATCTGGGAGCGCAAGGTCTCCTCCTTAGGATTGGGCTCGTTGCTGCCGTTCGACTTGATCCATTTCTGGATTTTGGCATCCCTATCCTCTATCAAGCGGATGCATTCGGCATACTGGCGGTCCTTGTCTTGGATCTCATCGTGGGTAAATCGGATTTCTTCGGGCAGGTTCTGAACGCGGTTGATCCAATCCTCCAAAATCAAGCCAGGATCCAGAGGTTCGGCTTGAGGCATCCTCTTCACGAAATCTATTGACAGGTCGTCTCTAGGCATGATTGTTAATGGTCTGAAATCGACAAGCGTTTTGCGCAGCGAACAGTATCAACAAAACTTGTGCGATTTGTGTAGACAGATTTGAACTCGCTGACTGCAATGGCAAGTCGTAGCAGGATGAGTTGCTTATAAACTGACGAGGAAGATCTGAAACCTCAGCAGAGAAGACGCAGCAAATGAAGCGGAACCGGGAGCAGGTAGCTTGCTAGGTTGCCGGCCTGCCCGTTCGCTCGTTTGTGTTGGAGGGAAAATGCAGAGCAGAGCGTGTTCAAAGGAAACAAACGCTACGGTGGAGCGGCCAAAGCAGCTAGAGTTGGCTCCGTTATACCCAACAAGCATGCGAAATGCTCAATCTGTCACATAAAAACAAGGAGATGGGTGAGATAAATGAAATAAAAACGAGATGAAAATAAAGAGGGTGGATAAAGACAATAATGTGAAGAAAAGGAGGGCAAGAGATCCTGTTAGGGATGCCGGAGCACGCACATCTAGGCCCAGTGATTTCGGGGACTTCGAACGAATGGCGTGCACACAAGACAAGCAAGACAAGACGCTGTCAAGAGCAACAACGCGGAGGAACGCAGGCAGAGGGCGACTTTGGTAAATGACGCGGCTCACCTCGATTCCAATGCGTGCGCACGTACGTACGTTGTTGGTTGGTTCGTTCAGTATCTATCTGTGAACGATGCGCGATGGCTGTAGCCTCTCAGGCGCATACACGCAGGTACTGTGGCACTGGGCTTGTTTTTCCCCCTTGGGCGCTCGCTCTGTATGGCCCTGTCAAGTGAGTAAGTGCTAGACGTTTCCGGCCTGATAGTGCGTGTCTCGCCAAGCCGCCAGACGATACGGAGGAGGGCCGTCGGTAGCGCAGGCAGATGAGACGGATGGATGCTTGATGGTGTCGGTGGTGGAAGAGCGACGAGAAGGTTGAAGAATCAAAGACTGATGACAGCCATTCATGATTGACTGGGTGGGTGCCGTCCCTGGGAGATGCAGGTTGGCGATAAGTGATTGGTAGCCTGGCTGGTAGCTCTGAACCAGAAAAGTAAGAGCCTATACTTTGGCTGAACCCATGCGCTACAAGCACCATGTCCCCCCACTAGACTCGATCAGGACTAACTTCTCGGTTCTTATGTCGGGTGTGCCTGCCATCCAGTTCATTCATCTCGTCCAGCATCTTGCCTTCTTTCCGCACCATCCAAGCTCCCTCACCATCGTCGCATCAACACATATGCTGGCTCTCACACCCGGCCTATCTCTATCTCTATCTCTCTACCTGTCTCGGCTTCTTGGATTCATACGCGCAAACACACTCCGAGCTCCGGATATTTACAGGACTCTGGACCGCTTGCTTTCAAATCAAGATCCATCCAAGTAAAATCGATAAAAACTTATCTTTACCCCCGTGAAGCAGCAGGGAACCAAACGCCGGGGCAGACCACTCACAGTTACTACCCTCCACCGGCATCAAAATTACCCAGCTTAACACAGTGATCCCCGCCTGATTTACTTAAAACCCCAGGCTGCCCAACGAGTGCGCCACCTGGGCTTTGAATGCAATGGATATAGACTCATACAGATACAAGGTTCCAAAACCCAACTACTTACCTCACAAACCGGATGTCGACCGTGAAAATGTCGTCGAGGAATACAACACCCCCTTAGGCCTCTCCAGCGAAACTGATGACATCAAATTCTATCATAAGTGCAAGCGCTATGCGGAAGAGTCTGGCGTCACCCGCCCAAAGGGCTATAACGTGTCGTTTCATTGCAACCCGGAAATGGAGAAGTATCACTTTGGGCAAAATCACCCTATGAAGCCGTGGCGACTCGCGCTCTCCAAGAGTCTGATATATTCATATGGCATGTCATTTGCCATGGATAACTACATTTCTCGTACTGCCACATACGAGGAATTGGCAGGCTTCCACTCGACCGACTACCTTGATTTTCTAGGCACAGTTCTACCCGAGCCTGTTCCCCGGGATCTGGAAAGCCAAAACCCAGACTTGAGATTCAATCTCGGCGGTTCTGACTGTCCTCTCTTCGAAGGTCTTTATGACTACTGCTCCATGTCTGCAGGGACTGCGATGGATGCAGCGAGGAAGATCTGCTCAAATCAGTCAGATATCGCAATCGCTTGGGGAGGAGGACTGCATCACGCAAAAAAGGCTGAGGCCTCTGGGTTCTGCTATATCAACGATATTGTCCTTGCTATTCTGCAGCTTCTCCGCTTCTACCCACGAGTGCTTTATATAGACATCGACGTACACCATGGTGATGGTGTAGAGGAGGCGTTTTTCTCCACTGATCGTGTCATGACGGTTTCTTTCCACAAGTACGACCCCAACAACTTTTTCCCGGGCACGGGCGCCCTCGAGGACAACGGCCCCAAAAACGAACACAACCCCGGCTCGCACCATGCTTTCAATGTACCACTTAATGATGGGATTACTGATGAGCAATACAAATGGCTCTTTGATCGTGTGATCGGGGACGTTGTAGCCAAATTCCGCCCAGGCGCCATCGCCTTACAGTGCGGCGCCGACTCCTTAGCCGGTGACCGGCTTGGCCGCTTCAATCTCCAGGTCCAGGGTCACGGTGCTTGTGTCGAGTTCTGCAAAGAGAAAAATATCCCCATGATCCTCTTTGGCGGTGGTGGATACACACCACGAAACGTTGCTCGCGCATGGACATACGAGACGTCGATTGCCATAGAGTACAACAAGAAAATTGACCCAACCCTTCCCCAACATGCACCGTGGAGGGACCATTTCCGCCACGATACGCTCTTCCCTACTCTAGAGCAAACCTTGGGCGAGCCGCGACAGAATCGCAATCCCCAGAAACGCTTACAAGAAATCGTCCAGCATGTGACTGAGCAATTGCGATTCGTTCAAGCAGCACCCAGTGTCCAGTTTCAAACGATTCCTCCCGATTTGGGCGCAATTAGAGATGATGTCGAGGATAGGTTGAAGGAAGAAAATGAGGAGAAGCATGATGAGATCCGGAGGGCCCGGGAGGCAGCAGTTGGCACACCGATGGAGATGTGAGATGTGCAATGTCCATAAACTTCATTATTAACCGACATCAAACCCGACTTTGGCAGGATGTTATGTGGTACGGATAGCTCTATGTGCTCCTGCTTTCTCCTCTCTAGATCGCGAAGGCTCGCTGTCGTCGCCTCGGGCCGCCGCTTGTAATGAGCCGCCACAAGGAGTAGATAGGATGAGAGCAGAGCTGGGATTAAAATCCGCATCACTGAGCAATGGCAACCCCAGCATACTCCGCCCATGTGTGTTTTCTTTGACACCTATTGTTAAGAAAAACCTTCTTGGAAACACAACTTTAAGTGGGAATATGCTTGATCCGCAGCTCTACATTTTCAACCATGACCGTATTGAACAGGACACAACGTTCCAGGGACCATTGGTCTCTGTCAAATTTCACATTCCACATATGGAAGAATGTGTTCAGGGTAGTGCAGATGTGCCAACGGATGGGGTATGGCACTGGGCCTTCAAAAAGAATTGTATAAGACCAGCGGCACCGAACTCATCCGATAGGTGTTATTCAGGCTACTACAGCATCATTGCTATTTACCTAAGCCGCAGCGTATGTATATGCACGCGGGTTGAGTAGTTAGAACTAATGAAGCCCACATAGTAGCATCGGATGTATTAATACGAAGTCTTTGCTTATATTTAGTTTCAGTTTAGCTGTACTGATATGTGTATAATGGTCTTTTGGGAATAAAATCAAGCAACAGCGTAAGAGACAGCATGCTAAGTGAATACCCAAGGGTGCCGTTAACAATTTATATCCAAGTCAAAATTCCAGCTCTTATCGTGACATCCTCTCACTCTTCTTAATCTTCCTCAACTGTAGCGCAACATAAGACACAAGCGAGATGCCTACCGCTAATCCCAAAGATAGCAAGATAAGGTCCACAGGCACAGGGTCGCCTTGGAAAGTCTCATGGAGCAGAATGTCCAACCCTGACTGGGAAAGATTCAGCAGCCCGGAGAGGCAGATGATTAGACCATAGACGGTGCCGAAAGTTCGGAAGCCAAACACCTTGGCGCTGTAGTCGGAAACGGCTGTGTAGTAGAACGGCCGGTAGAGAACAAAGAGGGAGACGTTGGCGTAAGCAGCCCACATATATGGCAATATGCCAAGGACTCCTATCAGGGTAGCCGCAGACACCAGGATGGAGAGTACGACAACGGTGCTTGTGTGGTCGAGGACGAGACCGATGAATGGGATGGCAATAAGACCGCCAACCGGAAGGGCGATATCGAAGAAGTCATTGATCTGCACTGCCTTGGCACAGTCTCCAAGGATGGCCTCGTACTGGACGCGAATGGTAGCAACGAAGTAGTTGATGCGGGTCATCTGTATGACGGTGAAGACGCAGATGAGAATGAACCACGGGGACGACACCTGCTGGAAGACGGTCGCGTCATGCAGAATACCCCAGACCCCGGAAGTTGTGTTCTTGCGCTCCTCTGCCTCGATCTGCTCGTCTCCCTTGACCGAACCCAGAAGCGACTGGATATCGGCCATGACCGTCTCCCGCTCCCTCCTGATCTCACGCCGCTCGTCACGCAACAGAGCTGTTTCCTCATCGATCTGATCATCCATTGGCCCATCGGATCCCTGAGTGTCGTTCGCTGCCTGCACCCCGTCCGCCTGATCGACAAGCTCGCCCACAGTCTTATACGAGGTGCGCGGCATAAGGAAGAGCTGCAGAATCAAAATAACGACGGGAACGATGAGGTATAAGAGGAAGAATTTTCGGAGCTGAAAGGAACCCTCGGTGGAGTTGTAGAGCAGACGGTATACCAGAAAGACGGCACTCGACGAATCGAAGGCACCAGTCAAAAGGGCGAGGATAAGACCGGAGTGCCGTGGAAATGCATTCGAGAGATGGAAAGACGAGATGAAGGTAAATGGACCACCAAGAGCGAGGAGTAAATAGCCGAGGAGGAAGGCATCCAAGGGCATCGACTTGGCGTATGCAAGTACGAGGGCGCCGAGGAAGAGAAAACAGCTGCCAATGA
Organism: Clonostachys solani; assembly: GCA_902141235.2. Classification (NCBI taxonomy): domain Eukaryota; kingdom Fungi; phylum Ascomycota; class Sordariomycetes; order Hypocreales; family Bionectriaceae; genus Clonostachys; species Clonostachys solani. The sequence goes on from CABFOC020000034.1 coordinate 89,899, forward strand.
TACCGCAGACGCGAGGGCCGAAATTGTCGAGGATAGCGCCGACTGGAAGCGCCGCTACATTGGTCCCGACCGCAGCAACTGTGAACATGAGGTTAAGATGGATCTCGACGCAGACGTCGGCATCGGGGGAATCGGAACATGTGTCCTGGTAGGCGCCCTCGGCCTTGAGGACAGGCTTGATGGCAGCATAACCGAAGACTACGCCGGCCGAGAATAGGCAGTATAGGACGGAGGCAGATATTTGGACTTGGAGGGTTGAGAAATTTAGTTAGTTTACTGAGAGGAAGAGTTGTGGCTGGATACTACAGCATCGATTCAAATGCAAGAACATCAATACTCACGAATTCGCATCCATTGCGGGACCTCAAAGGCACTCACAGGGATCGGATCTGGCCAGATTGATGGCGCGCCCGAGGGCTGAGTGTAAAAATGATCTTGACTACTGATCAAGGGAGGCTGGGGGAGATCCTTTGGTTGGGGGAGAGGGCTGAAGCTGAGCTTCCTGGGTCGATGGTTGGCATCGCCGCTCCGCTGGACATGGTAATCTGATAGAGTTTCGATGCTTGCCACACGATTTAACGACATGGTCAGGGCAAGTAATTGGCCGCCTGCGAAATGGCTGCCGTCGGTGGGTGGCTGTCTGTCAGTCTGTCTGTCTATGCCGTTGGTGGGTAGTATCGGTGCCTGCCAAGCCCTACTCTCGACAGCCTACGGTCCGAAGACAGGCAATTGGGCACGAGTGTGAGCGTGCGTGTGTAAGAATGTTGTGTGTTTTAGGTGTGTGAGTAACGGCGAGAGTTGGACAGGTTGCGGGGAAATGGAATGAAGCCCGGGGTTGATGGTGATAACGGAATGATGTAATAGACGAGGCTGGTGAGGGAAGACATCGCCTGGGGTTCTGAGCACTTGCACTATCTGCCTAAACCACTGTATGCAAGCACACACACACACACACAAAGAGGAGAAGCCCAATGCCGTGTTGCATTGCCAAGCGGAGCCGGCTCTCTGCGTGCTGGCTGGTTGGCTGGGCAGATTGGCTAAGGCACGATGCTCCGATGTAAAGATCATGGATAATGCCCAGATAAGGTGCCGGCTAACTCGCGAGGTGGCTTCCATGCTAATGCACGAGCTGAGTTCGCCACGGCAGATACAGTAGATAACGGCTGCACTAGGGCGTCTCACCAGAACGACCTGCTGGATTGGCACTATTGCCGCGATAAGGTCGACGTTAACATGACCTGGGGATCCATTCCAATAGTCGATGGCTAGACTGCCGCTATTGGTGGCGTTGCAGGAGGCTGTTGATGGCGAGTGCGGGGATTTAGTGCCTGGTCCATGTGCGGTAGCTTTGGTATTACCGACGAATGAATCTATTGGACGAGGAGACGTGGGAATCCTCATCCACGTCCGTTGAAGACTTTAATTTGTCCGGGTGGGTGGTGTTAGTGCCAGCCGCTATCGACATCGACCTACATGTACATACGCCACCCGAGGCCGCAACAATGGGCGTCACTCAGATAAGCACAGGTTTCATTGCAAAGCGAGGAATCAGGTCATTACAGTATGGCACATAAGGCACTCAGACAAAACAACACGTAATTAAACAATCAGCCAGCTACTGCCTCCATCAACTCCAGATCCATCGACGACGGTGGGGTAGTCCTGATAATAAGTACAGTCGGACAGAACAAAACAGCTCCCGTAATATGTAAGCGCAATCATCTTGGCTGATGAGGTTCGAGTTGCAGCGGCGGCCAGCGGAATCGGCCACGCCCCGTTGACTCAACGACCGACAGACATGTCTGCCCGCCGTCAAGTGTAGGCCGCGCCCGAGTCCTTTCCGCTCCCCACCGCCGCCTTGACATTATGACCACCAGCCAAGTCCCTCATCATTCCCAATCGGTCCCTCCTTCAAATAAGAATACTAGAATAGATGCCGGTATGCTGTCGAGAATAGTATCCACAAGAAAAATAAATGCGGGTCTTATGCAAATCGATCATGTAGTCCAATACGCGACATAACTTAGTAGAAACGGTAGACAGCGCTCTTGCCCTTGGGGACGGTAGCCTGTGCCAAATAGTTAGCATACAAGTAAGCAATGGAGAGTAAAGGACACCCATGTGCCTTGGGATATCACTTACAGTGCAACCACGGGGGTCGCCGTTGGAGAAAGCACCGTTCTCGTACTTGCATTCACCAATGACACCGTCACCGGTGATTTCGATGTTGAAGCCGAGGACAGCAGTGCTGGTGGGGGTGTTGGGGAGAATGGAAATGTAGGTGAGATCGTTGGTGTCCTTGCCAACGCCAATAACCATGGGAGCCCAGTTACCGGCGCCCAACTTGTCCTCATCGGACTCCCACACGCAAGCTTGCTCCTTGGTGTAGCCGGCCTTGTTGACGTAGTACTGAGCGGTAGTCTTAGCACCACCCCACTTGAAGAAGTCCTGCTTAGGGTTCATGAGTTCGACAGTAGAGCCAGCTCCGGCGTAGGAAGGAATAACCATGCTCTCGGTACCGGGGTAGACGGTTTGGCAGACGGCAACGCCCTTGGAAAGCTCGTTCTTGACCGAGATACCTCCCTCACCGGCCTTGCAAAGGACATTGATGTCAGTGTTGGTGAGCACGAGCTTGCCCTGGCTGTTGCAGTAAAGTCCACCAATGGTGGTTCCGTCAGATTGCTGATCATTAAGGGGGTACTGGGTAGAGAAGTAGCCGGGAGGGCAGGCGTAGGTGCAGAGACCTCCAGACTCACACTTCTCGCCCTTGACTCCGGTCACGAGGTTGTAGATCTGGTCAGGGTTGTACTTCTTCAACTTCTGGATACCGGACCAGCCATCGAGACCGAGCCAAGGAAGAGCAATGGCGCCATAATCGGAGGGGAAGGAGCCGCAAGAGACCTCGTTAGAGTTGAAGGTCTTGGTCAGGCCGCTGCCGGTGCTGGGGGATGAGCTGGCGGAGGATGTCGAGGCGGGAGCTGCGGACGAGGTGGTCAAGCTCTGGACGACGGTCGTGGTGGTGGGCTGAGGAGCGACCGTGGAAGAGGAAGAAGAGGAGGTGGTGGTGGTGGAGGAGGTGGAGGAGGAGGAAGACTGCTCCTCAACGAAGAGACCACCCTTGGCAGCAACGCTGGCGGTTGACTGGTCTGCAATGGTGACGGGAGCAGCTGTAGGGTTGGACTCTCCGACAACGATATACTGGCCATTGGCAATGCCCTGCTTGGCCTTGGTCTCATCAATCTCGCTGCCGCCGAGCAGGTAAACGGTCTCGGTGGGCTCGACTAAGACCTGGACGACGCTGGCCTCACGCTTGACAGGCGAGCCAATGTCCTTCTTAGCATGATAAACCTGGTGTCCCGGGTGCTGGTGAACGGCAGCGCTTGCGCCAACAGCCAATGTGGCCGCGATGGTGTACTTGACAGCGGACTTCATCGTGACGACGTTTTTGAGAATCTTGAGCACAGAATGTCAGCAAGCCACCAATCTTAACATGCCGGAGGAGTGAATCGCTGTATCGCAACACCCGAAGCCCTTTCCGAAGAAACATGACCCATGATGTTGACTTCGCCCCTCCATCCCCCCTTTGATCGCAACATGATATCGCAGACTTACAAGACGAACGGATAGCAATGAATATTCCTCCCGCGCGAATCAGGCAGGCAGGCAGACAGAATATAAACGATTAAAACGAGCGTAAAGGGTAGGCACCTCAAGGAGCGTGGAGGAGAAAGATCTCTCAAGTTGCGGATGAAACAACACGATAGGACGCTACGAAGCAGAAAGAGAGGTGACGGGCAAGCGACGAGAGGGATACGCCCATGTTTGAATGAACCAACACCCAGCCAAGCCTGGGCAGGCCGAGCCCAGGCCCAGGATCCTTTGATGCCAGGGGAGACGGCCAATAGGCTTGGCTTGGGGTCTCTGGGAAATTACATGACCTTAGTGGGTGGACCAGAAGCTTCTCACCGGAGAAGTGCGGCAGGGGTACAGATTTGGCAATGCCAAAACGCATGCCACCGGGCGGCCTGGCTCCAAATATGGTCAATGGCAGGCCCCATGGCCCGGGGTAGCCAAGCGCCGCGTCCCGTTTGAAAACACGATCGACGCAGCAATTCTGTTGCTCCGAGCCATGCTAGCCCGAGACTGGCCAGCGGCCTCCCAAGGCGGGCATCTTGTAATTAGCGGGGCCAGGCAATGAGCGCTCATCGCCCACCGTGGTGCGTGAGCCACGCCTGAGTCGGTATCTTGGCATTGACTTGGCTCTCCTATTCACCCTCATGCTGGCAAAGGGAGAGGATGCGAGATGCGACTGGAGGCTCTGGGGCAACGTTGGTGCTGGACCGTTGGCTGTCAGGGGGCCTATCACAGCAACGCAACTAGCCCGGGCAAGTAGTAGCGGTGTCAGTGGAGATCCTATCAGGCCTGAGGTATCCCATAGCATCAACACATGTCGCTGCGCCGAGACGACATAGTACATACACCGGTAGTTGGTCGCTGGAGGGACTGCAGGTACCTTTCCCCATCCCGTGCTAGAGAGGAAGAGGGAGCTAGCAAGCACAGTGCATCGCCAGCGTCTCACTTTACCTTGCAGCGTTGCAGCGGTTGCTGTTGGTGCCTGTTCTGGACGGTGTTCCTGGCGCTAGTCCTCTTTGCAGCAGTTTGTCCTCAAGTCGACCCTGCCAGCCGCATTTTTGGGCCAGGGCACAGTGTGTCAATCCTATGCGTGCGCACAGTGTTTAATGGGTTCTCATATCGGCAAATTTACAGGCTGTTTATTTCGCCTCTCCGTCCAGGCAGCTTGTCGTCATCGTTCAATCAAAGTTGTTAAATGAATGGCCACTGTTGGTCCACCTGCATACGTATCCATGGTACGTATGTGGTTGCGCATGATACATATAAATCGCTCCAGGAGAAAACCCAGACTCGATCTTCCCCCGCCGACCGGGTATGAATGACACTCTCTTCCTTCTGAGTAATATCAATCCCCAGACCGTCTGCCAGGGCGGGGAACTCCTGCGTGACCAGCCCTGACCGGCCCTCACGCCATTCTTGCACGTCCTCTACATTCCTCTCTCAGCCTTACCATGTCTGCCAATTTGCTGTTGTTGTTCCCAGGCCCTCTCCTGTGCACTCCGCTTTTGACTGAAATCTGGGAGTCTTGATATCGATTGTGTACATGGTCCCCATACATGCAGAGGACCTCATGCCCTAACTTACGCGTAGCCCCCCGCTCACCCGCGGCTGTGCCATCAACCAAATCCCATTTCTGCGTGCGTGCTGCAAGAGGCCAGCCGCATCGAAAGATCATTTTGGAACCAACCAACCAAAAAGGGGGCAGGTCCATATATTTATATATGAGTAGCATTTGAATATGCCTTGGATCAGCCTCGGAGGTCGAGCACGATTGTCCTGAGAAATTAGGCAAATGTCTACGTGTGCTCCAACTTACATAGTACGTACACACAACGGCTACAACAAATGACCAGTAGATGTTTCATGTTGTGCCATGGCGACGGTAGCTGCTCCATGCTCTTAGTTGATTCCGTCGGCCTGGATCCTATTTCTAGATCCATAACATAATAACTACTGCTGAGGCCTACGTGATCAGATTTCTGGAACGTAGCTGCGAGGAATTCTAAGACATCCAATCTGCCTTGGAGGAGCAGCATGGAGATGATGTTGGGATCCATTGAGGGATCACAGAATCCCGTTTCCACCCGCCCAGTGAAAGTCACAAATCCTGAAAGGAAGTAAGACTCAGATGCGACCCAAATAAGAAGGCAACATCACGTCAAGGGACTGACGCGCCTGGTAGCATTCAGATCGCTGGAATTGCAGATTGGTTTGTCAGCTTACAGTATGAGTGCATCTTGACTTTCCAAGAGAGGTGGGGCTACTACTAGTCGTCGAAGACAGACTTGAATTTTGATGGGCAGGGAGAGCCTAGAGGGGAGCCATCTATGGTGCCTCCGAGACACAGGGTTTCTGTTGTGGCATAAGATGACGATCAAGGCTGAGACTAGATGATGCTTGGCATAGTACTACAACAGCTTATTGGTTGCCAGGGAGGTGTCTGGCGAGTAAGGGCATCGTCCGTAGGCAGCAGCCGTCTGTATACATAGCAATGAGATCATGAGGCTGACAGACTGTTGCACCATGCCTTCTCTCCGCAGTGGGCTGAAGACTAAAGAAGGTTTGTTACCGAATATTTATGTGCTTGTGAGCAATCACACTGGGCGTGTCGCTGGTGAGCCTTATGGTAAAGAAGACCGGGGTTTCTGACTCCCGCCGCATTGGCTGCCTGCACGGGACTTGTCACTGACTGATCGCCGTATTAGTCGCGTTACATGCCTCACACAAGAGCTTGCACTTTCCAAGCGGCCACCGCCAAATTGGCATTCCCAGTATCAAGGGCGCCTCGTGTAAGGCTATCCGGCTAGTCGGTTTCCTTTCGCAAACATTAGTAGATAGGTAGGCGCCCTCATGTGGGCGTAGCAGCTTGATTCAAATAGGGGACTTGATGAGGGGGCCGATGGGGTGGTGTCGCATGCGCCACACTCAAACATGTGTAGTAATACGAATCGAGGCGGCGATGTGTATTAGTATTATTTATAGGATTACGTCCAGCCCAGCCGAGGGATCTATAGGCTCAACCTCTAACAGCCAATGATGGCTGTGCTGCTGCGGCTGAAGTCCGCCAACAGAACCTTAGCACAGCACTACGTATATCCTTGACTCGACGAATAGCCGGTCTATGCTTCGAACCGACGAAATATGGGGGGCTCCATATACGTAAGTGATGTCTATCTCAAAACAAGATGCGCAATCCCGGCGGATGTCGACTCGTTGGTCGCAACAACGTGCGGCAAAGAGTTGAGGAAGGAGCTGGCCATTGGATTCCGCTGGGTTCTATATTTTGCCAGGCCTCGACTAAGAGGGGCGTAATATCTGATCTCCTCGACTCATTTTGTATTACAGCGTGATTCCTGGCAATACGTAGGTCGACAGTCTACGCCACCCCGCCCACGCTAATTAGCTACCTACCCGCCCGGGCGGCGCAGAGGAGTGAGGCACACCGTACTGCCACGAGCCAGTGATTCGTCCACAGCAACTTGGTAGGCTCCGTGTTCGTGTTCTGACCACGAGGGCGCAAAAAATCCGGTCTTGGTCATCCTCTAGGTCGGTATTTGTGTTCCCTTTGGGAAAGAAGGAGAGGGAGAATAGGCGGATCCTTCCCTGTTGTTCGTCTCCGTGACGCCTACTTCGGACGCCTTGCACACATCTGACATCCAGTCTGTTCCGCCGGCTGCGACCCGGAGGATCCAGCACCAGGTACCGGGCTAGCGCCTGCAACCCGCTGCTGCAGCGTGGCTACGTGCACATCAGAAGTACCTTGTGGTAGGAGGCGCTCAACTGACAACCACCAGCAACCAGGGCTGGTCAGTGGCTGATGACTGCACCAGGGTGGACCTCTCAACTCAGCCAGTCCAGCCAAGCCCAGCCCCATCTGCCGTCAAACGCTCTCTCCCTCATCACCATCCAGCTCCCGTTCCCACATCACGCACCGCCGCCGGATCTATCATCGCCATTGTCACCACCAAATTTCGCGACTTCCTTTCCCCCCATCGTGTTTCACTGCAAATCGCCCTGTCCTGCTGCCAATAGCTCCTGTCACTTGGCCAGATGCTCAATTTTTTCCCCGAGAAAAAAAATAGTAGAATCCACAGAGGTTGAAGGTACTACAATTGTTGGGCCAGCTCTCGCCACGATCTTCAGCCACACTTCTGAGCCGCGACCTTCCGATGTATTGGCGTTGACCATCTCTGCATTCAACGCCCCAACCCGAAATATTTCTATCCCCTTAAACACCCACGTACAATATCATACCTAGCTTTCATGGCGTCCAATCCGGGCGCCGTCGCGACCGAAGCCCCGCCGTCCTCACGCACATCGCCACCGTTGGCCGCCCCAGCCATCATTACTTCTGAGGATGGCACGAGAACACTGAAGCGCCAACGCGAGGCTACGCCTACCTCTCCAGAGCCTCTGGACTCGAGCCGGTCCAATGCTCTCGGCTCCCCATCGAAATCCGCCCGCCTTGCCCTCGCGACTGCACAATCCCCACCCCCGTTGCCTGGCGCAGCAGCTTTAGGGGACGAAAGAAGGCGACGGGAAGCCGAACGAGAAGTGAGCCCCCAGTCGAGTGTCGATAATTCCAGTCACAGGGTACTTGCTTCTTTGCTGTCAGGCGCAGCCGAGGAGGCCATCAACCGGTCCAATGACGCGCCCCAAATGGTTCCTGTAGCTGCCATGGAATCTGCCGCGTCCAAACACCCCAATTCTGCGCCGATTTCTACAGACACGTCAGATCGTATTGACGACCATAGGGAGACTACTCCACAAAGCCCTGGAGGTATAACTGGCGCTGGCGTGACGACGAGCCCAACCCCGATGGACCTGGACCTTAAGGATCTGCCTCATGGTTTGTCGCATCAAGTGATAGGAGGCCAAGAGGAGAGAGCTCAGGCAAGCTCATTGTCGTACCCTGGGTCGCTACAAGCGAGTAACAGTCTAGCGGAAACGACTCCTCGCGGTATGAGCTTTCCCATGCCTGGTCATTCACACGGCTCACCCACTTCATCCTCGTCCAAGAAGCACAAGTGCCCTTACTGCAATACCGAGTTCACGCGACATCACAATTTGAAGAGCCACCTCCTTACGCACAGCCAAGAAAAACCATACGTATGCACCGAATGCCCTCTGAGATTCCGCCGTCTTCACGACTTGAAGCGACACGGGAAGCTTCACACGGGCGAGAAGCCGCACGTTTGCCCGAAGTGTGATCGGAAATTTGCTCGAGGTGATGCGTTGGCACGACACAGCAAGGGCGCCGGTGGGTGTGCTGGGCGACGATCCAGCATGGGGAGCTTTGCCGACGGTGACGACCTCGACGGTCACTCCATGGGGGAGGCAGATGAATCAGCCATGTCAGGGATAGGATACGAGAATGGAGAGGAAGAGGATCTTCGGAGGCAGAGCCTGCCTACTGTCCATGCACAGCATGTGGCAAGCAGTGACAATGAGAGCTATAGCAACCACTCCCGCACATACCCTCCCGCTCTGACCCGACCGACCGCTAGCTCGCTATTTGCTTCCAATGTCAGTCAGAATCAGGCTGGCAGCACTGCGTCGTCGAGTATTCCGAACAGCATGGCTAGCGTGCACACACCCAACACCAGCATTTCTTCAGCTCCTGCCAGTGGTGGGAATGGAGGCATGTACTCGCAGGCTGGGATGACGGAGAGTCCCAAGCCATTGAGCCCTGGTATTCCCAACCATGAATCCTCAAACTCGACGCGCCAACGCTCTCCCGGGCTGCCGCAACAGACTCTGCCGCAACAGCAACAGCAGGGAGGCCGGCGACTCTCGGATTTGCAGCCACCGCCCGCGGGTCTAGCACAGACAAAGTTGCCGGGCTTGTCACACCCATCATACCCACCACCTACCAGTTCACCCAAGTTCAGTAGCCACGGACGTACTCTAAGTGGTCAGCAGCCTGGCGGTGATAACCGAAACTTGTTTGTGCAAAGTGATTCAAATGTCTGGGCTTATATCCACAATTTGGAAGAAAAAGTCAAATCACTGAACGATAAGGTATCGACTCTCGATCACGAGGTTCTAAGCTTAAAGAAACAGCTAGATAATCGCGACGGGGCGTCTGCCGCCGCTGCTGCTGCTGCCGTTGCTGCTGCTGTGGCTACTTCTGTCCAATAAATGGGCTGCATGCATGCCATGATGTATAGATACGAGCGAACGGCGAACCACAATGACCTCGCGGCAGTCTTTTCTTCTTTTATTGGTCCGATATATAGGTTTTGCCATCTGGTTTTGATTGGTATGCGTCATGGTTATTTGGTGGCATACTTACAGGTCGTTCTTTTGATCATTTTCGAGATGCGATGGATGGGATCCATGGGTTTCTACTTGACTTGTTGATGGCGTTTGCGTTTATTCTTACCCCTGTCGTTAGCTCGCCACGGATTATTACTCGAAGATTTTGGTGGATGGTAGGCACAGATGGCTGCTGACTACTAGGAGCTTGGTTTGCGGACAGCTGCATGTTGTCCATGCCAGTGTTAGTGTATGATACACAAAAAAAATGGGAGTGGTTAATGCTTCGCAAGGGCGCTGCACGGCGATAAATTTTCACCCCCAAGGGCTTGTTTCGAGTTGGTAGTCTGAGATGTATCTGGCAATTGACATGAACACCTCTCGTCGTACGCATCCCTCCCAAAGTGAGCTTGGCCTGGAACCTTTTTTCGGCCGAGGCTGGCGAGCGTGCAGGTCCCATCAATATCGTCATGCAGGAGAATTATCATATCAGGCTACCTAATCTGCCTTGGCAGTTTTGTACAGGGGGGGTGTTATGGGACGGGTAGCAATGGATGTGTCCCGTTCCTTGTTCGTCCTTGATTTGAGCCTCATACATTCCCTCTCGGTCTTAGCCGCCGCCGGCCATTGCATTGTGGAATTTTCTCCCTGGCATGATTGGCAAAAAATAGCATAAAACACGAGAACCTACCCGTTCTAGGTGCGCAACGGACATTTGCGCAAGGACCGCGGCACCTAATTAAGCTGTGGCCAATTCCTCGTATGACTCAGCGGCTACCTACTGTGACCGGTAAGTACCGGTACCTGTCTCTTGCGAGGGCTGGCTGAGGAAAACAAGTAGCACTATACTCATACAATGGAGGCATGCAGGTAGAGAGGGTCGTGTTTCCATCGCGCTCGCGACAACTCCAGGAAAAAATAGCTGAATCCCGATGATAACATCAAGTCCCGGGCGTGTCACCTGTGTCTTGGCATTTGGATATCACTGAGATTAATACGATGGATCGTGCTTTTCGTGTGTCAAGTTCCATGCCGCCCAGCCGACAGGATGCTTCCAGCTCTTGCACTGGTCCCGCTTTCACGTGTCATCAACGCACTTTCCGGCCTGATCGACGTCATCCAGACTGCTCCTGAGGCTTCGTCTTCTCCGAAGCTTCTGATTCTCACGCGTCCGGTGGTACCCTGCAGGCCCTGTCTTACTTAAAAGGCACTGGCTCTCTGAATTTTCATCAGACAGTGCGCTTCAGTTACCGATTGAATTGTTTTGAATACTCGCCCATTTTAATCCGCCAGCATGGCCGACGCCACTGTCTCTGAGCCCAACCCTGTGCCTGATTGTAAGTATAGCTCCATCTGAACGGATTGTCCAGGTGGCCGCGCATGCCCCCTCACCAGTCGCTGTACTGACGGGAACACTAGTCAGCAAGGACCCAGGGATTCCCGAGAAGGTGACCACGATCTCCCACCCCGCGGATGATGCATCGCCAACTGCCTCGCCGGATCAGAACGGGCACGCTGTAAGTAAACCTAAAGCTCTTACCCAGGTCGCAAGGGTGGCTATAGGTACTTGGGCTGATTCCGGATGCATAGGATCGTGATATCAAATCGACAGGCACCAATGGCAGTACCGCGAATGGCGATAGCAATGGCTCCCTGAGGCACAGAATAAATGGTGGCGCCAAGTCCTATGCCGCCGCCGTGGCTGATGAGGACTCGGACTTGGGCTCTGATGATTTCCCGAGCGGCGCCCATCATAATGGCCCCATGAAAATGCCTCCCCCCGGCGAGGCAAGCTGCCCGGACTATGAGCAGGAAGCTTGGCAGGCTGGGGGCATTCGATTTGCGCCGATCAAGATCCCCTTCATTCGACGAATGCAGACAGCTGCTGTGCTCTTCCACTGCATGTCCATTGTGTCATTTGTGTCCATCTTCTGGTTCACCTGCGCAAATCCTCTGGCTTGGCCCATCCTCGTCCCATATCTCATCCATCTCTCTGTTTCTACTGCTGCCTCAAATGGCCGCTTATCTTTCCGTTCCGAATATTTGAGGTCTCTTCCGTTGTGGAGGCTGTTCGCGAGCTACTTCCCAATGAAGCTACACAGGACGCATAGCCTGTCGCCCAAGAAGAAGTATATCCTTGGGTATCATCCACACGGCATCATTTCTCACGGAGCTTTTTGCGCTTTCGCCACCAATGCCTTGGGGTTTGCGGAAAAGTTCCCCGGCATCACCAACACCTTGTTGACGCTGGAATCCAACTTCAAACTCCCATTCTACCGGGACTGGATCCTGGCTCTGGGCATGGGCTCCGTGTCAAGAGAATCCATCACTAACCTCCTTACCACGGGTGGCCCAAATAGTGATGGTACGGGCCGTGCTGTGACGATTGTCATTGGCGGAGCTCGCGAGTCGCTCGAAGCTCAGCCAGGGACTCTGCGACTTGTTCTTCACAACCGCAAGGGCTTCGTCAAGATGGCGCTGCGCACCGGCGCGGACCTTGTTCCCGTGGTGGGCTTCGGGGAGACCGACTTATACGATCAGCTCAGCCCGAAAACACACCCGATGGTCCACAAGTTCCAAATGGTCATCTTGAAGGTCTTCAAATTTACATTGCCTGCTCTACACGGCCGGGGTGTTCTCAACTACGATATTGGATTGATGCCCTATCGACGACCAGTCAATATCGTTGTCGGAAAGCCCATCGAAGTCGGTCAAGGTTATGGTTCCCAACCTCCACAGGAAGAGATTGACCGCCTTCACGAGCTTTACATCCAAGAAGTTGAAAGGTTGTGGGACGCATACAAGGACAAGTTTGCACCCAGTCGAAGTTCCGAGCTTGAAATCATTCACTAGCTTCCTTATGTCAACTACAGCGAATAATATTGTGCATTTTCAAAAGTATCTATTTACAAAAATTATAGCCAGCGTCTTTAAATCCCCAGCTTTCTTTTCATCATGTGCTCTCAATAGTGTACAGCTATGCCAGGCGCCAGGATCTCCCTGCTTCGTTAGACGTTCTGGTGATGAACCCAAGAACCTGATTCATCAATCCTCTCTCATAGTGGGGAAAAATAAACGTCAAAAAGCACACATATTCACCGCAGCAGGGAGGTAGGCTGATTGAGAAATGTACATGGGTAGGGTATCGAAGATGTAATTGGGTCACGTGAGACCGTGTCAATGGCGCCCTCCTGCCGCGTAAATTGCTTCGCGTTACTCCTGCCCCTTGGATCTCATTCATAGTCGTTCATCACTAAATTTCACATCCGTGAAATCAATTACGGTAGCAAGAAGCTACCTCAGCCATCAAAACAGAAAAGTCCCAATCAAGAGGGTCGCTCTTCATCCCCAACCTAGGACCTGGTCAAAATGCCCCCCAAGCGCAAGGCGGCCGCTATCAAAGACGAGTCAAAGTCGGCCCCCAAAAAGAGAAAGGCCGCCAACGGAAGCTCCGGCGACGCAATGCCTCTTGCTGAGCGTACCGCCATCTCCTCGCTGAAAAAGGCAATGTACATCGGCGCTCATGTCAGTGCCGCAGGGGGTATGTCAATGAGATTAGTGAAAGGGCAAAGCTCTTTGACGGTGCTCTCGCCTCGACATCTATCGCAACTGCTAACCGCAAGATAATAAATAGGTGCCCAAAATTCAGTAACGAACGCCATCCACATTGGCGCCAACTCGTTTTCCCTCTTTCTCAAGTCCCAGCGGAAATGGGACAACCCTCCCATATCCAAAGAATCCAAAGACCTCTTTATCAGCCAATGCAAAGACCACGGGTATAGTGCTGGAGAGCACACTATCCCCCACGGGTCCTATCTAGTCAACCTCGCGCAAGCAGACAAAGAAAAGGCCACCCAGGCCTACAACGGCTTCCTGGACGATTTGCAACGGTGCGAGCAGCTGGGAATAAAGCTTTACAACTTCCACCCGGGTAATACGGGAGGCGATACGAAGAAGGCAGCCTGTGCACGAATCGCGGCACAGCTGAACAAGTCCCACGAGGCGACGACCAACGTCATTACGGTGTTGGAGAACATGGCTGGCGCTGGAAACGTTGTCGGCTCCACGTGGGAGGATCTCAGGGACATCATTGAGTTGGTGGATGACAAGGAGCGCGTGGGCGTTTGCATCGACACCTGCCACGCTTTTGCGGCGGGTCATGACCTGCGGACACCAGAGACTTTCAAGACCACCATGGATGCCTTCAACAAAATCGTTGGCGCCAAGTACTTGAAAGCATTTCATCGTAAGCTCCCTTCTAAAGTTGTTACAACAGCTTGCCATCCTAACATGACGATAGTAAACGACAGCAAAGCTCCCTTTGGGTCCAACAGAGACCTTCACGCAAACATCGGTACCGGGTTCCTCGGACTCGGTGCATTCCACAGCATTATGAACGACGACTCATTCTGCAATATGCCGATGGTGTTAGAAACGCCCATCGACAAGAAAGATGAGAAAGGCAAAACCATCGAAGATAAACAAGTCTGGGCCGACGAGATCAAGCTTTTGGAAAGCTTGATTGGCATGGATAGAGAAAGTAAGGAATTCACTAAGCTCGAGACAGAGCTGCAAGCCAAAGGTGCCAGTGAACGAGCCAAGATCCAGGACCAGGTAGATAGGAAAAACGAAAAGGATGCTAAGAAGGGCACAAAGAAGAGGAAGGGTTAAAACCTTAAGAGGAAATGTTTCTTTGTGGGTGAAATAGCTAATCGGTAACTGAGGCCGCTTGATAATCGACTCGCGCGCCTGTCTAATAGGGTATAATGAAATAAATGTACTAGATATAACAAGCAATCGACGCCTCGGTGCGTGGGAGATAAATAAACAGCCAAATATAAAATAATCCATCCGGAACAGCAACAAAATATTCTCCAACACCAGCCATGCAAACATAAAACTTGTTGTGTTGTTAAGCAATTACTCTGACAGCTCTCACAACATTCTTCTCCTTCTCTCCCTCTCACTTGCGTGTCTTAGCAAATGCCTCTAATCTTCCCATTAGCGACTTTAGCCCAACTCCCTTGTCGGAATTGTCCTCGAGCCAAGTCTCCATCTTCTCCCTAAGACTGCGCATGGACTTCAATACAGGCATTTGGGCCCCCTCCTCAGCGTCGACAAAGGAGCTCGGGTTTAGTAGCACCTCAAAACACTCACTCCAAAGATCTGTCTGCCAGTATCTCTTCAGGCTCTCGCGAATACGGTATCGGCGGCCTCCCCGGGTAAGTCCACCTTCGTCACAACGGATCGTTTCGATGTACTTGCCGAAGAGGAGGCAGTGAATGGTTCCGGCTAGGCCGTGATAGTCAACCTGCCAGGTCCAAGGTCGACCTTCACGCATCTCGGCACAATCTTGAGCCGTCGTCTTCCACTCAGCAATGAATTGGACGTCGGGCATGAAAGCGCGCATGTCGATGGCGCGGCCAAAGTCAATGAGTGTGATGCCGCGGGAGTCCCAACCACCGGTACCGTCGGCCTTCCACTGGCTATTGAGTGACTGGGCGGTACGCTGCTCCTGGGATCCATTGATTGCGGTGTCCAGGCGAAGAAGACAGTTGTCCGGTTTGATATCTCCATGCAGAACACCCTTGGCATGTAGAGATTCTACTGTTCGCATTAACTCAACGGTGAAAAACATGGCAAGCTGCTCATCCATAACACCAGAAGCTTCTGCGCGGAATAGGTTGACAACGTCGAGGATTGTGCCATGCGGGTGATAGGGTAGGAAGAGGTAACCTTCATCTTGGTACAGGTGCATTTCGTGAGCGTACGATAGCGAGGCCGAGGCTCGATGTTGTGGCCCTAAGCGGTTGTGAGCAACTCGCATCATATAAAACTCCCAAGCTGATGGTGGAGTTTCCATCTTCAGCGCCTCAAGTTCACTGCGGCGATTGACTGCGAAGGATCCCCTCCCCATGGCAACAACAGCATTCTCATCTGTCTCAGCCTCTTCATCAGGATCCTGGTTCTCGACGAGATAGACTGGGGCGTAGGCGCCTGCACCAAGTTCACGCTTCAGAACGTATGACGCAGAATTATCAGGGAATTCGATGATAACTGGTGCGGGTGGTGAGCCTGCCTTGTCGCCTGAAGAGCCTCTACTAGTCCGACGAAATGACCTTGCAAACTTGCGGATATCACTGCCACGCTCGAATTTCTCTTCGCGGTGGTGATAAAACCCACGAAATGAGTCAAGCGGCGGCTGTGTTTGTGATAGGATCTGCTTGCGAACCTCTTCGTCCACCGGGTTGCATTGGGCGTCTTTTATTATAGGGCCTTTAGCTCGGAGAGGCTTCTTCGAAGACGCTGTGGTCAACGCCAAGGCCGATGCGGATTGAAGTGGTGTCTTGGCCACAGGTCGTTCATTGCTGAGAATTTCTCGCAGAGGACTACTCATAGCCTCTAAGTCAGACGCCTCCCCATCCTGCTCAGGATCGTCACGGAATATCGCCATGCCATCTTTCTTGCAGGGGGTCTTGAACTGGTCCCGTCGCTGCTGAACTTCTATATCAAGGGATACCTCGGTCCTTTCAGTAATTGGGGTCATGAACGGGAGACGGTTGTTAGCTATCTCGGCCGCATCCCTAAATGGTCGAGTTGGCGGCGGGTCATAATCCTCAGGCAGGATAGGGACAAAGCTTGTACGTGTCCGAGGAGGCGAGAGTCCTACCGAAGACATGTTTTCTTCGTCCTCTTGTTCGTCGTATTCCTCTTGGTCAATGCTGCCGTCGCGTTGGAAGGTTCGGTCTACCAAATCCGTGACTTGGGTTGCGTTGATTTCGTCGTGACCTTCCTCTTGCCCTTCAGTGAGTGGGATGTGTTTGTGCGTATTGAAATCTGACCACTCGCTCACACTGCGCAGGTCATCCTCCTCCTCGTCACCTGCCTCGTTCTCGTCTTCCTCCTCTTCCTCTTCAACATCGTCATTATCTAATTGTCTCGTTGTGCTTTCTGCATCAGTCGTATAGTCATCAGAATCATAATTGTCGCTATCATCATCTTCACCCATAGATGGCTGTTTAAGGGGTGCATTAAAGATGTCATATATGTCATCGGTAGCTGCTCTTGTATGCAGTGTCATTGTGGGCTCAGAGGTATGCTTCTTGCGTAGCTTGGGGCCTGAAGGCGAGTCCAGCTTTGCTTTGACTAGATTCGGTGGTCAGTATGTATAATCATACATACACCTTGAGGCAGGGCATGGCATCATGGGACGATATTCAGGGGAAACTTACTGATCTGTGTTTCGTTCACTTCCATCATCTTCTTCTTCCTGCCAGCCTTCGATTGGCGAGGTGGCTCTACCCTTTGTCCATTCTCGTCCACGAGAACTTGGTCATGGTGGATAACTAATTTTTCACTCACAGCCTTGCTGACTTCCTCAATCACCTGTTCGGGCTGTTGTTGTCGGGTTGTGTTCTTGCCTTCAGCTATACGATCCCAGTCATAATCAAGCCAACCCCGGTGAGCCGCCATAACCTCCTCGAAGCAGAGCTCGGTCCCAGGCTCCTCGGGGGTCGGATAGAGCACGGAAAGGTTAGCAAATATCCTCTCTCTCTTCCCCGTCTGAGGGTGTACGGTGACTTGATTCTTGGATGGAACAACAACAATGTTCTGTATTTGAGCAAGTGACTAAATTACAGCAAGAAGCACCCGATATCCATGCATTAGTCCTACTGCCATCAACATTTAGGCGTGTGAGTAGAGGGTAAATCGGAGAGTGAACTTACCGTATCCCTGAAAACGGACATTTTTTCCGCCGCTGGCTTCTTTCCGCCTGCTTTGAGAGTCTCCCCCGCCCATGGCTTGGGCTCTATCGTATTTTCCTTCTTCCTCTCCGCCATTGAACCGATTGTGTCCCATCCCTTGGATCCCGTCTCCTTCGTCGATAACACAGAGGGCTTTGCATCCGCATCGGAGAAAATGGCAAGCTTTGCTTTAGCAGGCTTGGTGCTGCGACTTGCCCCGGATTGCCGTTGTGCCTGGGGGTCTCTCGGGCTGGAAGCGGCAGCTCCACCGAACGGGTCGACCTTCATGGCCAGAGCAGGCCGGACTGTTGGAAAGGCAGGTGATGAAGGCTCGTCGGCACCCTCTGGCTGCTGTGCCCGCCGTTCCTCAAACTCCTTGAACTTTCGGAGCAGCCGCTGGACTGGGCGCGCCTCTTGCTCAATTCCCAACTTGTAGACCTCTTCGGCTTGTGACCATCGTCCAGCTCCCTCGAGCCAAGCTGCGTACTCTTCGTAAAACAAGGCAAGACGCTCGCCGATTGCATGTCGCGAAAGGAACAGATATGTCTCTCTTGGACTATCGGAGAAGAATTGGATGTAGTGCATCCACATTTTCAGATATCGAGGGTCGTTCTTATACTGTGAAGAGCTGATGAATGCCTTCGTTGCCCGCTCAAGAAGCGTGTGTAGTTGCGACTGTGGTGTGGCTTGGGCCGATGGATATGCGTCCAGCGTCCATCGTACGTATCTGTCGAATACGTCCAAGGGATCGTCAGACTCGGCAAGGTTTTGGATCTCTGCTTCATACTCTGCGCGGATGCAGTCGTTTACGCTCCTTGTGTCTGATGGTGTAGGAGTGGAAAGCTTGCCCAGGGGAGTGGGAGAGTAGACCTGTGCGAGCTTCTTGGCAGAACGCCCGCCAGGCAAGGACTGGATATTCTCCTTCTGGCCCTCGATCAAATCAAAATCGATTGGATCGTTGGATGCCATGGTCGCTGCTTCGCTGCTGAGTTAGTAAGAATTAAAGAGAAATATTATCATTGACAACAGCCACCTCGACTGGCCAGTATAGTATTGGAGAAGTCAGCCAAAGAAGTATGCATGCGTGATGTTTAAATCACGTCCGGTCTAGGGCGGTTTATGGAGTTGCACCACAAAGAGTAAATATTATTATTAGTGCTGTTTATCCGTTGCTGTGGTGACTTGTTAGTGCCTGTGGCGGCAGGAGGGGTCGTGGCGTTCAACGCCACACCTGCACCCATCCCTACCCTATACCTCCACACAACCCAGTCTAAATCATCAATCAAATGATTTAGACTGTCACATTCTTAGACTATCATGCGCAGAGAGCTGTCAATCAAACTAGGTATTTTATTTATTTTTATTCTTCGTTAACAGTCCAAGCATCGTAATTGGACTTTGCCCCTTTACCCTGGGACAACCCTCGTCATTTTACTTTTCATTATAGTTTCATGATTTGAGTCGCAGAATCGCGGTTCGAAAAAAGACCCAAAAGACGACTCCCCTTGGATGCTAGTCCCACACCGTACTTAAGTCGCTTAAATGGAGACGGCCGTGCGGAAGTTGGCACCAGCATAGACAGCGAGCTCACCAAGCTCCTCCTCGATGCGGAGAATCTGGTTAAGCTTGGCCAGACGCTCAGAGCGAGCAGGGGCACCAGTCTTGATCTCACCGGATCGGATACCGACAGAGATGTCAGCGATGGTGACATCTTCGGTCTCACCAGAGCGGTGAGAGACCATGACACCCCAGCCATCGGCGTAGGAGTCCTTGGCAGCCTGGATGGACTCAGTCAGAGTACCGATCTGGTTGACCTTGAGCAGGAGGGCATTGCAGGCCTTGAGCTCAATAGCCTTCTTGATGCGCAGAGGGTTGGTGACAGTCAAGTCATCACCGACGATCTGGATATCCTGGGTCTTGTAGAAGTAGCTCCAGGCCTCCCAGTCATCCTCAGCGAAGGGGTCCTCGATGCTGACAATGGGGTACTTCTTAGCGAGGCTGCCGTAGAGGTCGGCAAGCTCCTCGTAGGTGATCCACTTGGTAGGGTCGCTGTCGGGGTTCTTGAAGTCGAGGTCGTACTTCTTGACGTCCTCCTTGTAGAACTCGCTGGATGCAACATCCATGGCAATGTTCATCTTGCCAGTGTAACCGGCCTGCTCAATAGCATCGGTGATGAGGTCGAGAGCCTCCTCAGCAGTCTGGATATCAGGGGCAACACCACCCTCGTCACCAACGTTGCCAGCAGACTGGCCGTACTTGGCCTTGGCAAGACCCTTGAGCTTCTGGTAAACTTCAGCACCCTGGCGAAGGGCCTCAGAGAAGCTGGGGGCAGCACTACGGATATCGTCAGCAATGTGCTCATGGTGGCAAACCCGTCTTCAACACTTACGAAGGCACAATCATGAATTCCTGGAAAGCGAGACGACCACCGGCGTGGGAGCTAGCCATATGTTAGCATGATTTGGAGGGTGGAGGAGCTTTGGCAAACAGGGCAGGATCCAACACTCACCCGCCGTTGAGGACGTTCATGAAGGGAACGGGAAGGACGTAGGGCTTCTTGGTGCCAGCGAGGTCGGAAATGTGAGCGTACAGGGGGACACCCTGATGGTTTGTCGTTAGTCTCCGACTTCAGTGCACGTTTGGGACTATTCACGAGTAGTTACCTTCTCAGCAGCACCGGCCTTGGCAACAGCCAGACTGACACCGAGGATGGCATTGGCACCAAGCTTGGTCTTGTTGGGGGTACCATCGAGGCTGTTAAGGAACTCGTCGACTGCGGACTGGTCCTTGACGTCGAGATTCTTCTCGATCAATGCAGGGGCAATGATGGAGTTGACATTCTCAACAGCCTTGGTGACACCCTTGCCACCCCACTTGGACTTGTCGCCATCTCGGAGCTCGCAAGCTTCGTGTTGTCCTATTTAAACTCGGTTATTGGCTTTGCATGAACCGACCAGCGGGTAGATTCGGGACGAACCGGTAGAAGCGCCAGAGGGGACAATAGCGCGGTGCAGGCCAGTCTCGGTAACAATGTCCACCTCGACTGTGGGGTTACCACGGGAGTCGTAGACGGAACGGGCGTGAACCTTGGTAATTGCCATCTTGACAGTTGTGTCGTGAAGAAGCGAGGTGATTTTCTAAAAGTGAGTGTCAGGTGAGAAAACTTTGGTGGCACTTCAGAAGAGCAGTGGTGTGCTGAGGGGTAGCTTGAGGAGGGGCAGGTTGCTCGAATTGGGGGAGAAATTGGGAAAGCCAATCTGATGTACAAATGTACATGTTCAAGATGGCGTATAGATTCCGAGAACTTCTTCTTGCGATGATTGAAGCCTCGTTTGCAAAGCTCCCCCTCGTTGTTTTGTTTTGAGCTGGAGCATGCTGGGAGCTACCATGGTGGGGTAATTAGGCTTTGGAGGGGGAGATGCAGTGGAAGGCAAAGGATCGCGTGTAAGACGGCTTGATGCAAGATCCAAGAGGCAGAACAGGGACAGGCAAGAAAAGGGAAATCGCGATGTTTACCTAGGGGATCTGACGGAGTGTGTAGGCCAGGTGTGTGGACTGGAGGAGAACTTGGAAGAATCAAAGTTGGTCTCGGGGAGCAGACGGGCAGTATTTATTGTGATGCAATGCTAAGCTCTTGCTGGAACAGGTGGGATCGAAGGGAGGTGGGCTTGGTGGGGTCAGTACCTCCATATCAGCCAGCGCGGATGCGTGAGGCGAGGTGAGTGGGAGGGGCCGCCTGCGCCTGAGGGGTGGTGTGGCAGGTCGCCGCAGGTGGCCAGCCAACAACAACCACCGCGGAGGGCATGTGAGGAGCCTGTCCCTGCGAGTACCAATACTGAATACGACTTACATGCTGTCTTACTGGGCTACTTGGCGTTTGTGTCTCAAGACATGCAGACCAACTGTATCTTGCTACCTACCGCCTCTTTGGCGTCGTCTGCATAACGCATCCGGGAACTCTGTTCCTGCTAGCACAAGCTACCTGCCGGGTACATGGAGTAACCAGAGGTACCGGCCTGCCTAGCAACGAATGCTCTCTCCTCATCGACGAAATTTGATGAGATAAAAAAAAACATCGGCACCAACAAAATCCCGCTCCTAATAGTCTTCCTCCGTTGCCGCACGAGGTATGGAGGGGTGACTAACAGTCTTGACACGCCAATCTAAGCTTACGTATTTTGTAGCCTCATTATAATGTGTAAAGGGCTGGTCAGAGACAGTAGCAGGATTGCCAATCCTTACTGGTGCCTCCTCTGTGTTCGGCGCCATGGCCGCGATGGTGCAAAACCTCATCTCCCATAGGTCGATAAGTCGACTGACACACCACCATGACGGGGAAAATGGGCACACCGCCGAAAATATCCCCTGAGCCACCCCCCCCGTCAACAACAGATATCGTTCGCTCGACTCATCGCCTCGTCAATGCTAATAGAAAAATGGTTCCATTTTTGAGCAACCGCTATGGAAATACCTAAGCCTAAGCAATAACAAAAACCTCATGTAGGGTAGCAACACCGGATTTGCCCACCAAACGCCTAGCCAATGATTTCATCCATGTCATAACCTAAAACCTCTCCTTCATCCTCGCCGCAACCGTCCGTAGGTTGCCGTAAACCTTCCCAGGAGGCTTACCCAGGATCAGACTGACAATCGACTCCCTTGCAATGTGGATATTCTTGAACCCGCCCAGAATGTGAATTTTTGAGTCGGCCAGCACGATTCTCGTCCGGCTTGCGTTCTCGATGGCAAACTTGGTCTTTCCGTCTTTGCCGGCAATTCTACCAATCGCACGGGCCTGGCTGTCTCCATGCATAGTCCTGACATCCTTGATCTCAAACGTCTCAATGTAAAGGTCATCCAGGCGAAGGAGCGCCACGGCGTCGTCGACGTCGAAGCCGAGCGTAAATGCTTTTACGAAATCTTCACCCTTTTGGAGTGCGCCCGACTCAACCGTATGCTTGGATGTTCGTAGCTCCACTGTCTTGCGCTTGATGTTCATGCGACATTGTAGCTTGAGGTGTTCTACAAGGGGTGGGTAGATGGAATTCCATGACTGTTTCAGAGGCGTCATTCTGTGAGGCGGGACGGGGACTTTTCGAGTTTCGACACGAGTGACGGGATCCTGAAATTCATGCGGTTAGCATAGCTCACGAGAGTTAAGTGCCCTGGTACCCTTACAATGTCTCGCGATGGCGCAAATCGTGGCCGTCCCTCCTCGTCAATCGCCGTAGACTCGACAGTCACTGGAGCGAGCACAGTGTCCGCATCTATGGGTAGAGATTCTGCAGTATCTAGAACAAATTCTTCGTCGCCGTCGGGAATCTCGATATCTGTATTTCCCGCCACAATTAGCGAATAAAACTAAATAATGCGGCCTGCGATGGCTCTTTACCTTGCACCATGTCGGTCTCGAAATGGCTGGTAGGCGGGGTGTCCTCTGCCCTCTTTAATGCGGTCGGCGCAGACATGATGGCACAAAGCAGCGACAAATTAATCTCTAAATATGAAAAATGTTCACTTCTTTGTAAAACTAAAGATCAGAAGGAATAGAATTGTCGGAATGGCGAGTTTATTCCTGCATCGTATTCGTGGTGGGATTAAAAAGTTGGCGAATGCCTTATCGATGCCCACCAACCTGGATTCGAGGAAAATTTGTGGTGGGCTATCGGGGCTTATCGATTGGCTCGTGGCGCTCAGTGTGCTAGGGTGGGCGCGTCATGGAAGCCCATTAATTCTGTCGAGTTATGTATTAGAAGCTTGCCGGGTCCCTTCCAAAATCAGGTGTAGAAGTGATCGATCTCTGCATCATACCGACTTCGACCCCAGAGGCCCACCATTGCTCTTCTCATCGGTGCCTCATCAATGAGACGCTGGACGCCATGAGTTGGAAAAATGCCTAAAGGTCACCCATCATGGCTTCTTGGGCACCTCTTACCGAGGCCAAGCCAGGCCCTCGTTCCAACAGCCACTTTAGTTGGATCAATGTCATTGGCAAGCCGTCGACAGGTTGCTAGGCCTGTGTCAACCCTTCTGCCCAGCCGTGTTCTACACTCTGGATATTTCCAACAGTCTCCTCGAATAAACTCTGCCTGCGACTTCTCGACCCTACGCAGTAATCTCCGAGCCCCTCAACGTCAGAACCCGTTACCACTGGCACCTCCGCCCGTTCAGCGCTACCATGTCTCCCATGTGGCCTCAATCCTCCAGAACAGGCCATCATTGTCCCGCCATATCAGACTACTCAGCGACTATTCCAAAGGGCCGGGTTCTGTGCGCAAGACTGCAGGCGAGAGCTCGGCAAATGCCAAGGCTCAAGAAAATGAAGGACGAAGACCCGAGCAGGCCGCGGGTGCAAAAGACACGGGAACCACACATCAACCAGCAACCAACGACTCCCAGTCCGACGGCGAGTCTTTGGCATCATCAGTGTCCAAATATCTCCATCTTCCTCGGATGCCGCATCGGCCCACCAAGGAGGAGCTGCTTGCGGCAGCAACAAACTTTCGTCAGAGAATGAAGGTTCGGCTAAAGTGGATGTCAATTCGATCCATGCGCCCTTGGAACATTGATGAATGGGGAGCATTCGTCTCCTGGGTTATGTTGGGTCATATTGTCTGGATTCTGCTCGGAACGACAACCTTTTTCTCGATTATTATTTTGTCTATCAATACTGTGTTTGCGCAAGGTAAGCGCCCACCAGTCACCACCCATTGAGTTCATCCGTTGCTAATTACCACCGTAGAAACATTGGCCAAGAAAGTGGGCGACTATCTCACCAAGTCAGCTGGCATTACTGTGATATTCGAGTCTGCGATCGTCCCCAAGTGGAAGGGTGGCGTGATTTCTTTTCGCAATGTGTTTGTCTCCCGTCGCCCTGGCCAAATCACCTCTTCAGTGAGCAAAGGGTCCAGTGATGCAGCCGCCGTGGCCGCCGCTGACCGCCAAGCACAACATGATAATGTCAATATCGAGCAGGACGATGGCAACTACACGCAGTTTGATGTGACAATCGCTACTGTGAATGTGACGCTGTCGTTTCTAAACTGGTGGAGTGGGAGAGGCCTTCTCAAAGACGTTGAAGTTAAGGGCGTGAGAGGTGTCATTGACCGCACGTCTGTGACCTGGCCGGTTGAGCAGATCGACCCCTTGTCATATCGACACGAGCACCAACCTGGCGACTTTGAGATCGAAACCTTTAAGCTGGAGGATCTATTGTTGACGGTCCACCACCCTGGCGGTTTCCGACCATTCACTGTGAGTATCTACTCGTGTGAGCTGCCTCAGCTCCGGAAACAATGGTTGTTCTACGATTTCCTTTCAGCAAACCACATGTCCGGTTCCTACGATGGTTCTCTGTTTACCATCCACCCAAAGCAAGTACCTGGTGTTGTCTCAAATCGAGACCACCAGTCATCGTGGGGCTTCGGTGAGGCGAATGCATGGAAGAAGTTCAGCCGACTACGCATCGATGCACTGAAAATCGACCACCTGAACCGTGGCGTCGAGGGCACATTTGGCTGGATCTATGAAGGCAACGTGGACATCATCGCCGACATTGCTTTCCCAGCCGATACTGACCAAGGTATCACCAAGGTCATGTCCGACTTTTATGACCAGCTGGAAGAGATTGTCATTTCGAACCGTCATCGTTTCATGCGCAACAATGACGACACTGACACTGATCTCCTTAGATCGGGACATCTTTCAGAGGCCTTTGAGGCTGCCCCAACCACCGAAACCCCCCAAGAGCCGTCAAAATTAGAGGATGACCGTCGATATTTGTTGATGGATCTGCGTATCAATCTCAACGACGTCAAAGCCTCCGTGCCTCTGTTTACCAACCATCTCACCTACGTAAACCAAGCACTCGTCCGACCCATCGTGGCGTATATCAATGCCAAGAAAACCTACATCCCCATCACCTGTCGCATAGTCAAACGTGCTAGCGATTTTGAAGGCAGCTGGTCAGCATACGACTGCGGCCTCCAAAACGACATGTCCGCCGAGACATACGAAGCCTTCGCAAAGGACATTGAAAACCAGCAAAGCCGCGTACGACGGTTCAAGAAAGTTGGTTTCTGGACCCTCTCCCTCGCGATCCACGCCCTCTTCATGGGCATGGCTGGAAATGTGGTGTGAGAAAAGGGAACCCAGTACGGAGCACGAAGAAAGGAGAAATAACCCATTATCCCACTCATCGCTTATTACACATCTGGCGTTATGTTTACGTTAACGAAAAAAACCTTTGTCAAAATTTACGCCCCGTTGTATCATGTTTTGTTTATAGCACTGGGGTACGTCTTTTACTTTGGGGAGTTGGCTTCTTTTTGGTTTGCTTTCCACGGCGTTT
The DNA here is from genome assembly GCA_902141235.2 of Clonostachys solani. Taxonomy (NCBI): domain Eukaryota; kingdom Fungi; phylum Ascomycota; class Sordariomycetes; order Hypocreales; family Bionectriaceae; genus Clonostachys; species Clonostachys solani. The sequence goes on from CABFOC020000034.1 coordinate 115,885, forward strand.
TAGATTGGGGGACTAGCGACGCGACAAATGTTAACAAGGGAAATGAATGATACCCTAGCTTCCGCATGCTGAAGAGGAGAAGCTGATGACAACTTCCCCGTATGCAACCTTCACATGGCGAGCGGCTATAGAGACGCATCGTATCACGTCAAGTCATTTGACAGTAATGTAATAACCTGTTGACTACTATATCTTCTGCCAGAATATGAATCATCAGTGTTCCCGAGCGCCGTACTATCCGTCCCTTGCTCCCAAACCGAGACCCAGCCTGTATAACCACCGTACCCGGCACCAGGCGCACAATTCGACGCCGAAGCGTGTACTTATTTCGGCATCGCCAGTTGACCTATACATGGCCCCGTCGTTCGCCATTACCCCTACTTCACGACCTTGACCACGCCATTCTCCAAGGATATTAACCAGTGTCCCCATGGTGAGGAGCATGATAATCCCGCGCAATCAAAGAACTCGCGGCTTGAGTCCGAGATTGGATTGCGAGCTCCCTGAGCAGTTGACAGGAGGGCGCGGGAAAGAGCTTGCCGACATCTTCTCACGATGGATGTAAATGCGCCCTGGGCGTGTCGCATAGATAGAATGATAGTAGCATATTCATACGGCGGCTGTGCCAAAACCCGTTTTGCTACTTTCACATAAAATCATCACTGCGGGACGTTAGTCAGACGTTGGGAATACAAGAATCGGTAGGGGTCACATACTCTCCGAAAGCATCTTCATCATAAGCGTTCGTGTCAGCGGTATTAGCGCGGCTGGCGACCAGTGATGTCTTAGTCTTGGCGGCCTTGGTCTTCTTGCCACCCTTTTGAGCGGCCTTCTCGACCTTCAACTTCTCACTGCTCAGGGCCGTGAGCTTGCTGGCAACAATCTTGATCTGGTCACTGGGGAGCTCGGCAGCAAGCTGCTTGGCAAACTCCTGCAGGAAGAGAGAGTAGTGTGCCTTCTTGCCGTTGGCGGCGAGGATAGGCACCAGGGTCGTGCGAAGCTGCTCAAACTGGGCCTTGGTGGTGGGGTTGAAGAGAGGGAGGGTGGCAATGTTGACAGTCTTGCTAGGATCGTCGTTGCTGACAGCGACGGCAGTTCCAACGGTCTGGCCTTTGCGAGAGTTGCTGACGCCAATATCTCCAAAGTCATCACTACCGAATAGGGCTTCGGCGTGCTTCATGTCTGCCTCCTTCTCGGTGCGGCGAAGACGTTCGCGGCGCTCAGCCTCGGTCTCCTCCTCCTCATCCTCGTCAGAATCTTCCGCGAGAGCCTTGGCACGGGCATCCTGGTGCTCCTTGATGCGCTGAGCCTTGGACTTCTTGTTGGCAGCAGCTTCAGCAGCGGCCTGCTCCTTGACCTCCTTAGCCTTGCGCTCCTTCTCTCGCTCTACTTCAGAATCCTCTGCGGCATCCCAAGAATCGAGCACCTGGGGACCGGGAGGGGGTTGTTAGTCTTGGCAGCTCCAGAAAGCACAGGTTGGAGATGGATATCTGGCAAGATCGGGGAATCTCACATCGCTATCATCCTCTTCGTCGTCGAACTTGCGGCGGGCGGCAGCGGCAGCGGCAGAAACCTTGGGAGACGAGGGTGCGCTGGAACCGCTCTCCTCTTCATCTGTGTGGATATCTCTCGGTTAGCGACGCCTCGAGGATGTTTGGCATATTTGGTATGACTGGAGTTGCTGTATGATCAACCAACGCGGATTGCTGTGCGCTGTTCAAAGCACAGCCCTACACGGTGAGAGGAAGGGGCTTCATATCTAGGCTCGGGCAGGATTCGTGAAGTGATGTATCAAGGAGATAGATACACTTACCCCACTCTTTTGAAGGCATGGTGTCGAGTCCGACGAAATGGGTTCTTATCGCGTAGATTGGGGGAATAGGAAGTAGCAGCTGGCGTTCGAGCTGGGTTGGTGGAAGTGTGGTGGTAGGAGTTGAAGGGGGAACTTCAAACCGCGTCTTTTTTTTTCGGGGAGGCTAAAATTCTGTGGGATAAGGGCAGAGATCTCGCTTGAAGGGGGGACGGGAGGGGAATGATGGAGGGGGAGGGACACGCGGGATGGAGGGGTCAAGGCTCAGGCGCCAGGCGAATCCCGCTATGGGCCTGGCACTCTATTAATTAATTCCAGTGTACTGGTTTGCGTCACTGATGCCCAGGCTGGTCTGAAACTGGAAATCCCCAGTGGGACTTTGACAGGGACCGTGCAGTAAAACACAGCCTTGGATGAGTGTGATCCAGTCAATGTGATGATGTGTTGGCACGGGCACGCTCCGTCACCTTCAATAGCCACGTACATATTGGATTATCGGCTATTTCCTGACATGCATGTGTTCAATGGAAATAAATTAACGGTCCTCCATAAAGTCAATGCTTTGGTCTGCTTCCTCTTTCTTCCGCGGCTTGGTGGGGGAGAACGATGCCTAGTCTGTATCCTGTCTGTCTCTAATTTTTTTGTCACATGGCACATGCAGCCCGCCCAACCGCCGCCGCCGCCGCCGCAGAAGAAAAACCTGTCATCAGCGGGTGTCGGAACCTGCCTTGGATGGGTTGGTTGGTGGACAGCTGCAGTCGTTTTTGTGTAGAGGTAAGGTAGGTATATCATAAAAGTGGCATCGTGATTATGCAGCCACATCAGTACTATTCACGAATGCATCTAATGCTATGACAGGCATTTCTATAAATGATAGTGAAGATGCAGGTGCATTACCTGGCTGATAATACTGAATTATTATAACTATATTATCAATATTATGAATTATGATGTTTTCATGCTGACTGTCATATACCAACTTTGCGTCCAGAGATCCAGAGACATGCAACATAGGTAATCAATAAGTTGCATTCCAACTTTGTGGCGGTCCGTATGAGATACATTTAATACAAATTCAGCTTCTTCTCATTTTCCCTCTTACAAGGTCAGCGGGTATCACGATCGTCGCTCTGATGCGATAAAACGATGTCATCACTAACTCCAAATGGCCAAATAGCCTACTCGATGTCAATAAACTGGGATCGCACTTGACCCACCTAACCTAGATGGACACTTTGACTATCTGACTCACAAAGGCTCCGACAGATCCCGATGAGCTGGTTTGCTCTAATTTGAGTGCCGCGAGTAATTCTAGTGTATTTCAGAGCATGTGCCAGAGGAAATTCATCTTTGTCTCCGATCCATTTTCGTGTAAGTAGTAAGCCTGCCAAGAGTTCCCACGAGCCTCATTGTTTGTTCGTGTAGCGTTCGGCCTTCGCTCTCGGCCGTTTGTGGTTGTCATCAAACTTACATCATGGCTTAGGTTAGGTAGGGGGGATGGGCGGAATGTTCAGTAATAATAGATTTATATAAAACGAGGAATGCGCTGCCTGCATCCTCGGGCAATATCTGGTGAACCTCAGGTTTCTACTCACCTAAGCCAATACACTTAAACTGAGCTTTCTCAGACAACCCATCAAACAAATCTATACCATCTGCCGCCCATGATCTCAACTCCCATCCACACTTCAGTCCCGGCTTCAAGTCAGGCGATCCGATTCGCCGCTGCCGGTGTACTACGCCAAGCTCGACCCTGTGTACACAGCCGTCTCTACCTTAAAGTACCCGCTTGCGGCGCTGTTCTACACCGTACAGCACCTCGTTTCTTCTCAACGACACCTGCTCATCAATTACGAGACTTTTTCCCTGCCAAAGATACGCCGCATATCAAAACTACGCCGGCAGCATGGCCTCATCATGGGTTTACGGCCGAGGAGATGTTGGCCGTAGTCCCTGATCACCGACCGCCTCGGACTGTTGGGGACTGGGTCGCATGGAAGATTGTCCGAATTGCTAGGTACTGTATGGATAAAGCAACAGGCATGGAGCGAGACCAGCACAGCGATAAGAGCAAACCGACTACAGCTGTTGTGGCCGAGAAGCCACTTACAGAAGCACAATGGGTCAGTCAACATTTGTCATATTCCCCCCATGAATACATTTATACGAATTCAAGAGCCGGACAAGGCTAACTGATCGCTAGCTGATTCGGTTCGTGTTTCTTGAGAGCATTGCTGGTGTGCCGGGCATGGTTGCTGGCATGCTCCGCCATCTGGGCAGTCTTCGCCGAATGAAACGAGACAATGGATGGATCGAGACACTCTTGGAAGAGAGTTACAACGAGAGAATGCATCTGTTGACATTCATGAAGATGTGCGAGCCCGGATGGTTTATGAAGCTGATGCTCATCGCAGCTCAAGGCGTGTTCTTCAACGCGATCTTTGTCTCGTACCTCATCTCGCCAAAAATTGTCCACCGCTTTGTGGGATATCTCGAAGAAGAAGCAGTCCACACTTACACGCGATCAATATACGAAATTGAACAGGGTCTCCTCACTCGATGGTCCGACCCCAACTTCAAAATCCCCGAGCTTGCCATCCAGGTTAGTCAAGAGCCTCCTCCCCGAGATGCGAAACCACTGACCAGTCATCCAGTATTGGAACATGCCTGAGGGCAACAGAACAATGAAGGACCTTATCCTCTACATTCGTGCTGACGAGGCTTGCCACCGCGGCGTCAACCACACACTCAGCAATCTCAACCAGCAAGAAGACCCGAATCCATTTGTCAGCACCTTCAAGGACCGTGAGGTTCCCAAGCCGGCGCTTAAGCCTGCTGGCTACGAGCGTGCAGAGGTGATCTGAGGCTCGCCTCTATTCAAATACGATCCTTTATCTGGACTCTTTCCCTTTGTTTCCCATGCTTCGATAGAGCATCTCTGTATGAATAGACACAAAATTAGACGATGTCGTCATTGTTGAATTGTTAGATTAGACATCAGGGCGCTAGGCGTTTGAGGATATGCAAGACGACGAAACGGACGTCCAAGGAACTCTCGGCTCATGATAGAATCATAATACACCTTCTCATTTTCTGCCCCTGCTTGTACGCAGTCTGCCTTGCGGCGTTCTAGCATATCATGTGCCCTTGTCTGACCTGAATCTAAAAAGAGATTCTCAGGTAAAAACCAATCACTTCTGACAGAGTCCGCATAATGTGTGTGAATGTCACGCAGTATATTTTTGGGACAGTGGAGTTGCGCCCATCCAGACCGAGATAGGTAGCTACACAATGCGACTTGGCCGCGCGCTGTGGAACAACAGCAGTCTATTGGAAGGAAAGCGGGAAGGCTAGAGTCGTCGGGTCGAGAGTAAGCAGCAAAACCGACCTCGAGCCAGGGTTTTGGACCCCAAATTCTGTGGCACACTTTGGGTAGGTCCGAAGCCGCTCATGAACTTGTGGCTGTGTAAGACATGTCAGCAAAATTATATTGTCGGCACGCCTGGCCGCTCCCTAGGCTGGGCTTGGCATCTAGGATATGAAGCAAGGCCTAGTTACACATGGATACCTCAGTGCCAAGGTCCTGGAGGTGTCTCTGTCTTGGAGCAATGAAGCCATTGGTGTCTGTGCCACGTCGCTCGTCTCATGTTGTGGCGGGCTTCATTAGTAGGGATGGATGATTTGAAAAGATGGGCGTGCAGTCGGGCTGTTCTTCATGCAAGCCCAGGCACCCGTTGAGAAGATGATACAAGCTAGGACGACAATGTGCACTATCATACTGGAACAGGCGGACAGGGGTGTTGTTGCTGTGTACATGTAGGGAGGCCGCACGTCAACAGGATTCGCTCTGCTCAGGGAGTGAAAGTTAAAAAGTCGTCGCGTTCAGAAGACGACATGTGTGGCTCGTTCGCCCTATCCAACAAAGCATGGCTGGGCGGTAAGCGTGACGGGATATGCACTTTGGTTTTCTGGAAAGGATAGTCGCATGCTGTTCTGACAACAAACCCAGTGGAAACAAGGTACATGTGGCTGCGCCAGGCGGGTAAGAGCTTGTTTCTCGCTGACCCAGTCGTCTGCATGTGAGCGAGAAGAAAAGTCCTACAAGTTGCTATTAATAAAACCAGGCCGGCCGGCTCTCTGTCTCTCACGCCAACGGAGAGGGCGCCACGGCAGGAGACCAGCGCCTCGAAGCGAAGCGTGGATTGTCTCCCTCGTCATCGGGTCGTCGTCGTCATGCCTGCCGCGCCCAGGGAATCACTCCCGTGGAATGCACAGCTGGCTGGCCTGGGCGCGTAATCGGTCACTTGCACAGCCTCACTAACTTGCCCACTGCAGGCACTTGGAAGCCCATGAAACGCCGCATTGGCTCGGTACCTGCCAGATCGCAACCCTGGCTGGCCTTGTGAGTCCCAGTACGTACCGGGTTGTGAGTGGTACCTGACCGCCCTACCGTCATGCCTGATCCACCGGGTACACTCCTGGTAAGGGCTTGTATGGGGACCTGGTAAGACCGTCCCGGTCTGGGTAGCCACAAGGCCCCAAAGCGCCTTCCAACCCCTCTTGAGTTTGAGTCCATCTTCCCCAAAGGTAATTTCATTTACCTGTACCTTCTCCCCACAAGCCGACACCAGTAGCATTCACCACCTGTCAGACGAGCTGGCCCAACCTCCATCCGTCCTCTGCCTGCATCAGCCGTACATAAACAGTCCCTCCTCCATTGCGCGTCCCTTCCTCGACATTTACGTCAACCGCGCAGCCGTATCGGATTTGCCGTCTTCTGTTTCGCTCGTCGCCCGGGAGCACAGCCCCTCTTGCGCTGGCATCGCCACAGGTGTTAGAAGGCTGACTTGCAATTCTGCCTCGCTCTCCACTTGTGCCGTGTTCATCACTTGAGTTGGAGACCACTGCTCCAATGGACCAGCAAATCCAACGCGACCGGTCGCCTTCGGCCGGTCACCACCATCCTCAAATATCCCCGCCCGCGGGTTCATATCCGCAGCCCACCAACGACTCATCGTCTGGACTCGGCCTCACGCTGGAGCAGTCCACCAACCTTAATGCCTTCAGCACGAACCACCATAATAACACCAACCCCGCCGCCAGTTTCCTCAGCCCACAGCAGCAGCAACAGCAGCAGACCGCGTTTGCACAACAGAGTCTGACTGACACAGCTCTCTTTGACCCGACCTATAATCAGCAGATGCCCGCCTCTGTGCCCAACTCGGGGCTGTCCTTCACCTCGCAGTCGCAGTCTGATTACCTCTCGCCTAATCTCAACGACGACTTCTCGCTCTTCCCCCCCGCCAGTAGCGCGGGTGACCATTATAATCAGCCTCTCTTCGAGACGTCGGCGCTCGGTCCCAACGACATGAATAACATGGCATCCCCGCAATCCCAGCACAACTCGCCGACTCCCCCCCACTTGTTACAGCCTGACTCTCACCAGCCTGGTTCAGCGCAGCACTCGCCCTCGTTCAGCCAGCACCATTTCTCATCTCCACCCGGTGGACATCATTCACGCAATGTTTCCCTTGGCCCTGAAGCGGCATTGCTCCCCGGCCAGCTGGATGATTGGACGCAGCCTCAATTCCAAGGCCATCGCCGCAGCCCCTCTGCCCACTCGGATGTCTCCTCAGTATCACCCTCGCCAAATCTAGTGAGCTCCGACAGTTTCGACCAAGATCCAATTGGACACTCTCCCTTGCAGCGTCCTTCAGACGCCAGTCTCTACCAAGAGGTTCTGACTATCGGAAACTTCAGTCTTTCAGACCACTCAATTGGCAGCCCGGGACATCAAGGACGGAGCCCCTCCCACAGCCCTGCGGTGAGCCCTCGTATTTCTCCCCAGCAGATGCCCGACACCATGCAGCAGTCTCCCTACGGTCTTGCGCCTAGCATGGCATATGGGGATACTTCGGCTTTTCCCAGTGTCCAAGTTCCAAATGAAGCCTTCCCAACTCTCCAGCATGGTAATGGATCGGATATGTCCCAAATGGCGCCTCCGGCTATCAATATCGATTTTGCACCAAACAATTCTAAGCTAGGCGGCTACGGCCCATTGAAGCAGCAGATTGATCAAGATTCCTTAACCCCTCCAGAACGAGGTAAGCGGTCCTTTTATTTTAATTCTAAAACCAGCGCACTGGAGCTTGTTGAACTGACCGTGTTGCTTTTTTCTCCTTCCAGGCCGCCAAAGGAACCGCCAGCGCGCCGTTACAGATCCATACAACACTTCCGGATCCCATTTAGGAAGACCCAATCTTGGACAAAGCCCATCGCCTTCTCTGGGTTCGGACTTGGCCAACCGTGGCGACGCCTCCCGATCTTTATCCCCGCTTGATAGAACCGGAGCTTCACCGTCGAGACGTAGACAGTCTACTTCGGCAGTCCCCAACAACGTCATCGCTCTTCGCCTTGCAGACCCCGACTATCAGAGCAGTCAGGACACCGGCTCAGCCAAGCGTGCCCAAAAACACCCTGCAACCTTTCAATGTACATTGTGCCCTAAGCGTTTCACCAGAGCCTACAATTTGCGTTCCCACCTGCGGACACATACAGATGAGCGGCCGTTTGTCTGCACTGTTTGTGGCAAAGCATTTGCTCGACAGCATGATCGCAAACGCCATGAAAGCTTGCACTCGGGAGAGAAGAAGTTTGTTTGTAAGGGCGAACTCAAAGCAGGCGGGCAGTGGGGCTGTGGTCGACGCTTTGCTCGTGCTGATGCTCTCGGCCGTCACTTTAGGTCCGAAGCTGGCCGAATTTGCATCAAACCTCTCCTGGACGAGGAAATGCTGGAGCGCCAGCGCCAATGGCAGGAACAGCAGATGCAACAGAATGCCAACCTGGCCTCGCAGGGAATGGGCCTGGACCCGAATACTGGCTACCCAATAGATGCTCGTGGCAATCTTACGCTCCCTGCCGCGCTGTTAGCACAGTACCCGGCTCTTGCTGGACTCAGCTGGGCTGGGCCTGAAATGGGAGGAATGGATGAGGACCTGAGTGGCAGGTCATCATTTGATGCCAGCGATTTCGATGACAACGAGGATGGCGGATATGTCAGCGGTCCCGGCACAGGTTATGGCGATGGAGGAATGGGCCAAAACTTTGGAGAATTGAACTATTCTAGCGACATAGGTGGCCGCTGATGACCGTCATGATCCCGAACGCCATTCTTCTTCTCCTCTAGCAACAATAATCGTATCGAAGCCGAGTGATGCCTGTTCATCATCTTGGTTATGGTTTTTTCCGAGTTATGACTGATGAAAACCCTCGGTTGGGTGGGAAAGCGAAACGACACATTTCATATTTATTGTTACTGATTAGTTTTCCTTTTTCTCTCAGGAAGGGAGAGTTTTCCAACTTTTTCTACTTTTTGGAATGGGCTCTCCCAGCGGATATCTTTTATTTTCCATGTCAACGCCGCTTTATTCTATATGCTTTTCATTTCAACTTATTTATTCTTCTGGGGCGATGTCTAGGACGGTTTTTTGGGATAGACGGGCTACACTTTGATACCAATTGTGTTTTTGGTCGATAAATTTTATTCCAAAGAAAGGTAGCAAGCTTGACTGATATGGATCCAATATGGTGCCACCATCTGTTTAAATAAAACAACCAGACTTTCCAAACCCTTGCTATGGTCATTTTCGTCGTCGAGCGGCCCATACATTTGCATATGAGACTGCGATGTGATGTCGTACGTGAGGGGAGGAGGGGGGGGATGGGAGCTCTGCTTTGGCTTATCATATCATCAAGTTTGGAATATGACTTGTACTTGGGGATCTATCTCTGCTGACCACCAAGGAGGACTTGGCAGGCCCGATTGAAATGAGGCTTGTAGGAGGCGGAAGCAAAACATGGTGATCTGCCCTAGGGTATACTTTAGACAATGATGTCGTTTTCTCTCGGATCTATGCCGAAGAGTGAACTGCACCCCCAAATTCAATTCAGCTCCATGATGAGGAAGCGCTAACCCAAACGCCAGCTACTATACAATTCAGTTTAATGACTCCGATCCTATAGCCCAAAGATTTTGGGGGGGTATGCGAGCTAAGTAGAAATAAAAATGGTGGGGTCAAGTAAAAACGATGAAATATCCAAAATGATGCATTTCAAAAGAGAGGGGGGGGATGAGAGCTTCATCTGTTGATTATTCCCCAGACTCCTCTTCTATCCCCACCCTGGGGACTGTGAATAGCTATCAAGAGCTTCTTTTAAAACCTTCTCACACAGACCGCGATGTGCCTGCTCTATGACCATGACAACAAAAGGCATGAGTAATGAGTTTGCCTCCACTACGAGGGTTTCGTAGAGCTCAAACTCCTCTGGGCCCAGGTCCGCCACCGGAGTGGCGGTGCTGGGGGTGCTGATGGAACTGCCGGGGGAGTCGGCCATCTGCCTCTGGCGGATGGTGAACTCGCACCAGCCAGTGATCCCGGCGGCGCCGCTGGCGCGGACGCGAATGCCCTCGTTGATGCGTTGGAAGAAGGCCGGGTAGGTGACCTCCTTGGTCAGGCCGGGGGCGAGGGTGATGACCTCGAAGATTTGGTAGCCGGCGACCGGGCTGGGGGTCTGCAGCTCGAAGAAGGGGTCATTGGCTGCATCCTCAGTCACGGCCGTGGGCTCGAAGCGTGAGAGTGTGCCGAGATTACGAATGATGGGGTCGGCGGTTTGTATGTATGCAAGAGCGGCGGAGGGAGGGAGGTGTTGGGGAACAGGGACGGTAATTGACATCTGGCGTTGGACCCTCATGGCGACGGCTATCTATCTGCCCTCATGCTGGAGCAGAAGAGGTAAAGGGTGGGAAAACCTGAGTTCACTGATAAGGATGTTGGGCGCTGTTGAACGAGGCCGAAACCAAGTGAAGACAGAAAAAGAGTCGCCAGGCCAGGCTATTAACGGAAGGTGTGCGCCGTGGGTGATATGCTATGTTGGGGATCAACGAGAGTGGTGATGCGACGCGATCAAGGCAAGCTTGACACAAGGCTCTGCATTGAAGGGTGGTGCGATTGAGTAAGCTATCCGTCCCAATGAAAACGACTGCTTGGTAGCGCTACACATCCACGCCTGGGCTTTGCTGAGACGACGTGAGGATCTGGGGGCTGTAGGAAATCTAGCTGGCGTTGAGAAGGGACGTTGCGAGGTTGAGACGTCAATTCATGGGATGTTGAATGGCCGGAGCCGCCGAGGTGGTGGCAGAAGTGGGAGGGGAGGAAAAAAGACGCCTCTGTGTAATCGTGGAACAAGGGGTGGGGGTTTGTTGGGAGGGGAGGACTCGAGGCTGTCGCGTGTGGGAGCAATGGACAGATGTGGCTGGAGGGAGGAGAGATTGACATGTGTGTGGCTGGGACGGTTGCGTCTGCTGCTCCGTAGTGCCAACTTAGATATCCAAGGCAGTTAGCTATTCTAATTTCACGGCCTCCTATTGCTGGCTGGCGTGGTGCAATAGAGGACACAAGCAGGCCAGCAATACCTCCAGACATGTCATCGCCAGATTCTGGCTTGTGGCTGTCAATGGGTGCCAAGCATCGTCTCCATGCACGGGGAATATGCAACTGCCATCATCCTCCCTATGCTTACCGCTCCTGGCAGGTAACAGCCGGGACTTCTGGTCAACCGACCAACCAAGAGCCAACGAACAGCTAATTTTCGAGCCAGTCCAGCCATTTTTCGGCTGCGACGTGCACCAACAGTACGGGAAAATTAGCTTCCCCGACGCCATCCCCTCCCTTGGGAAGAAAATCACCGAGACGGCCACCACTCCCTCTGCAGGACGCTTGCTCACTCCGTGATGCAGCTGACAGGATGGAGCACTCTCTGATTCTGACCATGGTCAGACCTTGGTCAATCCTCTCGAGCCAGCCTGAGGATATGTTATGCGCACATGAGAAGAGGGTGGCGGCACGGGAAAGCCATGTCCTCCCGACTTACGGTTAAGCACGAGACCCGATTTGACGCCAGTTGGACGCTCACCCAGCACACCAGAGGTCCTGCATGGGTGTTGCGCATCCGGGCTGTGTAACATTCTTGTGGGCAAGCATGGTGTAGAGCTTACGCAGGTCTGCTTTGCCTTGCGATCAAGACCCAAGACCCAATCTTACATGTGTATCGATCCCGTAGCTACACCCTACCTAAACAAAGCCTGGTACGATCGAGTAATCGATCTTGTTAGAGACGGAAGCATCAACACTAGCATGGCATGGATAGGTAGACCAGACATCCACTTTGGTAGGGCTGCTTCGAGTTCTGGGAACTGGCCGGAAATCCACCTGGCAACTCACCTCGCTTGGCAGGCAAGTGGGTGACACTGAAATTGAGACACTGAAACATTAAGCTGCTTGTTTTCAAGTCCATGGCCAGTATTATCAGATTATTGAGTGCTAATAATACGTACTTCAGAGATAATATAGTATATATTATCACTTTTTATCGTTTTATACTGCTAAAATTCTCTATTTATTGTAGAAAGTAGTCTGTTTGTAGCCAACTCTTCCATTAGGTGTCTCATTTCTTCCTGTCACCCACTTGGCAGGCTATTGCAAGCCATCGCAGACTTTGCCCTCCCTAGTGGAATAAGACAGGCAACACAGCCCACATCGGGTCTGACCGCTCCAGGTCTGACAATGTGATGCGTCGTTGATGCGTATCATAAAATTTCCCAAAAATGTCATGATCCATCCCGCTCGCCCTCGGTCGGGACGAGTTGGGTATCGCATTGGACAAGGACAATCCATGGACCCTTTTTTCCCCTCTTGGAGCCCTTCCAATAACTTCCCATGGCTTCTCTGCGAGTCGCCTGGTTGCTGAGCTGGCCCGCTTAGGTTGGTAGGTAGGCTATGTGCTTGGAGTTCAATAAAGCGGTGAGCGACTATGCCGAGACTCAAGAGCGAATCGAATTGATGCAGAGCCATTTTAGTTCCCGATGGGTACCGACTGATGGAGACGATGGGACGGCTAAGGGTTAGTGTTTTCTCGGCGCATCAAGCCTGAGCAAGGGTCATGTCATGTTGAAACAGAGAGGTACATGTGAGTTGGCGCATGGCTGCCCAGTTTGGCGAGTCGATTGTACCTACGGCTTCCGGGTCAAAAAACGTGGTTTGCTTGTTGGGCGTTACCGCAGTTCGCCAGAAACCCAGGATAGACGATCTGTGGTGTGTTAGGTAGGCTGATCTATTTGAGAACATGGCGGCTCTGCTGGCGTTCATGCAATCATACGTCGGTGGGCTGGTAGGCTGGTTTGGCGAGATTTAAAGGTCGTATTTGTGCGGGAGTTTCTCTTTCCTACCTATCCACAGATAGGTAGTAGTTCTTGAGATGCGACTTCCCCTCCTTGACTTTGGACACTCGCATATCGCTTGAACGTCTGTGGCACCTTATTCCCGGCACTTAAGCGGTTCTAGCGTTCTCATCTCGAACGAGCCGTCAATGGATCATGCACAGGCAACATACCATATGTGCCTACGTAGCTGTTAAAGAAACAGGTACGCATTGCGGGGAACGGATCGGTGGCGTGGAAGGGATAATATGACAGAGCGGGAGAGGGTGAGAAGAGAAGCGAGCAATGGGAATTTCAAAATTTCCCACCATCCGCGCATAGCGTCATTAAGCAGGGGATGTCATGTTGTCCCGCACCATCCCAGATGCAATCCAGTCTCGCGTGTCGCTGGCGTCTGGGCCGACTGCACCTGAATCTGAATGCCTACATATGTAGATGTGTGCCATCGCTTGCAGCAGAGCAGCCGTAATAGTACATTCGGCCTGTATTACCTAGTAGGCAGGTAGAGGTATATGAGCTGCTGCTATCTGCCAGGGAAGCCTACCCGAGCCCGTTTCTGCTGTGCATGGCCATTTGTTTGCTTGTGAAGAGCGCTGAACCCTGGCGATTAAAAAGTGGGCTGCATGTGCTGCCTACAGCTGGCTGTTACCCAACTCGGACGGAGATCACTCCAACATGTAGGTACGTGGGCAGACTGAGGCATTGGAAGGGCTGATCTGTGTTTTGTTTGGCCGTGCTATCGGCCAGTGTGGTGGGAGATGGCATAAGCTACATTAATCCTCCAAGCCCACTCGCTGGCTGGGATTTACGCTGCAAGCAAGCGCATGGCGGTGTCGTTCCGTGGTCTCCAATGCAAAGCACTTCATGCCAGCAAATTGCCCGCAGTTCACGCCCAGCAGCAGCTGTACCAAGCGCCCTACGTAATGAACCAAGCAATTAACCGGCAGCACGGTCTGGCCATGACCGACAGCTGGTCTGATGATGTTAATGGGTAGCTGCCCCGCCCCCAGCCATCCACCATGATCCATCCATCCATCCATCCTAACAAAGTCCCTGGTCCCCTACCTTCAAGAATTCTCCCACCCCTCCTCCCGCCCCTCCTAGCAGTGAGCCACAGTACTGTAATTAGGTACTGTCTCGTTGGACGACTCACACAGCGGAGCTGTAGGTGTGTATGTACGTCAGGTATCAACACGCAGCGATACCTACAAGTAGTGATGGCCTTCCTCTACATTCTCCGTACCGATCTAGTATCTGCCCATGTTGTATAATCCATGTGATTTTGTACCGTGCCCGTTGCTAGGACCTGGCAGCTGGGGCACATTGATCTACACCCACCTTTGACGACACCCATTCAGCTGGCTGGCTGTGTCGTAGATTCCAGGTAAGGGAGCTCTCCTGCGTCTTCCCTCCCCCCATTGTCGCATCCCCGACCTATAGGACCGCTTGGTCTCCTTTGTGTCTCCTCGTTGGTGTGACATACCCTTTTCGATGCAGGCAAGATTGGCTGACCTCCCGACCAAGGACGGCTGGTGTTTATTGGTTGCGCGTTTGTCTTGTATTCTATTTTTTTTCTTCATTTTTTCCCTCCCTATTCTTGTTTTATCACATCACCCCTTCTCAAGCTGTGTGTGTGTGTGGCGGAAGGATTGCGAGACAGAGAGGGATCTGGATATACCCCGTTGTTGTTTCGTCTCCTACCCGCTCGCTTCTCACCCTCGCTTCCCATCTGCATCTGCCTCTTCTTTTGGGCACCCCCCCCAGACTCGACGGCCGGTTGCAGAAGGCAGCTACGCTAGCCTGGCAAACAAACTAGGAAGAAAAAAAAACAAAATAGAACTCCAAGGCCGCTGACAGGGATAAGGATTTGGATTTCCCGGGCGACCAATAGCAGGGGCCCATAAAAATTCTTGGGGGCTGGTTAGTACTTCATTATCTTATCCTGTCCGCCGTCACAAGCTTGCGGCATCATTGATCATATCACCTTGTTTGGCGGAGGAAAAAAATTGATAGGAAAGGGTATGTATGTGGTTTTGAGTGTGTTGCTTATTTGATGCATAGCGCCCGGCTTCTCTCGACGATACCCGAACGACAGCATTTCTTTGCGAGCGGATTTGATTTTACTTTGCCAGCATTACACCCTCTTTTGCCATCGCGACCGAGCCAATTGCATTATTCACGCCTGCCCTCAACTAGCTTCCATGATTGCTACGCCAGTTTGTCACGACACAAGCTCGATCCTGCGCAATGGCTGCGGCCGACGTCTTGACATTCGCCGGGAGCTGCTTCGAGAACGAATATGGCTACCCGAGACCTCATACCGAGACGATTGGGCCGGATGAGCTGCCGGTAGCGCTGCGGTTGCATATTATAGCCAAAGCCTGGCTCACGAGACGATGCGAAGCCTCGGTACGTTGCTTGTTTACTTTTTGGAAGGCTCGAACCCGCAGCTAGTGTGCGTGTGCGTGCGTGTGTGCACGACAGCATAGCTTCAACGTTTTGTCCCATACTTAGCCGTTGCCTTGCGCAATCAACCCAAGAATTCGGGAAATCGGAGAGTGGGGGAGCTGGAAGTCGCACGCCACAAGCGCACCGCTGAACCTTGATTACCTAGCTGACTTACACACCTCCTATAGAACCGCCGTTCCTCAACACTCTCTCGACACGCATCGAAACGACCATTGAACAAACCGACATGGAAAATCACATGGCCGCCTCAATGTTCCTCTGAGCATGAGGAAACAGACCGAGTCGCTGATCCGACTGGAACCGATCGATTAGCTCACGTAGCGGAGCCCTGCCGCTCAGCACCCTTTGCATCCGTTACCGCCAGAACCTCCCCCCGATCTCAGTCTAGAAAACAGTTCCTGGATGACCCCATCCTCGACGTTATGGTCGACTTCGACTCCAGAAGAAGCATCTACGAACATGCCAAAAAGAAAGGAAAGAAGGCTACATCAGTGCCCCTGAACCTCGCTGCGGGGGAGAAGAAGGACGACGTGCCCCCTGGCGATGGTAACAACAACGGGGACAAGAACGGCGGCACTGGAAACAGTGGTGCTGGTGGAGGTGCTGGCGGAGGTGCTGGCGGCGGAGGCAATGGAAACAACGGCAACAATGGTGGAGGGGGCGACGATGATGAATGGGCTACGTTCACCTCAACAAAGGGCAAGAAAAAGAAAGGGGAGGCTGATGGTGGCCTTCCTACCATCCCCACCTCCGATTTCGGCACTGATGCATTTCAGGAGATCAAGTTGGGGGAAGATACAGGAGGCAAACTCGATGTGAATTTCGGCGCCCCAGACTCAAAAAATGGTGACGGGTCATGGGGCAACAAGTGGAATGCAGGAGGAGGCGGTGGTGGTTGGGATTGGAGTGGCGCCCCAGGTGCAGACCCTGGTGGAGGAGGGGCAGGAGGAGGTGGGAACGCCGAGGGTAACCCCTGGAGCATTGACCGCCCCAAGCCCAAGAAAACAAATAAGTCCACATTCAGCTTCGGCTCAGACGAACCGGACGATTCTGCCGGCAAACCTGACGATGATTGGGGTTTTGTTTCCACCAAGGACAAAAAGAAGCAGAGCAACCTGTGGGGTCAAGAAGAGGATAACAAGGACGGCTGGGCCTTTGACGCATCCAACAAGAAGGGTTCCGCCGCCCTGCTCGACGGCACGCTAGACGACCCAAAGCCTGGCAAGAAGGAGGACGACATCTGGGACACTTGGGGCGGTGGCGACCCCAAAGCCAAAAAGAAGAACTTACTTGGTGATTTCGGCCCGCCCGACCCGGCGCCAGAGACCGCTTCTGCCTCTTCCGCAATAGACAGCTTCTGGGGGGCCGTCACCGGGAAGAAGGACACCAAGAAGAAAATCCCCGAGGCTCCCGACCCGCCAGCATCCATGGGCCTGGATGACGACTTCGGCTGGGGATTTGGCAGCAAGAAGAAGCCAGAGCCGAAACCAGTCGAGGACGAGGGCGAGTTCTGGAGTTTCGCCAAGAAAATTACCAAGAAGACGAATGCGCTTTTTGCCGACGAAGAACCCCCTCCAGTCAGACAAGAGCCGGCTGCCGACGACAGCTGGGGCTTTTGGGGTGCTAAGAAGCGGGATAAGAAGCCCGCTCTCTTTGACGATCCTGTTCCGGAAGGGCCGCCCAAAAAGAACGCACTCGATGACCTGATCCAGCTTGATGACGGCGGCGGCGCCGATGATTTCTTCAACTCCTTTGGGGTTGCCAAGAAAAATCAAGGTAAGGCAAATGATTTCTTAAGGAATAGATGGGATATGGCGATTGAGAGATTTTTTGTGATTTTCAGCTTGTTGCATTGAAGAGGGAGTAGGAGCATCACGTGGATTATTATGCCAAGATTGGAAGCAGTATCACTAACTACGATCACTTACAGAGGACGAAGCTGCACGTGCTGCAAAGGAAAGAGAGATTGCACTTGAAGAGGAGGAGCTTGCCGCTTTGGAGCTTAAGAAGCTGAAGAAGACCGGCAAGCATGCTCTGAAGAAGGACCGAGACCGCTATGAGCTCTTGAAGGCCAACCAGGAACAACGAGCTGCGGGCAATGCGACCAGAGAAGCGGAGGAGCAAGCTGCCCGTGAGGCGGAGGCGGCGGCGGCAGAGCAAGCTCGAATAGCGGAGGAAGAGAGAGCTAAAGCCGAGGCGGAGGCGCTTGAAGTCGCAACTGAAGGCGCAGAATTTGCCGAACTGGAGGCCAAAAGGGTTAGAAGGGGAGGGAAACTCACTCTCAAAAAGGACAGAGACCGTTACGATGTTCTAAAAGCCAAAGCTGAGGAGAGGGTCGCAAAACGGGCCGCCCTTGAAGCCGAGGCGCTGCTCGTCGAGGCACCACCGCCTCCAGAACCCGAAGGTCCGGATCCTGCCCAACTTGCTGCTGAGGAGGAAGCGGCAAGGCTCGCGGAAGAGAAAGCTCGAGCTGAGGCCGAAGAACAGGAAATCGCTGCGGAAGCGAAAGAACTCGCGGCGCTTGAGGTTAAGAAGGCGATGAGGAAGGGCAAATTTGCCATGAAGAAGGACCAGGACCGTTACAACATCCTTAAAGGCAAGGCTGACCAGCGAGCTGAAGCAAAAGCTGCCGCTGACGCTCAAGCGGCAGCCGAGGCACAAGCTGCTGCAGAGGCAGAGGCAGCCGCAGCCGCAGAGGCTGAAGCAGCAGCAGCAGCCGAAGCAGCAGCTGCCGCAGAAGCCGCCGCCGCACAAGAGGCTGAAGAAGCTGCTCGTCTCGCGGTCGCACAAATCGCAGCCGAAGAAAAAGAGCTTGTAGATTTAGAGACAAAAAAGGCTAGGAGGGGCAGGCTCACCTCTAAGTTGGATAGAGACCGATATGACGAGCTAAAGGCCAAAGCAGACCAGAGAGCCCAGGAAAAGGCAGCAAAGGAGGCAGAGGAAGCTGCAGCAGCAGCTGAAGCTGAAGCAGCCGCCGCCGCCGAAGCAGCCGCCGCAGCAGAGGCAGCAGCAGCACAAGAGGCCGAGGAGGCTGCGGCCCGCGCTGCTGCAGAGCTCGTTGCAGAAGAACAGGAGCTTGCAGACCTCGAGACCAAAAAGGCGAGGAGGGGCCGACTTACCTCTAAGCCAGATAGAGATCGATACGACTTGCTCAAGGGCAAAGCAGAAAAGAGAGCCCAGGAAAAGGCAGCAAAGGAAGCAGAAGATGCTGCTGCAGCTGCTGAGGCTGAAGCAGCAGCCGCCGCCGAAGCAGCCGCCGAGGCAGCCGCCGCAGCAGAGGCAGCAGCAGCACAGGAGGCTGAAGAGGCCGCTGCCCGCGCTGCTGCAGAGCTCGCTGCAGAAGAGCAAGAGCTTGCCGACCTCGAGACTAAAAAGGCGAGGAGGGGCCGACTTACCTCTAAGCCAGATAGAGATCGATACGAGTTACTCAAGGGCAAAGCAGAGAAGAGGGCACAGGAAAAAGCAGCAAAGGAAGCAGAGGAAGCAGCAGCAGCCGCAGCAGCAGCGGAGCCTGAGCCCGAGCCAGAGCCCGAGGTCGTGCCTGAACCCGAACCCGAACCCCAGCCTGAGATTGATCATGAGGCTGCTGAGAGGGAAGCCAAAGAAATTTCGCTTGAGGAAGAGGAATTAGCACTTCTAACTAGGAAGGCTCTAAGGGGCAAGCTTATGAAGAAGGAAAAGGAACGCTACGAAACCCTGAAGAAGAAATCTCAGGAGAGAGCTGAAGAGAAAGCAGCCAAGGAGGCGGCAGAGGCAGAGGCAGCAGCAGCCGCAGCCGCAGAGGCAGAAGCAGCAGAAGCAGCAGCAGCAGCAGCAGCAGCAGAGCCGGAACCTGAGCCGGAGCCGGAGCCAGAGCCAGCGGAGGAGCCAGCACCAGAGGTTGATGAAGCTGCAGCCCTCGCTGAAGCCGAAGCTGCTCTCATTGCGGAAGAAGAAGCGGAACTTGCAGCCTTGGAGGTCAAGAAAGGACGAAAGAACAAGTTCACGAAGAAAGACAAGGAGAGATACGACCAATTGAAGGAGAAGGCCAATGCAAGAGCCCAGGCTGAGGCAGCTCGACTGGCAGAAGAGGCGGCGGCCAGAGAAGCTGAGGAGCTTGCTGCCAAAGAGGCCGAGGAAGCAGCTGCCAGGGAAGCTGAGGAGGCCGCAGCTCGGGAAGCAGAAGAGGCAGCCGCCCGGGAAGCAGAGGAGATTGCTCTGGAAGAAGCCGAACTTGCAGCATTGGAGGTTAAAAAAGCCAAGAGAGGGAGGCTTCCGGCTAAGAAAGATCGCGACCGCTACGATGAACTTAAGGAGCGTATTGATGCGCGGGCGGCAGCAAAAGCTGCAGAAGCTGAGCCTGAGCCTGAGCCTGAACCCGAACCCGAACCTGCTCCTGAAGAAGAAGATCCAGAGGCAGCGGAAGCCGCTGCCAAGGAAGCCGAAGAAGCCGCTGCTGCAGCTGAAGCTGAAGCAGCGGCAGCAGCCGAAGCCCAAGCAGCAGCTGAGGCCGAAGCGGCGGCAGCTCGTGAAGCTGAGGAGATTGAGGTTGAAGATGCCGAGCTTGCTGAGCTCGAAGTTAGGAAGGCTAAGAGAGGGAAGCTGGCGAGTAAAAAAGAACGTGAACGCTACGACTTTCTTAAGGAACGAGCTGATAAAAGAGCTGAGGAGAAGGCTGCGGCTGAAGCAGCAGCGGCTGAAGCAGAAGCTGCCGAAGCAGCCGCTGCAGCCGAAGCAGCCGAAGCAGAAGCTGCAGCTGCAGCTAGAGAAGCCGAAGAGGCTGCAGCAAGGGAGGCTGAAGAAATCGAAGTAGAAGAGGCGGAACTTGCTGAGTTAGAGGCTAGGAAAGCTAGGAGGGGAAGGCTCCCCTCTAAGTTTGTTGAAAGATACGACTATCTCAAAGAGCGTTCGGAGAAACGGGCTGCGGATGCCGCTGCCGCTGCCGCTGCCGAGGCGGCTGTAGAAGAAGAAGCTGAACCAGAGCCCGAGCCAGAGGTTGAGCCCGAACCTGAAGAACCTCCTGAGGAGGTTTTTGAAGACGCTGAGGCCGAGGCTGATGATGCAGCTGCCGCTGAAGCAGCTGCTCGGGAAGCTGAAGAAATCCAACTCGATGAGCAGGAACTAGCTGATCTTGAGGCTCGGAAAGCCAGAAAGGGAAAACTCTCCACTAAGAGCACCGAAAGATACGAGTATTTGAAAGAACGATCACAGAAACGGGCTGCGGATGCTGCTGCCGCTGCCGCTGCCGCTGCCGCTGCCGAGGCGGCTGTAGAAGAAGAAGAAGTCGAACCAGAGCCTGAGCCAGAGCTTGAGGCTGAGGCTGAAGAAACTCCTGAGATCGATGACGGACCTACAGCTGAAGAAATCGAAATAGAGGAGCAGGAGCTAGCTGATCTAGAGGCTAGGAAGGCCAGAAAAGGAAAACTCTCATCTAAGAGCACTGAACGATACGAGTATCTGAGAGAACGCTCAGAACAGCGGGCAGCAGCAGCAGCAGCGGCTGCTGCCGCTGAGGCAGCTGAAGAAGCTGAGGTGGAGCCAGAGCCTGAGCCTGAACTCGAGGAAGCTCCTGAGGTCGATGACGCAGCTGCAGCTGAAGAAATCGAAGCTGAGGAGATGGAGTTAGCCGACTTAGAGGCCAGGAAGGCCAGAAAGGGTAAGCTCTCTTCGAAGAGCACTGAAAGATATCAGTATCTGAAGGAACGCTCTGAGAAACGAGCTGCGGATGCAGCCGCGGCAGCGGCAGCTGCTGAGGAAGAACCAGCCCTTGAAGATGAAGATGCTCCCGATGAGGCTGAAGAAGAACCCGAGGCTGACGAGGCAGCCGCGGCTGAGGCAGCTGCTCGTGAAGCTGAGGAGATTGCGGCCGAAGAGACAGAGCTCGCCGACCTTGAGGCTAGGAAAGCCAGAAAGGGAAAACTCTCTTCTAAGAGTACTGAACGATATCAATTTCTTAAGGAGCGTTCTGAGAAACGGGCAGCAGATGCAGCAGCAGCAGAGGAAGCCGAGCCAGATCCAGAACCTGAAGAAGCCCCGGAGGATGACGAAGTCGACGAAGTCGACGAAGCCGAGGAGGAAGATGCAGAAGCAGCAGAAGCAGCAGCTGCCCAAGAGGCCGAAGAGGCCGCTGCCCACGAAGCTGAAGAGATCGAGGCTGAAGAGACAGAGCTCGCAGACCTTGAAGCTAAAAAAGCTAAAAAGGGAAAGCTACCTAGCAAATACCGGGAGAGGTATGACCAATTAAAAGAGCGTTCGGATAAACGGGCTGCAGATGCTGCTGCTGTAGCAGAGGCCGCCGCTGAAGCTGAAGCAGCTGCCGCCGAAGCTGAAGCCGCCGCCGCCGCCGAAGCAGCCGCTGCTGCAGAAGAGGCTGCTGCTAAAGAAGCTGAAGAGGCTGCTGCAAAGGAAGCTGAAGAAATTGAGGCTGAAGAGACAGAGCTCGCCGAACTGGAGGCCAGGAGAGAAAAAAGGGGTGGAAGGCTTCCTACTAAGAGCCGCGAGAGGTATGAGTACTTGAGGGAGCGTTCTGATCAGCGGGCAGCGGCTGCGGAAGCAGCAGCTCAAGAAGCAGCAGAAGCAGCAGCCAAGGAAGCCGAGGAGGCTGCTGCCGCAGAGGCCGAAGAAGCTGCAGCCATAGCAGCTGAGGAGGCTGCAGCGAAGGCCGAGGAAGACGCAGCGGATGATGCAGAATTCGCGGCTCTTGAAGCTAAGAAAGAGAGGAGGGGAAAGTTGGGTAAAAAGGATAAGGAGAGATATGAGATCCTGCAGAGCAAGATTGAAGCAAGAGAAGCTGATGCTGAGGATGCCCCGGATGAGCCAGAACGCGAGCCAGAAGAACCTGAGGAACCTGAGGAACCTGAACCTGAACCCGAGCCGGAGCTCGACCCGGACGAAGTTGAAGAGCTTCTAGCTGATCCACCCCCGAAGCCAAAACCAACCAGTGATGCCTTCAGTTTCTGGGGCCTGGGAAGGAGGAAAAAAGGTACGTCATCACACTCTAGTGCTCTAGTGTACAGCCGGCATATGCGGTGTTACCCAAACATATGCATTGAACATGTCAGCCGGATTGAAATCACTGACTCAGCTACAGTCGTGGAAGAACCCGTCGAGCCGGAGCTGCCCTCCGAACCGGAAGAGACGCCAAGATCTATGGAAGGTAAGATTGCTGATAAACTCAAAGCTCTTGAGTCTGCTTCGCCAAACGTGGAAGCCGAACCAACTGAGCCACCTCCGGCGGACCCCCCCTCAGTGCAAAAGAAAAATCCCACGAAGAAGAAGAATAAGGAGTTAATCATCAAAGAAGATACCCCCGAAGACGACGAGGATTTGCCTGGCGCATTCCCGGATGACGAAGACGACACATTCGAAGACGCGAAAGAAGAGGAAGAAGAGGTAGAGGAAGAAGAAAAGGAGGAGGAGGAAGAGAAGGAAGAACCACCTGCAGAGGAGGAGCCTCCCGCACCAGAGGAGCCCGAGAAAGAAGACGAGATCGTTGAGATCATCGATATGGCCCCATCGAAGAAGGACAAGAAAAAGAAGAAGAAGAAGAGCAAGTCCAAGGCTGTCGAGCCAGAGCCAGCACCCGAACCAGAACCGGCACCCGAGCCAGAAGAGCCAGCGCCCGAGCCCGAGGAAGGGGCATCGGAACCAGAGGCGGAACCCGAGGCTGAAGCTGAAGCTGAAGCATCCGAGCCCGAAGCACCACCAGCCGTCCCCGATCCTCCTCCACCCCCGCCGTCGGAGCCTAGATCCCCCAAGAAGACTCGGCCAAAGATCAGCCGTGATGCCGGCTCATCATGGAGCACATGGAACTCACGCGAAAAGGAGAAGAAATCGTCAAAGTCGAAGCACGGGAAAAGGTCAGCAGAGAAGGAAGACAAGGAGAAGGAGAAGACTTCGTCCAAGGGGTCAACATCAGACAAAGCGGAGCGTTCAGAGAAGGCATCTTCTCGATCAAAGGGAACGTTCAGCACACCCCCGATCACTAGGTCAATACCTAGTCGTGAGAAACGTCCAAGTGCTAGTCGTCGGTCGTCTCGACGGTCCGTAGATGAATCTGGACTGATGTCTCCTCCCGCTGAAGACATGCCCGAGATGTCATCGAAAGCTGCTCGCGTTCTAGGTGTCGATGGGGAGCAGCCTCGGGAGAAGCGAAGATCCCGCAAGTCCCGTGCTCCTGAAGCCGATGCGGGTGGAGAGGTAGATGCAGCTCAAGAAAGGGCTGAGCGACGACGATCAAGGAGAGCCCCACCGGAGGAAGATGCTGCGATGGCGGATGTAGGAGATATGTCCGCAAGACGTGGCTCGTCCTCTGTTCCTAAGAAGGGAGGTCTCTCAGGTCTTTTTAGTGGCCTCAGGAGCCCCAAGGCTGAGCGAGGCGAAGGCAGGAAACGCAGCATGTATTCTGCGACCGATGATGAGGGACGAGGCGGCGCAGATGGCGATCCTGACAGAGAAGCTCGACGGGCTGCACGCAGAGCTCGACGAGCAGAGCGCGATGCTGCGGAGGCAGAAGCTGCAGAAGAGCGACGAGTTAAGGAAGAGGGACGCCGTGAGCGACACCGGCGGAGAGATGAAGATGCTGATAGAGAGGCCCGACGGGCAGAACGCCGAGCAGCTCGTGAAGAACAGCAGAAGGAGGAAGAACGAGAGGCCCGCCGGCAAGAACGGCGTCGAATCCGCAAGGAACGAGAGGCAGAGGCAGCAGCTGCAGCAGCGGCCGCAGAGGAGGAGGAAGCGGCTGCTGTTGCCCGGCGGGAGTCTAGACGTGAACGTCGTCGTACTCAACAAGGTGAAGGCACAGAGGATGAAGAAGATCGCCGTAGACGACGCGAAGAGCGGCGAGCAGCCAAAGAAGCTAGGGAGACTGAAGAGGCCCAATACCGAAGCAGTCGCCATGCTGAGCAGTCGGGAGACGAAGGTTCCTCTTCTCGCAGGCACCACCACCGAAGAGAACGTGAGCGAGAACGGGAACCAGTTGGTGAAGCATGGCCTCATTCTGGAATGTCATCATGGGTCAAGGAAGTCACGGACGCACCGCCACCAGACCAATTTGACGAGGAGCAAGCTCGACGGGAAGCCCGCCGAGCGAGGCGAGGTGCTAGGGCTGAGGACGTGACGGCAGACGAGGACGACCGAAGACGTCGACGAACGTATCGGGATGACAAGTATGGAGGATCTGAAGGAAGTGACGAGCGTTATCAAAGCCGCCGAGGCTCAGTCTATATGGATAGTGCAGCTACACCAAGAAGTAGCTGGTGGAAGAAGCTAGCGGGCGTTGTGTAAGTCGAGATTTAGCAAGCTCTGTTGTTTTTTGTAGAATTTTATATATTATATCCTATTTCAATCTATGTAGACAGCCGATTACTGGAAATTAAGTCATGTTCAATAACGGGAAATCTCAGTAGATGCAGAGTGAAGACTTGAGATGCTTGGCACGGCCAATGATACGAAGGTGAGGCTGATCAAGCAGGGGATGGATGGATGGATGCATTAATACGAAGGATGTGGTCGCATTGGGATCTTCGTAGCGTTCATTTCTGGGGACGGCACCTTAGTAAGGGAACGGCTCGGGTTGTCAGCTGGGGGGTAAATATAGCATTTGAAGCAGACGGTTCCGAGGCACAGCCTTAAGCGATTTGACTGGCAATAAGGAACAATCAATATGAACACAGGACCTTTGTGTCATTGGCCACACGTCATCCCCCGTGTTTGATACTGGTGCCATTGCCGGTGTGATAACGTGTTCGGTGCGTACGTGGATTCTGGATCCGTCAGCCGTTCAATCTGCTATAACTGTAGCGCTTCCAGCTAGGCCCCCTAGCAGCAATAGTGCTGTCTGATAGGCGTGCCTTAGTGAGCTCAGATGTCTTGGCCCCCCTAGAGGTTAACAGCCCATCTGTATATTTATGTACTGCCGGATTGCCCTGCCCTCGACAACGCAGCTCGCTGCTCGACGCATCACGTCGCTCCCTCACAGCACAGCATGGCGACGCCTGGGAAGCCGGGGCCCAACACAGGGCCTCCGTCGAGATGGGGGTCGTTCCTCTCCCAGGCCGTGGCCGGCGTCGAGTCTCGGCTTGACAACATGCTGTCCGAGGAGGACTCCAAGAAGCTGCAGCAACAGCAAGCCCAGAAGCAACCACAAACCCAAGCCCCAATGAGCATTCCCGCATCGAAGAATGCGAGTCCTTGTAAGTGTTCCCTGGAGGGATAGGAGCGCATCAGGGCCGACGCTCGAAATGACAATGGGCTAATCCAGGTGCTCTTTTATAGCTGGCGCTTCTCGATCATCGTCTCGAACTCGACCGTCTGCAAATGACCGACTTCAGGCTCGACTAGCCAAAGCTGTAGCCGCCAAGCAGGTCGGTGGCGGAGACAGCAAAGCGTCTGCCTCCCCTCGGAGCTCCATCGACACTAGCCGCAGCTCCATGGATAGAGTCTCAATGGACCGGGTTGAGAAGAAGCCTGCCGAGGAGGAACAGAAACCATCCACTGCGCCTAGCGAACCGGAACCTGCGATTCCCCTAGGAAGCTCGACAGCACCTACAGCCCCCAGCACGACCGCCCCGGCGCAAGACAAACCTGTTGCGCAACCAGTACTGAACCCCGAGCCCGAGACTGATGGCGCGAAGCTATCACCTGGTGTTCAAGAGGAGGAAACGAAAAAAGATCAACCAGTGGCGCAAATCAGCCCGAAAGAGACACCAGAACCGGCCCCGGTCGCTCAAGCAGATTCTTCGAAGGAGGTAGATGCTCTCACGAAAGAGCTGGATGAGGCCAAGGCGCGCTACCAGGAAGAAATTCAAGAATACAGCGAGAGGATAGATTCTCTGCAGTCGAAGCTTCAGTACCTATCCAAGAGCGCTGCCGAGTCGGCGAAGAAGAGTGCCTCTTCTGCGGCAAACGGGAGTGCAGATCGCAAGTTGGCGGAGAAGGACGAAAAGATTGCCTTGCTTATGGAGGAAGGACAAAAGCTTTCGGGCGTGGAACAAAAGCTGCGGACAACGATTAGAAAACTGCGCCAGCAGATGGCAGAGACCGAGAAGCAGAAGGTCGAGTTGGAAAAGAGCCGGGACAAGGCACGCTCAGAGGCTGAATCATGGCAAAGCCGTTTGAATAACAGCGAGGAGTCGGAAAAGCTACAAGAGGCTAATAAAAAGGCGACCGCAACGTTACAGAAAGAGATCGACTCATTAAAAATCCATCGAACGAGCCAGGAGGAGACGATATCTCGCCTGGAGAAGGAGCTCGCAACGACAGAGGAGCGGGTGGAGGCCATTTGCGCGGAAGCGCATGCGAAAGTACTGGCAGCCGAGAAGGAGAAGCAAAAGGAGTTGCAGGGGACAATTACTTCGCTAAAAGCCGAAAAGGAGGAGCTGGCTACCCAGGCCCGGCTAGAACAGGAAGAGTGGAAAGAGAAAGTTGCTCGTGCCCAGGAGAGAACCCGGGTGGTCGAGGAAGAGCTAAAACTCGAGATCCTAGCTTTGGAGAACAAGCTGGAGGCTATGCGATCAGTAGCTGAAGAGGCGTCCTCAGGCTCCGGAGGGGAGGGTCAGATCAAGCTGATAAGACAGATCGAAACGTTGCAATCCCAATATGCGACTGCCAGTGGGAACTGGCAAGGCATCGAGGCCTCACTTCTTGCCAAGGTGGCCAACTTGGAAAAGGAGAAGGATGATGCCCAGCGCCGTGAATCTGAGATGAGGAAGAAGGCCCGCGACGCAGTGAGTAGTCCCGACCAGGAGTGTGCAGGCTTTGAACTGCGGTTGTTGAGCTATTGATTTGACTGACACTTTTTAGGCGAGCCGTGCCCGAAACATGGAGGATGAGCTGCAAGATGTCCAGCCAGCACTTGCGACAGCCAAGCAAGAACTGGAGACTTGCAGAGAAGAGATGGCTTCACTGCAAGCCTCGCTGAAGGCATCTGAAGCAGCCCTCGACCAAACTCGCGCCGACCTGGAAAAGCAGCAGCGCGCAGCGGTCAGGGATTTCCCGGTGGAGGCGGGAGCCCGGCCTTGGGCTGAAGAACCCATCATGCCACCCTTTGCAAGAAATCAGAGTCGGCCGGATTCACCACTCAACTCACTCTCGAGAACATTCAGCTCAGATTTGGGTGCACTTCAAAGAGCACGCCGTACTCCCGAAATACCACAAGAGGGCTTGGGCCTGGGCCTGGGCTTAGGCGGCCTGGGAAGACGAATGTCCAGCCAGCCGCCCCCGCCACCGCGTACCAATACCCTATCCTCGGCCGGGGTTGGAAATTCAGCCTCTTCCTTTGTGGCTTTTGACGAACCGTCAAATGGCCATGCGCCTTCGGTAGTAGAGCGGGAAGAGGCTGTCGACGATAAAGTATCTTCGTCGCCACGGCAGATAGCCCATGATATGATTTCAGTATCAACTGTTGGCGCCGGACCATCTGTGCAGCTTGTGGAGAGAATGAGTGCAGCGATCAGACGGCTTGAGGCGGAGAAAGTAGCAGCGAAGGAAGAGATGGCAAGGATATGTAGTCAAAGAGATGGAGCACGGTCAGACATTGTTGGGTTGATGAAGGATATAGAATCGGCGAAGCAAGCAAAGACCAAGGCGGTCGAGATGGAGAAGGAACTGGATGAGCTCAACGACAGGTACCAGACAACTCTGGAACTGCTGGGTGAGAAGAGCGAACTTGTTGAGGAGCTCAAGGCAGACGTGCAGGATGTGAAGGCCATGTATCGCGAGCTGGTAGAGCGGACGGTCAAATGAGTTGAATAGTCTTAGACGGGAAAAAGCAACTTCAAGGCGAAATGCACGAGAGACAAGACGGAGCGATGTCTGATTCATCTATTTCGGAATTGATCTATCTGGATTCTAGCTGTCTCCCAGCTCGATACCTTCTCTCTCAGCACCTTGTATTATATAGCGGCGTACCTGGAAGGTAGGTAGAGTCAGTTAGCCACTGCTGGCAATGTACAAGAAAGCAACGATTATAGCGAGAATGAAACACTTGCCTCCTTGTCTGGGGCTAAATCGATAGCCAGCTGATCCTCGATGGTTTTGAGTGAAAAGTCGGCCCCGGCTTTGAGCAGTGCTACAGCAGTATCTCCTACGAGAACGTCAATCTCAACGCTCATGACCTCCGTCCCGGACCCTGAATCCTCGGGTGGGAGCATATCTTACCGTGGCCTTCGGCAATAGCATGATGAAGTGGCGTATAGCCTTCATTGTCGGTTGCATTCAGAGGGCTCTTGTTTTGAAGAAGGAGGGCAACCATGGGCGCGGAGCCAACAGCAGCAGCACGGTGGATAGGATATTGCCCACGACGGTCGCGAACGCGCGTTGAAGCCTTGTTGTCAACAAGAAGGCGAGCAATATCGAGGTTCTTCTTGGAAGCTACAAAGTGGAGGGCAGACTGCTCTCAGAGTGCCTCGGTCAGACACTGTAATGTATCCAATAGTTGATGGATTCACTTACTTGGCCACTGTTATCTAAGAGCCGATCCTGTTAGATTCGACGAGACAATAACTATGTGAGAAGATGAAGTAAGGACCGCTTACTCTTTGCATTAACATCCGCTCCTTTGCTGATAAGAAGTGTGAGGACGGGCTCGTTGTCGGGAACGCTGGCTGAGATCATGAGAGGGGTCCATCCACTCCCGTCCTGGATTGCTTTGATGAGCGATCATCACATCGTAAAGCAAACTAATAAAGTAAATACATACCTCGATATCAGCATCGAATTTGGGCTGCTCCGCCAAAAGAGAAACGATTTCTAGATTGTTGGCTGAAGCCGCCCAGTGGATGGCATATCGTCCATCGTCGTCCACCTTCTTGGATAGTTTCGGATCTGTCTGTAAGGTAGATGTTAGATAGATGATCTTGCTGGGGACTAAATCTACATACCTTGAGAAGATTTTCCGCGACTCTCACTGTGTAAAATTAGTTGCGAGGTAATGAGAGGACAATATGAGGATCATATAGACTGACTGACCTTGGCCTTGCCTGGCTGCAGTATGCAGAGGGAAACGATCATTCGCTTCTGTCGTCATAATGATGGTAACAGGATAATCTGTGATTTCAGATCCAGATTTACTCCAGCTGGAAAGAATCCTTGAGATTCTGTTCAGCAGTCTCGCAACTATGACTTGTGGTTCTTGATGAAAGCATAATGTCTATTAGGTTGGCCCTGTAGTGGCGCTGGCTTTCAGCAGTCTTGCGTAGCAGCTTGCAGCCTGTAGCCTGCTGCGGTTTCGCCTGTGGGAGCTCGGTGCTGACTAAGAATCTAATTGCCTGTTTTGTAGTGCAGACGCCAGAAGATCTTATCCATATCGCATATGCTTTTGATAACTCCTAGCTGCCAGGAATTTTTCCTCTCCATCCTCGAGCCAACACAACGACCGATTGACGCGGACTGGTATCATCGCAAGCCCGGAGAATCACCATGGAGGCGGTACAGGCTCCTCAGCCAGCCCCAGAGCTAAGCGCTCTCGTCGCGCAAAATGCCACTACGTCGAGACAGCTCTATGCAAGCGCGCAACCGGCGCCAGACTCGACTAACGCCAGCAAGCGACAAAAGCTCGAGACCGAGTACGCGGACCCCGTTATGAACCGTCGTTTCCAATCCGAGTATGCGGCCGTTAAGACTCTACCTCCATCCATTGCTGCCAAGCAGCCTGGTCCCAAATCTGGGAAGAAGAGCGCGAAACAGACTGGCGTTGTGGCCCGCCGCCCAGCCCAGAAGCTTCTCGAGGGAGCTCCAGGAAGCGCGGCTTCGGCCTCGACGTCGTCGGAAACGAAGGCAGAGACTGGTGCTGCTCGTGCAGACTCGACACAGGTCACGAGCCTAATTACAACAAGAGGAGGCATCTCACTCCAACAGACCAAGCCAGAATGGCACCCCCCTTGGAAGCTCATGCGCGTCATCTCTGGTCATCTTGGCTGGGTTCGAGCTCTCGCTGTCGAGCCTGGGAACAAATGGTTCGCGAGTGGTGCCGGCGACCGCACAATCAAGATTTGGGATCTGGCAACGGGCTCGCTGAGACTTACTCTGACGGGCCATATCAGCACGGTCCGTGGCCTCGCAGTTTCGCCTCGACACCCTTACCTATTCTCCTGCGGTGAGGATAAGATGGTGAAATGTTGGGATCTCGAAACGAACAAGGTTATCAGGCACTACCACGGCCACTTGAGTGGTGTCTATACCCTCGCTCTCCACCCAACACTTGACGTGCTTGTGACAGGTGGTCGTGACGGTGTCGCACGAGTATGGGATATGAGGACGAGAAGCAATATCCATGTCCTGTCAGGTCATACCCAAACCGTCTCCGATTTGGTATGTCAAGAAGCGGACCCTCAGGTCATTACAGGCTCGCTTGATTCCACTGTACGAATGTGGGATCTCGCTGCTGGCAAGACTATGGGCGTTCTCACACATCACAAGAAGGGTGTTCGTGCCCTGGCTACCCACCCAACTGAATTCACATTTGCTACTGGCAGTACCGGCAGTATCAAGCAGTGGAAGTGCCCGGAGGGTTCTTTCATGCAAAATTTCGAGGGCCACAATGCCATCATCAACTCGCTAAGTGTCAACCAGAATGATGTTCTTTTCTCTGGAGGTATGTTCCTCTTCTGCCGTCACTTTTCTATTGTTCGTTTGCTAACCCACGTTCTCAAGGTGACAATGGTTCCATGAGCTTCTGGGACTGGAAGACGGGCCACCGATTCCAATCTCTAGATACCACTGCCCAGCCTGGCTCCCTTGATGCCGAAGCAGGCATCATGAGCTCTACGTTCGATCGTTCAGGTCTGCGTCTAATTTGTGGCGAGGCTGATAAGACCAGTAAGTTGAATATGCCTGCCCTTATCTCAGATAAACCCGGATCAACTAACAACTTGGTAGTCAAAATCTGGAAGCAGGATGAGAATGCCTCCCCAGAGACTCACCCTATTCAATGGAACCCAACTTTGAGAAGTCGTAAATTCTAGTCTATTTTCTGGTCTAATGGGATATTAATTACGTCCGAGGCATTGTACACAGCACGGGGTGGCGTTTTACAGCAGGTTATATGGGTTTTCGATACATGTTTATACACCAATTCCAAGCAGCCTTAGCTCGGCATCATCGCGCAAGGCCATTTTCACCTCATCATCAGCTATCGCAAGCCTCAGTCGGCTGGATCGTTCCGCACGCTGTGCCTCGAGATTAATGAGCCCGGCAGCTACAAGTTCAAGGGCTGCAGTGTGTATGTGGGCCGGACGGCCCAAGTTCTGACTGCCAATGTGGGATCCCTTGGTGCTGGCAGGTAGAATTTGAGCCAGTCCGGTATTCGAGGTCGGCGCCCGCAGATTGGCCCGGTGAAGTTCATCAAGCGTTTCCCCAAAAGTCGTTTCTGCCAGGCCGGTCCGTCGGATCCGGAGTAGTATTGCCGCCATCAAGAGCTTCGACACGAGCGGAAGGCTTTTAAGGTGCTGCTGGATAGGGTTGGTGGTGGCTTCGTTGATAGCCTTCTTGATGGTGCCGATGGTAACACGGCCGCGTTTGGATTGAGCTGCATCGTTTGAGCCGCGCCCGGTCTTGCTAGGGGTGTTTGGGTCGCCCTGGAAGTCACCCTCTGCGAGTTCGACGGCTCGGCGACAGATATCTAGCGCTCTTCGGGCATCTCCACTGACAGCGGCGACTTTACGGCTGGCGAATTGAACTGCATCTGGATCCACAATGTTTCCTGGAACTCCTTCAAGACGTGATTGTATGATTTTCATAAGCTGCTCATGGTTATATCCAGGGAATGTAATTCGAGTTAAACCTAGAGCGACGTAAGTTGCCAATCTTGGGAAAGGGTGGCATTGGAAAGTGTTTGACACCAAGGTACTTACCCAGTCGACTGCTGATCTTGTTGCTGAGAGTTCGTTCGGGGAGATCCATAGTGTTGGCAACCGCCAGAACGATCAGTCGGCTATGGCGGAGTGTCGGCCAGTTAAAGAAGTTGTACATGACGGCCTGGTTCTTGGTAACTAGCTGATCAAGCTCATCCATAAGAACGACACATGGGGTCCTTCGAGGGCTTGGATTTCGGAATTCTCGCTCGAGCAAGTCCAAAGCCTGGGCTGGGCTGGCTCTTTGGCCTTTGAGAGCTTCCCAGAGTAACGTGTAGGAGTGATGGGGGTCGGTGATTTTCATGCCGTTGATTTCAACAAATATGAAGTCGTCTAATTCATCTGACCCGACGGCTTCTTCAAGACGCCCAATAACTTCCCGTACTGTAGCAGTCTTGCCTGTACCTGGAGTGCCGGATATGTAGATACAATTACCTGCTCCATCCGTGATTGCAGCCTCAAGGTGTGAGTAGACTAACGAGAACTCGCCCTCTCGACAAGGCAGACTTGAAGGGATCGATGAGACATGCAAGCGGGAGCGAGCGATTTGAAAAGGGGAAGAACCTGCAACGGTTGGGTCGATCTTGCGGGTGCTGAGAGGGGTGAATTCCAATTTTTTACCCGTTCCCCTGGCACGAGATCCAGGAGTACCGCTCGTTCGTCTTGATTGTGGTGTTGCCGCCCCTGTTCCTCTGCCTGTCTTTGTTGGGGTTTGCGGGGGAAAATAGGCATCGTCAGCTGGCGAGATGCTCCTCGCTCGGCGCCGTTGTCGCGTAACCTTGGTTCCAGTCTTGACAAAGTCGATCAAAGCGAAGACGCTATCGCCCGCAGGAACCAACTCCTCCCAGATGAATTCATCGGTATATAACGCTGCTCGGGTGTTGCAGCCCCGGCGACAAACGAAGACCTTTCCATGGTCGGGAGACTGGTGTGGGACCTTTCCAGAAGGATAGTTACTGTGAAATGCATCAAGAGACATTATCTTGGCCTTTCCGTTGATTGAAGCCAAAGGATTGACGTCCCAGGATGGAGTAATGTAGAGCTCGTTCTATTATTTCGTGTTAATCATGGCATTCCGGACTCGCAGCAAATACTCCCGACTTACGGAGCAGAAGTCGGTGCGCTTCTTATTCTTGTTCCGAATCTCTCTTTCCGTAGAAAACCACATGAAATTTGCAGCTTCATTGCCCTCGCCGTCATCGTTGATAAACTCACAGATGAGGCCCACCCAGGCTTCGTTCGATCCCTCTGCCTTGAGCAGGACACAATCCCCTACGCGGCACTCAAACTTGCCCATACGAGCGCCAATGATTTTCTTACCATCGGTAACCCTTCTCCGCTTGCGATTGCCGGTCTCGGTCTCGCTGTCGTTCTCTTGACTGTCCTGCTCGACGGCAACAGGGTGGGCTTCGTAGATCCATTCCCAGGGGAAATCGTCATCGCCAAGTTCGTCATCAGAATCCTCGCGAGCAACTCCGCTAGGTGCCCTTCGTTTACGAGTCCATGACTGCAATTGGGGAGATTGGTGCGCTGGTGAAGGCATGACTGGATGTGGAACTTGGGGTCAATTAAGATAGGAAGCACGGCGCCATTCAGATGGAAATTCCCATGGGCGTTATGGGTTGCTGGGCGCCAGGTGCCCTGCAAATAACCTTAGCTAGAAACCACTTTACGCGCCTGGAAGACGCGCCGTGGGCGTTGCACCTCCGTCATCTACCGCTTAAATAAATACCACCCTTTTAATGCATATATATTTTGTACGACCACACCACACGGCACCCTTCACATTAAATGGCATTGACACTGTCTGCCAACAAATCCAACCTGATGTTTGCTGAGACAATGCAGAATTCTGAGAGGCTTGGAGCACAAGAGGCAGCTACCTTGAATGAAAACAATAAGTGGTTCAGGCAGATAAATGTATTTTATACCTCTGGTTCAAAGATGTTTGGGCAGGTGCCCTTTGTTCGCTCCTGCCCGAGCCCATTGAACTGCACGCCGCTCACATTCACCTCAGAATGCGGATTGAACGTTGTACAACACGGGCAGGTACCTACCCGCTTGGGCAGTTGCCTCCAGAATAAATTACCTACCTCCTCTAGCCAGGCTGCCCGCCTTGATTACCAGTGCCATTTTCTTTTCTTCCAGGACTTCTGCCCGGACTTTCGCGCTATCAATATTCTTTGTCTCCCATCCTGTCTTTCTTTACTTCCTCAGCCATCTCACCTCAAGATATCCCCCTGCAAGATCGCCGGCACTGGATCTGGCAAGTTCCTCTACTGCTCTTAGAGACACCTACATCATGTTACCGCGAACTATCGGTTTCGGTCGTGAACAAGGCGGCGCTGGATCGCGCAACCAGTGGAAAGAGGTGCAGGTCAAAACATACGGAACTACCAAAAAAAGGTCAGACCTGAAGAGACGAGAAAAGGAAAAGACTGAGCAATCCGTGTACCTTGGCCAGGCCCCAGAAGGTTTGTTTGAGGTCAGTATTTGTAGTGGACCAGATGAGAGGTGCCGCTTAAAACTAACTGAGAGCAGTGCCGATTTGTGATTCCGAACGGAGACCAATTTCCAAATGGCCTTGAAAATCTTTCTGTCTTGGATGCTGTCAGGCAGAGTCAGCGAATATGGATCAACGTGGTCGAGCCGGACGTTTTGTCGGTTCGCAGCGAGACTATGGCCAATTTGCGAGAGGCCATGGGTGCAATCAACTGGGCTTTCCATGATATGAGGCTCGCAGTTGAAAACCCAGCGGCTCAATTCATAGTTCAAATGCCCAAATATGCTCACGCAGAGGGTCCAGTCTTTGTCGATCTGGGTGCCCGCCCAGTCATTGGAGAGACCGACGCACCTCATGAGGTTAGGGGGGCTGAAGCTATCGTGAACGGCCTCATTGAGAAAATCGCACCTGGCTTATCGAACTCCATGGAAACGCTCCGGGGGTTGGACAAAGATCTCTCCATGCGTGCTCACCTTGGACGGATCAACATTCGGCAGAAGAAAACGGGGGCGGGCAGAGAATTCTCTCTCAAGCAATTCGAACAATTAATGAAGACTTACTCCATTCGCGGAGGAGCTAGTCTGAACTCCGAGTAGGCTCACTGGATCCCGATATTGGAGCATTCCTGAACTGACCTTGTGTTTCTCGACTTCAGATTGGCTGATGTGCAATTTGTCGACAATGTCATTGACTGGTTGAGCAACCCAGCCCATGGGCTTGTACAGGAGGTGGGCGAGATGGAATGCAAATGCACGCTCGCAATAGTGAGTCCAGAGTGCGAGTTGGGTGGAACAGTTCAGGATGTGACTGGACCAAGCCCCCAAGTTTGGCTCGAAAATCCATTTTCTTTCGAGCATCATCCCAGACTTGACTGTACAGTGGCCTCACCGGATAGGTAAGTGTCCCTGTTTGATTTACTTTGGTGGACACATGTTGACTAATTGTCCCCATATAAGGCAATTCGACTGGAACTTTGAAGTTCATGCCGGTATCATTATGGATACTGCTCCTAAAGGAATGCGAACAATGATACAAAACCTGCCAATGTCAGGAGCAAAGACCCCGGATGTCAGCCGTCATCTCATATTCCCCACGCTCAAGAAATTACGACCCAACCATATCGACAAGAGTGTCAACGAGACCAAGCTGAAGAGTTCAATTCTTTTACCAATGATAGAAACGCCGTATGTGGTTGAAATCAGCATAACGAAATCCTGGAAAGGCTCCGAGGTGGCCGCTCCACCAACTATCACATGGAGTGTTGAGTTCTATGGCATGCACTGGAACGAAACTATCAATACCGCGAGCCGAGATGGCCGAAAGAAGGACTGGGGCAATGATATGGACAAGATTTGGGCAGGATCTGACCCAAGTCTGGAATCCAGGCTTGGGGATTTCCTCCATTGCATCTTGCGTATCCAGGCGGCCTTGGATGATTTGGTAGCCAACCAGGCACAGCAATCTGAGTAGTGCAACATATTTGATGAGTTGTGTTTCTTTTTCACCGGGCAGGGTAAAAGTTAAGGGGGAAATGATTTTTCATGACTGCGAGTCTGCAGTGCTCTGAGCGGCCATAATCTTTTGTCTCAGGACTAAACCAGATAGTTAGCAAAGTTCATTGCCATAACGGCGGGGTTTCGTAATCTCCGTACCCTCCTCAATTGTGCGAGCATTTTGTTGTTTCCGCTGAATAATTATCTCCAAATCTTTGAGATTGGTTTGGAGCTCTGTTACTTTGCCATCGTAGAATTTCTTCGCCGAGCTCAGTTTCTAGAGAGAGAAAAGGTCAATTTTTCTTTCACTGAAAGGAATAAGAAGGGGTTGTGTAATAACCTTTTCCACCAAGAAACCCGTACCAACATCCACCAAGACGCTATCGGATTTGGCCAGTTCGCCGCTCACGTAAAGGGAGTTTGTTAAAGGAACAAGAACTGGGGTTGGACCTGGAAGTTGCCGTCATCTATTAGCTCATTGATCCGTCTTATATGTTCGAGTGGTATCGGGGCAGGCAGAGGAAATGTACCCTCAGGCGCAGCTGTGCGGCTCTCGACACATCGTAGACAGTCTTTGAACTTGTTTTGGGCGCCGTGAAGCTGGGCAAAGGAGGTTGTAAGGTGTTCGAGTTCTTCGTCGAGCTGTTTCTTGACTTGCGCGAGCTGCTCGGGAGCTAGGGTGTCGAGATTAACTGGGAGGAGAGGTCAGCTGGAGAGCTGGAGATGAGGTTGGTGGGATGGGGGTTCGGACTTGTTTCCTGGCGGCCTGCCATGTTTGCTGGTCTTGGGCGTCTCCGAGGGGTGCGGTGGGATTATAATCGCGTCGTAGAAGCAATGGCAAGCTTGGTATCGTTAATAGGTCCCCGAAGTTGGCAGGCGATCAATTATTTTGGCTGTCTGCAGATCTGGATGATGTTGTTTTGGACTGAACTCAGTGGACTGGGGGTGGGGGTTCAATTGCCCCACCTTCATCTTCTCTTCGCACCCACTGCCCTCTTCAACAAACTCCTATAATCAGTGTATCTTTCAAAGAGCTGGTTTCGTAGCACGGGTATGATCGAATTTTTTATGATGATGTACACTGTTATTTTCTTGGGATATGGTCTTTCTAAAATACAAAAATTGTCATGTATACAAATCTGATAGTACAATGTTGTCAAAGAAGAACCTGTTAGAGCTTGCTTAATATGCTCTCAACGTAGCTAGGAACCTCCTCAATCGCAACCTGTTCCTTGATCGAAAGCCTCCTACACTGGACTTCTACGGCTTGGCGCTCTGTCCAACCCCTGCCCAGGACAATAGACACAGGATAGCCGATGGTGTCCGCATCTTGCATCTTCCATCCAAAGCTCTGCTTTCGGTCATCCAATATCACGTCGAATCCCGAGTGAGAGTCGCTGCTCTTGGCCAGAAGGTCGTAGAAATCCAAAGTCTCTTGAGACACTTTAGATGTTGGGATAACGACAACTTCGTATGGTGCAATTGAGCGAGGCCAGTTGAGACCCTTCTCATCAGCCAAATGTTCTGCGACTGATGCGAAGACGCGCGAGATTCCTAGACCGTAGCAGCCCATCTCCACTGGAATGGGGTTCTTGGGAGACGTGGGAAGTGCGACTCGTGCATCTAGTGGCTCCGAGTATCGTGTTCCAAGATAAAACGTATGACCCAATTCCAGCGCGCGTAGGTCCTTGAGAGTTCCCGCCTCACACCGTGGGCAACTATCACCATCCTGGACTCGCAATAGATCCAGCTCGCTTCCATCCGAGTCCGTGGTAATTGTGGATTCCTCTATAGCTAGAGTACCCAGCGCTTCCGGTATTCTGGGTAATACCAAACTGTCGAACGATTGCGCCACCTTCGAATCTATCAAGTTTATGAGGAGAGGAGAGGAGCCACTTTCTCCAGCATTTCGGAGAGCATCTGCCCAGAGGGGCTCAAGGTCGCCTGAAATGCCTGTATCCAAGTCTGGTACAAGGGACTTGAGAGCATGGAGATTGACCTCTCGATCCGAAGCACCATCCTGCGCCTTCAGGAACCATGCGTTGACAAGAACCTTGCGATCCTTGGTAATGCCTCTCCAGACTCCAACTTGCGAGGATTTACTGACTTCCACTTTCGACTGTGTAGATGGTCTGCAAGAAACCACCTCATCATTGGCAGCATACTCGCAACTGTCACAGCTGAATACTGTGTCCTCTCCAATAGGATGTGCCAGGTGATACTCATGGCTCGAGTCACCACCCATGTCCCCAGAGCTAGCTTCTGCTACTAGAATGGGCAATTTGAGCTTCTCAAAGAAAGCTTTATAAGCTCCAGCAACTTGGCGATATGTCTCAATGGCAGACTCGGCGGAGATATCAAAGGTATACAAGTCCTTCATGAGAAACTCGCGAGACCGTAGAAGCCCATGACGTGGGCGTTTCTCATCTCTATATTTACGGGCTTCAAGAGTTCACAATCAGCCAACGAGTGAAACAGAATTTGGGTTGAAAGACTACGAAAGAATAGAAGGTTGGAAGAGAAAACATACAGGTCTGGTACAACTTAATAGGGAGATCCTTGTAAGATTTCAAGGTGTTGGCGACTAGAGTTGTAATTTCCTCCTCGTGAGTTGGACCAAGCATCAAAGGAGTCTGCTTTCGGTCCTCGAATCGGAAGAGCTATAAATTCCATTTGATCAGCACAGGTAGAGGCAGTGTAAGTAGTCAACTAAATGGCAGGGTTCATACCTCTGGCGCAACTTGCTCAAATCGACCGCTCTTCCTCCATAGGTCCTCTGATGTGATAGATGAAAGAGACACTTTTGAAGCTCCTATTATTTTTCAGATAGATTAGTATATAATTTGCTTGAATTCAATGGGGGTAGACTCACCAATTGACTGCATCTCCTCGTCGAGCAATCGCTCAATCTTCTCTTGAACCCGTAGACCAAGAGGCAACATATGAAAGATTCCCGATTGGGCCTATGTTTTAGTGAGGATGGATTAGCCCAGAACATCGCGCCGAGTCAATATATTATAACTTACTTGCCGTAAAAATCCTGCTCGGACTAACTTCCCGTGGCCAGCTATAGAAAAGATTTTAGACTATGACAGCAAGAGCTGTGGAGAGGAGTGTACAAACATTCATCCTGAGTCTCAGAGACCAGACCGGTAGGTACCCATACTGATGAGAGAGTTGAGCGCCGTGGCTGCGGTTGGGATTGGACAGCGGTGTATGAAAGCTGTTTTACTTGAGCGAACTGCAGGCCTACCCACCGGACCGCCTGCCGATGTCGCCCGACTCTGGAGATGTACATAATTTATATTTCCACCATATATTGCTGAGAGATAATATATGATATGGAAAGGCGAGTAAGTGGAAGTCCAATTTTAGACAGCGCGCCAAGGTCAATGGCAGTGCTTCAGCTTCGCTTCTCCCCGGACTCGCAGGGTATCACGGAGAGCTTCACATCGCTGATTATCTTACGGCAGACATACCGAAGGTTTGGCTGGGCAAGCCACAGTGGCGCAGGTCTGGTAATCTGCGCTAGCAAGGATAGCAGGTCTTAGCCACTTCTTATCGTGCCTGGAGTGGGGCGATAACAGTTCAAAATCTAATCTCAAAAAAAAAGTTGCGGATGGTCAGTGAATTGAATGTTTCCGCTACCATCCAATTCCTGTGTAGCCCGTATAGATTATCTGTACTGGGCAAAATGGCAAAGGCCGGGAAGAAAGGAAAGAGCCCAAAGCGCCCACAAGGCTCTCGGAAATTCGACGAAAATGCGCTGGAGCATCTCACCTCCCAAATTGACCAAAATCTAAAAGGTGGTCCAGATCAGAAGCGCAAGAACCCCCCGGCGGGCGACTCTACCTCAAGAGACTCAAAGAGACAGCGCAGCTCTTCGGGTGCTCCCAAATCAGCTTCCAAGGATGACACTCAGTTGTTACTGGCAGAAATCAAGGCTTTGGGTGGGGATGAACAGGATTTGGACCTCATTAAGGATGTGAACTCTGATGACGAAGAGCTTGCCAATGAGCAGAAGCAGAGCGTCGACAAGAGCCTCAAGGACGAACTTTTAGCCTTTTCCAAGTCGCTCGGATTTGCCGACTATCAGCCCAGTGAAGCCAGCGAGGAGGAGGTCGAAGCAGACCAAGATGATGGTGGGGAAGCCGAAGAGGATGATGAAGATAGCCTGGGTTCCGATGAGGAGAAAAGGAATGCTTCTAACGAAGTAGATGAGGATGATGAGGATGAAGACGAAGAGGAGCAGGATGCGCCCCCCAAGAAAATTGGAAATATGGTAGGTGTTCCTTACTCTATGGCGGTGGCCTCACAGCTAACAGAATGAGCTAGACGTTTGATCCAAGAGCTGATTGGCACGCCACAAAGCTTCCAAAGCTACCCGGTGTGTCTTCCGACATTGTCGCTCCATTCGTGGGCGCCATTGATTCACTCAAGATTCATGCCAAGTCCCTGCTAGAGCAAGATGCCGCCAAGTATAGGACCAGCTTCTTTGCTTCAGCTTCCCACAAGTTTCTGTCTACTATCATGACATCCGGTACACTCAATGATAAAGTATCTGCTCTTACATTGGCCATCCAAGAGTCCCCCGTTCACAATATCAGAGCTTTTGACGCTCTGTTTGGTTTGGCTTCCAAACGAAGTCGCGCCCAGGCGATCGGGGCGATTGGCGCTTTGGTAGATTTACTCGGCCCCGGAACCATTCTTCCTCCTGATCGGCGTCTTCGTCAGCTCTCATCCCAACCTGGACTTGTTGGAACTTTGCAACGAGCATCTGTGAAGTCGTGGCAACCAGGACAACCTTATCCTGGCAAGATCAACGAGAACCATCTCATTTACTGGGCATACGAAGACTGGTTGAAGGAAACCTACTTCAAGGTCATTCAATTGTTGGAGAACTGGTGCTCTGATGAGATTGAATATTCCCGAAGCAGGGCCCTGGATTTTGTTTATGGGCTTCTGAAGGAAAAGCCAGAGCAAGAAGCAAACCTACTGAGACTTCTGGTCAACAAGCTTGGTGATCGGGAGCGAAAGATCTCCTCTCGAGCATCTTATCTTCTTCTACAACTACAGACGTCTCACCCCGGGATGAAGCCAGTCATCATCCGAGCAATCGAGCAGGACGTACTTCTCCATCCGTCGCAAGACCACCGTTCAAAATATTCGGCCATCAACACACTGAATCAGACTATTCTGAGCAGCAAGGAGCCTACCGTTGCGGAAGGTCTCATGCGAGTATATTTCGAGCTCTTCGTTGCGCTTCTTAAAGCTGGCAGTCTCGGCATCGGCCCACAGGAGGTATCGGAGAAGAATGCCAAGAAACCCGGTAGTAAGCCTCATGGCAAACCTACTGGTCCGCGTGGCGACAAGAAGCCTACAGCACAAGAGGTCGAAACCGCCGACAAATTGGTCTCTGCCATTCTCACTGGTGTGAACAGAGCGGCCCCATTTGTCGGCGCCAATGATACTATGTAAGTCCTCACCTTTAACCCCAGTTTCAGGTCCTGGTTGAGCCGATCTAACGGAACGACTAGTATGGAGAAGCACCTCGATACCCTCTTCAGAATCGCCCACTCATCAAATTTCAACACTGGCATCCAAGCTCTGCTGTTGATCCAACATCTCTCCTCTGCACGCAGTCTAGGAACTGATCGATTCTACCGTACTTTGTATGAATCGCTGCTGGATCCACGACTGGTATCCTCCTCGAAGCAAGCCCTATATCTCAACCTCTTGCTCCGCGCTTTGAAGAACGATGTTGATGTGCGGCGTGTAAAAGCGTTCGCTAAGCGAATGCTGCAAGTTGCAAGCCTGCATCAACCTCCATTCGTGTGCGGACTTCTTTATGTTATCGCACACCTCAAGGGGACGTTCCCCGACCTACCAACCTTAATCCAGGAACCAGAGGAATCCATATTTGATGATGGATCGTCAGAGAATCGCCCCGTCTACGATGGCCGCAAACGAGACCCAGAGCACAGCAATGCGCAGAGAAGTTGTTTATGGGAAATCGTATGTCACCCATATTCCTTAGCACTAATTAGATCTCCAGTTCTAACAATGATTTAGGTTCCGGTGCAAGGCCACTATCACCCATCTGTATCAGTTTATGCAGCGGCAATCATCAACCAAGACCACAAGATTCAAAAGCCTGACCTTGACAGTCATACATTGATCAAGTTCTTGGACAAATTCGTATACAGGAGTCCCAAGGCAACTGACACATCACGCGGTGCCTCTCTCATGCAGCCTCTCAATGCTACGAAGGATGCTGGAGATATCTGGCTGGGCCGTGCCGCAGGTGCAGTTGGACCCTCTGTCAACTCTGCCGCCTTCTGGAACAAAAAGGCGGAGGATGTGGCAGCCGAGGATGTCTTCTTCCACGAATATTTCCAACATGTCACTAAGGATCCCAAGAGACCTTCGAAGAAGGTTGCCAAGGAGGATGGCAGCGACGAGGAAGTCGAGGAGGATGAGATCTGGAAGGCACTGGTTTCTGCTCAACCTGATGTTGATGGTGGTGATGGTGGCTCAGATGTGGGCTTCGACGACCTAGACGAAGACGAGATGGCATCTTCTGATGACGAGTCGCCTGATCTAGATCTTGAGGATGACGACCTCGATGAAGAAATGGGAGACCTGGATGACGAGGTGGACATTGAGGGCTCAGATGAAGATGAGTTGGTGGCTATCGAAGAGGATGAAGACGGTATCACTATTAATGATTCCAAGGAAGAGAAGGATAAGCGAAAGTCAAGGCGCAAGCAACTCAAGGACTTGCCTATGTTTGCCTCTGTGGACGACTACGCGGAATTGCTGGCTCAGGAGGAGGACGACTTTTAGTAAAAATGCAGTGGTAGAAAATATGTAATGTATATAGGTACAAAGTCTATTCAATGGTATCACAGCCAATGCCTTAATTGGGGACCGGCCTGGTCCCGTCCCTCCAGCTCATTATCGAGAAAGTCAATTGCAGGCAACTACCTCGCCGTTTACGACTAACAAGCGCCTACCACCCTGGCGCCAATGCTACCCGGCAGAAAGGGGAAAACCAATTCAACACCCGGGACGGGCGACCTCGGCATCGTCTAGATGCATATGACAGGTCAAGCCGGCAATCGATAAGCGATAAGGATTTCCAAAACGAGTCAGTAGGGCTTCGGTGTGAGCATCCTACCTCTCTGCTCAGGGGTGAATATATTGTGTTTTGAAGCGTGTTCCTGGACTCATTCGCCGACGCAAGCCAGGCTTTCTTCCTGCTCCTTTCCTTTCCTTTTTGTTTGGTGCAGATAAACATGTTTTCTCGGCAATTCAGTCGCAACTCGCGCCAGCTCGGCCAAATTGCCCTAAGGGCAGCCCGGCAGCGTCGATGCTATGCGACAGAATCACAGCAAGGTATGCGGTACCCTTTCTTTTTACGTTTTCCTCGTCCTTGGCCCCCTTCTCTGCTTCAATTCTACCGTGGCTAACGGCAACGTAACTAACGGGGTAAACAGCCCCCTCCAGCCCGCTACGCAAGGGCCTCGCGTTCGCTCTCTACGGTCTCACCTTTGCCGGTCTCGGGGCCGGAGGCGCATGGCAAGCTCTCAAGAGCCAGGGCCTCGGATTCTACTCGGACGAGGACAGCCTGCACAGGCTCCCACCAGGCGACGACGAGGCACGCAAAGCCGAGGAGGTGATCCAGTCGCACCCATTCGTCGCCGAGATTCGCAAGCGGACGGACCTGACCGAGTCGCGACCTCACATGAAGATGCCGGCCGAGTACAGGCGGCGCAGCCTGACGGGCGGCGCGCTGCTGGGCCCGCGCATGATCGTCGTGCCGCCCCTGACGTGGAACGACGCCGAGGGCAAGGAGATGGTGGCCGTGGCGTACCTGGGCGAGGACGTCTGCGGGCACCCCGGGATCGTGCACGGCGGGCTGGTGGCGACGATCCTGGACGAGGGCTTGGCCAGGACGTGCCTCAAGGCGCTGCCGAACCAGGTGGCCGTGACGGCCAACCTGAACGTCAACTACCGCAAGCCCACGCCGGCGGGTGCGT
Source organism: Clonostachys solani (assembly GCA_902141235.2). Taxonomy (NCBI): domain Eukaryota; kingdom Fungi; phylum Ascomycota; class Sordariomycetes; order Hypocreales; family Bionectriaceae; genus Clonostachys; species Clonostachys solani. The sequence continues at coordinate 160,306 of CABFOC020000034.1, forward strand.
TCTTTGTGATGAAGGCTGAGACGACCAAGGTCGAGGGCCGCAAGGCCTGGGTAAAGGGTCGCATTGAGACGCTGGTCGAGCCCGGCCAGGAGCCCGTCGTTCTGGCAGAGGCCACGGCGTTGTTCGTGTCGCCCAAATACGCTGCCGTGAGTCGAGATCCATGATGTTGTAATGCGATTGGATGCGAGTGAAGTGATGGCTAACGATTATTCAAAAACTAGATGCTTCCCAAGATGGCGTAGGCCGAGTTGATACGTGATATTTGCATATATGATTTACATTCTGCCTGTTGAGAAGTACATTGTTCACTCATGGTCATGGGGGGATATTTATTCCGCCTGCATTTGAGCCGGAAGCGCACTGCCTTGTGTATAGAGAGATATATCTTACTAGAAGGACTTGAGATTCAAATAGAGTTAGCTAGAAATGAGAAACTAGACGCAATGACAATCCACCCACCCAGACCCAGATGCAAATACTACTGCCAATGCTACGTGTGCGGTGCTGCGGTGGGTGGCCCTGAAGCAGCCCGAGTCCCGTGCTTCTGGGATCACGCAATTTGACGACGACAGATGGAGTCGCGACTCGTACATACCTACGCAAGTGTTTGAGCACCCATCCACGGCATGACGCCTTAATTAGCTTAATCGTGGAGAAAGATGTCGCAGGGTGGAGGGGCTCCCGACATGCTGCGTTTCTCCCTATTCGTGCTCCGGTTATCGCACGCCCAGTCCCGGCCGACGTGTGTACCTATTTACTCGGCCTCACCCATTCTGATCACCGCCAGCTAAGACGCTTCCAGTGGCAGATGGCGAAGCGCTAAAACAGGTCCTCCCGAATTGTGCATATCTCAACATCATTTTTCTTTTTTAGATTTCATTCTTTCTCTCTTCCTCCCTCCCATTCTCACACGCCCGCACACACAACCATGGCTACGTAGGTCTGCCCCTCTACCCCTCCATTCTGATTCACCCAGCGCCAATTGCCCCGCCAAAGCGGTCCCTCACATTACCAAGCGCCGCAGACTCACTAACAGTTTTGGCTGGACAGCAACATCACCTGGCACCCTTCGCTCTCCCGCCGCGAGCGCAATGAGCTCCGCAAGCAGCGCGGCCTGACCATCTGGCTGACCGGCCTGTCAGCCTCGGGCAAGTCCACCGTCGCCACCGCCCTCGAGCAGCACCTCCTCCACCTCGGCTTGGCCGCCTACCGTCTGGACGGCGACAACGTCCGCTTCGGCCTGAACAAGGACCTGGGTTTCTCCGAGAAGGACCGCAACGAGAACATCCGCCGTATCTCAGAGGTAAGAACAGCCCATTTGCCAAAGACAATTGGGGGAAAGGGAGGGAGTAAAATGCTGACTTGGTTCGCAAAACGGACAGGTCGCCAAACTCTTCGCCGACTCCGCCACCATCGCCATCACCTCCTTCATCTCCCCCTACCGCGCCGACCGCGACCTCGCCCGCGAGCTGCACAGCCAGACCGCCCAGGGCGACGAGCCCATCCCCTTCGTCGAGGTCTTCGTCGACGTGCCCCTCGAGGTCGCCGAGCAGCGCGACCCCAAGGGCCTGTACAAGAAGGCCCGCGCCGGCGAGATCAAGGAGTTCACCGGCATCTCCGCCCCCTACGAGGAGCCCACCGCCGCCGAGATCACCATCAAGACCCACGAGAACACCGTCGAGGAGTGTGTTGCCCAGATTGTCCAGTGGCTGTCTGAGAAGGGCTACGTCAAAACAGCATAGACGACTGCAGGCCAGTCTGGTTTTCGCGTGCGGACCGCATGGGGGGGAAGTTCAGTAGAGTAGATAAATAATCATCCCCGTCTTTGCTCCCCCTGAAAAAAAAAACACGTACCTGCTATACTGTTATGTCCGCTTGATTTATAGAGGTAGAATACAGGCGTTCAAAAGATATAAACGGAATAAACGCAAAGATGAGAGAGAGAGAGAGAGAGAGAAAAGAGTCGAGGAATAACTTGAATTTTCAATGGCTTGGACCTTTCTTCTTGTCGCCTTCAAACAACACCCCCAGGGCTCATTCTTCGTCGGCTGAACAAATGACGTACCTCATTACATTTCCGGTCAGATTGTCTAGGGAAACTCGATCTCGTCATAAACATATGCTGTGTACTCCTTGCCTTCGCCTGTTGCAAACCCAGCTGCCGCCATTTCCGAGCTCATGGCGGCATCATCTTTGGTGATCCTACCACGCTTGTCCCTTCCAAAGGCGTTGCCACCCAAGTATGAAAATTGTGAATCCAGGGCCGTCTTGACCTTGGGAGCCAGTTTAGGAGTTGTCTAAAACCATTGGTGTCAGTACTCGATGCCAGTCTCGTAAAAAAAAGCTGAGAGCGTCCTTGCGTACCTTGACGAGCGCCGTCACATAGTCCAGGGGCAGACCATATCGCAGGACAGCCTCCACAAAGACCTTTAGCGTCAGGACATGAATCCAGATCATGACACTTTCGCTCCACCCAGTACGGCCGATTCGTAGGGCTTCGCCGCAGACCTTTCGCTCTTCATTTGTGACCTTATCCAACTCCCGCTGCTCCTCTTCCCGACCTCCCTCGACATACTTGTACTGGCGGGGGGTATACTTGTGCTCTCTGCACTTTGCTTGGAATTCGGCACTGTGCTTCTTGAAGGTGGCGACTGCGAATAGCACGAATTCCTCATCGTGGGCTACCTCAATCGCGGATCGTGGAACAACCATTGGCGCAAGGGTTTCGTACGACTTGATGAAGTCTTTCTTCGAGTTCGTGGGAACCACGATCAGATGGGTCTCGATGTATTCCGAGTCATGGACGAGGAGAGAAGGATCAACAATGGGTGATAGCGATTTGGTTGCCAGGTTTCCGCTGTTAGGGCACGCAAGTTAGCGATCCAGTTGGTGTGCCTGGGTTGGTAATCCCAACTAACGTTTGTTTCCTGTGGAGAGCAGCCAGGTTCGTCTTCACAGCGTTGTACTGGTTAAACTTGGTTCTGACGTCGTTGTCGGCATTGGCGAGTTCCTAGTAGACGAGATTAGATGTGCTGCGACATCAAGCATCAGAGCAGAACCGCCAACCTTGCGAAGAGTGTCGATGAGCTCGCCAAGCGACTTGTCGGCGCGGTATCGAATCTTGTTCCACGAGAAGCTGCCGACGTACTGGTCGGTCGGCTCTGCAATCTGTATTAGCCACATAGCTCAATGGGAGCTTAAAACAACTAGCACTGACTATCATTGACCATCTTGTACTGAGACAACCGATCCTCATCACCATTGAGCACTGAGCGCAGCGACTCGGAAACCTTTGCTACAACACCTTCTGCGGCCGCCTCAAGCTTAGCCAGCTCGTCGGCCTGCTGGACAAGTGCATCGAGGGTGCCAATCTTGAACTCTGGGATGTTGAAGGGGACAACAGTGCCGTTGTCTGCACTAATGGTGGCGCTCAGGGCAGAGATTGCATCGTCCTTGTCGTGGGAGTCGAAAGCGCCCAAAGGGAGGGACACTACGGCGTATTTGGACGGCATCCTGTGATGAGAGTCGTCCGCTCCGTTGGGTGGTCGAGATGGAGGCGGCGGGAGGGAACTAGCTCGCTGGCCGGATGTATTGGTACCAGGGAGAAGGAGAAGGAGAGGGAGAGGAGAGCAGATTGCTCGGAAGGGGGAGCAGCGTGGTCAGCCTCTAGCTCTCGTGTATCTCACTGACCAGGTTGTGTCGGAATAAGACAGCGTGAGGTAGCTGATAGGATGGTAGATGGTGGTTCTGGCCTAGTTAAGGTCAAGACGGAGCTCGAAGAGGCGGGAGTGACCTCAGCGAGCGCCGATTAAGCAAGGCCCCAGCCACCAGCAGCTCAGTGAGGTAAGGGTGGGGCGTGTGGCTGAGAACTGCCCCTCCTCAGGCCGTTGAGTAGGTACGTTATGCACATAGCGGGGCACATGGCCATGCTGCAGCGCTGAATGTTACGTAGCTGCATAATACAGCAAAGCACCTTGCACAAGCAGCAGCCAAGACTAGCACATGATCATGATATGACTGAGACCATACCATACCCTTCCCTTGATGTGTGATCCTGAGGGAGTCGACACGACGTCCGTCATGGATTAATGCACATTGCTTCTGCGTCAAGAGGCATGACCGGTACTGTAGGCGCTTGGGAACTCAGCTGAGCCAACACGCTTTCTCGTAATGGTCCTGGATCCACGATTCTGATTTTGCACCTCCTCCACCATCCTTCTGCTGGCGACCTAGAATTGCCCCGGGACCTCGCTCTCGCCGAGAACTGTCAGTCGCATCCCGGGGAAGGATAAAAGGACGGCGGCAGCCATGTCGAGCAGTCCATCTCCCGGTCTGTAGATCCTCACTATGCAATTCCGTGCCGTTTTTTAGTCTAGTCGCAGTCGCGTGCTCAAAACATCACATACTGACGGCATCGCGCTTTGTGCAGAAGCCACCAGTTCGGCTAGCATATCGCCAGACGATGAACTTTTCACAGAGGATTCCCCTTCCCGAGGCGCAACTCCATCTAGACCTGCTTCTGCCTCTGGCTCTGCCCCAGCCTCGAACTTGGACCATCCGCCCCCCATCTCATCGCAGCTGCAGGATGCGAATGCGACAAGCAATGGCGTGGCCTCTGGCGCCCTACAAAATACGTCTCTTGCCACTAGAGCTCCTGGCAGAACCGCAGTGAATCCCAATTCCTACAGAACTGGATGTGAGGGCGCTCGAGAATATTCCTACATGTTGTCTTGAGCTCTACTAACCATCTATACTCAGACAACACACTCAATAGTAGTGGCGATGTGAGCAGTGATGGGCGCATACGCAATCCTATCCCGAGCAAGCTGCTTGACAGCGCAACTGAGAAGGACGGGAATTTTGCTGTCATGCACATGGATGTGGGCAATCCGGTCATGGACGCCAGATCGATGGCTGCAAAGCGCACCAGCGAACTGACACAGGCCGCCGCTATGCAAGCAAACAAGAATGGCTACCAGCCTGTGAAGCGTAGTAGGCTCGTCTGGAACACGCCCTTCCACGATCACCAGCAGCGTCCCAAATCCCACGAACCTGCATCACCACACCCACTACCCCAGTCGCTCTCTCCAGTAGCTGTGAAAGCTGAGCAAGCTCGAATCTTAACGCTCCTACGTAGCATACACCCAGTCATCGTTGTGGATCAGCTTTGCAAGGCGATGGCTTATTTCGGTGGCATCCCTGGAGCTCCTCCTCCACCAAACAATGCGTACCCTGAAAGCGACAAGAGGAATGGTTCAGGGGCGCTCTTCATCGGCTGGCTGTCAGAGATCTTCCCACCTGCTGACTTCACCAAACCTCCATTTGCACCGCCGGTGTCTGAACCTCCCGCAGATTCCTACCAGCCCAGTCCAGTCACTAATGCCCCCAGTGGCGAAGATCACACTACAGATGCTGGAGCTCATGGGGATGACCACTCTGAACCACAGCCTCCTGCTGCATGGAAGGACCGAGTCCGTCAACGAAACCCGTTAACCCCTAGAAGACCCCGAGGACGGCCAAAAGGAAGCAAGAGCTCCAAGGTGCGGAAGGACAAGGGAATAAAGAAGGGGAGCCGTGTGTCCGACGCTGCTTTCGCCAATGCCCACATATCTGCTTCCAATTTCAGTGGGAGTATGGAAAGTCAGGGTGACTCGAGCCAGAATCCAACGTCAACCCAAGTCCCCGGTGACCCTAGCCATCATTTTATGAGCTCGCAGTTTACAGCGACGCCAACGCAGGTGCTAGGGGACACATCTATTACCGAAACCCCGGGATCAGGCACGCCTAGCGGAAAGAAGCGCGGCCGTCCCAAAGGGTCAAAGAACAAGCCCAAAGCCAAACCCAACCCGGAAACAGTTCATGACTCTCCAGTCACAGAACCACGCCCGGGCAATATGGATCGGGTTGTGGCTGTCGGATGGATGCCCGCCGATGTTTCGCCACACCCAAGACCACCAAACTCCTCCCAGGTGGAACATGCAGGTCTTGTGCCAAAACCGGCTAATGGGCTGTCTCAACATGCGGAAAATTGGACAGACCCCCCCATTCAAGACCGTTCACAGCCTTCCGAGCCAAGTCCCCAGAAAGCGGATGATCAGGCTAACAAGCGGAAAGCCGCAGTTCAGGGTGGGGAGAATCAGTATTTGCCAGTTCAGACGAATAGCCAAGGGCAATCAACTAGATCTCAACAACCGCAGGAAATGCCAGGATTACAAGCAGTACAGAACAAACGGCCGCGTTTATCCCAAGATCCTAGCGAGTCTGCAATAGTCAGTCCAACGGATAGCATCAACGGGCGAGCACCAACGACTCTAACTACCCCAGCCTCCCAAGATGCAGCTTCTTCTGGTAGCACTTCACACAACCCGGTAAACTATGACCTCAGTCCCACCGTTAGTTCCATGTCTGTACAGTCAGCGCAGCCACAATATCAACAATCTCAAGCTTCACAGCAACAACAGCAGATGCAAGAGCAAGGGCCAGCAAACGTGGGCTTTAGCAGAATAGCCAAAGGGCCGGCGCAACCCTTTGGTTCCCAACAACCACAACAGGGCGTTCGCGAGAGATCCACTCAGAACAGACAAGCCTTTTACAACCAGCAGCAACAGCATAATCAACAACGGGCACAGCACTATCAGCAACTCCAGAACCAACACCAATTCGCACAGCTTAAAGCTGCCTCGAATATCATGGAATCCTCCCAAGCGAGCAACGCATCCCCGGGGAGCTCACCCACCGAGATCCGCCGGCCGAATCCTTCGGTCCCTGCAGCCCAGATGACCGCGGGCTATCCAGCTGCTTACTCCAGCGATTCCGCATTCATGGCCATGGAGTATGCCATGAGCGCTAACAGGGCCGTCGAGCAAGGCCATGATGCGTTCGCTTCCCAACCAACCTCGACCCAGCTAGAGGCTGCTCTCTCAGAGTCAGATATGCGTGAGCGCCTATACCAAGCATTCGGCGGTCGACGTTAACACAGCCCGCCTCTCATCTCCTTTTCTTTCAGTTTCATGTCCTCATTGTAGTATCGGCGGCGAAAATGGTTCTCCTTTTACAACGAACGTATGACCAACGGGATTTCGGGTCTTTTCTGGGATGATTCGGATTCTGGTACCCTTCCTTCATAAGAAGTAGGAATTAAAGTTCACGCGACCACGACCTCATTTCCTTTTTTCTTTTTTTCTCATATTTCCTTGAAGCAACGGTGTTGGGTCCTCAGACGTCTAAAAGCAACGAATTCAGGACTGGGAATATGTCTTCACGCGGCACAACAAGGAGTTTTACAGCGTGACGGATGGCATTTAGGACGGTAGCAAGCAGTCTAGTTTTTCGCATCTCGACAATCAAGCCTGCTGATCAGGTCCTTATAATTGCATCATGGCAAAACATGATCGGAGTTAGCAAGGGAATGATAAGATGAATTTCAACGCCCATTTCATAATTGTTCTCTATTCTTCACTCGTGTGTTCCCAAGTAGATCCAGTACAGAGGTGTTTTCGCGATTTGAGAGAATGGCATATGATCACTAAAAAGCAGAACAAGGTATGTATGCAGATAAGTTATCGCCATGCTTTATAGCCTTTCTTTTCATTACAAAAAATCTCTCTCGCTCTTCGAGGGCCATAAAAAATATGTAGACGGGAAGAGAATATAACGGGACCAAAGAAATGCAATAGGACTCTCTTTCCGTCCTTTGAAGAAGACTCCCTTCCCATTCCCTGGGTGTAAAATGATAAGGAAAATAAACCAAGAATGTGGTGGAAAAAAAAAGGAAAACGCCATATATATGCTCGCCTCTCTTTACCCAACTCGTACAAGATATGCATCCTTAAATAATGCGCAAATGCCAAGGAAATGTTTGAGAAGGAAGGGAATTCAGGGCCTCGTCCAAGTCTATGGAAGGAAGTGTACCCAAAAAAAGAAGACCATGACAAAAGAAAAGGGGAACAAAGTGATAGACTCTCCTCATTAGTCGGCCTCATCGTCCGGGGCGCCGTGATGCGGTCGCATAGAGGGAGACACATGACGACCATAGCACCATTCGTCTTCCTCATCAAGCCCATCCTCCTTAATTAGATCAAGCATGAGTTGTTGGTTTCTCCGGATATCCTGGGGTCGACTAACGATACCACGTTTGAGGATCAAAGACTCAGCAGTCACTGTCCAAATTTGTTGCAAGACTGGTAAGTCATTGAGAAGCACTTGCGCCTGGTCATACTCCAAAGCCCCCATAGGGATACCATGGGACAAGCTCGTGTTAAAGATCCAATTAGGGTCGACCCCAGGATCATTCCCGCCTATGGATCCAGTCGAGCTCTTGGTGCGATGGAGGCTGCTAAATGATGACCGTTGGTCACGGTTGGGGGAGTGGTGATGTTGTTCCCGGTCAGCTCCACTGGTCGACTTTTTCCGGCCAAAGCTCATCAAACTCCTCTTTGTCTTGGTTGTGGTGTGCTCGGGCGATGCGTCCTTGGTCAGACTATGGAACCAAGTGTCAACCGCTGCCCTCCGAGTATTATAACCTTTGATCTCCCAGAGATGTTCAACCTGTCGTAATCCTCCCAGGCATAAAATAGCAACATGAATGTCGTCCGAAGGCTTCTCACGAAGGTAACCTCTCAGCGATCGCTCAACTCGTCCCACATATGTTGGGGGACGCAAGCGGCGACAGAAGGAGGCGATAACCAGAGGAAAGACTTCGTGAACTCGTAGTAATGTTTGGTCGTCGTACATGTCCATGATTTGCTTCTCAATAGGATTCAATGTGTAAGGCTCCCGTTTTAAGCCCTGATGTCCGTATTTCTCTAGATACTCAAGGTGCAATTTCCGATACGTCTCGAAGAAGTGGAAGACCGTGAACAAGAGAGGTATCAGTCGACGACGCATACGTTCGCGTTGTGGAGCAAAGGCCAGGCGATCAGCGTCCGTTTGCCGCAAAAAAATGTCCTTGGTTACCCATTCACACAATAAATAAGCCAGCTTCGCTGCGACGTGTAACCGATGCCAAAGGCCGCAAAGATAGTGGAAATTGAAGTCTTCGGGTTTCGTGGCGGGGAATAACCGCTGGGCATAGGCGGGAATATTATATTTAAGATGATGTCGTACTATCGGTGTCTCGTTCGCTGTGATGAGGGCGTGCCATAGTTTCGATGTTGACCGCAGATTCAGCACATCGGCCAAGGATAATTCTGAAATGATCTGTATCTGCAGCTCGGCGGGGAGGGTTGCGACTAATTGATCGAGAGGAGTGCTATTTAACGTTAGACCAGCCACGACAGGGAGATTCGATGACTGCACTGTGCTGTACCTTTTCCTTGTAGATTCCACCGAGGATCGCACAGGTTCGATGTGTTCCACAGTTGGTTGTACCGGCTTAGTGTGAAGTCGTGAGACCTTGTGTCTGAGTTTGAAGAAGCCTCTGCTCTTCTTGTGATCGTTTGGTTTGACTTCGACGTCGGCAACTTTGGCTTCCCGTAGAGGGAGGATGAACCTAGAGCCGGAGCCCGAAGGACCCGCATCGTGATGGGATTCATTTTGATGTGTCTCGTGTTTTTGTTGATCGATTTTATCATGGAACCGCTTAGATCCGAACTCGGTCGTCGCACGAGCGGCATCTATTGCGTATTGCCGTGCCTCCGACATGGTAGAGGATGAAGAATGAGGGTGAAACAAAGAAGACTTGACGGCGAGCCAATGTACGAAGTGCGCTTCGCCTCAGGGAGCCAGCCCGTGGGTAGAGGCCGTCTCAATCGTCGTGCGCTAGAGGGGGACGAAAGGCGGCTTATCTAGACATGGCGCGTGGTGTCGGATCGTGATCAAGTTACCACAATACGCAGCAACACGTACGGCAGGAGATGAGGTCGAGACTGGTTTCGCCGGGATGGGGTACGATTGAGAGATGGCAGGATCGCACAAATTCAATACCGTCGTGTGATCCAGATGGTGTGGCTGGGTCGATTCCCTATCGCGGAACTGTCGCAACGGGCAGTCGTGCCGGATCGATGCTCTGGGTAGACGGGTGAATTGGCCAACTCGCAGGGTGAGGAGGATTCGTGGGCCGACGAAATCGAAAACGGACGGCGTCAAGTGTGCGTCGTCGGTCGGGGTGGTCGGACGGCGAAACGGAGCCAGAGGGTGAGGGGAAGGATGCAGGATGCGGTCGATCGAGGAAAGTTGCAATGCACGGGAAGGAAACCGAAAATGAAGAGAATGAAAAAGGAAAAGCAGCACAAGAAGAGACGGGATCAAAGAGTGGAACGCATCCAGGGCGATAGTGGGTGGTGTGGTGTGGTGTGAGATGGACGGCTGGAGGCAAGTGCGAGAACGTCCCTCTGTCTCTCGGCTGACTGCCTTTAGTTGAGTCAGTTAGGCTAGAAAGCTTGTGTGATAAGACCAGTGCATGGAGAGAGCGAGCGAGTGGGCGGGCAGCGCGGGCGGCGCTGGTTCGTCGAGACTTAAGGGCGGCGGTTTGGCCGGCGTAATAGTGGAGAGGAACCAAAAATGAGCCTTCTTAGCCTAGTGGGCGGCTCCAGTTACAGACAGAGGGGGCTTGGGGGCCCAGCCAGGGAAGGGGACGCTCCACCATATAGAACGGTAGGGCACAATATTAAACTAAAGCGCGCGTGTCCCCCATCAATCACCGCTCCGGTTATGGGTCGTCCGCATCAGGTTCTCGGACCGTCAGTGTCGGCCAGAATAGCAAGTCAAGCTGCTAGGCCTTCCCAACAGCAGAGCATTCATTACCTGAGTAACGATGGTATGGGGCGTTTCTCCACGCACAGCCCCAGGCCTCGATGGGTGAAGTGAAGAATGGAAAACACACGCCGTTGTTTGGATTCCGGGACGATCCACGCAAGGAGGTATGCAGTCGACTAGACGCACACCACGGGTAGCTGCCACGATGGAAGAGCAACCAGAAACAGCACCGTCATGCAGAGCCAATACACCTGCGACAGACACCCCAACAGGCGAACGAACAGGCCAAAGTGATCGCCCCGAGAGGACACAGTGCCAATGGAATGCAAGACACCTCCGACCCTACAGTACACCAGACATCCATCTTGGCAGGCCCAATTAGGTGCAGAGGGCGAGCAGAGTCTCAAGCGTGCTGCTCCCTCCAAAACCCCAGTGCCGAGTCGGGCCGCCAGAAAAGGCAATCACACTACGCCCGCTCCAGTCGCTGCAAACAGCACGGCACAGTGGATCTCCCCACTGGACCCTGCCCGGCCGAGTCGCATTGGAGCAAGCACTGGCCAATTTCTCCGCCATTGCTCCGAATCTGTCTATTTTACATCACGCTACTAGCCACGCTTCTCAGCAAGCTCAGCCCAATCCCCAGGCCTATTGAGCCATGCAGCGATCACACCAAGCCCAACAGGGAAGTTTGATCGATTGCGTTTTGCCTCCATTTGCCATCCATCAGCGCTGATATGCGGCTTCACAACGCCCGGGCCCGTAGCATCGCAAGCCTTTCCAGCCTCTCTCATGAATCCCCGGGCAGTCGAGAAGGAGCCAGGCGAAACACTTACGCGTGGGCGTGCTCTCTTCTGCCACTGTGTCTTTCATGTCTCGCCCACCCTCGCTCCTCGGGCGCAGCATCCTGGCCTCGAGAGCGAAGGAGTGGGAGTGGACTCCGGTTCAGAATACCAGCGGCAGATGTGAACACAGAGTTCTATCTCTTTTGAGTTTTTCCAGCAAGCCAGCGCATCGGGTGCTGTTTGCTTGTTTCAGACCCCTCGGGATCCCGCCGTCGCTCGCGAATGAAGCGCAGCGTTAAGCGAGAGTTTAATGATCAACACCAAACAATGAGACAGAAATGCCGATAACAGATAAACGCCCGCGCTGCATTTCGACCTGCCACGCTAACAACCATCCAAATTTTTCGGTCCTGTGTCGGCTCTACCGCCAGTCAACAGGCCCTTCTCCAGAGACTGGATACCAGTTATATGTCCGGCCGGTTCACAAAGAGGTAGGTGGTGTAGTGACACTCCAAGAGTGTTAGGCGGCCATGGGCCGGCACCAGACTAAGCTGCATATACGGATTGATGATACGTAGATCCATTTTCCGTGCATCTCAATGCCGATGATGGATGTCCCGTGTGCGTGAGAACATGATCCCTCTGCCGTTCCATCTCCATGATGCCATCTCGATCAGGGTTGTGTTACAGCGTTACATTGTCGCAGGCTACAGTAATATACGGTCTGCCTCATGCCGTGAAATCCACATACCGTTTTGCTGCAAAGCCAACGTCAGTGACCCGCTTGCCAACAGAAAGCCAGCTAGGAAGAGTCCTGCATGAGGATGCAGACGTTGGAGGTCTGCCGGCGGAGGTGCGATCGGACTATTTCCAAGTTTCAAATCGCGGGTATCGCATTCTCAGGCACACCGATCACCAAAGTCAACTGGGCGACCGACGACGACTGAATTGACAGCCAGCAGGCACGTACATAGAATGTAGCACTACGAACGGCGCTTCTCCGGCCGTTTTTGGACCAAGGGAGTGGCTGCCAATCGGCCACTGTAAAACAAGTTGGGCCGGCATTTTCCCGACGGGAATTATGATGACTAAGGTGCTCAACCACGTTTCTTGTGCTTCATAGATACACGGCTGCATTGACCAATACGGGCAGCCGTGAAAGTGCGGGTAAATTACATTCATCCTTGTCGGCTGAATGTGGTTCCGGAGGAGAAGGATGTATCAAGCGATTGATCAAATGAGCACCAAACGCACGACTGCGACATGCGTCGTACATGGCATTATGTACCACTATGACTGTGCATCCCAGCCTTCACGAAGACCCCCGTCATATTGAACACAACCTCCTGTCAAGAATGGTGATCAGCGGATTATTAATTGCCTTGTCGCATATCGTGGTGGTTTCAGATGCATCTGGTGCTCCCACGTGAAGAGCTCAACGTGGGCTGCACACAGGACATGCACGTCCTGACCAGAAACGCACGATCACAAACGCATCATGTACATGATTCAGATGTTATCTTGAAGCGGCCGACCATGACTACAAACCATAACGGAGTAATGCCCGAGCCATACTATATGTTTACAATGTGTCACAGATAAGATAATGCGCCATGTAAATTCGAAGACGTCAATCTGGCCGAGTCGGCATAGGGAACACCGAAGACATCCCGAACGAGGCCGCGAGAAGAGGCTATCGATAATGATATTGCTTAGCTTTGGGTTTGAGAAGCCTCTGACCCTCTCACCAGTGTAATATCTTGGGCATCCTTACTAAGAAACCAAATTGCGACGACTTGGTAATTATCCCCTCAAATGCGAAACAAGCCAAGCTTTTTTCAAGTTAGACCCTGCATCAGAACCGGCTAATCTTACGCAGCGGCCAAGATATGGACTCTCGACATCCTAGAAACCTTCCGAGAGTTGTACATACTGGATTAGGACTTGCGGTGATGCCTTCCTATCTGCTATGGCGTGTCTTTTCTTTTTTCCCTTTTATATCCTTCTCTTTTCTTCCTCTTCTTTTTTTTTTTTTTTATCTTTCTTTTGGTTGCGAGCCCAGGCACCCGGTACCTCAAAACAGTTACCGGCGGGTCGATCGAAAGGCCAATGCTCCTCCGCAATCCTAAATAAAAGTCTCACTCTCACCCAGCATGACGGATTGGCATAATATAATACAATATCATGCGAATTAATATATTATACGCCAAAGGCCTGTAGACCGGGGTGATGATGCAACATCATCGGCGAGCTCGCCAATGAGATCTCGGCTCGTTGCTACTGCTCATCATCGCGTGCGTCCTTCTCAAACCGCAGGACCATCCGTCCCCTCCTTCCCCAATTCCATCCCCTCAGCACAGGTGCAGGTACAGGTACAGTGATCATGCAGCAGGCAGGCGCAGGCCAATGGCTGATGGATCGACTGATTGCTTGTTGACTTGATTTGATTCTCTGGATCCATCGATTGATCCATCAGAGATTACTTTGGTACTTTGATATCGCCTGTTGGTTGCCTCGATAAGAGCAGCGCTGAGCACCCCGCCATGGTGTAAACACACTATTCCCAGGTTGCCTTACCTTACCTACCTTAATACCTCCTCTGCCTCCATCCACCAGCCTGCGTAATACTAGTGAGATTCCGTCGCTTCCCCACGCCCACTTGCTCCGACTGCTGGAGCTTCGGTTCAGCCCACTGTGTGCTGCTGTTTCAGCTTCAGCTAGTTCTTGGCTTGGGGTGACATATTGTCGCAGCACCAGCTTGCAACCTGTTGGCTGCACAATCACGCACACACTCACTCACACCACTCACAGTACGCGCTTCCTCTCCCCAGCCCATTCTCTCGCTCGCGCCCTCCCTCCCTCGTTCCCTCCTTGCGTCCCGGCCCGGCCGTGAGCTCCCCTCCCCAGCTGCCTATCCAATCATATCATACCCTCTTCATCTACTCTGTCCATCTGTAACCCGACGGTAAGGTAGCTCCCTAGCAAGCTAAGCTAGCCTAGAACCGAAAGCAGCGTTTGTATCGTCCTCTGCCCTGCTCTGCTCTGGTCTACTGGGCTTTCGGAGGCTCTGTTCTGGTCTGCTCTGCTTTGCTTTGCTCTGCTCTGTCAACCCACACACAATGGATCCCTCCCCGGAGGCTCCTCGGCCTGCGTCTGGCTCCCATTCCAGCCAGACGCCTATTGCTGTTGTGAGTAAAGACGGCCCAGACCAGGCCTCGGCCGGCGCCACCGCCGACCCCGTCATCGATACTCCTCACCTCGCTCGTTTTGAGTTCAGCGATGCCGGCACAAAGATCCTCATGGTGGAGTGGCTTCCTGAAGCTGCGCCGGAGGCCCAAACCGGAGAGGCCGCCACCGCCGCGGCCGCCACTGCAGTCCAAGACACGACCGCTGGCACGCAAGGTGGTGCTCAGGTTTCATGGGCCGGGAAGTCAATCTTCCTTCCCGCTAAGGACACTGAGGCCGAATCGACGTCGTCGTCTTCCGGTGACAGCCCACCTCGCCGCCGCATCTTCTACCTTTTGCCCCCCGCCGCCTCCATTCCTCAAACCGTCACCATAACCCTCCCGGGGAAGGCCCCCATTGAACTCATCCCTCTACCGGCCATTTTCCCCGAGGGCTTCCTAGACGCCGAGACTGGTCGGGGCACCCGGGGCGTTCTGCATACCATCTGGGCCAAGAAGCGTGTAAAGCAGCTGGAGCGTGAGATGGAGTTTGAGATGAGGGCCAATCCGGAGAGTGTTGGTCTTGAGATGGCTTTGAAGGAGAAACAATGGATCATCGACACCTTCCTGCGGCCTCCTGTTGCCCATGGCTCAGGGCCGGGCACAAGTCCCATCACCCCACGGTCTGCTGGTGCTTCGGGCCGTTTGGGGGAGAAGCTCAAGGGCTTGCGGCTTGCTACCTCCCCTGATGATTTGACCCCTTCAGGTTTGTTCCCATCTTTCCCTTTCTCCCTCGGGCCCTGTCATCGTCAGCTCGGCCGACGAGCCAGGTGATGGTCGTAGATCTCATGTATTGACAACTCTCATCTATAGCAAACACATTTATCACCGCGGGAAGCCAGTCTCAGACCCTGTCACCCATCGGGAGCGACGTCGCCGTCTCATCCTTTTCATCTATTTCTAGATCCGTGGGCCAAAATACCGGCGCTCCCTTGTCCTTAGATGCCATCGCCAGAGGCGATATTGGTATACCAAGACCTGCAACGGGAGATGCCGAAGAGGATCTCTTCGCCCTACCCATGAGCCCTCGTAGCCCAGAAATGAAGAAGAGCCCCTTCAGCATCCTATGAGGGTGCGGTTCACGGGGAGGAGGGTTTGTATTATGAATTAAACAGCGTGGAGGACAACGCATAGCATGATTGATACCCTCAAGTAACTACTATACAGATCAATATGGGAGACCTACCCACACTAGATGACTTCTCTCGACAGATTTTTCTTTTCTTGGCTCTTCTTACATTTTTTTCTTGTTTTCTTTCCTGTTATATAAGTTGATGTGGCGGGCTGTCTGAGCGTCGTTGCTAGTGTTGCTATGAGCATAAACATGAGTCGACTCATTTTGTTAGCTACATAGGTATATATGGGAAGGGCCGGTCCCTGTATATGTTTTTTTAGAGTAAAAGTAACATATTCTCCTTAAAACAGAGCCCAAGTGATTGATTAAAAAGATACCCTGGGCCATAACGCTATGCATGAAGAACAACAGATGATACAGTGACAACAACTGTCACCGTGCCAGTCAGGATGGCCGGCTGAATCGTAGTACCTACTTCCACGGCCAATACCACAGATAGTCTATCCATTCCCTTCCTCTATATACGGTCTCATCCTCCGTGGATATCAGACGCAGCCTCCCCGCCTGAAAACGAAGCTCACTCCGTCTACCTCCACCCGCCTACCCGACCCTCATCCCACCTCTCCTTCCGCTCCTGCCTGAGATAGTACCGCACCCTCGCCTCCCGATACCGCCTTATCCAGTCCCCGGCCTCCCTCTCCGCCGCCATGCTCCCCTCCTCCTCCCCGTCGAGGAAGCTGTCCTCCATCGCCTGGCAGATCCCCGCCTGCTCCTGCACGCCCTGGCTCAGCTGCTGGTACAGGTTCGCGGGCGCGAACGGCGCGAGCGCGTGGTCCATGGCCGACTGCTTCTGGCGCCACTGGCGCTCGAGGGCGTGCGTCGACAGCAGCTGGCCCTGCGTGGCGGCGCGCTGGCGCGAGAGGCGCGTCTCCAGGTCGGCCATGTGGGCGGCCAGGTCGACGTTCTCCGCGAGGGCCCTCTGCAGCGCCGCGTGCGAGGACTGGAGGGAGGGGTGGATCGTCTGCGGGGACTGGGTGAGGGCGTCGAGGAGGGCCGGGTTGGCGAGGATGCCGGCGATGTCCTGCTTCCTGGTTTTAATGGTTCAGCGGTGTCCTGTTTCCTGAGTGAAGAAGAGGGCAGTGGTTAACTTACGACTTGTCCTGGAGGATGCGCGGCAGCCACTGCGGGCCGGGATCTGGTATGCTGGCTGGCGGCGGCTCGATGGTACCGGGGAGCGGGCGGCCTTCGATGGCGGATGCTGGCCGTGATGCAGGTCCCGAGTTGCCACTGCCAGAGACCGTGGGGGTGCTGATGCCGCTGGCGTCGTGGCTGCCGGGTTTGGGAGGGGGCGCGGGAGGCGTGGGGGTCGGGCCAGGCACCTCTGCTGCGAAGCTCGCCATGGCTTCGGTGTGGAAGGGCTGGTGTTTGGAAAGCAATGCGTCTCTTGCACCGGCAATGTGCAGGATGAGGTGGGCAGCTGTCACTGATGCAGCATCACCAGTAGTTTGGCTTTAAGTGTGGGGGTGGAGCTGCTGACGACATATCTTCGGCCCTCCCTCCCTTGGCCTATGGCTAAGCCGGCTCAAGCCGAGATGTACGATCTATATTGCCATCGGATCCCCCTCGAAGCATTTCCTTTCTAGTTTGAAGGTTGTCTTCATAATCAAGGAGAAAGGATCTCCGTCTTTCCGTTCTTCGCATTTCAAAACAGCTATCTAGTCTCGAGAGCCAGACGTCGACCAACAAAGAGAAGCACTTCGATTCAAACCCAAAACCTGTAGCTATATGTTGTACTATTAATCATTTACATTTCCCCAAGGGTTTCAATGGTCGAGGGAAACCCACGGAACAAAGAAAAACGAAACACCTCGAATTCTCCCTGAACGCCTCGACATCATTGTGCTAAATGTCGTTCTGAGACCCTCTGCCTGCCAATACCCAGTTGCTGCTCTTTTACTTGTCTTAGGTTGCTTTCACTAAAAGCCACTTTCCCTCCCAAATACACCTCGCCCTCTACTCTGTTTAAGATGACTTGACGGACCAGAGATCCCGCGACCATCCCATCTCACGGAGCTTCTTGCTGCCCTGGCTCGCGGCGCGTTTGTCGCCGGTAGTAATGGCCAGTGCCTTGCTGCAGGCAGCAAATGCCTCCAGGAGCTCCTTGACTCGCCTGGCTTCGACAAAGGTGCCGTCAAGATCCGAGTTGCGCTCAGCAACCACAGCGGCAAGCTGCATGCACTCCAACAGCCAATCCCGCGAGAGGGAAGTGCCAGCAATGTGCAAGGCGCTGACGTATGCCAACACTGTTTCGGGGAGATAGGCTTTTCGCAAGTCTGAGAGCTCACTATCGCCAGCTTTTATCAACACATCATGTCAGCCCATCCCTTCTTCTTTTGTTCATAACCTTGGCCGAGGGGAGAAAACTTACATTGGATGCCAGCAAGCAGCCAGTTCTTCAAAAGTGGCTCCATGCTTTCCTTAACAGTGCGAGCTGCGGCACCGAAGTTGCCCCAGTACTCGCGGTTGTTGGGTGGGATACTGGTTCGGTTAGCATCGTCAACATAGTGAAAAATTACAGGCGTGACTTACTCCGCTGAAATCTCAACCAGAGATCCGATAGTTTCCAAGCTGTCCAAGGCACGGACAAGTGACTCTAGCTCTCGGAAGTTGCGTGCGTCAGCCATGACTTTCTCAGGAGCGACTGAAGTAATGTTCTTCTCCTTGAGTTGATCAGACCAGAATGGGATCCTATCCATGGCCTCATCATCAGAATCGTCCAAACCAGTCCCCTGCATAATTTCGTTGAACGAAACTCTCTCCATGAGTCGCCTCGCCGCCAGGAGATGCATATGCTCTAGACGTCTCGTTAGCACAATTAAATCAGCAACAGGTGTTCGCTGGAGCCATGAAAGAAACATACTAAGGAAATACTTGTAGACGTTCGCTCCAAAAGAGAAAACCAATGCCCAAGTCTCGTCAACCATTAATAGCCACTCCAAAGCCCGAATCATCTCCTCGTGTTGGTTCTCAACGGATTTATCGTCATCACCAAAGAAGTCTGCTTTGACGCCACGTCCGAGTCGAGCACTTGGCAGGCCTTCTTTCAAAATACTAAAGGACGATTTCGCCTCGAATGTATCTACGTTGACCGACATAAGAGTCTGGTAGCGCGTGTTTGCTTGCGAAGTGACGAACTCAATGACATCGATGGTGGCCTTTTTTATCAACTTGAGCTGAGTGAGGCGTTGCTCGTAGTCCCTGATATGGATTAAATTCTGACTCAGGACCCTGTAGCTTCGAGGTTGATCCAGGATGGAGCAGTAGAGAGGAATCAACTCCTGAAGCTTGGCCCGCCTGAGCAAGTCTGTGTATGACGCAATAATAGATTCTTGGGCGAATCGCCGTTCTTGGTTCACGGGCTTACTGAGGGCGCCCTCGGCTTCCCTGTCGAGTCTGTCCAGCAGTGTAACAAGGACGTATACATGCCCGACGATCCGAAGTCCATCAAAATCGTCCGGACCGAAAAACTTGATGGCTTGGCGTTTGGGTTGACTTCGTGCATTGCGCACAATGGCCGAGGGGTTATCAAACTCGGGAGTTATGCCTAAAGACTCTCCTTGCCAGTAGAGGTAGTCATCGACTTCTTTAGCAACAATAGATGCCTGGAGGGCTTTGTTAGGTTCAAAAGCTTCATCCCTCAGAGTCGTACTCTGAGTCTCTATGGAGCGAACCAGACGCCGCTCAACACGCTCAGCCTCGCCATGGAATTGAATGGCGTCGAATGATGGGAACGTGGTAGTCAAGCTCGATACCGCACCACTATCGCATTGCGACAACAGGAACGTGTCGATCTGGGTCCGAAGAAGAGCATTGTAATGGGCAAACAGGTAATCATCCCACTTCGTTGCTACCTTTTCAACACTTGAGATATCTCCGGAGAGAAGACCATAAACAGCACGCTCATAATCGTCAGATCCTCCTTGGCGAGCCAGGCTGTAACACATCCGGCGCCACAGAGCCAAAGACAGCGGATCTGCCTCCACCTCCACAGCATCTTGGTCTGTTGGTAGAAGTAATGCTGACGTGGAAACTGCCCTCCACATCTCCGTCCTCTCTTGGCACCATTCTCGGATCTTGTCCAGGCTGCTACCCCGACGAAGGTGCTCGAAGCAGCCCAACCATATCGCGCGTTCGAAGTATTCGTCTTGTGGTTGCAGTTTACGGCCTTGCCTTGATGGAGCATCCGGGTCCAGCTGAGTCACAAGAGGCGCGCCAGTGCTTGTGATGTGTGACTTGTTGATGTCGACGGACTGGCGGTCGAGAAGATGGGGCCAGCCCGTAAGTCCCTTCTTCATTTTGATCGCGGACCGAGTATGCAGCCAGCCGTGGGAGATTATGTCACCCCGGTCAGCGTTTTGTTGCAGTTCCCTTGACAGCTCATCGATATCTGGGCCTGAAGCAGCACTGTTTTGAAGCCACTGCAAGACAGCTCGGCGTTCTGCAGCGACCGGGTCAACCTGGAAAAAATGATCGAGAGAAACGTTCCTGTTGGGTCGATCTCCTAGCTTCTGGAAGCGGGAAAGTTGCTCCTTAGTTTCAGAGGTTGGGTGTCGCAGAGGCAAAACCCGTCGCAGTAAATCCCAGGTCTGAACCTCCCGCTCCAGCTGCGCAATCTCTTCCGCTTCGTCTAACGATAATCCCTGGACTCCAAGGTCGTCCGTGTCCATATCAACATCGTCGTTGGGCCTGCGAAGCTTGATTTCTTGGAGCTGCGCTAATCGTTTGGTCGCATTTTCGTAGTATTTTCGCGGGATGTCCAATAATTTATCTCGCCTCTCGGTTTCCGAAAGATGAGGCGAAAGACAGTCGTCGAGGGAATTTGCAAACTGTTCAAATTCGATGCCTAGCTCGATTGGGGTCACTCCCTCTTCCTCGTCCTCCAGCTTCTCAACTGGAGGCGCCAACGGGATGTCAAGATCCATACCGGCCATGGGTATCAGGTTGATATTTCTTCGAGCAAAACGCGGCTCGATAATGTCGGTTTATCTTTGCGACGGCTCAAGGCAGCTCTCCGATGCTTCGACGGGGGCGGTTCGACTTGTTTCGAAAAAAAAGGACAAAGGCTGGAGCTAGACAATGCTAAATAGAGTTGCGAAAGGTAGAAGAGTTCGCAGATAGATGCAATGTGGACAGTGCGCCTCTTCCGTGCGCTACCTCATGACAAAAAGAATATCGGCCAAGGTCGTCGCTGAGGGCCGCTGTTGTGGTACAGTTTGACCTTCACACTCTTCGGGTCTGTTTAGATCGCCAATGGATTAGCAGTTGGGATTTTGTTACCAGGGTGCCACACCTAACACGACCTGCGCTGGGCTCACAACGACGCGCCAAGCACTCGAGCCCCTTTACAACGATACTGCAGGGGCAGGACTGGGCTATGCATCAAACCGAGCCCTGAGAGCACCTTCAAATTGACCCACCGAAAATGCAAACTTCGTTTCTCTTTTTCTTCTTCTCTATAATGTCACGGCATTCGTATTAGAGTCTCGGAACAGGATACCTTCAATACTTGTTCAGGTCCCACGCGGATCTCTCGCGCGCTCAACGATAGCCAAGAAGAAATTCGGTGCTCATCTCATAACGTTACCTGAGACTTATCCTGGTGGACATAACCGATGGGCGCCACAGATTTCACACGTACAAAGGCAACAGCATACGGCTTTCTATTTAGGATCGTACAGCACCTGCTCTTTATCTATCTCGTACAAAGAGCTTCTGCTGCCCAGAGCATTACCGGTCCTTGAGCTGCTCCAGCTTGAGCCGCAGAAGTTTTGGTTTGGGGCAACTAGGTGAGGTCGCGTCGTCTCCGTAGCGGTCGTAGAATACTTCGCAGCACTGGTAGAGGGCCTTGATAACCGATTGGCATCTCTCCTCCTTGTACCCATTCTTTGTTAAGCAAGCTGTGATGCTTTAGCAAGAAAACGCCTGCGGTCCTTTTGTAACATTGACCTACCCTGGATTGCACACTAGCAAGGGATGATGAGCCGAGTGCCAGCATGAGATTAGGGAAGGGAATCTGCACTCACAGCTCGAGGATGGCATGGGGGACTTGCTTCCACATCGTCGTCGAGTGCCTGTTCACCATTGTCAGCCACCCATATGCTCAAAACCAAGCCGTGTACAAGGGTGCCACCGAACCATTGTAATTTCGAGGACACGGGCTGTGTGGGTGTCGTAATCGTGATCAGTAATGCAGCTTCCTACCCGTAGCCATGGCTCCGGAGAGGCGATGCTTGATGACTAACTCAACGTTGACCGCGAACCAGCAGGAGAAAAATGCGCCTGGAGCCTATTGTTGTGGATACCGCTCGTCTCGCCCTGGCCAATCGCCTGCACCGCTCCCCACCTCCCTCCAGCAGCCAACAGTTGCCCTCCAAACACCCGCCTAAGCACCCGCGTCAAGCCATCGTTGGCATCCAACCATTTCGGACTTTCTTCTCACTCTTCCAACCTCACCTCTGCGCGGATAGACCTGCCCTTTGCAACCGTCCTTTCTCAACAGTCGCCACCTCACCCTCCCCTCCCTCTTCCTTTCAACCACATCGCAACGCTCTCATCCCGCTCTCAAAACCCCTGCGACCTCTTCACGAGACCAGCCGCATAACTGTAAGTAATCGCATCACTTCCTTTCATCTCCCGCCCTCTCAGAATTCTTTCAGTCCAGTCTCGGCGTTTTCATCTGACCTCTCTCGACAGCCAGGCACCACAACGCAAAGCAACCTCAACCCACCTCCAACATGTCCGCTGAGCACGAGAACGGCACCCCAGTGCCACCCCCGAGGCCGCCCCAAGCGCCGAGCATCTGAATATCAAAGTCAGCGACAACAACAACGAGATCTTCTTCAAGATCAAGCGCACCACCAAGCTGGAGAAGCTCATGACCGCGTTCTGCGAGAGACAGGGGAAGTCCATCAGCTCCGTCCGGTTCCTGTTTGAGGGCACCCGCGTGCAGCCCTCTGATACACCGGAAGCCGTACGTTAACTTGACTCTCTCTTCTCCGCTCCTCCCCAAACTCTATCTATCCCTAGTTTACGTGCGAGGATGCAGCTAACAAGGCTATTTCACAGTTGGAGATGACGGATGGTGATCAACTAGATGTCCATCAGGAGCAGGTCGGAGGATGGTAATAGGCAGGTCTAGCGGTGTCTGCCAGGAATCTGTTGGGGTGGGTCGCGACGACACATGGTATAAGGAATTTGGGTAAGACACGCGCACGATGAACTGCTGTGGTTACCATCTCTTTTTTTTTTAGAGAGAGATCCCCAAACAGCTCATCTCTGGAGGCTGGATGATGAATGGTTTCATGAATGTTTCTGGTCCGCATCTTCCTCCAGGCGCTCCTTGGTCAAGCAAAATCAGCAATCTTGGAGTTTAGGGATTTGAATGAACGTCACCGTAGATGGAAAACTACATGGTGAATATTATACGAGAATAGAGAGTCAGTTCACGAACATCACAAGAGCAGTCTCTAATGAGGATATTGGAATCATAACCCTCTCCGAGAATGTGCATGTTGCCACGAAAGTTCCCTCAGTAAACTGATGCCCAAACACAATCTTGTATTATTACAGTCCGGATCAATCCTCCAATCGAAGAGTCGCAATTTACAGAAATCAAACCCCAAGCCATGCAAAACAAACACCGTCGCAAACCAACCTGAACTCATGCACGTCGTTCTAATGGTAATTATCGTTTAAGCTCCCTGGCTCTGCAACCAGTGCAGAGTACCACCATTCCACCGGGGATGTCCTTTGGGAAGATCTGGCCATCGTCGAACCCGCCCTGGCACTCAGCACAGCGGAAGCAGTGCTCATGCCATTCGCCCCCCAAGGCCTGAATGTACTGCCCAATCACAGCAGTACGGCATTTCTTGCACTTGGGGGCACGGCGCTCAGTACGCTTGGTCTGACACTTGACACACCATGCATAACCATCTTTCTCGATATGTGTCATTCCCTGTTCGAAGGGATCACCACACTCGGCACAGAAGAAATGACCATAATGCCAGTGTTCTCCCAGCGCCACGATATGCTCACCAAGAATAGGAGTCTTGCAATGCCTGCACCTTGGCGCATACAGCTCATGCCAGTCAAGGTGGCAGAAAAATCTGAGTCTATCGTCTCCATCCTCAGCCATGGTCATACCAGGAGTCTCCTCCAAGATCTCACCAGCTGCACGACGACGGATCCGATCAACACGTTCCGCCCGTATGTGGTCCGGCTCAGGGCTGATCTCCATTGCCTCTAGCCCCATGCCACAGGTGAAACATCGCAGACAATGTGGGTGGAACCTGTCTGACGATCCAGCAAGGGCCACAAACCTTCCTTCGATTGGATGGAAACATTCGTGACACTTCGCAGACTGTCGGGCCACCGCTCCTGGGGCAGGCGACCAGTGACCACGTCCCGCCGGAAGGGGAGCACGTGGGCGGCGCTGACCACACAACTTGGGGTCTGGGAGGCTCCTTGGAGCTGCCGCCGGGCGACTATCAGGTGTGGAAATCACAGGGACGTTTGGACGATCCGTCGGCTCGTCAATAGCAATATCAGGGATATTGATCGAAGGCACGGGGCGTGAAGATGACCCATCATGTTCTCCAATGCTGATGGAAGGGATGGTCGTAGGGGGCCGAGGGCGTGAAGCTGATCCATCATCTGCACCGATGGTGATGGATGGAATAGTCGTAGAGGGTAACGGGCGTGAAGTTGATCCGTCATCAGCTCCTATACTGAATGACGGAATGGTCGTAGGGCGCTGCGAACGTGATGGCGACGGGTCGCCTTCTTCCACAGCAATAATAGGGATGTCCACAACCTGGGGCTGGAACGTGGAGTTGGACTGGAGCCCGCTTTGCGGCGCTGCTTCTTTGTGGCCTGAGTTGGCATCAGTGGACTCGTCGGGAGCTTTCCAGTTCGCGTTAAAGCTTACAATTGGCCGCCCGGGGTTGTCGCTGACGGCGGTTGGCTCTGGGAGCTTGGGGCTGCGGTCCTTGATCTTCATGCTTGTGGCATTGCGGATGTCCTGGCTGCGAACCTCCACGCCATTCTTCCTCTCCACTTGATCATCCGTCGAAGTTCTGGGCAATTCAGAATTGATGGTATACTGAGCATTGCGAGACTGCGTGGGCGGGTTGCGGTAGATCTCAACGCGGTTCAGAGGTTTGACAGGACTCGTATCAGACGGAGGCTGAGAACGACGAAGTGGGTTGTGTGGTCTGCTAGCCAGTGCATCTGCAGTCGCCGCGCCTGGTCGAGGTGTGCCTGTTTTTGAAGGCGGCTCGGGCTCTTCCCAGATCTGATCGCCCGAGAACGGGCGCTGGACCTCGCCACTGATGTTTCGTTTCATACTGCTGCGACGCCGGTGGTCTGGCCTCGAGCTGGAACTGGCCCCCATTGAACCATATGGTTTGGAATTCTGACGGGACTGTTCTTTT
Organism: Clonostachys solani; assembly: GCA_902141235.2. Lineage (NCBI taxonomy): Eukaryota > Fungi > Ascomycota > Sordariomycetes > Hypocreales > Bionectriaceae > Clonostachys > Clonostachys solani. Next base: position 185,573 of record CABFOC020000034.1, read on the forward strand.
GGCTGACGGACGTCTACCGAAGCTTGGCCATCTCGAGAGTAACCCTCGCTTCCGGTGGAGCTATCTGATACTGATCGAGAGCCTGAGGTTCGCTTTTCGCCATCTTCAGTATATCCACCGACGCTCGCAGTGCGCGCAAACGCATAGCTATTCTTTTTGAGATGAGATCGGTATCGGTAGGGAGCATGAGGTTCTGGAGCTGCGCTGGGATGCTGATGTTGCCAAACAAGCTCGGCGGCTTCGTCCAGAGCAGCATTGTATATTCGAGACTCTTCTTCATCAGGCGACTCCTCGGCACTCTTGACTGAGTTCCTATTCGAGCTCTTTTTGAGATCCATGTCGTGCATTGCATCACGCAAAGAAGATGCCTCTTCCTTCTCCATCCATCGTTGGCCACGCTCGATGTACGTAGCGGTTGGAACAACCTCGGAAGGCTTCAACGGCTGAACGGTTGACTTGGACGAGTAAGAATCTCGGCTGCGAATAACTGGGGAGGAGTAGCGCGAAGAGATGCTGCCAGCAGCGACACTTGGGCTTTCAGCTCGGGTCTCGGGAGGGACTGATTGGGTTTCCGCATGAGAGGATTCAGCAAGGCTATCGCGCCCAGCACTTGCGCGGCCAGTGCTCATTCGACTGGGAGCTGGACGAGCTCCTGCAGGTTGTGGCCGTGCCCCGCCTGGGCGTGCCACTCGGTTCGTTCGAAGATCGGCGAGATACTTGGCTTGATGGAATTAGAAACGTCAGAGGCTTGGAGAGTAGCTGCGATATCTCAAATCACAACACATACCAAACTGATCACTTGACATATATGACGGGGACGGAGGCGTCACCTTCCGCGATTTCGGAGGATCGCTTGGTCTGCCCTTGATGGTTGACATGGTTCCCACACAAAAGAGTACGATCTGCACAGCCAAGGCAAGAGGAAAATGGAATAAAAATAATTACACTGCACACATGAACCAAAAGAGGAGAGGGATGTCTTTCTATAAGTATGGATGAGAGCGAAGCAAATTGATGAACAGGAAGCAGCAAGTGGTTAGACAACAACTGGGTGGCGGCGATAGGAGCGGTTTTGTAAACGGGCAGCAGCTCCTAATGCGGGAGTTGGCCTGGCAACCCACAATTGAGTGCATGCATCAACCCGCCGTAGCGGTACTTAGCTTCAGCTTGCAACGCACCTGGTCCAGCAACTCAGCGCTTGTTCAGCAGGTAGCAGTACCCGCGTCAGGCTGTTAATGCCCCCGTCTTCCCTGTTCTAGGGCAGGCATCTCCTCATACCAGTCAGGCTAGCAGGCACACATTCCCTGTATTTCCAGCTCCAACCCCTACCGCCTAATTTGATCGTTCACCATTTCACGTCATACCCTGGAGTCAGGCAACAAACAACAATACTACCTCGCCTATCGACGTGAAGGGATTCAGAGTCTCGTGTTGATTATTGATTCTCTAGCGCGTAACCTGTATTAATACATGAGAATGGTGATATAGATACATAGCCTTGGCAAAACGTCGAGGCTGGAAAAAGATGAAAAAGAATACACTGGTCACATGCTTGACCTAATCCCTGCACCTCATACAATCACTTTATCTGAGCAGAGTAGTTTGTACACCTCATCGTGCGTGCTCATAGACCGCTTTGACAAGACCAAGCCATGGAGTCATAGTCAGCGCGTGGCTATTCCTGATTTGTGAATCTTCACATATACATATCAGGGCGGCTTATTTCAGCTGGTGCTTGTTGGACTATCGCCGGCCTGATCGGCTTTTGCCAGCCCTCCAGAGAGCTTCTGTTGGCTGCCATTGGCCTCAGGCGCATCCTGATAGCCCAAATTTTTGAATTCGTCCTTCGCCATCAAGTTTCTAAGCCCTGCATTAGCATAGTGCCGCGACATGTATTCTCCAGTGGAAGCTCTGGGCAATTGACTCATTATCTGTCCTTACCGGTCCATTCTGCAAGAAAGATATGACTTGGCCAGGCCACGGCATTCATCCTCGTTGACACCTCGCACTCTTTTGATACAGGCCAAGTAATCTCTCATGATATCACGACATTCACCTGAATTGTGTTATATGTCAGCCCATTTGCTCGAAAAAGCACCAAATTGGGTATATGAAAGGTGTACCATCATGGTCGAGAGGGAAACTTCCTCGTTGCGGTCTAAGGCGATCAGCCGGATGTTAGCTGATGTGACCACTCGAGAGCGTCAATGTCTAGGCACGTCATCTCTGCATGCACTTACGGCTTGGGCTTTGTTGGCGGACGCAGTCCGGGAGAACCGAAAGAGCTCATGACCACATGCAAAACACAACCCGATTGATGTACAATGATTCGTCGGACTTGGCTGAGGGATTCAGGTACGTTTTAGGCTCTTGCTGAAGACATGGCCATTTCTGGAGTAGGTGAGCAGTAGTAGCATGCTTCGATAAAGCGGTAAGCCCCGCCAGCTTGCATATATCTATCCAGCCTTTCTGGGCTACTTGGTGGCCAGGGCCCTGGCAGTTGAACGAGAATATTTGGGGCCTGGCTTTGGAAAAGGTGCCTTTTCCGGGATATTTTTTTCTCATTCATGCGGCCTCTCTATCCGGTCAATGATGCTCTTCTCAGTTTGGCACGGTGAGTTGATCTACATACCCAGTACAGGTATGACACATCTGATGGCAGTCGAATAAAACAACCAACTTCCACACGATAAAAACCAAAGCTCTTTACGGCTTGGCTTTTGTTCGAAAACTCATATACTGGGCCTTCGCATTCTAACGGAAATCCAACTTCTCAACATAACCATACCCCTGGCTTGACAAATAGGCTCTTCTGGTTCTATACTTCTGATCACCATATTGAAATGGCATGGAATCAATGCTACCCAAGCCAGCCTAAACCTCAGGCCGCAACAGAACCGTAAATTGGGCACGATCCTGTCAACCACTTAGCATTTATGCGCCTGAACACTTCATTCATTTGTGCCGGGGTTTATTCGTTTCACCGCGTCTCCCCCCTGGTGGCATGAGCAGAGCAATCTTGGTGAGAGGCATTGACGGTGGCCGTTAGCAGTAAATGGTCAGCAACCGTCCTGACCCCAACCCCAATTGGGACAGACCCACTGGAATACGGTGCTTTCCCTCCTGTCCGTCCTTGTCCCGAGAGTCCATGACGCTCGGCCTGGTGCTGGAACGGCCACTGGAGCTGCCACCGCTAGTGCTGTACAGGCCTGTCTTGCCGGATGTACTCCCGTACACACGTGAACCACCCGATCCATAGAAAAAGATCACTTGAAGATACCAGCCGCCTCGTACATCATTCCCATTGCCATCGTCCGCCTCTTCATTGCTAGCTGGCGACACGCTGCACAACCTCGATAGACGCCGTCGTCTTTTCCGGCCCTTCCTGGTGACTTGCTTGTCGTGTTTCTGCTTTCTGAGGCGTCCTCGGGTTTTCATCCACCACCATGGCAGCTCTCGGTGAGGATCTGCTCATCACCGTCAACAAGTTGCAAGACTTGGTCTTCAACACCATTGGCAATGACTCCCTCGATCTTCCCCAGATTGTATGTGGCCATCCAGTTATCCTCAAGCTCTCATCCCTGCATATCGTATTTATTTTCTTCTCCTTCTTTGCTAACTGTGTTCGCCCGTCATTCTAGGTCGTCGTTGGTTCCCAATCCGCTGGCAAATCTTCCGTCCTAGAAAACATCGTCGGCCGAGACTTCTTACCACGAGGCAGCGGTATCTGCACACGGCGTCCATTGATTCTACAGCTTGTCAATGTTCATGACGATGAGAATGCGCCCGATCCCTTAGCCGATCCTTACCACTCACCCGGCGCAGCCCGCCGTTCTGAATGGGCCGAGTTTCATCATATTCCCAACAGGAGGTTCACCGATTTCTCCGACGTCAAGCGTGAAATCGAGAACGAGACATCCAGGGTCGCTGGTAACAACAAGGGAATAAACCGCCAGCCTATCAATCTCAAGATTTACTCGCCACATGTCCTGAACTTGACCCTCGTCGATCTGCCTGGTCTGACCAAGGTTTGCGCCGCCCTGTTGTATGCTGCAGAGAACGAATCTCGCTGACCTGACATTGCACTATAGGTCCCCATTGGTGATCAACCTAGCGATATCGAGAAACAGACACGCAACCTGATTTCCGAATACATCGCCAAGCCCAACAGTATTATCCTCGCCGTCTCCCCAGCCAACGTCGATCTCGTCAACTCCGAAGCTCTCAAACTTGCCCGCCATGTCGATGCACTCGGTAGACGCACAATTGGTGTTTTGACCAAGGTTGATCTTATGGACCATGGTACCAATGCCCTCGACATTCTCTCCGGCCGCGTTTACCCCCTCAAACTTGGCTTCATTGGCGTTGTGAACCGCTCTCAGCAGGATATCCAGGGCAACAAGCCCATGACTGAGGCCCTCAAGGCTGAAGCCGAGTTCTTCAAGCACCACCCTGCCTACCGAAACATTGCCAATAGATGCGGCACCCATTATTTAGCCAAGACTCTTAATTCGACGCTCATGTCCCACATTCGAGAACGACTTCCAGATATCAAAGCTCGCCTCAATACTCTCATGGGCCAGACTCAGCAAGAGCTCGCCAGCTACGGTGATATGCATTTCAGCGGCAAGGAGCACCGTGGGTCTCTCATTCTTCAGCTCATGACTCGTTTCGCAACTTCTTTCATTTCGTCTATTGATGGTACCTCATCGGAGATATCGACAAAGGAGCTCTGTGGTGGTGCTCGTATTTATTATATCTTCAACTCCGTCTTTGGAAGCTCTCTTGAGTCGGTTGATCCCACATCCAACCTCTCCGCTCTTGATATTAGGACTGCAATCCGTAACTCCACTGGACCTCGTCCCAGTCTCTTCGTGCCCGAGATGGCTTTCGATCTCCTCGTGAAGCCCCAGATCAAACTCCTTGAGATTCCTAGCGGGCGTTGCGTTGAGCTCGTTTATGAGGAGCTGATCAAGATCTGCCACACGTGCGGATCTACAGAGCTCTCCCGCTTCCCCCGTCTACAGGCTAAGCTTATCGAGACTGTATCAGATCTTCTGCGGGAGAGATTGGGACCTACGTCTCAATACGTTGAATCCCTTATATCTATTCAGCGTGCATATATTAACACCAACCACCCCAACTTCCTCGGCGCAGCAGCTGCCATGAGTAATGTAGTGAGTGCCAAGCAAGAGAAAGAGCGCAAGAGATTAATTCAAGAGGAGCGGGAGCGCCGAGAGAAGCGGAGATTGAAGGAAATCGGAGCAAACGGCACAGACGGCGTGGAAGACGAGGAGGAGAACGCGGTTTCAGAGAAGCCCGAGGGTCATTCTCGCAAATCCATCTCCCTCTCGAAGCCGCCTCGAAGCCTCTCGCCACCTGTGCTCGAGAACGGCGCGACCAGGCTGAGCGCCGCACTGAACAATGCCCGTTCCGCATCACCCTCCAGATTCCACCAGCAGGGTATCGGAAATGCCCGAGATTCGTTCCTGAACTATTTCTTTGGTAAAGATGGTATTCAAGCGACTGCTGCCTCGACACCCCTACATCGACAGATCGCACATCATGTGGAACCCATGTCCATCCGGAGAGCAGAGAACAACATCCCATCCAGCCCGAAACCACGAGATGATGATGTCCCCGCCAAGGGGCTTGCTGCTCATTTCGTTAGTTCCCATTACTTCCACCTCCCTTCTCTTTATGACAACGACTAACATGACTCCAGGGCGAATCTAACGAACCAGCGATGACTGACCGTGAGGCAATGGAGACAGAGCTGATCCGTGCTCTCATCTCCTCGTATTTCAATATTGTCCGCGAGTCCATTGCCGACCAGGTTCCAAAGGCTGTCATGCATCTCTTGGTCAACCACTGCAAGGATGTCGTGCAAAACAGACTCGTCACAGAACTCTACAAGGAGACCCTCTTCGAGGAGCTCCTGTACGAGGATGATGCCGTGAAGAAGGAGCGCGAGAAGTGCGAAAAACTGCTTTCGACGTACAGAGAGGCCGCCAAGATCATTGGCGACGTCGTATAGAATCTCTCTCTCAAGACATAACAGCCACCACCGCAAAAGAGCACCCCGCCCTGTGGACTCACCATTTAGAAAAGGGCGGGCTGCGGAAGTAAACGAATTTCCTCATTGTATTGAAACCGGGTTGGAAGGGCGTCATGGGGAGATGGGGAGTATGAGAACCGGAGGTAGATTTGTGACGGGCGCCTCGGGGATTTGTTTCTGCTCTTGTGACGTCTGATGTTTTGTCAGACTTGTACAATCATACAGGCTGGTATGGATCCATCATTGTGATCCAACGATCCTCACTATTATGGGAGGGAGGGGCAATGTAAAACAAACCACAGAGCTCCCCTCTTGCCTGTACACCACTCGACTTGCCCTCCACGTCACTCCGAATGTACGCATTTTATGTTTCTACTGTTATTCTTGGAAATATAGAGAATAATTATACAAATATTGGAACTTTGATAACTTCATCGTATATAATCGTCCAGCATTGTTATACATATTGCACGTTGATTTAATGGATTTTAATTAGTTGAGATTTTCAGCCTCTTACATACAACATCTTGCCTCACATTGTTTTTCCCAAACCCAAATGCTTCTTTTCATTCCAAAGTGGGCTGATCCTAACTATACATTGTTGCACGTTTATTGAGGAGGATTCATCGACTGCTGTTCTGGCGATGAATCGCTAGTACCGGTCCCGTATATCTGAAAGCTCGTATCAACCCCCCAGTTTGCCGTCTGTGCATAGTTCTCAAATGCCCCCTGTAGCCATTAGTTAGTTACAAGACTTCATGCTGTTGTAGTGAGAAGAGTCATATCAGAAAGACTTACCCAGTCGAAATCGCCAGTCAACTCAGGCGCCATGCTGCCGCTCCCATTAGGAAACATAGTCAGAGGGGAGCCAGGTCCAACAGCCGCGGTTCCTGTGTTGAGGTTCATTACAGCTGAGGGCGACAATCCCCAGTCCATATTGAACAGGTTGGCGCTTTCGTCGAAAGGCTTCATACCCATTCCCGAATCGGCCATCCCTGCCCCTGCCATTGGGGATGCGAACGCTTGAGAAAGACTGGCCATAGATGGGTCGCCACTAAACGGGCTGGCTGAGGGAACGCTGGGTTGAGAATCCGTAGGACCCCGGTTACCGCTTTCTGATGGGCGATTGATTTTTTGGAGCATAATTTCGACAATTTTAGTTGCCTTGTAGGCTTCCATGGAGGTTTCCGCAAGGCATTTCCATATGCTTGCAGCCTCCTCCAAAGCTGCAATCATTCGCTGTCTCTGTTCTGCAGTCCAGAGAAAATTGCCCTCGGTCTCGGCTGCTCTGTTTTGCGAAGCCATGTTGTCATAGTGCAGGTCGAGGATAATCAACATGGCGGGGAGGATGAAATCCTTGGTTGCAATGGACTTGATGTACCACCCAACGGACCGCAGCCGCCCGTTGGGTTGAGACTCACGATTGAGGGTCGCCAGATGATCCAATGCTCGTAGCGAAGCCTCGATCGCACATCTCCTAGAGTGTGCATATCTTGTGTTTTGCCTTGCGCGTGGGAGGTACTTTCGATGAAGTAGACAAAAGATCTTTTGAGACAGAATTTCCACGTTGAATCTGGCAATAATCAATGTAACGGGGTCGTGCGTATCCTCGAGTGACTTTAACCTCAGGTGTGGCGGAAGATCTTGCATTATCTGCCTCAACTTGGCGTCAAACCTGAGAATGTCGTCGTATGATACATGTTTGCCGATTCCATTCGTTGCTTGGAGGATGTTGCCAAGTTCATTACACAACCTGGCCTTAGCTATCATGTATGAAACTGGTGTTGGTTGGGTCGCAGGCCTTGATGCAGGAAGCTCCTTTGTGTCTAGATGAAAGTCCTCATCAAACAGATTGTTGGGTAGTTGCGTGTCGCAGTCGTGCTCATAGATCATACTCGGTAGCGATACTTGATGTGAAAAGATAACATCAGACATCCTCACCAATGCCCATGTTCTTCGTCTCATCTCCTGTAAGGGACTATGTTAGAATTTGTCCGATGCTATAATTTAAGTTGTTTTGATAGGTGACTGGCACTTACGGCTTGGAATGGCGTAATGGACGGAAACCATTTCGCGTCCCTGTGGTAGCCCATGCGGTAGGCCAGCCTCGTGATGAGGGATACGATCATCCACAACCCAAGATCTGCATCCCAGCGCGACGAATACTCTCCGAATGCGTAAAGGATCATCGTTTCGATGGTATGATCAACAGGCTTGGTATAATCTGTCTTGATGAGACATTGAACAGTTCGCATGCGAAAGTCGGAAGCCATTTCCAGGGTTCGTCCTTTCCACTCCGGAGGCTCATCGCCCACTTTGTGATAACTGAGCATAGCGAGCGTTAGGACGGAGTACAGCAGGCCCAGCCACATGATGGATGTCTTTGATGGGTCCTGCCAGTATGCACGAAGCTGTTGCTGGAATGTCGGTCCATGAATTATGTTGACAGCGTTATCCATGGAATTGAAGTAGCGACTACATAGCGTCAGAACGCTCGACTTGGGAGGCAGCTCAGCCCTCAGTTCGACCTCGGAGGCTTGTGGAGCGCCAAGTAGGAGGGTAGGGCCTTCGCGAGCGGCCATGGGCTTGGAATTCCGTACACGTTCGTAGCCTGTCTCGAGCTCCTTTTTGTGACTGGCGAAGTAGTTCTTGACCTCTGCAATGTCGGAGAGTAGGGTATGCCAATGTTCTTGGCCAATGTACATGGATTTCCCATTGTCCATGTCGACCTTCAAAACTCCTAGTGATGTAGCTAGGCCTTCATCGACATCGCTGTCCTCATCAATCAAAGCGGGGTCCTCCTCTCGAGCGTTCCTTGCAGACGATGTACCATCCGTCAAAGATTGAGAGCCAGACCGCTCAACATCCATCGCGGTAGCCGCGGCGCCATCCGTATTACCTCCATTGTGCATTAGTGAGAGAACCAAACCTTCAAGTCGATTAATTCTGTTTTGCATGTCATCTGGGCTCGCCGCTCCCTGATCCGGGTTTTTCTTGCGGCTTACGGGAGTGGCGTATGAGCAAGACGCAGCTCCTGCGCCCTCGCGCTTCACGCAATTGCTGCATGGGTGGTTCCGGTCGCATTTTCTAGCTGTGGGTTAGTAAAATATCGATTTTATCTACCTGTCTGTTTGGTGACATGGCATTGCTTACAATCTACATGGAGGATATTAGCAATGGGGAAATTTGCACAGCCGTGGGGCCAGCACATACTTTCTGGTCCTACAAGGATAACAGCTCAGAGGAATTCTGTTCCTCTTGCGCACAACCCGGTACTGCTCTTCGGGTGAGCGGCCACCCGTAGAAGAATTTGTCGACGGCGGAGTAGGAGTCATGGTCACTGGATAGATGGATCCGCTCACTTGACACCCACGAACTTCTTACCTAGGAAGAAGGAAGTGATGACACACTCGCGCGGGCCAGTCAGTCAGCAAGACAGATAGGCGGCTGTCTTGTTCTCGGAGAGAAAGAGGATTGTCCCGATCGAGAGAGACGGGGCGCGCCCTGAAAAGGTGATGCTCAGCAGGACGAAAGCGCCTCAAGCGACTGGACGGCGGGAGTCAAGCCACGAGCTGGGAATGATATGAGAATGAGATTTTAGTAGAAACGTTGGTGAAGTGTACCCAATAACCCCAATTAAATCATATATCGGGCCTCCTCTGAGGAAGCGATCCCACGCTAAGGATCGGCGGTGGAGTCGAGTCGAGAAATGCAGCGTCGGGTCTGCTGGATGTAGCGCCTATTCACCGCGGCAGCAGACAAGGACGAGCGAGGCGGGACGGATTTGTCACGAAGAGGCGATGCTGGGGAAAGCTGGGAGACGGCGGAATATTCAATGACGGCGTCAATCGGGTTTAATTCAAACTATCGGGGCCAGGTGGGAGAAGGCACGAGAGCTGATTTGTTTTAGTAAGCTGCCACCTGCAGTTGCTGTCGCTATCGACGGAGGCAGAGCAGCGAGGGAAAGAGTGGGAGTGAAACAGGTCCAACGACGATGGACGGTGTGGTTGGATGCTGGTGGAATTATATAATCCGCAGCCGTCTCAAATCCCTCCCACCGGCCAGTGCACAAACCGAACGGAAACAGAAGCGCAAGACCCTTGGGGAAAGGCTTGCTGCACCTGGCTTACTACTAACTAGTCGCTCCATTGAGGCACGCCGAAGCTTGAGACGGATCTGCAATGGCGGGAAAGGAATGGGGGGATAGGATTGGGATGGCTTGACTTCTGGCGGTACCACACTAGGTACCCATGATGATATCACCCAACTACCGGCCGCCGCCGACTCCTGTCCCTTGCTAAGTACGCAGGAAGCGGCAGATGCAGTGGTATTGGTGGGGGTTTGCTGTCTTTGGCCCAGTTGGAATTGGCCAGCAGTCCATCCGTTAGCTTGATCGCACGCCCGGATAGAAATCCATCTCCCATGCTCCTCCTCGAGATACTTGTGAAGCTACCAAAACTTTAAAAACGTGCTGAGCTAATGGCTCATGGCATGATATTGAGGCAGGTACTCCCCCCTACTTTCCTACTATATTAGACAGGTGGTAGGCAAGAGACGCCACGGTGGTACGTATAGTTTACATGCACCAATAGAAGCACTTCGCCACTTGGAGCCGTTATGGGTAATGCAGGAGTAGCACAAGAATCTTATCTGTTTTGCTGCGCGCCTCCATCGACTATACACGTACTTGATCAATCTGCCCCCTTGGGCCTGGCTCCTTGAGGCGCTCGTCGTCAGCGTCCAGTGGTGTGTGTTACAGGGAGCAGGGCGCATTGTGTGCAGACGCCGGAGTGGATGATATCATCAGGCTATGCGGAACATGATGCTCTCCCCCGACATTTGGAGCATGCAGCACCAACACCGCCTGTCAGCAAACTGCACACTTTATACGGACTATACTCCATCCCGATCTTGCGGGCCTGCGGGCGCTCGTTTGCGCAGGGCCTAGACGAGAATGGCTCTCGGGGCTGTTCCGGGCCTCGCCAGGCAGCAGCAAAACCACATCAGCAGTTTCTCCCCGCTAACATCATGCTACCCCATCACTTCACAGCCACACCTCCAACAACAATCTGTGCAAACGTCTCTCTGCAATGACTCACACTCTCGGTCACACTGGCCTACCTGCATACAGCTAGACAAGGGTAAGCATCAACATCACCAGGGACCGTGACTGAGTTGGACTAGTGTCTAGTTTGTTTCGTCAGCATCCAATTTGCTGGTTATCCACCGGGATCCTGAGCTTACATTTCTAAAAGTGTCCAGAGCAATTACCTGGAATGGCAACCGACGATTGGCAGCTAGTCGCTGTCGAAACGAGGTCTGGAGGCTGGCTCTCTTCCATCTACATTTTTTCTCATTCTTCCCAGTCTCTGAGTATCTCACATCATGAATCATTGATCAATGTGAGTAGTGAACTGAATATCGTTCGAGCTATCAAAGAAACTTGTTGCCACGAATCGAAGCCCGTTTCATTATCACCAACTAGCTTGACTAACTCGACATCAGTCCGGTCTTGTTCGGGCCTCCAGGAAGCCACAGTTCTCAATCCATCACCCCTGATCCGTTGTCTCCCTTCTTTCTTCACTCTTGACTGACCGCGAAATGACCCGGCCATTTGTATGGCATCAGTTTCCCTCTATCCACTCACCCCGAACTCACAGGCTTCAGGAGTGTGCTTCGCATCGACAAGTCGCTAACAAGGCGGCGGACAAGGTGTCGCAATTCATTTCTGGCATAATAATTCGTAGCTCGTCTCTTTTTTCCAACAGCCCGGGTTCCTTGATTTGCCCATCCAATGTGTGCCCCTCAAGCTGGGGTCGCTGCCTCACCCCCGCTCACACTATAAGGCTTGAAAAAGTCTACATCGTTACTGAGCTCCTCTTTGACCTATTTCAGAGTTAGTCATTTTGTTTCTAGTGTCAACTTCCCAGGTTGCGTCTCGATATCACTTACAATGTCCAACCCACCGACCAACTCCCCACTGACCCAAAGCTGAGGATAAGTTGGCCACTCAGCGTACTCCTTCAGGCCTTGCCTGACCTCGTCGTCAGCGAGAATGTTGAAGAATCCATATTTGACAGAGTTCTCCCGCAGAATTGCGACCATTTGACGAGAGAAGCCGCACTGCGGACCACTTGGGGTACCCTTCATGAAGAGCATAACAGGTGCGGCCTTGACCAGATCTGCCAAGCGCTTGAAGAGTTCTTCTTTCTGTTTCTCGGGATCAAGCGGTGCCGCAGGTTCTTCAGCTTTGGCGACGGTTTGAGCTACTCCGCCGGCAGTATCCGCCTGTGCTGCACCTGCACTGCTGGCGTGCGTCTCGATTGCGGTTCGAACTTTGACAGCGCTGCTGCCACTGACAGTCTCGAGGACTTGGCCGTTCCGGATCAATACTAGGAATGGAACGGCAGTGACTTCGTAGGCTTCGCTGATGTCGCTGAGATCCTCTGCATTGACAGAAACCCACTTTGTGGCGGGAGGCTCGGTGACCGGGTATTCAGACGCCAGCGTCGCCAGGACTGTAGCCATTTGGGCACATGGAGCCGCCCATGGAGCGTGGAAAGAAACCACTAGAAGCGTAGATGGAGGCAGCGACGCAAGAAGCTGCTCCCATTGGGGGATGCTGTCCACCTCTGTAATTGTCGACATTATTTTCCCCTTTCGTGCCCAGGACCCTTAGATTCGGTGTGTCAAGACGTCAAGATGCAGTGGTGGTGATTTTTTTTTACCCAGTCATGCGATCTGGATATGTCAGGCAGTTGGTGGGTGCGAAGTAGATCATAACTGCGGAATTTGGCGGGGCAGGCGATATCGCAATCCGTAGCCTACTAAGCCGACGAGGCGCGACGACGGGCGAGTGGCGGGGCTTGAGACCTTGCGTCATTTCGGCACCGGTGCCATCTTCTCTGCTTACTTGCAAAGTGCATCCTAGTTGCATAATATGTCTTTAACCGTCCTCCAGACTCCGCAAACCCAAACGCCCAATCTGGTGGATACCTGGGCACCTATTACCTGCCCAGGAGGCAGCTAGCAGGGCTGTGCAGTGTAGCGTAGCTCGCCTGTACTGCTTACTGGACTTTGTAGGTAAGGTAGCTAGTTGCCCGAATACGTGGTGTTGGTCGTACGTCAATGGTATGCGTACCCTGCCCGTTCTTGCAGCTCCACAAGCCAACCTCTTCCAACATCATCTATTCCTCCTGTCTTGTCCAAACGACGGCAAACACTTCTTCCACGGAGCAATTAGCATTCGTCTGAAGAAGTGCTGCGACCAAGGCATCTCGTGTGCCTTCTCTCCTCCTCCTTCACCTCTTCGAGTACCCCTCTTTTGAGCTGGATTGACTGGTGGATCCTCCTCACCCCAATTCCAGCAACGTCACCGACCTCCCCCCTTCCACTACCAAACCTACCTCTCCAAACAACGGCATATTTTCTTCGAGATGGCGTCGCTAAACTTATCAATTAACGGCCCGTCCATTAAGAGCAGCTACAATGGAGTCATCAACGGGCCGGCACCCTCGACCGACTCTCCCACCCACGCCCAGTGGGCTCTCTTCACCGTACAGGCACCATTGCAGAACGCCTTCCAAGACAGCGGAGCTAAGGAGAGCATTCTAAAAGTGCAAGGCACCGGAGGTGAGGGAATCCGGCATTGAATCGCATGGATACAGCGTGTTGACCTTGTTCCAGATGGAGAATTGTCCGACTTAATCGAGGACTTCAGCGAAGGTCGTGTCCAGTATGCCTTCGTCAAGGTGAAAGACCCCAACTCCGGCCTCCCCAAATATATCCTCATCGCCTGGTGCGGCGGCGGCGTACCTGAACGTACCAAGGGATACTTCACAAGCCACACCGCTGCAGTCTCAAAGATCTTGCATGGATACCATGTGCAGATTACCGCTCGTTCCGAAAGCGACTTGGAGCCCCAGACCGTCATGGAGAAGGTCGCCAATGCCTCTGGTGCCAAATACTCTGCTGGCTCATCAATTGGCGCCCCGGCCCCCCGCCCCCCCGTAAAGTCGAAGCCCGTATTTACTCCAACCACTTATAGCGCCGGCCGAGTTGATCCCATCGTCGCCGCCCGAACGAAGCAAGATAGCAACGTGGACGCAGATGGCTGGGGCGCAGATGCTCCTCCCGTTTCCAGATCTCAGATCGAGAAGGTCGATTCCGCTTACAAACCCACCAAGGTCAACATGGCGGAGCTCACCAAGCAGAAGCCCGAACCCTCCCGTTTCTCTGCCGCGCCAGCCAAGCCCGAATCTTCCTCTGATGTGGTTGGGGGTGGTTACCAGCCCATTGGAAAGGTTGATATCGCTGCTATCCGAGCGCAGGCCAAGGAGAAGAACGACGACAGACCTACTCCTGTCAAGGGCGCATACGAGCCTGTAGGCAAGGTCGATATTGCTGCCATCCGGGCCAGGGCACAGAAGCCTGCGAATGAAGAACCGGAACCGGTCGAGGAGGAGTCTAAGCCTCTCTCCGAGAGGGCCGCTGCTTTCAGTCAACCCCCGGCCTCCGAGCGACTCACAACTCTTCCCAAGCCCAAGGTTGCCAACAAGTTTGTAGGTAGTTCCAGCTTCACCGGGACTAAGCCACCGACCGGAGGTCTGGGCTTCGGCGGGCCGTCAGTTCCTTCCGCCGCGCCTGTTGGTGCCGCCAGCCGTACCTTTGCCGACCAAGGTGGAAAGACGCCAGCCCAACTCTGGGCCGAGAAGAAGGCCAAGGAGCGAGGGTCGGATGTGGGAAGTATCAGTTCGCCACCTCCTACCGCGTCACCTGTTGAGCCTCAGACCAGCGGAGGAGGATGGAAGAGCGGGTATACCGGAAAGAGCTGGGCTCCAGTTCACACCTCATCCCAGTTCGGCCGACCCAACGAAGCTATTGGTCAACAGACGACCGGGGAGCAAGATAGGTCCTTCGAAGAAGAGACACCTGCTTCATCTGGCGGAGTTGCGGCATTGAAGGATCGATTCAAGGGCACGGCACCCATCTCTGCTGGATCTGTGCCTCAGATCTCGCGAGCTGCTGAAGAGGACTATGATGATGCCCCACCGCGTCTCCCCGAGAGCTCTCGACCTTCGGGAGGCTTTGCTCTTCCTGGCCTTCCTAGCAGGCCTGCGCCGGCAGATGAACAGGAGGAGGAGCAGGAAGATCCTTCGGCCTATGAGCCTGAAAGAGAGTCTTCTCCCGTACGCATTGCCGTTCCGGTCTCGGCCTCTCGCCCAGTTGTTGAACCACCGGAGGCGCGAGCACCACCCGCTATCCCGGCAGCAGATATCGATGTGCCCGACGAGGACGAGCTTCCTGACGAACAGGAGCAGACACGCGCTGCGCGAGGTGCTGCCACGGCCGTCGCTGAGCAAGAGTTTGAGCCTGAGCAGATTGCAGCTGGCCAGAGCTCCCAGGGTGGCTACCGCGCAGTTGTCCAGTACGACTACGAAAAGGCTGAAGAGAATGAGATTGAGCTTATTGAAGGCCAGATCGTCACCGATATCGATATGGTTGATGACGACTGGTGGCTAGGAACCAACTCCAAGGGCGAGCGAGGCCTGTTCCCCAGCAATTATGTCGAGATCACAGAGGAACCATCTGGAGGTTCTGCTCCTGTTGCCCCCGCCGCCGTCGAGGAGACTGCTCCTCCTCCGCCTCCTCCGGCAGCATCGCGCCCGGCTGCCGCCGGCCCCACGGCAACCGCTCTGTACGATTATGAGGCCGCTGAAGATAACGGTAAGTAGAACTAGAACTATCCAACTGCAACTCTTCGCTAACATGCCTCACAGAAATCAGCTTCCCCGAGGACGCCAAGATCACGAACCTGGAGTTCCCCGACGAGGACTGGTGGGCTGGCGAGTACAATGGCAAGAAGGGTCTTTTCCCTGCCAACTACGTACAGCTCGACTCATAAAATCTCCCTTCTTACTCTATCATTCTGAACAAAAGATAACTAGCACGGTGGGGATATGCGATTTCCATTTCGGAGGGTTTGACATTCATCTTAGGGCTAGCAAGCGGTAGCTTTATACGTAGCGGAAAAAAAAAGAAACGAATGGAATGCGATGCGGCCAATCCCTTCTAACAAGAATTCTGAATTAAGATAAAAACGAACTGTGCATTCCTAACGAATTCGCCCAAAGCCAATAATGAAGAAAGGAAACCAATGTGAAGTTGAATCTCAGGTCTGTATATACAAGAAGTTCAAGAGGCAGAGGGGCGGGCAGCGAGTGTCATACAGCCGGCTACCATACTCAACGAGGCCAGTCCGACCTCGGATGCGTCATTGTATCATATGACCTCTTCGTTGATGGGCAATGCGATGTTCGCGATTCAAGCGACCGTCGTTCCATCCCAGTGGAGCTCCATCTCGACTGCTTATCCATCCCTCCATGCCTCATCCCTTGTTTCCCTCGGAGGATCCCAAGACATAACAGGTCGTAGAAAACGGTGGTGAAAGGAAGGTGGTGTGTGATTGTGGTAAATGATCGTGGCTACTCTTAGCAGCAACACTCGCAGCATTCGCAGCTATAACAAAAATGATCATATTAGCAATCTGGATCAAGGCAAAAAAACTGGGCAGCCCTCCATGTTTCGGAATTGGGAAACTCTGGGCGCTGAAACCTACCAGCACTCGCAGCACTCCTCGACGGCACAGCAGAAGCAGATGGTAGCCAGACAGGCGAGCAGGCAGTTTCGCTGGCCCTTCACACCGCTGTCGCCGCCGCTGTTGCCCTTGTGCTCCGGAGGGGGTTGCTGCTGATACTGCATGGGTGGTGGACCGCCGTAGCCCTGCTGAGGAGGAGGACCCTGCTGGTAGTAGCCGCCCTGCTGTGGCGGGGGGCTGTTGTAGTGGCCCTGGGGAGGGCCGTAGGACTGCGACGAGCGAGATGGTCAGCGCGAGAACTTAATTGCCATTGCGGTCTTGAGCGACGGTGTTTCGTCGTTTTGGCGATTGGTGCTTTTGCTGGTTTATCGCAGCCAAGCAGACTAGTGGGGGCTGGGCCACGCGGCGCTGGGAGAGCTCTGGGAAGCTTCAACTTACAGGCTGGGGGTGCTGGGGGTAGCCTCCACCCTGCTGGTTGTAGTAGTCGTTGGCAGACATCGCGGGAGGCAGAGAGCTCGGTGCGCGGGACGATTCTGGGGAGCGTGATGCGACGATGGCGAGAGGGAGGAGAGCGATGGGAGAGAGAGAAGAGAAGAAAAGTTCTGGAGAAGAGTGGAAGGGAGAGCAGAGTGGAAAAGCATGCCGAGCCAAGAGTTTGAGATGGCGCGTACAGCCTAGAAAGAGCGAAGCAAAGCTACAGTACGTACCTGCTATCCGTACTACCACAGGGAGTCTACGGCCTAGACCATGTCGGATCCTCGAGCATGATGGCGGTCGGGTGAAGCCCCGCCCAAATTCTCCATTCCCGCTTGTCCCGTGCCGGCTCTCTTTTAGTAGCGCTTCGGTCAGGATCCCACAGCGTAGGCCGGCAGACGTATATTCCGATCCGGCGGACCTTAAAAGCATATCCAGAGTAGACTTCCTGGGAAGTCGTACAGGTGGTCCTGATACGAGAATAATATTTTCCGTTTTGACAAGAGTCACGGTGGCTTTTATTGGGTAGGTAGAGACGCCTTGTAGAAGATCTTGACTATCATTTCCCTGTTCTTTTCCCCCACAGAGCCTCTGCAAGGGACCTCGGGCATTTTGCCGTAAGCTGATGAACTGAACCTCTTCTACGGCTTGAGCAATGACGAGTCCTCAATAGTCCAACAGCACCTGGCGCTTGCAATACAGCCCGTATTAGGAAAGTGCCAAGCTACCAGCTTCAGTTAGTTGTAAACCCCACGATAAGCATCGAGAAAGGCCACGAGGTCTCATTCGTTCAAGCGCGGAACGAAAAAAAAGACCGAACAGTCTCCTCTGTCGTCATCCTCAGCTCCATTCGGCTGAGGACCAGACGGAACGACCGGGACAGCTCCTGGCTGGACAGCGTTTGGCACATTGGGTTCTGTCGGCGTCGCCGCAAGCCACCACGCTCGTAGTTTGACTCTCAGCCGAAAGCCACCTAAGACCTACATAGATAGCAACCTTGCCAGTGCAGGCCCTAGCGAAAACCTTGCTGGCGGTGGGGGTCACTAGCCTCGCTGCCAATGCTGCATTTCCCATACTTGCCCAAGAGATGATACGCGCAGCCCAATCGACCTGGACATGGAGAATTGGAAAGACCCTGATGAAAGATTGGAGCGCCAACGGCCCCAGATACTTACGTACCACCGCCACAGCCAGTCAGCATCATGAACACGGGCGAAAAGAGGGGCCGGTAGATTGGTGGCACAGGGTCCGGTACGTAAGACCAGCAGGGGAGTGGAGCGGAGTGGAGAGGAATTGAAGCCGTGGCCCAAGTCACCAAGTCACCAGGACTCGGGCTTCGAGGCGCACCAGCCACCTGAAGCCACACGTGGGTTCGGGCACCTACCCTATAGGCAAGAGAGCCAGCCTCACCCTCACCTCACCTCACCTCGCCCTCACTTCGACGCGTCGTGGTTTGTTGACTTGGATCATTTCTCTCGGAACACCATTTTTTCAGATTGGTCTGTGATATTCACCACACTTCTGAAACAACAATTCCGAAAGAAGATCTTTCCAACTCATCACACCCGCATCTACTTGCCCATCTCTCAACTAATACTTGGTGAATATTCACCTTAGCCCATCTTCAACATCAAAAACCCGCTCAAAGCACAAGGTAGAGCCAAAATTCATTAATTTTCCATTGGGATAACGATTGTTTACCCTCCCGAATCCCCCCCCCCTCTCTCCAAATCAAACCCTCTAGAGTGAAAATCCCCTCCGATCAGCTGAATACAGCAAGAACCGTCTGATGTCCTTACATCCAAAGATCAGACGCGATGATTCACGAAATGGATTCGGTCTCTTCGCCCCGTGCTTTCCCTTCGCTTCTCACCAGAGACCCAGGACCTTCTGCGACTATCGCCAGTGAATCCTATTCTTCCCCATGTGTGATTCATTTCCCTCTCGACGAGGAGTTGGTGGTGCCATACCCCATAAATGCTGCTTCCCACGCACTTTGTTGCCCATGATCGCTTTGTTATTGTCTGCCAGGAAACTGAAACTTGCTATCATATGACCTCTCCTAAAGCTCACCCGATCTAGCTTCCCCAACATACGAGAACCAACAAACTAAAGAAGAAAATAAGAAAATCGCCCCTAGAGTCAACGCTTTGAATTTGCTACTCACCTACCCACCACTGCCACCGCCATGGAACCAAACCCTTATGGAAAGAAGAAGACTCAATCTTCTGATCTAGCACCATCAGCAGAACCATGCCCGGCGGATTCTCAAGCAATGGGCAAAAAGAGAAGCTACAGTCAAACTATTGCCGCTCTGGCATCTGTTCCTGCGGACCAGTCCACGGCAGATGCTGGAGTCGACAGCCTTACAGAATCTGGGAAGAAGCGTAAAAAGAACCGACACTCCTCCTTCATGTGGGATAACGACCCACCCCACCGAGGCTGGAAACCATCCTATGTCGCCATGACAAAGTGTGACTTCTGCTCCCTATCAAGCAGAGGTGTTGTCCATCAGTGTGACAGTTGCAAGTTCACTGTCTGTAAAGATTGCCTCGACGCGGGGGAACTGGATGGCAATGAAGTCCACCACATCGCACCCGGCACGGTCAACTGGGAGGTCCCCAAGAAGACTAAGGTTGCGGCCACTTCCTCGAGATCCTTGCAGCCAAGGCCTCGTGGTAGAGGAGCCCGAGGCAGGGGAACTAACCGGCGTGGGGGACTCGCGAAAAGGGCCCCATATAAGAATCCCGTCTTTAGTATCCGTGACGAGGTAGGAGCATTAGAAATGCGATCATTCGAAGACACAGCGGCCGGACCATGGGCAACTGCACGAAAGGATCATCAAGGAGATGATAACCATACTGGCTCCGAGGCCACTTCTTTCCACCAGATCGAACAACCACCCGGCGCTAACTTTCAGTTTCACTACCCATATCCTCCGCCTCCCCTTCCTATTATCGGAACTTCCCTCCGGCCGGAAGTTGGAGTTCATGCTGCTAGCACCGCTTCACGAAATCAGGATGTGGCAGGCGACGCACCGGATTTCAGGTTCGGTCCTGCAGAAAGCTCTCATGCTCACGACGGAAACAATCGGCACCAAGATCGACTTGTTGGACTAGAGCCAACAGATAGACCACATGTGGGAATGGGGGTTGATGAGAAAACAGTAAGGCCAGTTCCCTATCAGCATGAGAATGGTCGCGCTAATGACAGTCAGACGGCTCCCCGAGCATACAATGATCTGACGGCCTATTCTCTTGCAAACCAGAGCAATCCTTCCTTTGCAGAGTACCACCAGCCGATTGAGGCCCCACGCAGCAAACCTGGTGTTCAGTTGCCCCCGATCGATGTGCTATTCAGGACTATCCCGCGTCAGTCCCAGCTGGCCTCCAAACCTGCTCCAAAGCCATATGTGGAACCCATCCGACCTCGAAAACCCCGCGAGAGGCCACGCTCACCCCGCCCCTCGGCCTGGGGCGCCGAGTTCGTTTTCAGAGCCCTTGAGATGAACAAAGCCTTCACAAGCTGGCCTCTTGATGTGTGCCTCCGCCACGAGGTTTCCCGCACCTAGGAGGAAGGGGACTTGCACCGGCAGACGCAGAGCGAGACGGCCGCCTTCCAGCTGATCCTTGCGGCGACCTACCACGCAGCTGCCACCCTCAAGCTGCACCCGGCGAGGAATGCGGCGAGAGAGTGGGTGTGTGAGCAAGAGATGAAAATCAAGGCCACAGGAGTGAACCCTTTTGCTTAATCACTTTGATTCAAGTTTTGGGAATGTGGCGAGAGAGTGGCTGTGCGGACAAGAGACGAGAATGAAGAAATATGGATCGAATTCGCTATACATTTCGTGTTGATTTGATTTTTCGAAGTGCGGCAGGACAGTGTTTGTGTGGACAGGAGACAAGAGTGAAGGAACAAGGAGTGAACGCTTTTGCTATTTCATTTTGATTTTGAGTTTTAGGAATGAGGTGAGACAATGGTTTGTGCGAACACGAGACGACAATTAGGGAACACGGAGTGAATTCTCTACGCATGAATTCTCTACGCATTTCAGGTTGAGTTAGGCTTGGGAATGCGACGAGAGTCAAGGAACAAGGATTGGGTTCTCCATTCATTTCAGGTTGAAATGATTTAGGGGAATGCGGAGAGAGAGAGTGGTTTGTGCGAACAAGAGGCGAGCATGAAGGAGCAAGGATTAGATGAATCCTCTACGGATTTCATGTTGACTTGAGTTTTGGGGATCGGCGAGACAGTGGTGGTGCGAACAGGAGATGAGAAGGAAGGAGCGAGGATCCAACCCTCCGTGTATGGTATTTCATGTTGGATTCTTTTTGGCAGTGCGCAATTACGGTTCGGAGGACAAGTTATCAGAGATCATCTCGAAGGGATCAAAAGCCAGACGTCCGGTCATCTCCTGATTAGACGAAATCAACGGCTCAGAAAGTACGATTGCGGTGGTTCATCTGAACCGCTGTACAGACTTAGGAGAGATCCCAAACAGAGTAGATGATCATAAAAATAAAGGAGTTTTGTTTTTTCAACGTTGGCCCTCGCTGCTACCAGTGTGCTAAACCTCCACGCGTATCCGCATAGTTTCAAGCGGCCCGGCAACAAACACTGCTGAAGCTGAGCGGCTTCAAACACAAGAGAAAGGAAACTTGGCCTGTCTAATCCCCCCTAGTCATGACACATGAAAACAATCTTTTTGAATTTTACTTCTCTAGCGACTCGGAACTCGTAATTTACTCCTCGGCTCCCTCAGCCTCGGCCTCCTCTTGGGGCCCATCCTCATCATCCTCATCCTCCTCAAAGGTGCTGACAGGGACCTCGTACAGGCGCAGGATGGACTTGTTGGGGTCCTTGACGAGGACGAACTTGCCGTCGTCGCGCTGGAGACACATGTCGGCAATGGTTCGGACGATGCCCCAACCGTTGGACAGCGACAGGTTCATCTGGTTGGCGAAGTCGCGAGGCTTCCAGCCGATGACGCCCAGGATGACGTGCTTGTCGTTGGAGCGGGGGTTGACACGGGAAACGAAACTGGAAATACAATGTTAGCATTGGTCAATGGCGGCGGATCAGATGTGGTGATACGTACCCAAGCTTCATGATGTCGGACCTGGACAGGATGCTCTGTACGGTCCAGCGAGCAAGCTTGCAGCTGTTGTTCTTCATCTCGGTCGCCACCACGGCACCACGCTGGGTGACGAGCTTGCTCCTCCAGTCCAGGGCGCCGCCGCTGCCCTGGGCCTTGCTGTCGAACTCGTTCAGAGCCTTGATGGTCATGAGCTGATCCTCGCCGCTGATGCTGTTCTTCTGGACGGCATCAACCTCGGTACGGACAATAAGGTAGACGGGGTCCTCCTCGTTGGTCGACAAGTCGAATCTTCGGTACCTGTAGGCCTTGCTGGCAGGCGGGTCGGTGTCCTCCGAGGCGTTGTAGAAGGGGTTGTTGTGGGCCATCTGGACCTTGGCGGACTCGCTCTCGTTGACGACCTGGTTGGCGAAGTTGTGGTTGATGTATGTGGCCTCCTCAGCAAGGGCAGCGGGTTGGTTGACGCTGTCCTTGCTGCCCTCGGAAGCGTCGAGAGGAGAGTCGGCGGCGTTCTCGTTGACTGTCACCATATCCAGAGTGGCATTCTCGCGCTTGTCGAGGAAGATCTTGTTTCCTTGGCGCACGATGACGATGTCCCAGGGGTAGACGGAGCGGGTAGAGCACATGAGCATGGACAGAATGCTGTCTGTGGCAAAGATGGTGGCCTCGTCCTTCTCGGCGAGCTCCTGGATGATGGGGTCATTTGAGGTGGTAATGTTGTATGAGGCACGGTCGATGGCTGTGAGTTTTCTCTCGGAGCCCTTGACGGGAGGCTTGTCGTAGGAGCGGTCGTAGGGGTAGAGGAATCCGTAGTCTTCCAGGTCCTCTCCCTCGTCGGTGTCGAGGTTCAGCTTAGCCAGACGGTTGAAGTCAATCTCCTCAAGCAGCTCCCAGTCAGCACGGATGGCGACACTGGCGTCTCGGTTGCGGGCTGGCTTGTCGTAGTCCTTCCAGCCGAAACGGCGGCCACGCGCTCCACCAGCACCTCGGCCACGGTCGTAGCCACTCTGTCGGCCACCAGGGCCGGATCGCTGAGACTGGCCACGTCCACCGCGAGCATCGCCTCGGCCACCACGCTGGCCACGGCCGCGAGTGAAGACGGCTCCACGGCCATATCTCGTCTTGGTGGAGTCTCGTGTGTTTGTGACAATGGAGAATGTGGACTCGTCCTCGGCAGCGGGGGCGTTGAAGGTGACAGCATGGCTGGCACCGTATACTTGTTGGTCTGGAGCCAGGACGCAGATTAGCATTTTGATCACCAAGGGAAACCACACCGTCTCTGGATGCCCTACCTCTGTAGCTGCGGTTGAACTGCATACGACCGCCGCGCTCTCGGTCCTTGCCCTCTAGAGTCCAGTCGGCCATGCGACCCAACTTGTCACCCTTGGAGAAAGGCGCATAGGGCACACCGTCGAGGGTTGTCTCGGCGGTTACAGAGGGCCCCCAGCCGTCGCCAGGAGGGCAGCTCTCGCATATGCGAAGGTAGTCGAGTGTATCGGCAGACATCTTTGCTCTCCTTGGGTCGATCCTGAGGAGCTTGGGAAAGTGGCCTGGATGCTGCAGGGTGAGTAGAGAGGCTTTCCCTGTCAGACTCACTCGTTCACAAGAATTTGGAATCGCGAGAAACGAATTTGTGGTGGGGTGTGGGGCTGTCTAACGAAAAGTTGCAAGCCCCGCGCCACCAGTCAAGTGTCTCATACATATTTGCATGCTCAGTCCTGTTTGCCTACTGCTGTCTACTAAGTACTTGGAAATAAGCAAATTCCAAATCCAATTCCAATTCATTATATAAAATAGATCCCTTGGTGATCAAATGGCACAAGGCTGCTCAGGCTCTCCCGATACACCACTGGGGCACTGAATTTTCAGCACTATCCTTCTAACCGAAGTGCGCACTAACACAGAAGATGTGGGTATATCTGTTATACTGGATAACCGCCTACCCGCCCTAAGCAGATACCTCGCCATTCTGGTTAGTTGCAATTATCCCCTCCATTTGTCTACAGTCAAGCCGGTTTCCAAGGACATTTTCGATGGCGTCTCGCACCTCGAATTCCTCGGTGACTGCGCCGAACCTGCGATCCGTTGAGTAAAATGCTCGGAGATAGGATTTGGCTGGTAATGTGATGTGATGTAGAAGGAACTTACCCGTAGCATCTGATTTTCTTCTGTAACTCTCCAGCCAACGTGACGAAGTCTTGAGCCTTCAGATCTCGACTCCTTGGGTGCGCCAGGATCATGGTCCATGCCATCACTGGGGTGACTTCACCGTCGAGGTCGAGTTGTGAGCTGAGTTCCAAGAGCTTTGAGAGGTCGCCCTTCTCCAGCTTCCATGTCCTCTGCCCCGAATTTGGGCCGCTCCGGAGCGGGCATTGGCCAAATGTGTCTTCTGGTGACAATTCGTCGAATGGGCGTGGCGGACATGACACCATGAGGGCATGGCCGCATGGCTGACATTCAGCTTCGCTCGAAACATCCAACAAGACAGGCATATGGTCCATGCAGGGGCGTTCGAGTCTGTTTATTATCCCCGCAAGCGTCTCAATCGTTAGCAAAGTCAACACAAAGATATATCATGCATGCACTATCCGCTATGCTCCATGCGCACGAATGCGACTACCATCTTGGTGATGGGAGGGCGACGGTTATGCTCTTGGAGTGGAGGGTTTATCGTACGCGAGGACAAAATCAATGCCGGCCTGGTCATAGTCTATGCCGCTTAACGTTTCCTGCTTTAGCTCATTGTTGCCTAGCTTTTGCCTATCCAGAGGTGGTTGAGTGTTTGGCGATGCCGTGGACGCTTCCGTGGTTGATTGTAAGGTACCAGGCGAGATCAGCCCACTGTGATCTGACTGGTATTGTCCGCTTTCTGGGCTGGAGGGGGTCGGGAGTGAAACGCCGTGCTGAACAAGCAAGCCTTTCAGCTCTTTGTTTTCGTCGATCAGTTTAGCCTTCTCCTGACATGCTGTGCTGTATACTTCTTTGAGCCTCAGTACTTCATCCTCCAGGCTCGTAATGTACATCTCTTTACGCTCCCGGTGGGTTCTATTACAGCATTAGAATACGTGTTTGAAGCAAGAGTGGCTGTTGAATCGTAGAGTCGCGCGCACCGCTGGGCTTGTCTATTCAGCTCCTGCCTCCTCGTCAGAGCTGGTTTTCGGTCGGGCTTCGGCCCCCGTCGCTTCGGCTGGGCTTCATCCGCTGCTTAGTGTTAGAGAGGAGAAGCAAGGGGTTGGCTTATAGATGGGTGTGTCATCGTACTACTGCGAACATTCCGCCTGTCAATTAGGGTCTTGAAGACGTCGAGACTGAGCGAGGATAGGCCCCCCCCACCGAGGTCGGGTTCTTTGCGCCCATCGGAGGGCTGAAAGGGTCGCGTCGATCGGAGTCTGGTCGATGTAGATGACATTGGTCCCGCCAAGTTCAGTAGACAAGAATGGCGCGCATATCAGAAGGCTATCTTCTGGCAATGTAGTGGTAGCTTGGCGTGCTCGTGGCTCTGTGCTGATGCGAAATATAGGTACCGAGGTGGGGAGAATTATGGTGGTTGATAGTTGGTGGAGTTTGTCATTCACATGGGTGGATTCGGCTCAGTCGTTGCTGGGTGGCGATGATACCGACAAGGATGCTGCCGCTACCACTTCCGCTGGTCATGATGATGATGGAGAAAACGGCGAGGAATAAAGTGGAAGCCTTGGGACCAGCAGCCATACCGAAGAACATATTTTATTGAATGAAGTCCGAGGCTCCAAGTGAGGCCAAACTCTCCTTTGGAAGGCGCTAGATTGCTTCTTTCCTCATCTCCTTACGCCAAGCAATCACGCCTCGATTGATGTGACAAAGCCGCTTTATCGGGCTCAAAAATGTAGAACTATGTATTGCTCGGCCTCCCTCTGCTCTCATTTTATTGAATACAAGCTCATCAGTATTTCATCTCACCGCTTCGGCTGGTTCGTGTGCAGTGGATTGGCATTGTACGCATCTGACCACATTCTCTAGCTTCGATCATGGTGCAATCTACAGATCTACCAAAAGAGTCTGTCAACTTTGGACGAGACATCTCTTTCAACCTGACACTTTGTCGCTGGTGCGTGTAAGTCGGTACTTCCGTGAATGTAGAATGATCGCGGATTACCGGAAGTGATAGCGGCTCGAAGCCACTAAGCACGTGGGTGAGCGTAGATGGTCCCGCGTGGTCCTCCAGGCACCTCACCTCGCAAGAGAAGAGGGATGCGAACAAGGGAGACAACTGAACTAACTCGGGACGTCCTAGATAGAGAAATTACCTTTCCCCGAATTCCTTTTTGTCCTGCACAAGCAATTCGCATTTATTATCTCGTCGTTCGTTGATGTACGATAACCTAGCATATCTTGGGAGAATGGCAACGCAACCAACTACGCAAGCGCTCCTCCTTCCGGGTGGAAAAGCCATGTAGCTCGTAAGATAAGGATCCATGGACTCTCTTCATGTTCAGCAAAGCAGGGGAAGAAACATCGGTCTCTGTGAGGTGGGCTTCCATACAGAGTTAGGACGACCCAATTATGGCATCTTCCCCGAAGGCTCACAAGGTTTGGCTAATGCATACCTTTGAAAAGAAAGGAGTGGCGCTAAGACTCCTTGATCATGTGGGCTACGATGAATAGGGAAGAGATGTAAGAAGCAAAGGAAAGATAAAAACAACAATAATTACTAGGATAATAAGACCTATGTGGAGTTACGCATAATCTCGTCAGGTTGTTTACTGTGAATGAGGTGAGTATTCGATACGCTTCATGTTTTAGAGGAAGTATGCATTTCGTGATAAGCAGCGAAGACATTCGATCATCGCCCTTATAGCTCAGTGGTAGAGCGCATCACTCGTATTCCCGAAATGATGAGGTCCACGGTTCAATCCCGTGTGGGGGCATGAATCCACTCAACTTTTGCACATCTCATTTTTTTCTGCTCACTTTACATTTTTTTCTTCATTCATGGCGGAGGGAGATTATTTGAAGGTTTGAGAAGAGGATATCGCTGAGCCGACTTGTAAGAATAGATGACTTCGAGGAGAAAGAGCCGTAATGGAGATTAAGAGGAGAACACCCAAGTTTCTTCTGAACTCCGGGGCGATATCTTGAGGCATCATCATGAAAGTGTTTTGCTAACAGAAGCGGCAAACGATTTCGAGATTTATATGAAGGCGGTTGATTGGGCTGACTGGAACTGAAGCCTGTCGTAGAAGAGCGGAGTCTGTCCATGCGAATCTGCACGGCCAGCCAGCCTCTCGCACAGCCTCCGTAAAATGCCACGCACAGTCACAGAGCATCCTCTCAATTCGGTAGTCCTGGTAAAATTGCTACTACTATGGCTAGTACAAAAGAACGTAGGGTGTCGGAAATTACTGCACCAGTTGGTCTGAGCAGGTCCTCTCAGAATTCTGGTTAAAGCGGAAGCAGATTTTGAAAGGCTGCCAGTCTAAGCTATAAGAAGATATTGTGGATGAAAGCATATATGGTCTTACAGAGGATGCTTTAGAGAATATGGAGCAATAATCATTTGTCAGAGCCTTAACCACAAGCCTCCGTCTCACCCAGACCACGTAGAAGGCCGAGAAGGAACGGCGGAAATTCTGGTCACAATTCTAGGAGATATGGGAGGGGCAGCACTTGTGCCAAGAGTGCTGGTGGTAAGAAGCACGGCAAGGCCAGCGAGAAGCCCGGTGCCAAGAGTGACCAGAAGACCCCCTCGCTCGTACGGTGAGTAAATGGCTGGGATCGATCTAGTTTTGCTTCCCATTTCTTCCCTGTATTGAACCCTCGATACATTGCTTTCCATCAAGGGGGAAGTAGATCCTTCTACAAGTGGTTGATCATCAAAAGCTTTAGCCTGCACATGGACTGCCACTGGGAATTCCTATTTTGTTGATTCTATGAAGCCACTCCGTTATTAGAATTGCGTTTGACACACGAACAACGGAATACAATTGTTAACGGACCCGTAGCGCTATAACGGTAGCCACTGTCTCGCTGTACGAGGTCTTTCAATGCAGGAAGGCCCGGTCACGGGTTCCGAGGGCGGTTTGCATGTGTGATGGGAGTCGCAATGGGAATAGAAGGCTCTAGAACTAGTAGCGAATGAAGCGTATACAAGAGCTTGACGGGTTTCCCGGATTCTCCACCGGGGATGGTTATGTGTAGGTTTATGCCGGCTTTAACCACTTACCTGTATCATATTAGGCGAGAATGTGGGTGGTATTGGATTGATACACCAAAGAAAGGCCAATGAAGGTACCAACTTGGAAGTAACAGAGACAATGAAATAACATAGTCACTATCCAATCGCTTGAGAGTATATGCCAGATGTGTAGTCTTTGATGCATGTGTTCTGGGGAGCGGTTCGCTGGACAGCAATAGTCGAGGAATCCAAGCTTCGCAGGGTACTGCCTTGGTGTGCCAATTTTCATGTCACCGGCTCAGCGAACCAATAATTGGAAGTTCACGTGGTGGAACTGGTGTGATAAGCCGTCGTAATAAGAAGGAAATGGAATGTCAACAGCAATGCAGCCAGTTAAAATGGTGTGGGTGAGCAGTTCCAGACCTCCATCATGTAACAGCGGTCTGCAAGTTTCTTGACCTGCAGGGTTGGGCTGGGTGCGTGGAGGGAGCCCTCCGGCGTCGGTGGTCAGGTCACATACATCACTGGATCACCCGGTACGTGCGTCGAGGGGAGATGAAATCATGATCTGAGAAGGTCCTGGGCGGCACCAGAGGCCATGGCCGACCGACAGTTCATGGGGACTGTCCCGTGTGGTGTGACGGCAGGCAAGTATATGCATGCAGTGAGCAAAGAGCGACCCCTCTCCTCTCCTCTCGTGGAGTCGCGAGAGTTGTTGTCTCCTCGTACGCGCGCTCACACACGCACACTCGTTCAGCTCGAGGTGCTCAGGACGTAGCATTTGAGCAAGTTCCACGCAAGAGCCGGTGGGTGGACGCACCAAGCGTGGTTAGAAGGCAATGCCATGTTAAAATATTACATACATATACGGTCAGGACGCAATGGGGTTGCAAACCATCACCGCGAGAGGCTGCAAGTCATGCGACTAGACAACTCCTGGCCTGGCATGGGCATGGATGGTGGTGGCATCAATGGTCAGTGGCCGGTACATGGAATGAGACCGTCTTAGCACAGCGGCGGTCATGCAGCGGGGTGGTGGGTGGCTGCTCACTGAAAAACAGTGCAGGTACCTGCTACAAGGACTCTCACTCTTGGTGCATCCTCTGGCGCATCCTCTGGTGCATAAGTGTGTCTCGTACAGGCAATCCCCCCTTCCAATCCCTTCCATCTGCTGATTGGGTGGGCGGCCAAGCACACCCGGCATGCTCAAGTCAAGGCCCTGCCAGGCTCTGCACATGCGTCCAATCCAGTCCACTGCCATGCTCCGAAGATAGGTCCAGGTCTCCATAGCCATGGCCACACCCATATCCATATCCATGCTTAGCCTGCCGAAGCTCGTAGTTGCAGTTGCATCCAAACCCTAATAAATGGTAGGTCCTGATTAGCAATGACGCCGGGGCAGACGAAACAAAGATGGATGGGGGCCCGCAGACGTGGCACAGTGTGTTTCGGAGTATCAGAACTCAGGGTGTTGTGGCTATCCGTGCTAGTGTATGAGATGCGGGGTTGTGATTGGGCCTGCCTGCACTCTCCGCGTGATAATCATGCCTCATAGCGGCCCGCCAATTTCTATCCTCCAATGGGTCGGACTGTGCCCGCACTGTGCGTGCAGCTGTCGTGAAGCGTCCACCCCAAAGCAACCCCATCGTCCTAATTGTGCTCGTCGGGATTGATTCATGGTTTCTGCGTCTCTTGCCCTCACCAACTCGGACGGCGAGCTGTGCGGTTTTCAGACTCCTCGCGCCAACTAGCACCTTCAGCCTAATCACCTGTGGCTTTCACGCCTGCAGGCCGACCTGTCCGAGTGCTGTCGCGGCCCATCCTGCAAGCTGGCTCGAAACTCCTCGACCCCGTCGCCTCCGCTGCGCTGGCGTGAGCGTGCCTGCGAAGCCGCCCGTCTCCGCCACTGCGTCTACCATTGACCCCGTCCGGCTTGTCTGCTGTGTGATTTTCCTTGCCGACTCTCCTCTGCGCTCGCCTACCTCCCGGAAGAAGACGCTTCGACCGGATCACGACCCTGACATTGACGCTCGTGCATCGTTGTCAGTCATGTATCCAGCTTTCGGGCAGCTATAGTCCTGGCGTCTTTGCCAGACCCCGAGTCTATCAAATTCATTTTCGACTAGGAAGGAGACACAAATCGCTATACTCCGGCCTGCTCACTACGGCTTGCCGTGCAAACAACTCACCTCTCTGGATGCGCCAGCGTGGCACAATCTTCCATCATGGATCGGCAATCGGCCTCTCCAGCTCCGCAAGCTGTTTCCTCTCTTCGTCTTCAACCAACCATTATGGAACGATCCATTAGCCAAGATATCCGAGAAGAATGCGAAGAACTACGCGAAGCCGCCGAGCAGACGCTGAATGCCATTGTCGACCTCAATCTTGATGGTACCGTGCGATGGGCCAGCCCATCTTGGACCGAAGTTGTCGGAACACGGCATGAGAGTCTCCGGGGCGTCCCAATGGCTGATGTGGTCGTCAGTGATAATAAAAATGTATTTACCGAAGTGGTGGAATATATGCAGCGGGATGATTCCCGAAGTCACAGGGTACGCTTTGCTGTCCAGCTAGGCCCTCTCTCAAAGTTAGGACTGCTCGATGGCCCAACGGATGCAGGTGCAGACCATGTCGAGCCACAAATAATCGACCTTGAAGGGCAGGGGATTATGGTATACGACAGTGTCTCCGGCGGCGAAAGTCATGTAGGTCCTCATGTTTCCTTTACTTGATTCGGCTCCGAATTCTAACCCATGGCAGACTATGTGGATGATCCGCCCTTGGACTGCACCCCAAGAGATTCAAATCGACCTTCCCGATGTTATTGTTGATTCACTGGGCTCTGGCGCCGAGGTCTTGGCGAGTTTTCTGACACAGCTCGCTGAGTTTAGTGTCGACGACGAGCTCGACAATGTGAAACCCCCACCGGCTGTCCTTTGCCGCATTTGTGAACGCCAAATCCAGCCTTGGTGGTTCGAGAAGCACACCGATCTTTGCCTCCAGGAGCATACAGCTGAGATGGACGTTCAAATGGCGCAGGAAAACCTGACAGAACACCGGCACGCTATTGTCAAGGTACTCGACGCTCTGGAAGCCCGCCAGAGCCGCTCAATGACTGGCGAACAGTCAACCATTACGGTTGCAGAGTACAAAGGAATGCCGATCGGACCACCACCGTCAACACAGTCGTCTCCTGGAACGTCGTTGGCGCGGTCTCGAGAGCGCTCAGGTGGATTTGGGCACACTAGGGGGCGCTCATTCGCTGTACGACGTCCTCAAGCGCGCATCGTCGAGCTTTTGATGGACTTGTGTGATACTGCCATCGAGATTAGTACGCCGTCGCTCAAGGAGTCCTCATCCAAACAAGACAGTGGCGATTTCCGGACACAATCCCCGCAGTCAGAGTCCCGGATATCGCAGGTTCTGCAATGGCAATCCCCTAGCACGAATACGCTTGAACAAGAGCAAGGTCTTGCTCAACTCTGTGCGGACACAGAAACGGTCGCCAGAACAAAAGTGGATGCCGTTTTCCGGCACAGAAAGATCATTGAATATGCAGAGCGGATTCGTATCGAGATTGCTGTGCTTGTACAAGATTGCATCGATGAGGCAATGCGCAAAGCTGCTCGAATCGCTGCCGGCCAGCTTAGTGATTCAACCGAAAGCGAGGAAGAATCAGGGGTAGTAGAAGGCGATGACGATGAACTGGATATGGAGTTGGGTGATGTGCAACAAGGTCCTGGCCCAGCAATCTCATCAAAGGTACCGGATGAGGTTGCAGCATTGGACCCCCTGGAGAAGCCTCGTGGGCGACTGGGGGAACTTGGTCTGGAAAAATCCTCGAATAGCCCCTCGGCTCTTGCAGCAGCCTTGCGACAAGTTGATCTGTCGTCTAGGGTTAGCCGAGGTTCGCGGCCATCTTCCATCGTGGCGTCTACCAGGTCAAGCAGCCCGAAAGAATGTGCAACACCGAGGTCCTATGCTGGCGGCCCAGGGTCTGGCTCACAGCCCCGTGACATCCCCCGAGAAGCCTCTGCTCTTTCCGAGTCCGAAACAGTGGAAAGCGAGGGCAGTATGAGATCCTCCTCGCTTGCGTCACGAGCAGCGACCAGAACTGAATCTCCCATCTCAGAATTCGGCGACCTTCGGCGAGCTGCAAGTTCGCGACAGCATCATCGCCGTAGTTTAATTCTCCCAGGAACTTCTTCACCACGCCGCCAGGAGTCTCCTTCGCGACAGCAACCACCCCCATCACCTCTACGAATCAAGCCAAGAGGCAAAAGCGGTTCTCAAGAGGGGGTAGCTTCGCCTGAGGGGTCGCCCATGCTTCCAAACAGCGATTTCAGCTCGCCCATAATGCACCCTACGCGTCATCATAGAAGACAATCGTCTGCTGCAATCTCAGATTTCGTCATGAAGCCTCCTCCTTCCCCACGACTCAATGCTAGCCAAGCGCCCCCCCAAGCTCGATCTACCCAACCATCTATCAAAGATTTCGAGATTATCAAGCCCATCAGTAAAGGTGCTTTCGGTAGCGTCTACCTCTCCAAGAAGAAATCGACCGGCGAGTACTTTGCTATCAAGGTCTTGAAGAAAGCAGACATGGTTGCCAAGAACCAGGTTGGTAACGTCAAGGCAGAGCGAGCCATCATGATGTGGCAAGGACAAAGTGATTTTGTGGCCAAACTCTATTGGACATTCTCTAGCAAAGACTATCTATATCTTGTTATGGAATATCTTAACGGCGGTGACTGTGCGTCTCTGATCAAAGTCTTGGGCGGACTTCCTGAAGAATGGGTCAAGAAATACCTGGGAGAAGTTGTCCTTGGTGTCGAGCATCTTCACAGCAGAGGCATCATCCATCGTGATCTAAAGCCAGACAATCTGCTGATTGATCAAAAGGGCCACCTCAAGTTGACGGATTTCGGTCTCTCGCGCATGGGATTGGTTGGGCGGCAGAAGCGAGCACTTGACAGTGGCAACGCTGACGCAACACCAGACCTTCTTAAGCAGGGCCCATTTGCTAGATCAACATCGATAGCTTCCTCACGATCAACATCCCTTGACTTACATGGTCATAATCAGGGTTCGCCAGGCACAACGCCCCATATGGGGGCAGATGCCGGGAGCCTGACCCAGCCTTCATATTTCAACCTCGGGTCTATTCAGCAAGAACCACGAAGGGTATCTACTAGTCGTCGAAGCGATAGCGGTGGCAGTGAAACGTTGACGCACTTGCTCACGAACTTTTCTCTGAACGATACAGAGCCCAATTCGGCGCTCGCAAGTGCCAGATCTCCCATCGATGAAGAAGCCATTATGCATGGATCTCCTGAATTGACTGGCATCTATGGCGGTGGAGTACGCTCTGGTGCAGACAACCCCAACCGGAACTCGATGCATCAAGCGAACATGATGCCTCCTGCCATGGCCTTGTTTGACCCAGAGGACACAAACCGGAAGTTTGTTGGAACCCCTGACTATTTGGCCCCTGAGACCATCAAGGGAGACAAGCAAGATGAGACTAGCGATTGGTGGTCGGTTGGTTGCATCATGTTCGAGTTTCTATACGGTATCCCGCCATTCCACGCTGGCGAGGCCGAGGAAGTCTTTGAGAACATTCTGGCTCGCAATATACAGTGGCCAGACGAGGATGAGTGCGAGCCCATCTCCAACGAGGCCAAGGATCTTATCAACAAGCTTCTCTGCATGGACCCGCCTCAGCGGTTGGGATCGAATCGCGAAGAGTTGTTCCCGTCCGGCGGAGAGGAAATCAGAAACCACGCATGGTTCCAAGGTGTGAACTGGGATACGCTCTTGGAGGACGAAGCTCAGTTCGTGCCCCAACCTGAGGATCCTGAAGACACGGAGTATTTCGACGCCAGAGGAGCTGTCCTTCAGTCGTTTGCGGAGGAGATGGAGGATCAAACCTCTCCACCTTCTTCAACAGGAGGAGGCCCAGAGTACTCTGAACGACCTCACGATGCCCTCTCAAGAGTGCGATCACAGGTGAACTCGATGAACCGCAAGCTGATGCCACTCCACATTCCACCTCACGTGCGAGATTCAAAGTCGAGGAGATTGAGCGAGCCGGTGCCTGCCGACGATTTCGGAACATTTGCTTTCAAGAACTTATCCGTGTTGGAGAAGGCAAACAAAGATCTCATTCAAAAACTCAGGCAAGATGCTCTGGCGGCGCAGGGAAAGCAGTCTTGCATTAGCCCTGGAGGAGTTGGCCAACCCATGTCGGCTGCCGGACCCTCTCATGACGGAAGTCCAGTTCTGGCGAATCCTATACACAGAACGAAGTCCAATGCGAAGGCAGCCAATCGGCCTCAATCCCCCTCGGGATACAGTCACTCTACATCCTCTCCGAGCCGGGTTTCTCAACCATCGTCGCCCTTATTGGTATCGTTTGTGGCTGGGCAGGGAACAGAGGGCAGGCGGAAAGCTTCGAGCAACTCGTCGAGTCTTTCATACCAATCGGGCACTTCTCTACACCCCCCGTCATCGAGCCTTGAAATCCCCAAAGTACCACCGAGTCTACAGAAGGCTGCAACCACGGTTGCTGCCTCGCCAGTCAAGGGCCGACCAGGACAGAGCCAGTTCCCGCTTTCGCCTCAGAAGACTGTTTCTACGCCAAAACAGGCGTCCCCTGCAAGCCGGTCGAGATCGCTCACTGTTGGGTCGCAAGAGGGGAGCCCAGTGGCGCCTGATATTCTGCAGCACCGACGCAGCCGCAGGAGCCAAGTATTTGACATGTCACCATCTTCGTCTGACAATGAAGGAGACAAGCACAATGCCCTGCTACGGGTACAGAGGAGGCGACAAAGCTCTCGTCGGCTCTCCCAGATTGTTTTTGATGGCGGGCCAGCGTTTAGACCGCTGGATGTGCTCATTTGTGAGGACCATCCCGTGGCACGTATGGTGATGGAAAAACTACTGGAGAAGCTCCGATGCCGCACAATCTCCGTGGCTAATGGATCAGAGGCGGTGCGATACTCGATGAGCGAGATCAAATTTGATGTCATCTTCTTGGAGTACAAGCTTCCGCAAATCAATGGTGCCGATGTGGCTCGGATGATCCGGGAAACCAAGAATGCCAACTCACACACGCCCATTGTAGCCATCACTGCCTACCTCAAGGAGCTGCAGGCACCGCATTACTTTGATTCGCTGATTGAGAAGCCCATCAGCTCCTCGAAACTTACAGAGGTTCTACGGAGTCTTTGCCATTGGAGGCCGGATTCCCCCGGCCAGAGCTCGGTATCACCGATGCCACCGCCACACCCGCCGGTGCCATCTGGGCTACGAAAATCAGATTCACGGAACGAGGAAAGCCCGATGTCGGGATCGTCCTTTTACGCGGGACGGCTTGGGTCCGCATTGTTGTCAAGCAGGGAAGACTCGGTGTCCTCAAGCATGTTTGGAGACACGGAGTCTGTAACTACAGATGAAATCCCCATGGTTCTCAGTCGCAAAACTACAGGCGACTGGGAAGAGGGAGGTTTGGGAATATCCGAGCCAGATGTCATGTCAGGGTCTGATGGGTCCCCGAAGGC
Source organism: Clonostachys solani (assembly GCA_902141235.2). Classification (NCBI taxonomy): domain Eukaryota; kingdom Fungi; phylum Ascomycota; class Sordariomycetes; order Hypocreales; family Bionectriaceae; genus Clonostachys; species Clonostachys solani. The sequence continues at coordinate 221,513 of CABFOC020000034.1, forward strand.
TATCCCACACTTGCTCATGCAGCGGTCCGCTCCAGGCCAGATGGAGAAGTCGGTCCGGCAGCCTAGCAAGCTCAAATCCAAGCCAGAGGCTCTTGACAAGAAGTCTAGTGAGAGCACGGAGTCTGCGGACGACGAAGATGATGAACTGGGCCTCGGCAATGAAAAGCAACGACAGCGCAGCAACGGGCCGCATATGACGAAGCAATCGCTTCCCAGCTCGAAGCTGGGAATCGAGATGATGCGAGCCAACAGCCACGATAGCGCCGTGGGGTCTGAGAGCACACCAGAGGCCGTGACCCAGGTTGTCACAACGCCTGCAAAAGAGGTTGACGAGACCGACTTTGAGTTTAAAACGGGGAATGCAGCCGAAGCGCACACTCCGCCATTGGCAGTCGACGACTCCAAAGAAGGTGGATCGAGTGTCGAGGCCACTCCCAGGCAATATGGAGGCGATCGGCCGGACAGCGCCGAGGCAACTCCTCGCCCCATTGGGAAGTGAGGCACATGAGGTGTTTAAGCACCTGAATATTTGTCAACGATGGGGACGACTTTCTAGAGTGAGGCTGTTTTTTTATGCGACTTTTCTTTTGTCTACGAAAGCGCGGCGTTTTACTGGGGCCCAGAACGAAAAAGAATGTTTCAAACCGGATGATGCGGTTCATCTCAGTCAAGCACAGACTGAGAAGAGGGCCAGAGAGGACTCGGCTGGATGGCCCAAGCGGCAATCACGCATCACCGTTTCATTTTACGTGTAGCCGGACGAGAGGCCCCTTTCCTTCATTTACTCCATTTCCGTTATGTTTTTTTTACCACACATTTTCCCGTTATTTTTTTTGCTAAGCACCCGGCTTGCTATTTCTTGCCTGTCCTATCTCAGACATACATGGGCAACTGCATCGCACCCCTGTACTGGACGCAGGGTGATGTTACTTTCGATGTCACCTGATGTTTTTTTTCTTCTGCAAGAGAGGGGAAAAGCTTTGTATTAGGCATTTAGACTTGACAGCGAGTCTTTGCCCGTTGAAGGAGCGAGGGCGGCCTGGTCCGGGATAGCAGGAAGGGCAGAAATCGGCACTTTATTGGTGGATCCCCTGATTCGGGTCACACATATGTACAATAGCGCGCGTGCACGAGAAGCGGAGCAATTTTCTTTTTTTCTTTTTTGGAACGCAAGGGTATGAGAGGAGAGAGGAGGAGAAGGCCGGTGGCAGGCAAGGAACAAAACGAAAGGGGGAAAAAAATAAGGAAAATGTCGAGAAAAAGAGAAGAGAAAAAAAAACAATCGAGAAGATATATCATAGGATTGATTGATTCCCTTACTAGGCGTTATCTCATGGTTTGGGGCTATTAATATATGAACTGATCTGAAGAGGGTCGTCCAGTGAGACAAGGCGAGACTAGTCGAGTCAAGAAGTGATGAGTGATAAATGCCAAGAACAGCAGAATGGGGACGTCTGGCGAATAACGGTGGATGGCATGAGGTGAAGTTTTTGGACGATTTCGAAAAAGTGAGCACACGACCAATTTCCCTTTCTGGATAGTCACATCTCCATTGCCTGCATGTGTGCATGCAGCTAAACCCACCTTGCAGAGGCATTATCTGGATGGGAGCAAGCCCAGGCTGGCTGGAATGGCGAGCCGCACAGCTCACTTGTCTCTCCAAAGGGTGATTCCGTGGAATTGATTTTTTTTCTTCGATTCGACGGCGGCCTCCCAGCTCACGCCGTTCTTACGCAAGCTGCTGCCGCGCTCTCGGGACACGGCATGGTTTTGCATCGACCTTTATTACGCTGGGCCAAGGAGTGCCGGAAACACGGCAGAGACGGCAGCGCCAGGCCCTAGTGCCCCCCGTTTCGGGCTAGGCGAGCTGAGATGGTGCATGATCGTCTGTCTGTGCTTTGGAGCACGTTGTCACTGCACGCCACCTTCCCAGAGCACTGAACTGTCTGACAGCCGTCTTGTCCACGTCGTATCGAGTCCGCCGTCTGTTGCAGAGCCACTACATCATCCCTCTCCCCCCTGCTCCTGGCGGCAGACTGAGACTGGAAATATGGGGGCCCTCGGCCGACTCGAGTAAGCCTCTCCAAGAGGCATGAAGACCAGCCCCGGCCCTTTGCAGAACCCTCCTCGACGCTTGCTGGCCACAGATTCTGCCCACGTTCTCTGGAATGGGATTCTGACTGGCTGTTTCCTGGGATGCAGAACCTCACTTCGGAGAGGGTCTGGTTGAGTCCAACGGCATGTCGTGGGGAGGTCTAGTTATATAAGTAGGAAGATGGGCAACTCCGTCGTGAACCGCTAGAATCGACAAGAGCTTTCCTCTTATTCTTTTTTTCCCGTCCTTGTCGTTTTTCTACGTCCCTTCTCTCGTCATTTTGCTTGCAGCAGAAAAGAGATCGGAAGCGGAACTGACGGCAGATTTGCATTACACTCTATTCTGAGGGCCACCTTAACCTCCACTACCCTCGACTCCACGTACCTTATTCAGTACGTACTCGAGTGAAGTGAAGTGTATTGTGCCGTTCGCCTTTTTGCTGGAATTGCTGTTATTCACTCGTCTTTCTGGAAGGATCAGCTCCTCTGGAAGTCTGTGGTAGCTCGGCAAGTCCTCCCCCCAGTTACTACGGCCATCCAGGCAGGCAGGAAACCCACGGGCAGCCAACAACTGAGGCGGGGGTACCTTTCTCCCACCCATTGAGTTTTTCACTTCGCCCGGACCTACACACCCTGTCGAGTTGGTGCAGCACCATTGGCTACTCTTAATTTCCCGCCAGCACCAGGTCAAGGGAAGCTTAGGCTTCTCCCAAGATCCCGATCATGGGTGACCACTCAGAGGCCATCCAGGAGCACCACCACCACCACCACCATCACCATCACAGCGCAGTGGCTGGCGAGATCCCCGTCCCCCACGGACCCCAGGCCGACGACCAGAGCACCACAGACACCAATCCTGGTTCTTATCCCGACCCCAACGCAAGCCCCGAGGAACGCCGCATCTTCAGCCATGTCACGCGCCCGGACGACTCCTACACCCCCGAGGGTGTCTACTGGGCCGACCTCCCCCTGGCCCAGCGCCTGTCCTTCGTCTCCAAGGTCGACCGCGAGGCCGCCAAGGAGGAGCTGCAGGCCATTGGCAGCATGATGAAGAAGGACCCGCTGTCCCCCATCGGCTGGTACTTTCGAAACGCCGTCATCCCCGGTGCCGGCCTCGGTCTCGAGGGCTACGTCCTCTTCTCCATCGGTAACCTGGAGCCCCTGTTCGAGAAGGTCTGGCCCCAGTGCTGGAAGACCCACGAGGTCTGCACTAAGAACTGGACTGCCAGTGTGACGTACATGGAGATTATCGGCATCATGGTTGGCCAGGCCGGTGTTGGTGTAAGTTTTATGCTTGTTTCCCCTGGTTGTTTTCCCCGCCTTTTTCAGATCTGCCACGATTCCTTTGATTTGACCTCTTCCCTGTGCGGGGAGCTGGGTGAAATGAGAGTGAGAGCGGGCGTGAGATGAAAAGACGAGGGGCATTTTGATATTATTTTTCTGCTCATTGAGACGAGTTTACTGACCAAAATGGCGTCTAGGTTCTCGGTGACTGGGTTGGTCGTCGCTGGGGTCTTATTCAAGATGCCCTCATCATGTTTATCGGTCTGCTCATGCTTACAGCCAGTTGGGGCCTGACCCTCCAGGGCTGGGTCATCTGCTATGCTTGGTCTCTGTTCTTCTACAGTTTGGGTGTCGGAGGCGAGTATCCCATCACCGCCACCTCATCTCTCGAGAACGCTGCCGCTTCTGGAAGACTCTCCACCAAGGAGGACCGCCTACACCGTGGTCGACGTGTGACTATGGCTTTCCTGATGCAAGGCTGGGGCCAGTTTGTCAACCAGGTTCTCCTCCTTGTCCTCCTCGTCATCTTCAACCGCGGCGATGGCAGCCCCCCATACTCGGCCTCTGCAGCCCAGTATGCGTTCCGTCTCTCCTTTGCTTTCCCTGCTGTCGGAACTGCCTGGCTCGTCTACTACCGTACCTGGAAGATGCCAAACGCGTCCAAGAAGCTGGCCGAGGCCAAGAGCCGTTCTCAGGTCACCGGATACGATGTTACCGCCCTCAAGTACTGCATTAAGCATTTCGGCGGCAGACTCTTGGCCACCTCCGGCACCTGGTTCTGCAACGACGTATTCTTCTACGGTAACAAGCTGTTCCAGGGCCAGTTCATCAAGGTCATTTCCAACAACCCCGACTCTCTGGTGACCACCTGGTCCTGGAACCTCGTCAACATCACCGTCTCCATGGTTGGCTACTACCTCGCCGCCCTCCTCATCGACAACAAGTTCTACGGCCGCAAGACGATGCAGCAGGTTGGCTTTTTCATGTGCTTCCTCATGTTTGTCATTCCCGCCTTCCGCTACAAGTACTACACCTCCCCCGAGGGGATCCACTCTTTCCAGGCCATGTACTTCATCTCGTCCTTCTTCAACCAAGTGAGTCCCCCTTCCCCCACAACAAACAAAAAAAGATAAATTAGATAAATTACTATTTCTGGAACCGAACTAACCGCATTTGGCATAGTTTGGACCAAATTCGGTTACGTTCCTTGTGGCAGGAGAGGTCTTCCCTACGCCTGTCCGAGCAACAGCTCATGGCTTCTCGGCTTGTATCGGCAAGTCCGGTGCTCTCTTGGCATCTGTCTTGTACGCGTACATTAGCGACCAGACTAAATTCTATGTCGTGCCCTGGTTTGGTCTGGCCGGCATGTTTCTCACTTGGATGTTTCTCCCAGACACCACTGGTCTCGACCTGAAGGAACAGGAGCGCCGTTGGGCTTACATTGTTGCTGGAAAACCCGAGGAATACCACGGTGTTGCCATCAATCCTCATCACCTCAGTCTCTGGGAGAGATTGAGGGGTATTGCGAAGCCATACGATCCTAAGCTCGACTGGCAATCCAAGGTTGAGGATATGCGTGCCGAGTGGGAGCGTGTCCAGGCTGAGCGTGGACCCAAGGAGGAGGGCGATGTCCACCACGGAATGCCCGAGGATGGAGAATTCACCCAAGAAATCCACGACTACTTCATACGCTCAGCTCCTCAAACTCAGGGCGGAAATGGAGGTGTCTTTTCTGAAAAGGCTGAATAACCACCCGTCTTCCCTCTCGAGAAGGGCCTCAGCCTTTTCAACCAATATTCGCCTCTACATATCATTGTTCTCCTTACTTGTTAATATTGATTCACTTGGAGTTATTTGGATAGCATTCACTAGCACAATTTTCCACTCAAAAAGCTGTTGAACATATATAGTTATACATATCAAATGCAGCCACGGGCTGCAAAACATCTACCACATTGTGTCGTATTTCCCTGCAGTGTCTGGAGTTCAATGCCATGGATGTGTTTCGTCTAAGTCTCGAAATTAATTTCCACTTGTAAATAATGTGATATCCAAAAGTCATCGAGGCGGCATGGTGAATGCCAACCATGGCCCGAATTATATCTTTACAATGCTCGTCTGCCTTTCTTCTTGGTTATCTCTTCTCCCCCACCGCCATCTTATGTTATTGATTGTCTAGAGCAAACTAGACACACCAGTCTTCTGCGAGCCGGCAACTGAGACTGCCTCGACATTCAAAGGTACTGCTGGCCGGACCCAAGTGACTAGTCAAGCTGTCATGGGTCTCTTCACCACACGCCTACAACACTTCTCTCTCTCAATACCAGCTAAGAACATGCCATGCATCATGCATGCCCACTGCCACATACGACCACGCCCATGCGAAGACACGCGATCCCGTCGATGTCTCCTCAGCCGGTGATTTCCCTCCCTTTTGTGACTCTCAGTCACTCTTAATTTTGCTCTGATGCCTGTGATCCATTTAGCTGGCCATGCTCGACATAACATATTCTGGCCTCACCCTAGGTACGTTATGTGACAATAGAGTTTGTGACAGTGGCGCAAGCTACATAATGGAGACAGTAAATTATAGATAAACTTGTGACTCTATGAGTCACATTGTGTTTGAAAACTTTAAAAGAAAATCCTGAAAAGGGTATATTTGGCCGTGATAAAAAAAATACCCATCCTATAACATACCGCCCACGTCAATCCCTTAGCACACTTCCTCCAATACCATCTCGGATGCGGCCTCCATACGGCCATTGCCCGCAAAACACGCGCTGTCACCATCGTCACCCGGCTGAAGAGTCGGTCTCAAGTTTGTGATCAAAATGAATGTGAACCTCCATATATTTCAAATCCTGCTTTTTTAAAAGGTGGTACTTCCCTATGGGATAATACCCGAACTAGATCTAAGACCGCTCTTAGTCGTTTCAATCATGAATTATAAGCCGAATTTTCTGTCCGAGAGTTTAATTACAGAGTCAATAGCATGATTATTCCCTCATTGTCTGGCTTATTGTCCACTAAGTGTCTGGCTTATTATTTGGCAAGTGTGCGGTTATTGTTAGTGAGGCATCCGCTCTGTCTGCCACGTTCTGCCAGACATGGTTGATTTCAGCCTCTCTATGGATGAAGAATTTCCAGTTGGCCTCCACAGAGCCTAATGTACCAGGATTCTCATATCCAATTTTGGCTTCCCTTTTCTTTCATCTACTGACATGATCGGCGAGGTTGAGCTGGGCATATATGAAAAATTTGGCATACTTGCTTCTGGAGTGTCACCAGTCTGTTAAATCATACGATATTCTCAAGGTCAAGAGAGTAAAAGGAATATACCGAACTAAGGCGCTAGGACGGCATTTGCAGGCACGAAAAGAGGTATGAGGTGTTGAGTCTAAGCTGTACAGGGCAGACTCAGTTGAGCTGGGCCTGAGACAACACCTCCATAGCAAGCCTCAAACTACCTGAAAAGAAAACGTTTGTCACTCTATTCCTGTGTGTTTCATAAGTACCCGAAGAATAACATGGCAATAAATGCAAAGTACCCATCTCCAGGCAGTCTGTAATTAGAGATGATCCCACCATAGTGTAAGCTGCTTAAATGATTACCTGATAAAAGAGACTCCCCGTATCCCGTACATCATCAATGCTATGTAATCTCAAGGTTAGCCTCTCTATAGAGATATCCAAGTCTTCGGGGTAACCTGCGAAAAGCCCAGAATATCGCAGTAACCAGCCAGTAGAACTAACCAATAAAGTGCAGCGCCAGCCGCCATGTTTCGCCATTTAAATGTGTCGATCAGCGTGTTAAGCAAGCTGTATCAATTTAAGTCGAAAAAATATCTGCTACTAAGCAATGAAACTTGAAACATGAAATTCTAAAATGTGCAATTCCCCTTTCGCATGATTTGAGGTATCTGACTGCTCTTTGAAGACTTGAGAGCATTGCATGGTATCTGCCACTTCCACCGAGATGTACCTGGCTGTTCTCTATGGTATGCTCTTGCCTTACATGGCACCTGCCACTTCCACCAAGATTGATGCGGCATCTGGCAGTTCTGTCCAGTCTTTTGCCTGGCATGGCGCCTGCCACTCTTTTCTCTCTGGTGTGCTCTTGCCTTCCATGGCACCTCCACTTCCACAGAGATGTGGTGACTGGCTGCTCCTTCCTCGCCAATATGGGCTATAAAGTATTCAACTCCAGAAGCGTTTCTTCTTTGTTTCTTTTTCCTCTTTTCTTCTTCATCCTCCAGCGATCGCGTCTGCCATCATCCTCCAGCACCCGCTTCTGCCATCATCCTCCAGCACCCGCTTCTGCCATAATCCTTTGGTGATCGCGTCTCTCATTATCCTCCAGCATTTGCATTCCTGAAGTCTTAGCCAGCGTGCCCACCATGCGATCATCTACCTGACGAGGAGCTTCAGAGGCCCGAGTATGACGATTTCCACTCGGATTTCCTCCCTGACTCAGAAAATGAGGCAAGTTCGGACTCTGAGGTCGAGATTTGGTCAAAGCAGCCCCGAAAAGATGGTCCCCGAGGTGCTCTACCTGGAGAAGCTGCTCGATTGATGCTTGAATCCGCTGATATGGCAAGGCTCCTCGCCAAAGAAGCTTTGATCGACTCGACCTTCCATGCAGCACCCCGCCAGCGGCAGAAAAACCACGATCTATGGGTCGATCGTTTTGAGACATTCCGCAGAGAAGGTCTGCAAGTCAGAGAGTTTGTTCCTAAATCATATACTGGGTATGAATATCTCTGACATTCTTTAGCCCAAATTCAGGCCCAACTGCAGATGAGATAAGGCAATTTTCATCTACACCGTTCCCCGGTTTATTCAAGGACGTGGATCAGGTGAACATCATCCGCCAACAAAGGGGACCATCGAGGACGGAGTGAACCGCATTATCGCCCATTGCCAGTTCACATACGAGGCCTTTGTTCTCTCAGAAGGGGGCAAGCTGAGGGTTGGTATGTCGACAAGACCCCTGCTTTCTCCTTCTGCCGGTCCACTACAAACTTAAATTCCATGATCCAACTCTTCCTTGACGAGGGCAGCTTAGTACACGAGCCCGAAGGCGATGGACCACTGTTCATTACAAGTCACGATATTTATCGTATGAGCACTGCAACTCTCCAAGAGCCCCTAAGCGAGGGGACCCTGAACCGGGATATCACCATGCACCGTGTTCTATACCAAACGGCGCAATCCACACTCTCTGCCCGATGCGGCGATATTTTATCTGCCTGAGATGATGAAAAGTGCCTTCGATAAGAAGATGTACGGACTGTCCATAAGATCGTGGAAGACAAGGAAAGTCTGAGCTATTATTAAGTTGCGCAACTGCAAGGGAACTAGGTGAGCAAGCTACTCGGTGACACCCATGCCCAACTCTACCAGTATTGAACTTTCCACTGACAACAGAGGGGTCCCAAAAACTGAGAAGACTGTCGAACTTGGTCAATTACATGACGTCAAGTTCAACTCGTGTTGCCTCCTCTCCCTGTTAGTAATATAGGCTCTACGTGTTGGTGCCATCAAGGAGACGAGTTGGGAGGAATTGCTCTCAAATATGAGATAAAGGCCCTCTCATGCTCTTGTGTGGAGCAGAGCAGAGATTCCAGTATTCTGCTCCGAAGCAACCAAACGAACACTGAAGCTTAAGACGCCTGGTTCTACTAGCTTTGCCAAAACAATGCTCTCAACTGCGGGTCGAACTGCAGGTCTTCTCGCCATACCTCATCCAGAGGACACGGAGAGGAAGTGAGAGAGAGCTTGCCCATCTCCCATCTCTTGGCGGCAACAATTAAGATGCTGCACGGAGGGCTCTGGGCTATACTCGCAATTCCCTTCAAAATGGAGTGAGAGATCTCTACGCTTGGAATATGTGACTGGCGCTGAAGCACCCTTTGCCAGGAGAAAGTCATACACGTGTTTACTGCGATGAGAACTTCAAAAAGGTTAGGGTTTCAACTGGCCAAACTGATGAGATATGTGAAGAGTTTGGATTTGACCCGCTGGATAACAGTAAGAGAAACGTTTGCGTCACAGGGATCGTCTTCACCGGGAATGGGTCAACGCGAAGAAACGCGAGAGCCGAATAAATACGCCATCCTCTGGGCAGACAGTGATGTCTTCATTGATTTCTTTCGTTCATCGATGAGATTTCATCTCCAGTTATTAGGGCCTTCGGAAGGATTGAAAAGGGGCAGGACAGTCTTACAGGGAAATCATCTAGAGATTACGCATCGCGCAAGAGACACCCTTGCCGCAATCCGAAGTTTGGCTGCCATGGCACATATATTTGATATCCCCATGAGGGACCGACATCATTCATATATAGCTCAGTCGAGCTACCGAATGACCTTTATATCTGTCTCACTTGCTTGCCTTCATATCGTGCTTCTGTATTTCCGGATGCCATTGTAGAATACAGTTTGAAGGGCAAAAGATCAGAATAAATCCTCAGTGTGGGAGTAGCCGATCTCGAGCCCTCAACGCCGCTTTTAGAACAGTAAAAGACTTTCCCATCCCTATCTCTTTGACTTTGAAAGGGCCAGTGGATGCCGGTGGCAGGGGCCAAAAGCCACCGATGAAGTTCTTACTTGTAGTGATATGTATTCAAGACAAAAAGTAGTTTTCCTGTTAACAATACTAAACACAATAATAAGGAAATGATACATTATTCCGTAATCTTTAGCTTGATATTGTGTTTATTACTACCTGGTTAATTGTTTTAATATGGTATTAAGATTTGGTTGTAGGTGACGTTTTATGTAGTCGTTTGGGAGCTATTATACCGTGTTATACTTGGACGAGACAATCATACGCCTCACGGCCAGACCCACTGGCGCTTTCACAATCAAGGAGATCAGGTCGAAGCGTAGACAGCCCGCGAATTCGGACTCCAATATCCTTAACATCTTCTCTGTGCTAGTGCTCTGATGTGGTAACGGCACCGATGATAAACCAAGAGACATGTCGTTGCCCTGTCCGCATGTAATCAAGTCTAAGTCGCCCTGCTAGATTCAATTAGTACTATTCTTCCCAAGAAGAGCTTCCCAGGCGGAGGCAAATGCAGAATTGCTGGAGAGAAGTACCAGAAGTTGAGTGTGAAGATACCCATAAGTGTACGTGACGAGGGTCCTCAAGCAATCGTCAAGACCTATAAGCTCCGTCCATGCGAATACCACCAACCACTGGCTGGAGGGAAATATTCGTTGAATCTATCATTCTCCAACGATGAAGCTCTCCGTTTTTCTGAGTCGTATCGCTGAGCGTTGCTGGAGATTCTGAAATGAAGTCAAATCGTAGAAGATTTCCTTTCGAGGATGGTGAGAATAGACTGTTACGATCGTCTCGCTTTCTTTCAAGCGCATTCCGCAATTCGCGAACACAGTTGGTATATGCCTTGTCTCCCTCACGCAAGAGTCTCTCGAAGCCGTCCAAGGTGAAGCCTTGACAGGTGTGACGGTTGCTATTGCTGTAGATGAGGAAACTTGGTGCCTTGCTGCTGGGTGGTGGGAAGCTGAGGAAATTGGGATGAATATGAGGATGGGACGAGATTTTATAGGAGTTTGGGCTGGGTTGGGGGGTTTGGGGGGACCTGCCGTTTTGGTGGCAGGCACCTTCCTGCGCTTGTGACTGTGTTGTGCAAGTGCACGGCAGGAGTTTGTGTCGACTGGTTCTGCCTTTCGATTTTTACAGCAGGTTCGTTTTGCTTCAATTTTGGTGACAAAAATGAATTCCCAAGAATGTCCAAGGCGAAAGCTGTCTACTCAGTCTCCGTGCCTGCTCTAAGATTCCTTCCCCCCTTCTTTCCCCTGACAAGGGAGACAATAATTTTTGTCCATGAGATTGTCCAAGGACTTTCCAGCCGCTATAAAGAGCCAGCTCTTTTCAAATCTATGATTCTTACAATTCTTCATCCCCAAATACTTTTCCAGCCGCTACAAGAGTCCCTCGCCCAAAATGCCATCAACATATATACCACTCTGGAAGCAATTTGGTTTTAAGAGCATGGACGAGCTAAGGAGATTCTACTATTACATAAGAGCCAAGGAGATCGAGAAGCATGAACAAGAGACGAGGGAAAGAGATGAGCGTGAAGACGCAGATAGAAGGAAGAGAACAAGCGTGAGTGCCGCCATGAGCCCCCGGTATTCAGAGAACCCGTGGATGACCCATAGCTAACGGTTATCTCTGAAAGATGTCTTCCACAGCAGGCGAGACTGCCTCCGAGAAAGACGAAGGATCCTCCCAGGTGATGCCTGAGGAGGAGGAACAAGATGCGCCATCTAAAACCTAAAAGGCACCATGGAGTAGGTTCATGATCCAGGTGCAAGTGGCACCATAGCAGGCCGGCATCATGTGCTAATATTACATTAGATTCCGGCCTCATTCAGTAGGGAAAAGCTCTGGGATCCTTAGGTGGTCAAGCAAGGTAGATGAAGAAGTCCCATAGCAGTATCAATACATTATCGAGTTTGTCGTCATCATCGGCATACTCATCCACCAGCTTAGCCTTTCGGAATCCAAAGTGAAGATGGTCGTTTTTAAGGCATGAGATCATTTTCTCAGAGCCACTCTGAGCATTGACGCTCTATGAATGCACAGCAGTAAAATAGGGCCCCAAAGCCAGCATTGCCCCAGGCACAATAATCGGGCACTGAGTCAAAACACAATAATCATCAACTAAAACGTAATAACCATCAGTCAAAACCCAATAATCAAGCACTTTTGAAACACAATAATCGATCTATAAATACTCACCAACTCTCAGCTTGCCCATTTTCAATCTTTCCACCCAACCATTCATTAGGTTCCTCAGCAAGCATGTCCACCGCGCGCTTCGCCTACAAAGAACAAAATCTCAAAATCCCCGGCGTTGCACACATGCGCGGTTTCACACAGAACGAGTCCTTATTGCGATCCTCAATCGGTATTCCCCAAATCACCTCGAAGCAGCACATGTCTAATTTCGATCCAACGCCCCGGCATTTGATGCTCTGTTGGAAAGCACACCCTGATCTGTAAGAGCCATCTATTGCCTTCGACAAGGGATATGGAATTCTCGACTCCCAAGTCTACCCACAAGAGGTCAGACGCCTTCTGAGGACATTCAAAGAGCCCAAGTGGTCGGCAGCCAACGAGGGACCCTACTGCCTAGAGGCAGAGCATTCCGCACCAACAAGAACGGCTTTTGCGATGTAGCCGCGGTACAGATCGGACGGAGGTTCTCAACCTAGGGCCAGAAATACGGCCGCCCGTCCCAGTAATTTCTTGCGACGGGAATTGTTCAAGAGGCAGGCGTTTGGGCATTTGACCAAGGCGCAGCAGTACGCCGCATGTCCCGCCATTTTGAAGGCTCATGAAGGCTTCCCGTTAAATACATTAGCGGCAGATAAGATACAGCGGGTGTTTGAAATTTTCCTGGCCAAGAAACGCATGGATTTACAAACCAGTGTGGTGATCTATCGCGAGGCGTATTTGGAGAATTTCGAGTATCTACCCGCGGCGATGCTATTCTTGGAGGACAGAGACGGATTCATTGGCGACGATGTCGATGGGTAAGTCAGTGCTGTCATAGGAGCTCATGCCTGAGACAGAGGCTAAACTTCCATTTAGTCACCTCTATTTTACAGAAACAACAATATCCAGTTTCACTCAGGAGGAAAGTGAATCTTCTGAGGCAGAAAAGATACTCAACCACCCAGTTGGGAATGGCCAAGCCACGATTGGTATCATTCATAGCCCAAAAGCAGCCGTTTTAACAGCTGGTGGCTCTAATAACGACAACTTGTTCAACTTGAACCCGACAGATGAAAACTGTTTAATATGGTCTGGTTGTTTCTCACGACCAAATGCAGACTCTTCAATCATCAGACCTGGGGAAGCCAAGAGGGATGACTTTTCCACACAGATGACGAAAACGATCACACTTATGATCCCAAAAGAGGGGATGTTGAACTGGTTGATAAGGTGTTAGTCGAGGAATTTGCCGGTGATCAAAATAACGAGAGGATGGTTCATCGTACACGCCGGAAGACTCGGGCAGACGCTGGGTTTACGAAGCAATGGAAAGATAAGCTTCAGGCATTCCCAGATGTGGAGATCTTCTCACCTCGCGTCACAGCAATCATGGGCACTATGCGAAAAATCGTCAAAGATTACCCTGGAGAGCGGATCGCCGTTATGTCCTCGTCTATTCTCTTCCTTGACGTTATCCAGGAGGCTCTAGGACGCTCATCCAAGGTGGGAAGATGCACTCCGGTTTGAGGTTTCTGAATACAACGGAACCTTGAACATGAATCAGCGAGCTAAGACGATGGCCGACTTCAATGAAGCCGACGGCCAAACAAGAGCCCTACTTGCGAGTTCTGGCGTTGGAGGCACTGGCGTAAATATGCACGGCGCATCTCATTTGATTCTCGCAGCGCCAGTTTGGACGCCTGGCGAGAAAGAGCAAGCAAAGGGACGAGTGCGTCGGATTCCGCAGAAGCGTGAAGTGCATATATGGGAAGTCGTGGCTGATTCCTCGGCTGTTGATATATACATGCTGGAAAAGGTCGTTGAGAAGACCCGCGTCATCAGTACGATTGAAGCACATGTTGTTCGAAAGGACAACGAGGTGATCATACCAGCAAAGAAGCCGGATTCTCGTCTCCTGGGACACTTTCTCCTCAACGCGCACCAGCTGAAGGAGTTGGACCTCTCATGGACAAGCGACTGACATAAAACATGGCATGCCCAGAACCCCCAGCGTTGAATTACAACATAATATCAAAACAATTAACCCAGCAATAAACACAATATCGAGCTAAATATTGTAGAATAATTTATTATTCTCTTATTATTGTCTTTAATAAAGAATGAGGTCCCTGACTTGCGTGAAAAGAGCTTTAGTGTGCCGTATTATAATGTGTATTTCAGGAAAACGAAAAAGCGTGCAGTGAAGAATACATACACGCGTAGAAATAGGCGTAATTAGTTTTGCCTTGAAGAACCTGTTAATACGTGGTCTCTTCTCAAGATTACTATTATCGTGGCTTTCTCCTTTTGAATCGTGTGTCGTTCCATCATCTAAACTTCCCAGCCGGCCCAAAAAGTTCCAAAATCAGGCGTCATGGCGACTCAGAGTTCATTTGTGAAGATTTAATTTCATTCTGTGTCTTATGCATCATCTGTCTCAGCTGGTTCTCCCCGCCGTCGAAGAGAAAACAGGGGGGGATACCCGAGCAACTACAAATCGACAAGGTGATGCTATATTTGGCATCATGACACGATCAATACATCAAATGCTACCCGTTCATACATCTCTACCCTCATCAACAAGCCATATTCTTGTCAAAATCGAACATTTGACCGAGCCTGCGTCTCGCCTGGTTGACCCAGGCAACGACAAAAGCAATATCCCCTCCAAGGAGGAAGAACCTACAAGATGGCCAGAAGCACACCGAAAGTGCTGGCCACCAGAGATGGAAAACTGACCAGCTTGTTAATCCCGCGGCTTCCCAAGGTCAATACTAGCAATAGCAAGGAAGGCTTGATCAGGTCTACTGCCTTGGCAGGGCCTACTGAGGCTTAATAAAACACAGCTCGCTGCCTTGCTCAACTTCGGTACCAACCATGGTCTCAACATCCATGACTCCCTTGAAAAGGAGTCTTTAAGTGGCAACACGGCAATCAAGATCAAGAAGAACTACAACCGCTGTCCGAAATTCCTACTTGAGAAGTGCAAGTCGCTGCGAGACGGTAGCGACAACCGGCGTAATCTCAAGCTAGATGAGAACAACAGCCGAGATTGCCTAGGCTAACAACAGACATACAACTAGGGGAGGAGAGGAGGAAGATACATCGATTATCTAGAGCCACTACTCTTCGACAAATGCGACGTAGCAGTCATATATGAGAGCAAGATCCAACAAATCTTTAGCGATAGTTCATCCAAGCTTATCGTTGAACAGTTTAGTAGATCTCTCATGGACGAGGACAAGCTCAGACAAAGTATAAAAGAAAGCCTCTCAACCGGAGATATCACTTTGGGGGGGACGCGTCGTGTGTTGGACCATTTTGACGAATGTGATGACGAGGAGCTCGGAATGCTGAACAAAAGTTCCACCAACAAGGAACTCGAACGCCTGAGTCGCGAGAACAACCGACTTCACAAGGAGAACGAAAGACCCCCTAAGGAGATTAAACAACTCAGACAGGTCGATCACCGAGTGGCAGGGAGATAGACAGCTTGTGTCCCCCTCACAGAAACACTATTTGAAGGCGAGAGAGCGATACAAACACCTGGAGCTATCATGTCCTTGGTGAACGTGTAGAAGTCTAACCTATGGCCTAAAAAATACGACCACGGTGCATCATCCTTGACGATGGGCGCTGCACACCGGACCAGCTCTTGAAGTTTGACATCATCATCTGCAGCGAAGGGTTCTTCAAGCAACGCACAAAAGAAGCTGAAGGTATGAAGGTAAAGCATAATATATAAACAAGATTCAGTGTATTCTCTTTATAATTTATTATTTGTTCTCAATAATCTGATAATACTGGCCGCAGACTTAACAATAAGCAGTATAACATTTGAGTATCTCAAATTCAATGTCGCTCACTTGACCCCCAACCACCGTGGGTGCTTTCGATCTGTATACTTGGGTTTTCAGGTTCATTATGTGTCAGTGAAAGCATCACAGAGCTTTACTATGATTGAAAAGTTGATTGCTATGAACGAACCGAGGTTAGGTATATTATAATCCTATTGGTGCATGCTCATGGGGGTCCTAAAATCGAAAATAGCTACTTGGTGAACGCTAGAGTGTGAAAAGAGAAAAGTCAAACACAAACGCCAAAAACTCCATCATGCATTCATACATTTCACGTAGCATCAGATAATACCGAAAGTAGATTTTCCCCCGAATCATTTTAATGCCAGTCCATTTTATCGCCACGTACAGCGTTGCCCTCTCCTCGACTTCTGTAGGTATCGGTCGAGCTGGTGGTTGAAGGCGTCATGACAGAGGAACGACTCACTGGATATGCAGCAGGTCCGGCGTTTTCTGTTTCATGTTCTTTTTTATGATAGTGATGGTGGTGTTGAGCTTTCTCTGTTGGGGCATGCACTGCAGACCTGCTCGTTGAGTTGGTGACGATGACACTGAGGACGCACTCATCGAGATGCTCATAAAACTCCTGCGGTGAAGCAAACCCAATCTGACAGATCGAACATTTAGCACCCGAAGATGAATCGGGTCTACCACCAGACATTTTGAAGCCTTCTGTAGCGAAAAGCTTTCGGCTGTTTAGGGGAGCTTGCTCAACATGATGAGAAGTTGTGAGGTGCCTCTTGAAGACATCTGCACGGTTAAATGTTTTTTCATAAACTGTCCCAACATTGGGACAAAAGGGGCAAGTCATGGTTCCCTTGTAATGTGTCAAGGCGTGGCGGTTCTTGTCGTATTTGCGGGCAAATCCCTTCACGTGGTATTCACATGTATCAATCGGGCACTTCTCCGGCCTTTGCTCTTGGTGTGTGAGCATATGAGCTGCCATATCCTTGAAGACTCGACCACAGTCAGGATGGGGGCATTTATTCCGAGGATCCCTCCCAGATGAACGTGTTGGGCTATCTTGGAAACTGCCTTCTGTAACTGGCGATCCTTGATATCTTGATCCTGATGGCACTAAATGGATACGGGACGGGTCGTGGCTGGCCAACGCACCATGGGCATCGCTTGCTAATTTCGATTCCTGGTCATCCCCTCCGCTCGAAGTATCGTCATCTGGTGTTGCATCGGCGGGCTGTCGCACTTCCTGCATCCAGTCTTTCAGGAGACTCATTGGGGGCCAGTCGCCACTGGCTTTCCCGCCTCGGTTTGGGTTAAAATGGGCTCGTCTTAGATGCGCAGCGGCATTGTAATAGGCACCGTAATGCTTCTGGATTAAGCATGCCTTGCATTTGGAGAGCGGTATTGCAGGCTGTGGTGCAGTCAAGTCACGGACGTCAGGTTCTTTGCAAACCCATCGTTTGACCATTGCAGCATGCTTTGCATCTACGTGGCGCCTCAATTCGTGCTCGCCCCTGAATCCCTCAGGATACTCGTTGCATTTCGAGCAGTACACGCGGCGAACTGGGAGTTTAGGGTACGTTCTGAACTTTGGCAGTGGTTTCGGCGAAGCGAGGTGTCGGGGGTTGCGTGGCGATGTGGGTGAACCTCCCACCGTGTGCCGTCGAGATCTATTCGACTTTACTCGAGGGATATTCAAAGAATCTTCAGGGCGAGATGCCGAGGCCTGCTCTTCTTTCTCGACATTCGAGCCCATCATGATACCCGATGGATGCCACAAAACACCTGAATGTCCACTTTCCGGCTCAACCGTAGCGATCGGGGGCAGTTGGATCGTGACGCGTCTGCTAGCATCGACGGTCCGTTGCCGAATAAACCCGTTAAATACGGGGTCATCGGGCAAGCCATTCCCGAGCCTCATTAGAAAATCGAAACTCGACGAAATGCGTCTTGCTGGCCAACTATCCCACCTAATCACCCGTCTGGCGATGCCCAGCAATGAAAGCTCATCCGTAGACAGTTCATTTGATACAATATCCAAAGGCGAGGGGCCCGATGCATAAAAACAGTCCACAATGGCCTTGTAGGCGCCATTCATCGTGCGGAAAATGCCCTCAATAGGAGAGCCAATATGCTGTTGCAGACTATGTGGTGAAATCGTCGTCATGTCAACGAGTATTGTTCGTACAACACTAAATATGCAAAGTGAGTAAAACACAGAGAGCCAATCCTTCACAGACAGGCTATTTCCGGGCGCTATTGTCCGGTCGAGGGATTGGAGGTAGCGAAGCAAGCACTGGTAGATGATCTTCAAATGCTCATGCCCATTAGACTCTTCAGGGGGCGTCGCATCACGCTGACTTCCCCCCACACTGATCGCCGAATCAACGCGAGGAATATCGTATTGTGCCGTTTCACGCAACAGTAATTTGGCAAGGTAAAGAGAAGGATAGATCGCCTCCTCGGTGGTTCGGTTTGGAGAGAGAAATCCAGAGACCTTCAAAAGCTCCAACAAGTCATAGGCCGTGTCCTGGCAGTTTGAGCTGGATGCGAGGGCACACAGCACGGGCGGGGCTGATATGGACGTCCCTCGAGACAGATCTGCTGCGCTGCGTCCTACCTCCTGGTCTATCAGACCTGACCACCAAAAGTTGTCATGGAAATCGAGTTGCTGATCCACAGCTGCGATAGTGGCGGTGTCATAGATCCATCGTCTTTGTAAATACTCGTTGGTGTTGGTTCGATGCAGCAACGGCGATGCTACAGGAGTACCTGCGTTATGAGGTGACATTGGGCCTTTGGTGTGTTAATTATTGAGAGACGGGGGCGAGGGAGAGGTCATATTCGTACCTGACAAGAATATATCGGCAAACGATGCCAAGGGACCTCGATAACATCCCAGAGCTTTCCAGTGTTCCTCATGCTCTGATGCTGGGGGCTCCATACAATTCGAGCAAGGATGGCCCGCGTCACACTGGATTTCGTTAGTTGAAATACTTCACAATGAAAAAGGGGTAATCGGAATGTCCGTACTGTCTTGTGCAGAACCTTACACCGTAGGCAAGGCTCGGGGTTGCGCATGAGGTGAAGCTCGCCGATGGATTGTAAACGAGAATGGCCAACTCTGCTCCTCTTCATTGGCGGTAGTAGAGGATCGATGTCAGACTCGGCCGAGCCGCGTCTTGTTCCCGGCCGGCTGCTTGGGAAGGAAAAGCTTCCAAAAGGCTCGTGCCTTTCACCATACAACCCCTGTGTGTTGAGTGGAGGGAAATTGGCCATTGAAACCGGCTGTGGCAGGCGGAATGGCACCGTGCTGGTGAACGGCTCGGGCGAAGCAAGCTCCGGAAAGAGCTTCTCGGGCTCCATAGGCGGACTGCCATCGACAGAAAGACCAGAGTCTCTCTTGGGGGACTGGGATGAGTGGGTGCGTAGATGGTCGTCGCGGTCGGCCTGGGTAGGGAAACCATATATATAATGCATACACTGATCATTCCAGCACTTGTGAGAGGATAGGGATGGCAATGGTGTTTGAGATGGTGGGGTGTTCGGAGGAGTTGTCTCTCGGGCTGCTGAGGCGGCACGGATGATCGGATCGTGCAGTTCTAGGTGTTTATCAAGCCATAAGGCGAAGCCATTCGGGGCATCTTGACAAGAGAGCTTGAGCGCATTAACCAAGTCAATGGTAGCTATGATGCAGGAAATTAACAATTACAATCAAAGGAAATAGTTACGGGGTAGATTTTCTACACATACGATCTCGCAAGCAAGCAGCTTCAAGACACTCGCAACGATATTGTACAGCCCGGGCCTCTTCAATTTCGGAGAGTATTGGAATATAGGGGTCAATTCCTTTTGTGGAAGGGGGTAAATGTTAGCCAAGTTGAGCCAATAGCACGATTCAGAGCTCAGTAAAATAAAGCAAAAATAAAGCAAAAAAAGACCTGTGTGTGGGCGAGAAGGAGGGGGGAATTGCAAGTACATGTCGTACAGAAGTTTCATGACTTACCATGCTGGTTGCTGAAGTTTTGTACAACATTCTCGAGAATGGTGCATTTATGGCGGAGCATCTCAAGTTCTACCACGGGATCAAACCCCCGTTGATTTGTTAGCAAGGAGGCAAGCCTCACTTGGATGTCGGCCTGCTGGCTGAGCAGCTGTCGAATCTGAGATTCGAGATCCGGGTCGACCTCGGTGGCCGTGGTTGGGGTGGACCTGGACGCAGCATTGTTGGTGGTGTACAGAGTGCTTCCGGAGGTGTTTGTGATACTGCTGAGAGTCTGGTGGTGATACTGAGAGTGGACGGTTGAGAACGACGCGCCCGACGTGCCTGCCGAGGCAAAGCCTGGACCTGGACCTGGGGCAGGAGCTGGGCCTGCGCCTGCCGAAGCGGGGCTCGCTGTTGCCGTCGGGGTGAATTTAGGGGGCGACGAGGAAGGCTCCGACGGGCGAGTCGAGGATGTTTGGGAAGGCAGCCCGGGCGGCAACAGACCAGGCAGTTTGGGCAGAGGCAGTGTCAGCGGGGCGAACTCAGCCGTCTCCGGCACTCTGGGGGGTGCTTGTGGCGGCGATGGAGTGGTGGACGACGACGATGACGAGGCCGACGAGGACGAGGACCTGGTTGTGGTTGCGAACGAGAATGAGAACGGCGCCGCCACTCCGTGCGCAGGAGCAGCAACGTTTGGACCTGGGGCAAGCGCTTGGTCCGCTTGTGCCAGGCTCATGCTTCCCTGAGATAGCAGTTGGAAGCGCTGGTCGTTGACCATCCCGTTCCCAGCGGCACCTTGCTGCCAGCAGCGAGCTCCTCTGTTTCCTTTCCCGTCCCAGTTCCTCTCGCTCCGAGCAGTGTGATGTAAGTAAGTTAGTAGCTCTCTTTGGCTCTTCTGGTTCCCGCCCTTCCTAGATCCGGAGCTCTTCCTCCGACAAATCAATCAGAACAGTGAATAGACACCCGCGAATGGAGTTTCCCAATCCTCGGACCAGCGAGATGCTCTTGATGTCCTCTCCAGCCACCTGTATAATCGGTGGATTCAGTGTTGTGTCCGGTGATGAGCTGGAAATCGCTTCTGTTATCAAAACTAGCGAGTATAAGAAAAATGCCGCCGACAACGTCGCCTGCAGCGATAGACGGTGGTCAAAGAAGATGAAAGTGTTGATGCACGCCTGGGTAAGACAGATCCGTCATGTCAAACCTCTACAGTATCCAGATACGTCAGGCGGCTCAGAACCTGATTCAGGGCGTGATCCCGACGCCTGTAAAAGCCACAAGGCCGTGGCCATCTGGCAGTTCCGGACTGCCGGAACTCACTCAGTATCGGAGGAAGCTGGGTGAGCAAACGAGAGATGTCAAAGGGGACATGTGACTGTTTGGGCCGCGACACAAAGAAAAGGATATATATACGAATGGGAAGGGTGGGAAGTTGGCTATAGTAAAACAAGAGAGAAGGGAAGAAGCAGGAAAAATAAGATCGGAGGCGGGAAACTGACGGTTGGGCTTCGGCCGAGATGGGCTATATCTATCAACCGCACAGGCTGGCAGTCTCCCTCGCGCTCTCGAGCATCCCACGTTTTGGGCTGGAGTCTGCTCCGAACCCTGGCGTCGTCTGACGGCTCTCTATGGATTGTTTGTATGGTGCTTCGGCAGCGACCATACTCAGGACGGTTGATTGTTCGCCTCCATGATCCAGGAAGAGCCAGGGCACGGATCTCAGACCCAAGCTGCAGGCCTGGAAAGTCGCCTCCTCCTCTACGCAGCCCAGTTTCGCTTCTGGAACCCGACCAGCATGGGCCGTTAAGCACCCACCAGGGGAGGTAACGTAAGGCGCGGTTGAGGCGAGAGCAGATACATCCCCCCAACAGCAGCGACATGCCGCAGTACATGGCTGCTTACAACTTTACTCGGACATCGTGGGTCTCGTGTGTAGACGCGGTGGGCCTGGGCGAGTACCATCGCCAATCCCACGCTACACTCAAGGTTCCTTCTTGGCCTGGGAGGGGGGAGGGGAGCCGTGCGTGGGCCAGTCACATTTGAACCGTTGCCAGGCGGGTCAATCAATCTTCATCTCATTCTCCCCTCCGCCGCGCTCACAGTCCGGGAGTGGGGACGGTTGCAGCTCCCGTCCATGACTGGACAGCAGCCTGCCTGTGGCATGCAAGTGTGGACATGCATGCATGAGCCTGGTTTCGCACGTAATGGTAAGTGATAGGTAAGGTGAGGCAGGTTGGCTTGGTTCAATCCAATCCAATCCTTTGCTCAGGACCGACCTAATTGATCCATTTCGACCACCCGCAGGACACATGGGAACTTTGGCGGGCAAAGAGGGTGAGCATTACCCTACCCCGGTTGGGTACATGGATCGCCAGCGAGAGTGGGCATGCCATGCCTAATTCCTTACACCATCTCGACGGCTTCTTTCTCGCGAGTTGGTTCTTACATGGCACTGCATTAGCAGATGGCAGGCAGTGCCCTCGTAGTGCCCTCGTGCAATGGTAGGTAGTCACGGCTGCGTGCACACCCTCCGGTTCATGACAGACAGACAGAACCAGCCAGACTCGCATGCCACACGACCATTTCTGGATGCAGCTACCTACCTAAGCGTATGCTATCAGTCGCTTGCATGCAGCGGTAAGATATAGATGCCCTTGCCCCCCGACCATTGGCGGCAGCTCGTTTCAAGATGAGCCGGCCCTCTCCCACGCGTAAGAAAGCACACAGCAGTTCCAGCACCGCTCGCTGTGTAACAACCACCCCCGGAGCATCGGGTGTTTGGCCTGGCACAAAGCACAACTCTGTGGAGCCCTGCCTGACTGGTGGTAGCCGTTGCCCGCCATTTTCGTTCGTTGCGTGCACTTTCAAAGGGTCATCAAGCAGGACGAAGCCTCCCCTGCCCCTCCGACAGCCGTTTCTTGTGCTTCTCGGGCTATTATACACTCGGCACAACTGGTGTGCACAAGACTACCATCCACTTGCTTAGCTAGGTCACAGGCAAAGCAATCGAGGGGGGTGGGGGGGGGCTTTGATAGCTTCAATCCCCAGCGTGCACAGAATCGAAGAAATGGAAAAAAAACATGCTATTTCTCACAAACCCCTCTCCTCCATGGGGCGAACTGAACAGTGGCGGCGTTTGTGTTGATCCCCATGCAATAGAAGCATGCCGCCCCGTGTGCAGATGGAAAACAATCCAGCCCAGCAACAAATTGAGCCCAGAAACCACATACCCAGTGCAATGGGACGGAGCAGCGTTATCGGGCCCGCCGCGCGTTTGCACCCTGCACCTCGCCAGCAGCCTCTCCCACTGAGGCGGGCTAGATCTGAAAAGGCAAATGGTGTGAGGCAGGGCGAGACAATCCTCAGGGAACGGCTTTTTTCCCACTGGCGTAAGACGTTGGTGTTTCATCCACCTCTCCCCCAACCAAAACGCGCCCCGTTCCGTCTGCACAAGGACCCGACGCGCTCTTCAGCTCGCCTGGGACCCCGAGCTTCAAGCCCGCCAGTCCGGCATCGCCGCCCACCGCACCCACCAGATCAGATCAGATCAGACCAGGGCGATATCTGAGTGAGTGCTAGGTAATACGTATGCATTTCGCTGGTTCTTTCTGTCTCGTCTTCTGCCATGAATCTCTCGTACCGCGGCTGGAAGTGCCTCGCTTGACAAAGGAATGACCAACTCTTTGGCAACACTGCTGCATCTCCGAGCCATTCCGTCAAGGAAAAGGATACAGCTAGAAATGTCTCCCACCCGCTCTCTTGGCCAGGTTTCAACACGAAGGAAGCTCGGCCAAAATGGTGTGCCTAGACATTCTGCTGCCTGTTTGTCCAAATAGCTCTCAGACAGTCCTCATACACAAGTTCGCAACTTGGCCACATAGTGCTATTATATTTGTTCGTCTATTATTCATGCATTATGTACTACCAGTTGTCTAGCTCTGTTTCCGTGCGGGCCTTTGTGAAAGAACATCCCAAGACAGCAAGAACCAAGCTGTTCAACAGATAAGAAATGGGAAGATGGTGTCGCAAAACATAGCTATGGAAGGAATTACAAGAATAATATGCCAATATGTCTTTGATAGAGAATAGAAGTGAACAAGTGGAAATGCACATGCTTATGTCTCTGCTTTTCTCCATTTTGAAGTTCGAGAAGCTGAAAGGGGGAGAGAGGCAGCAGCTTGGTCGTGTTGAATGACCAGGGCCAAACTCCAATAAGGAAAACTGCAGGTCTGCGGTCTCCTAGTTCTTCAAAGCAGTTTGGGCTTTCGGCAGTAGTCCGGTGGCGTCAAGATGCATCTTACCATCTGCTGCTCCCAGCTTTCGATGACGAAGGCAGAAAACTCTCGGAACACCAAATGCGCCATACTGCGCCCGTCTCTCTTCCTTAGCCCTGGAATCCTCGCTTTTAGGCGAGAAAGAGAAAGGAGGCTTCTCCACCCACTACCGGAGCCTCAATTCCCCCATGGAAACTGAACCGCGCGGTTGGGTTCGTTGCCTTGGGCTAGGGGGCCCTGTATATTTTGCCCCTCCCCGAAAACTAAAGCATCAACTCCTTCGCCAAGGTGAACTATTCGTTACGCCACCACGTTCGTTCTCTCAATGGCATTTCTTGACCAGCCGCTTTTCTGCTTCCGTCTTCCTCCGCCTTAAACGCCCAATACTCGCCAAGACGCAGTTCCGAATAGGAGGCGTAGTCGAAGTCGATCTCAGAAATCATGGCTTGTATGCACGACCAGATGCCCCAATAAAAGCCGGGTACGCCGCGGAAGATGTCTACCTCCTTTTCTAATCTGCGTGCCTGCTCCTCCAAGTCAATATCTCCCTCTCCACAAAGTTCCCGGTGGACCTTGACGTATTCCCGAATGAACAGGCGGCGCTGAGAGACTGTGGGCACAGAGTTGTAGTCACACTCATACCCAACCCATTCAGCAAAGTGGTTGGCAACGTCGAATGCTGCAGGTGAAGGTGTAGCGTACTCGTAATCGATGAAGCTCACCACTGCAGGCTCACCGTTCTTATGATCATGCATAATGACGTTGGCGCATAACAGATCACAGTGGGCAAACACCAACTACACAGTTTTATACGATTAGCCATCCATACTGTGACTCTTCGGGAAGATGGGATGTGAATTGGCCCCTCTCCCCCAATTCACTTTTGTCCTGCTTCCTTGGGGGATAAAAGGGAGGAAGGGTTGAGGGGGTGTGTCGAGATTAGGATCGTCATACCCCATTGTCGCCAGGTTCATGCCTTTGGCTGAGTTTCTCGATGAGCTCGTTCAGTTCTTTCTGTAGCAAAGTTTGCCTTTCACGCTCCTGTGGAGTTTCTGTTGGAAGAGCCAGAATCCACTTCTGCATTGTAGTCCACAAATTGGGGATTGGTTTCCCTGATGCCGCCTTGGCGATGAGAGCCTCACTCTCACTGGGCTTGCTTCCATGCCCGTTGACCTTCCCGTTTGTTCGGGGTGCATCATAGAGGCAAGGGACCGTAGCATGCCATTCGGCTAGCCTCCGAGCGATAGCTGCCGTAATATGAGGCTTCTGGAGGTCCTGTGGTTGGGCCGGCGTGCCAGCGGTGAAGCGGTAGAGCATTCCATTTTCAAACCGTGCAAGCAGCTCAGGAGCCAGATTGTGCTTCATAAGCAACTCGTGGTTAGAGGCCTCGCGCTCGCGGTCAATCAGAATATCGGTTTTGTTACCATAGGCACGGAGAAGAATGGCTTCTTGATCAATCTCTGCCTCTGAGAGACCTGGGCGACGGTTGATCGCTTTGAGCAGCGTGTTGGTGATGCCATCAGTGAAGCGTTCGAACTCGAGCCGGGAGTCGCCTTGGCCCCATTCTGGTATCAGGGTCAGAACCAGTTTCGATGCCGTAGCCTGCGAGTCATGGTTGTCGTATCTAAGGGGGAGATAGGGGATCTTCCCCAGGTCATTATGGGTGATTGCAGCCGGTGACATGATGTTGGGTGAGCTATGAAACCGACAATAATAGATTACGGGACAAGTCGATGTGCACAGCTTCTAAGAGAGTGTGAACAGACACAGTGTGGACGGAGAATGAGGAGAATGAAGAAGCACAGGTGATGCCTAGAAGCGCGTGATCGCCTAGGGAGCAGTCATTTCCAAAGGGTGGGAAATGGTGAAGGAAGTCCTTTTTTAAAGGGG
The DNA here is from genome assembly GCA_902141235.2 of Clonostachys solani. Classification (NCBI taxonomy): domain Eukaryota; kingdom Fungi; phylum Ascomycota; class Sordariomycetes; order Hypocreales; family Bionectriaceae; genus Clonostachys; species Clonostachys solani. Next base: position 247,615 of record CABFOC020000034.1, read on the forward strand.
GCAGGGATTATCACTTGGTTGTTGGCTGCTGGCTTGAAGATGCGTAGATTTGGGGGGAAAGAAGAACGGGGGGAGTGGGAAGAAAACCACAGTCGCCAGGGTCCGCAATTCGATCAAGCCAAGGAAGGAGCTGTTGAGTGCTTGGAAAGAGACAGGTATCCAAGCCGGAAAGTAGAGAGTGGGTGAACGGCTAAGTGGGTGAGAGAGAAAAAAAGCACACGACCTGTTTCCTACTAGGAAATAAAAGGACTGGATGATGTACTGGAGGGGAGTCTAGAAACGGGGAAAATATGGATGATAGAATTGGTTTGATAAATTAATGTTGAAGGCGAGATGAGACGAGGGCTTTCTCAGCAAAGAACGGACCAATCATGGCGGTACAAATCCTGGGGGGCAAAATGGGAACACGACCATGTACAGTGCCTAAGTCAAGCCGGCAGTAAATATCTGCTCTTACGTGTCGTGTCGCTCCTCCTTGGTCTTGGTTTGCCTCCATTCTGGTGCACCCGTGCGTCCAAAAGGGGAGGAAAAAACCACACAATCACATGCAGATACCCAGCCAACGCCCTGAATAATCTCATCCCAGCCTGCCGAACTCCGTGGGCACATGCACATCCGCCTCAGGGACGACAAGCGGCTTTTCTGTAATTTTTTTAATTGGGCTCAGCCAGCGATCCCGCCCAGCTAGCATGTCTAGGAGGTTTAGGAGGTCGGATCGCCTAATTGATGTCCCTTCATTGCACCTATCTGCCCTGTCGACCCCATCCACCCTAGCTAGGGCCTTACCTTAGGGGTCTGTCGTTCTGTCCAGGGCTGAGGTAGTGCTAAACCCACCTGGGCGGTACTTTTACGCCGGTAGTCGAGGCTGGAGACAGACCGCTGCGCGTAGATGCACGCGCCGTTGCTCTTCTATTAATATTGCCAATTACCCAGAGGCAGGACCTAGGCCTTGCACTGTACGCAGAGTTAGGTCCAGGGGTATTTTCACAGTCCACTCCATTATTGATAACGGGTAATGCTAGATAGAGGATAGGGGACCACGCGAACCGAGCAACGACTCAGCTAGCAGCTCTCTAGTGGGAAATCGCCTCCGGTAATCCAGCCGTCCTCCTAAGTCGACAATGGTTCCACACGGGTGGATAAGAGAGGCAGGAATGCAGGTCGGCATGCATCGGTTTGTGGACGCTGACGACACATTGCTGGTGATGGTGTGAAGCATCCAAACCCCTCGTTCCCAAAACAGCTAAGAGCTACCCTGCAGCGTGGGATCATGACTCCATTTGATATCGGAGCCAATGACGCTCTGAACCTGATGGGCAGCTGCCCACCAACTTGATATCCCTCGGCCCTGGTTCCGTTGGGGAGGCCCATCGGCCGAGATGGAACGTTGAGCTTCAAGTCTCAGAAACCTGCTCTGATAATTCTTATAATATTCTTACCCTCGGGGTTCACAAACGGCATGCCCTGCACCACGGGAACAATGTCGCTGCAACAGGCCTAGGGTAGCCCACCCAACTTAGCATAGGCCCTTGCTCGTCTTTTCGTGAGGCCCAGCCGGATCCTCCATGTCGCGATTCAACAACAATTCAGTGCCTATCAACCACACACACCTGCCTAGGGATACGCCATCGAGGACTGAAAGAATAAGGTTATCCCCCCAATCGCCCACCCACATCTGAATTCTTATTGCCTGGATCCAGCCCTCCGGTCCCCCACTCTCAACTGTAATCATCAGCACGTGGGGAACGACGGGCTGTCCAACAACTATCTCTCCTCCAAGCACATGCGCCATACCATGCGGTCAGATATCTCATCGCCATGTCTTCTGTCAACAGCGACAACTTCCTGGCCGTCGCGCTTGTCATAAACCGTTCTCGTGATGGTCCCGCCTTTGTCTTCCACTATCCAGAGCTGGTGCAGCCTGCATCCAATGCCACCGAGCAGCCTGATCCAAATGAATTGGAGGACATTCTTCTCGAGAGACTGTCACAGCCGGCGGACCGCGACGGCTTAGCTGGTACTGACAGTGACGATTTGCCTCCCAGGTATTGGAAACATGATGAGCATATCATGACCGAGTCTGGCTCCCAAATTGTCCCCTGGGAGCATGTCGCGGGTTTCCCTGCGCGGGATCTAGCCAGCATTTTAACACCAGCTCGAGCTTACCACAAGACCCAGTTCCAGCTCTCCCTTGATCCTCTCTACTGCGTGTCATATCCTGTCCATGTACCTGAAAATGGTAAGTGGAAAAAGGCCAAGAAGGTCGATAAAGATGGCGGCAGCTCCAAAGCTACCAATGAGCGAACAGCTCCCCAAGAGCCAGAGAGCGCGCCCAGTAAGCCCGAGGAGGCTCCCAAGGACAAAGACGGGAAGAGTGCCAAAGATGAATCAGATGAGGAGAAACGCAGCTCCATGACCATGTTCAATCTAGTATTCATCCTTCAACCTAGAAAGCATGATGTCAAGGGCCTTGTTGATACCCTTTACTCCAACATTGTAAAGAAAGCCAACAAAGCATACATGTATAGCCAGCAGCACAGTGATTTTGTTTGGAAGGAATCCAAACGTATCCTCGCCGCCAAGGAGAAAGCCCGTGAGGAACGTAAGTTTTGTTGTGCCACCCACTGCCTCGCATGCTCGCGAAACACGGAGGGCTGACGTTCAACAACAGAGAAAAAGATGAGCGTTCTTTGGAAAGAAATCCTCCACAGCTCATCCCTGGCGGCATCTATGCACGACATCTACGAGGCAGTCTCTCAGAACAGAATTGCCGCCCTCCACCTCGATACCGCCGACGGGGTTTTGACCCCTTCCTTCCAGATCCCCATCCCATTCTATGTGCCTGACATCCCCCAAGATACCGATCAGGATCAACGGGGGCTTTGGCTAACATCAGCCAACGCTTTCCTGAGCCAAGATGCGCTTGAGGAACCGGGGTTTCTGGACCGTAACTTCGCACTGCTTCTCATGGACGACGAGAAGAAGATTATTTCAGAACTCCAGGCCGATCCGGATATGACAACGGTGTCTATGGTCGAGTTTGTTCGCTTGTCGAAGCCCACAATGTCGTATGTACCCTTTTAACTTGTCCAAGCACTCATGATAGGCAACCTGCCTGACGACTGACAATTCGAATGTCTAGTTTCTATCAAGTTGCACAGAGCAATGTCTTGACCCTCAATCAAGTTCGCGAATATGCTCAACACTTCATTTTCTGGCGCCGCGCTATCGCCATCCCACCACTCCATGCTCGAGACGTCTATATTGTTTCGCCAAACTGCGACCCTCGCCGCCTACCCCATGATAGCATCGAGTGGCAGCGTCTCTTCCCCGTTGCCCCCCCGTTGCCCAATTTCCTCAGCGAGCTCTCACAGAGCCCCCGGCCATACAAGCACTTCTCTCCCAGCAAGGCCCATCGCCCTTCATTCCTCCTCATGCTGGCGTGGCTCATGCGCCGTGGCTGGGTCACCCAGCTATGCACCTTTGCCTACGTCATAGTCTGGCCAGAGATTATATACGAGGTCGATTACGAGATGGAAGCTGAGGAACTAGCCGCGGCCCGCGAGAAAGCCGCTTCCGAGGCGGCTGAACACGAGGACTCATCACATCACCAACGCCGCCACTCCAGGGACCAAGTCCCCACCACCCCGTTGTCGGCCGAACCTGTCTCAGAAGCCAGCTCGCCCACCACAGCCACCGACTCTCAGCCCCCGACGACCGCCGAACACGCGGCTGAAAAGGCACGTCTCGAACGCATCGCAGCCAAGGCGCACCACGAGGCCACAGAAAAAGCCATTGCGCACGGCCGCAAGTTTGTCCCAATTGCCACTGCCCACCCGTCACTCAACGATGCCCTGCACCTCAAGGGCATCACGCCTCACATTATCCTTGATTCCAAGAAAGCCACGGGGCTGGAGTCCCGCTATTTATCTGCCATATCCTCGCGGTTCAAGGACGAAAAGCTCAAGGGCGCGTGGCAGACTTTCTGTAGACACTTTGATGGGAGATGTGCTTTGGAGAGGATCGCGTTGCAGGAGGACATGAAGCGAAAAGAGGCCTGGAACCAGCTCACGGCAATGACTGAGTATCTACTGTGTACAAGACACTGGTAACGACAATCACCTAGTAGGCGTGCGATATTTCCCACCATACGAAGGTCTTATTTGATCGACTATATTGACCACGCAACTACAATGGATATTATCTATCAACAACACAATCATGGCCTGTGGCCGTAAATAGACCTAGGTAACTCTATCAAAGTTAGAAATCATACAATACTTGAATAGTTTCTTCTCCGCCAGTGGTTTAATTATCTGAACCTAGCTCTTGTTGCACATATAGGCCAAACGCAGTAGTGCAGTCTGATTATATCATCCCGAAACAATATATATAGATAATATTCAGTATATTATCTCATTTGAATTTATTACTAACCCTCAATAACTTGAAAACACGAGTCACAAACTCCACAATAAGCGGTGTAATGTTTGAGTGTCTCAAATTTAATGCCACCCACTTGGGAGTCTACGAGTAAATGCCTGGATGATGCTTAGTATCTCCTTTCAGATTGTATCTATGGAGGAAGAAGCTGTCATTGTATTATGTAGGTGAGGATGCTCTCGCTAGGACAGTCCGTTAGCTGGATCACAGTTAAGAGCAGAGGCAACCTGGTTAAGAAAACAGTATGTTCGGAAGAGATCATTGTGTATATTGAGTGGCAAGCTGCAAAGTTTTCTGAGATTGTGTTCTGAGCCTGACAATCTGTGGCTGCTGCTGGTCATTCCCTTAACCATCCCACAAGCCGCTTGTGCCTCGTAGATATTAAGCACTATCAGACATAGATCGCTTCTATACACAAATTTCACCAATGCTGGTTCTATAGGAAGATAAGACAAATGTTCGGATATTGATCGGGACCTCCAGTGAGGTCCGCACTAACTAGGAGAAAACCGTGATAATAATCAGAAGAATACCAATGCAAGAACGAAAAGATGCCAGAACGCGACGACAAACCCAATCGTATGTATAAACAACTCCGATCACTCCCACACCGAGGAATAGACTAAAAAACACAAACTAGAATAACTTGATAAACTCGAAGGACCGCAAAAGCAGACCGCAGAGCTGAAGCAAGAAAAAGAGAAATAGGAAAGAAAGAAAAAAACCATGGCTCTCTCCCCTAATAAGAGCCTCGAGGTATCGCCGAGGGGAAAGAAAAAAAAGATAACATATGAATGAGAAAAATAAGAAAAGGGACTGGCCCTAGCGGACGTGTGAGTACAGGCGCGCTGAAAGACCATGCCTTGACATGTGTATTAAACCGATACTAAGATGCTCGATGCTTCCATCTTGATACTCGACCCATCATCATCTGAAGCTTGATTGTAAACGAGACCAAACGCCTGGAAAGAAGTGACAGCCGATCCCAGAAACAGTGCAAAAGTTGTTGAGATGAACCCGAAAGCCTCAAAACGAGTAATGTATCGGTAGATAATAAAATAAAATAAAACACCGGAATGAGATGACGCAAATCTAATGCCAAAATAGTGATACGACGGAAGGGCTATTGAGTCAAATCCATATCGTACTCGTCATCACCCTTGAAGTTGAGATTGCCGCTACCATCATCATCAGGGTCGTGCCAGAATTGATTCGTATCTCCAAGGTCCCCAGGGAGACCGGAGCCATTGTTATCTGGTGGTGTAATACCAAGAGAATCCAAACCGCCTTCACCGGCTGGGTTGCCCCTGTAGTCGGTGTGGTGAGGTACGCGAAGGCCAGAACCTGCAGTGCGAGAGTATGAGAAGGTACCAGCCTCGTTCTTGTTGATAGCGTCTATTAGTTCAGACTGCATACGACGCTCATCCTCCGTGACCTCAAAGGGAAATTGGCCGCCAAGTTCAGCAATCGTATTCATAAGCTCCTCATGCTGTTGAAGCTTGAGATGGAGCATCCACATGAGATCACGAGTCCAGCTAACAGAGCCGTTGAGGATATCGCCCTTGTTTGGGCCCTTGTCTTTCTCTTCGATTGGCAGCCCTGTAGTAATATTACCAGCGTTCCCACCGGCTGCCCTCCGTGCGCCGGGACCAGCCAGTCCAGACGTGGCCTGGGAGGGACTTGAAATGCCAGTGAGAGTGGGTGACAGTGGTGTTCCGTTCTGGATGAGCTTTCTGATCTTCTCATCTTCGAGGCGATGCGTTGGGACGAGTCTGCTGAGATCCTGGATCCTCTCATTGATATTATCGCGACGCCTCCGCTCTACTAGATTATGGGATTCCCTTCTGCGCTTTCTCTTAGCCTCCTGAGAGGACATGGCGTTGTTATTCGTGCCGAGCTTTGCAGGCATCGAAGTGCCTCCCTTTGTCATGACCTCGTCGATGGGAGGGACCATAGCTTGCTGTTGCATAGGAGACGAGAAGCCCGAGTTGTATGAAGCAGGGTAACTGCCGGTTGGGGTCTGAAGCCACTGCCCCGAGGGTGATTTCTCATGGTTGCCCACGGTCCGGATGGACTGCGGACCGAAGTTGGGAGATTCATGGGATCCAAGGGACATGGCGTGCATGGCATTTGTCTTGGGAGTCATGGGGCTGCGCGGATTGGAAGCTTTCCGCTGCATCTGCTGTGACATGCGTGCTCTGGCACTAGTGTTCATGTAGTTTTGGTCATTTCCATCTGGTCCCATATCACCGACGTTCAGAGGGGAACCGGAGTATGACAGAGGAGAGTGCAGGGAGGTCCCAAGCGAGGTGCTATTTTGCACGGGGCGGAAATTCGAATGAAAACCAGTTGTGTATGGGCTCGGGATGGGGTCACCGTCTGGTGTGCTGGAGAACCCGTTGACTTGGTTCGCGTCCAACCGCAATCCAGACCGATGGGCCTGATAGGCGTCCTGGGAAAAGCCCATGTTCATGTTTGTGAACTCTGGTCCATTAGACTGCAAACCGTGAGGACGGTCGGCACCAAGGCCATCTAGCAGATCCTCGTCGTCAATCAGAGCGGAGCCAGTTGCGAAGGCATTTGAGCCACCTCCGGAATTCGAGTGAGAGTTGAAGTTATCATTGTTGAATGCATGGGAGTAGCCGCCGCCCATTGCGAGGTCGTTGGGGTCAATACTGCCCCCGTTCTGGGTAGAGCCAAAGGCTCCGAAGGTTGTGTGTTGGGCCATCTTGAACCCAGTCAGGTGTTATCTGGCGGAACGAGTGGGTGTGTTCGTATTTGGGCGAAAGCAACGGCCGAGATCACTTTGTGTTTCGCAGACAGGTGTATAGCCGAAAGATCGTACACCTAAGGGTCTTGAGAGACTTTGTTAGTTGAATCCTGTGCGACATTCCAATATATTGGCGAGGTGAAAGAGGCGGTGCATCGCAGAGACGGCCCCTCCAATGGAAATCCGGCACAGTGCGGGTGCAATTCGGATCTCAAGGGAGGGACGCAGCGAAGGGTAAGCCGGGCTAAAACAATGACAAAACATACCTGAACGTAATGCGCTGTCAGGGGAAACGAAACGAGTCGTCTTTCTTGTCCATCAACCTGATCTCGCGATGTGTTGTGACAAAGAGGAAGAGATGACTGCGAGTGCGACGTCGGAGGGGTAAGTTTATTGTCGTCGCAAGGCTCGGTTGGGGTGGTGGTCGTTGGTTGTGCGGGAATGGGTGCGCTCAGGTAATAGGCCTGCTGTCCGGCACCTAATCTTGAAGAGTGACTGGGGGGAGCTTGGGAGCCGAGTCGATCCAAGCAAATGAATAACTGAGGGTGAGGGGGGAGCCTGTGGTGGGCTGCGAGCAGATGTCCAGGTTAAGGGGTGGTGGAAGGAGGTTGAGTGTGCGTCGTCTTTAGGTATTAATTATTTGTTAGTCGGCGATCCGAAGCCAAGCCTGACTATTGGAGGGGGAACTGGGCAAGTTGTATGCAACGTAGAGATGGGTCTTGGGTCTGGGGGAGGGAGGAGGGTCTCTGTCAGACGCCAGCCAGGGTATGGAAGCGTAAAGTACGGTAGGTAGGAAAGAAGAGGAATTGCAGGGTCCAATCAACAGCCGGGAACTCACCAGAGAAATGTGCGCCCTTGAGCAGGAAGGTGTGCAGCACTGGATGCGCAAAATAACAGAAAGGAGACAAAAAACGACAGGTCAACTATAGGGGAGCTGAGGTCGCCCGCACACACACACACTCTGTGTTGCGAGGTAGCCGCTGGCCGAGGATGAGCTGCCCGGTTGATAATAAATGATGTGAATTATGTGGAGAGAATGATGGACAAAGGCGGTGACGGCGTGCTCGCCACTAACAAGACGCACTGATACCGTCTGGAGAGGTTTGTCGAGTCCAGCTGGAATGGTGGAGAAGAGGGTTTCAGGCGCTTTGGTCTGGGCCTCGTGGTGGTTTGGAGAGAATGCAGGAGTAAGCGAGGTTGGAGGCTATGCTGCTTGATCGAGAACTCGAGTGTCTTAATACGGATGAGATATTGATTCTGCCCTGGGCTTTTCATGGAGGGAGCAAAGCAGCCGTGGTTGGTTGGTGAGAAGGTTTGCCGGAAAGTGCCTTTGCTGTACTGGACAGTTAAAACACGGACACTCTTGAGAGGCTGCCTGGGCGGGCCCCATTCGGGTTGGCTTGGGGCCAGGAAGGCGGGGTGAAGGGAGGGACCAACCTGCTACAGCTAAGGTACCTGCGAGGTGAGGTGGGTTGAGGGTTGACCAGAGGTACAAGTACTGATACCTGCCGGGAGCTGAGGTGTGGTACCCTGACAACTGATGCGGGCAGTGATGTAATCAGGCCCTACCCACTTGTCTAGCGCAACCGCAATAGTTGCCCGTATTAACCCTAGGTGAGGTATGTATATATGTATATTTGGAAGACGACGGCTGAGAGAGCCACGGACGGTGTGGCGTTGTGGATTTCGGACGCGAGGTAGCACAGCTAGGTATTCCAGACACTGGCCGGTAAGAGCGGGTGAGAAATACTCAAGATCAAGTCAGGTCAGGTAAGCTGTCATCTAGTTGTGCAGATGATAACAACGTATCCTCCTAGGCACTAATTTAGTCGCAGTCTGTGAGTAAGCGCGTAGGCAAGATGCGATGGCAGGGCGTTGGTCTGAGGTGTTGACATGCAGCGGCATGCATCAATCAAGAAAGGGGCAAGTATACGAACGCTCTTCGGGCGGGATACATGGCGGTGCATCCAATTTATACCTGCCTCTGCTGCCGCTGCATGCTGCCACAATTGTCGTGGGTAGCGGAGGCTTTGCTGCATCATCTGTTCTGCCCAAGCTCTGTGTGTACTTGTAGCTCGTCTTCTGACTCCTCTCTATCTGAGCAATGACGGCCCCATTTGAAAGGCTCACACCTCACATCCATCTAGGAGAAGGAGGGTGTGCATCTTCCTGAACGTGACTACGGTTCTAAGACACACCAAGCCTGGTGGTGGATTTCATGACCATCGGCCACAGCCCAAGGCCCAGCCTGGTCCCAGGAGAACCAGGCTGGATCGTGCATCTTCAGCTAGTATCGGCGTGGAGGCAGATATGGATCATGTCTTCTTCCACTTCCCGCGCGGAAAACGGGTCATGGGAGAGGCCCGCGACTGGGCTATGAAGGACACCTTCATCAGCCTTGAGCCACGCGGCCGTACACTTTGACCACTCATTTGCGCAGCTGGCAGCAACGCGCACCCGCTGCCTAATCCTCTCGATCCGGCTGGCTGCCTCGTCCTTTGCTACCCTCCAAGTGAGGTAGGTATCTCTTAGCCTCGCATGATGATGCGACCTACTACCGCCTACCCATGGACGCTACTACGTTGTAAATAAACTGACCTCTGCTCGACCAGGATGGCGTCGCGGCCCAGACCTTGGTGGGCACCATTTGGGCCAGGATCGCCCAGCGACGGCAGGGAATGCGCCCATCATCATGCAGATTGTACTGCAGCCAAGCAAGGACAGGAGCTCTATATCGTAGTCTGCCGGCTCCGAACCTCCGAACTGCTGTGAAGCTCCCACAGTGGGGGTGAGCTTGCACCGTGAAGCGCGCTACGATCACTGCTGGAGCGCCCGGCACCGCCAATCATGTGGCCATGTTTCTACAACTCCGGATCCACCGTAGAATTCAACCACACCTTCTCTGGCATCCAACGCCAAGGTCCTCTCTCCAGTCACCACCATCTAGTCAGCGACCAGCCCCCTACCGCCTTTACCTCATTGTAGCAACAGCTAGCTTCGTTGCGACAATAGCTCTCGACCTATTCATATCTTTGCCCAGAGGCGCCTGGCTCCCGCCCACCTCCCTCCCTCCCGTCTATTTTCGCTGCGGATGCCGCGGTCACGACCGACCTGTGCCCCTTCGTCGACATAGCCTCCCCCCTAGTTGACCACGTTCTCTCACGCGGCTGTCTGGTAAGCCTCTCCCATACTACCCGGTGTGGCGTCATAAAGCGAAACACCCCCCTTCACACCCGTTGAGGGAGAACCGGGTTGAGTACACTCTCGATCTTGTCTCTTGCCTCGATGGACTTTCCGGTTACCAGGCAGATAAACTTGCGACTGACCATGCAGCTAACCGGGTAGAGCAGCCAGTCGATTCCACCAGCCAGCGTCACCTCTCTGCGCCTCTCTTCTCTGCCGCCCCTCCATTCCCAAGGACCCGTCCGTCGACTTAATACTCTTTCTTGGCCTCGTAGGATCCGTTTTGGTTCCTTTCCTCTACGCGTGCGCACAACCTACCTTCTTACTCGATCTCGATCATGGCTTCTGCATCTCTCCGCGAGTCTTTCAACTCCCTGGGTTGGGGTCGTCGTGACACTGAGCCGGTCGCGACGGCTCCTCAACCCACCGGTTTCATGGCGTCTATCCGAAATATGAACCCGTTTGGAGATTCAGGCTACATGAGTTTACCCACAGCTGAGCCCGGAGCTCCTCTTCCAGCTCCCACACGCCGCGAAGAAGAAGAGGGCTGGTTCGCTCGTAAGTTAACCTTGTCTCCCAGCCCAGTTGTCTCTCGGGTCCCCTGCATCGGGCCACTGCATTGCATCTTAGCCTGCCCCTAGATGATGCATGTGATGCATGCCGTTGACTTGATCGGCTCGGAGCGCGGTATGACTGACCTGAATCGCAGTGAGTCGATGGGATCGCTTGATGATCTTTGCGGGCTGCAACCTTGGTGCCCTGGCATGTTTCGTCATATGTTTTACCCTGTTTCCCGTGTTGGCGACGATGGGACCCCGAAAATTCGTGATCTTGTAAGTGCTACCAAAAGATATGGGCATTTTACTAGTGCCGGCCACTTCCCCATCTCCCATGTGATCAACGGTTGCGCGCATGACACCCCGAACCCAGACCGTGACATCAACCCCGTTTCCTTACTACCCACATCTCCTCTATCATTATTCAGAGAGCTCACGATTTTCGCAGGTGGTCTATGGGTTCGGCGCTTTTCTTGGGTTCCTTTGCTGCTGTGATGGGACCGATGAATTACCTCTACCATCTTTTCTCGGGTCCTCGAATCCCGTTTACTGTAGCATACTTTGGATCCATCATCATGACCATGGTGTTTGCTATCAAGGTAAGAGAACACCTCTTCCTGACCGCCAGTCTATTCTAGACAGGCAGGTGTTATCATGCCGAAATTCTCCGTCTAACTTGATGGTGATAGTTGCGCAGCACGATCCTCACTTTACTGGCGGCTATTGTTCAGATTGTGTGTCTAGTCTGGTACTTGGTCAGTTATTTCCCCATGGGCTCAACTGGTCTCCGCTTCGCTACATCATACGGAGCAAGGCAGGCCACTGCCTGGATGAGTAGTTGAGTCTGGCCCATGTTCCTACCATTTTGACTTGTATCTTTTCATTGTAAGAACATGTACAGTATACTCTGTAGAGAAAGTTCCATAGCGTGTATGATCATTTTATGTCATGAGCAAGGCCAGGCTGGTATTTTCTTTTGCTTGTCTCGGCGAAATGTAACAAGGTGATTTTGCTTCCACCCTTTTAAACGTGCTATTCCCACAACTCCATTCGGCGTTTGAAGAGAAAGGTATGTTGGTTGCATCATCAGAACCCAACGGTATGTTAGGAAGGGGGGTGCGCCGTGAAATGGGACTCATGAATGAACACGCCCATCGCTCTCCTACCTCACTGACTCAAGAAGAAAGCGGTGTAGATTGAGCATGCCCTCATCCGGACGTTGGAGGAAGAAATGAAGGGCGTCCCCTCCTTCAACCGCAAGCCGAGAAACAACCGCCTGGGAGGGGGATCTTGACCAGATCACCCAATAGTAAACCCTCCGGTTTGGGGGACTTCGAATCGGCATATTCAACGCCTGGTGGGGCTGGTTTGACCTTCATGCAGAACTACATATTCCCCTCTTTGAACCAAGATTCAGCATGGAAGGCATGCTAATTCAAGCCAGGTCGGCTGGGATTTAGGGCGTAACTCGTAACACAAAATGGGGTGTCTCGCGGAGTTTCCTCCGGCGTCACCGGGGATTGAGAGTCCTGTTACCATATCCAGAGTGCTGTGGAAATGGTAACACCCGGGTATGGAATGGAGTGAAGCTTGTGCCCCACGTCCTGAAGCCTTTTGCGTATGCGCGAGTGTAAACCCCAAGACAGCAATTGATCGCCTCAACTCACGGCGTGTTGGAAGGGACCAACATGTTGTTGATACAGAGTTTCTCTAGGAGAGCATCAGAGACAGCTGCCTGTCTGACCTCGTTGTACCCACTACTTGTGGTACCTGTTGTATCGCAACTGATTCAGGTCCGAGTACCTATGTACATTGCTAGGTACGGGCAGATGACTTATTACCCTACCTTAGCAAGTGGGTGGAATAAAACATGGCACATCGAGATAGTTCAGCATTAAATTTCAACACAATATCACAATAAATCACCTAGTACTGAATACAATATCATAGAATAGTTTATTATTCTCTTATTATTCTCTTATTATTGTGTGTTTAGTTAAAAAACGAGGTCCCTGCCTTGCGCGGAAAGAGCTTTAGTGTGCCACGTTTTATTCCACCCACTTGCTTAGGTAGGTACCTAGGTAGGGAAGCACATGGTTGACTACCTTAAGAACCAAGATCAAACATCGTCCATCCTGTCAGGCAGCAAGCAAACAGCTGGGCCGCTCATGTCAATGTGGAAATATTTAGACCGATAATACGCATTGCTATGTAATCGGGAGGGGTTCCCTGCTTGTCGCTGAACTTCAGGGCTAAGGTTGCCCATGTCTCCCATGGCAGCAGGGGAACCAGGATTCACGAAGGAAGCCACTGAGCTTGGCAGCAAAAGAGAAATTGCTTCGGAAGTTCCCTCGATGTCTCGCAGGCCCTGGCGGCGCAATCTGACTGTGGTCGCTTTACTGATATGGATACAATAAGACCACCGGCCATCAGCGGTCGCGTACCAATGGCTTATGTATTTTCAACCCTCGTAGCACGTGCAGCCTAGGTAGCTCCATATCATGCTCTGGTAGTTATTTGAATAAATGCGAGGGAAAGCACGCATTCACTGCGAGTTCCACGACTATTATCGACAATGAACCTCGTTCAAGTCGTGTGCGGTCCTCCTTAGCTAGGTCTAGCGCACACATAGGGTCCAATCCAATGGGGCTGCACTGGTTACTATTACTACGGCTTTCCATCAGCGCACAACAGGCGCCAGGGATTGATTGGGCAGAGAGCCCGTGCAGGCAAACATCGTCATAGTGTAACCATGGAGGGGCAGAGGATAGCCCGGGTAGGGTAGCCCAGGAACACCAGCCCAATCTACCAGCGTCGGACCCTCGATTCGATCTGCCTGGTAGAGTAAACAGACAGTGACGATGCTGATGAGCCCTAATGCTGGTCCTACTGCCCTCTTTCTGAGACAGGCCTGCTTCTGTGTTAGTGACACGGATGAGTTTTACTGGCCTAACGGACCCTCATCCACGCCGGCAGCGGACCATCAGGGCATAAAACACTCCAGCAACCTCGCACTAGGTAGGTGCCTCCAGGCGGCTTCCCCCCGATTCATATTCGCGCATCCCCACTTGCAGCCCATGGACGTGCGCCAAAAAAAGCAAGAACGGGGCCTGAAAATCCAGAGCCAGCGCTACCCTGTCCCCCGAAAGATGCCCTGATGACCCAGAAGATACCGAGCGTTCCACCTCTGACAGTGCCTTCATTCCGCCGGGCCACTTCGCTATCCGCACCCAACGCCTGGCAACTAGCCCGCCGTAGGTACCGTCTCACACATCGGCCACTGCAAAGATACCTGGGAAGTGGTGCCTGGCCTCGGCAGGCTCTCCACTGCTAACGGGGAAGCTGTTCTGCCCGCTGGGTGTCAGTAGGCAGAGTGAGAGGGGAAAAAGGCCGTCTAAGAAAAAAATTTATTTGTTCACACAACGCAAAAATAACCTCCGACTTTCATTTGCCCCAAGTGTCTCCCACCTTTCACCTTATCGTCCCTTCCAGAGACGTTTTGAACCGGCCAATTCTCAGGATTGCCGTTGTGGTTTGCCTCAAAGTGCTACGTCGCATCTGTGTTGCGCTTCAACATTTTGGGTGTGCGATTTGGTTTTCTTTTTTTATTGCATCACCTCGGTCCAGAGCCTCCCTAGTTTGTCAGGCAGCCCTCTCCCGACTTCGCCTGGTATTTCTGGTTGGGTTTTTTTTTGGCCTGCATAAGGACAAGGAAACGTGAGCATAACCACCACACAACACAGCCTACTTTTTGACCAAGCGTCCACACGCGAATCACTGTTTCCTCCATCCTTTGAGTGAATCTAGTTATTCCCCCTCCTCCGAACAACGTCTCCATTCCATAAAGCCGTTTGTCCGAGCAGAAATCCAACCAGTCACTCGAATTCTTTGTACGCCGCCGTCTCCGATTGACTCTGTATCGCGGCTTGAGCTCGAAACCCGAAGCAGGGCACTCGAGCTCTCTGCCGGACAGACTTTCGTTTCGAATTTCAGTACTCGGAACGAATCTTGAACTCTTTTTTTTCTCTCTCGGATTCCCTTCTCCGTTTCGCCAGATCTCTCCGAAACCCCGAACGCGTCGTTTTCCCTCCTCTCTGATCGTCAGCCTACATTTTCAGATTGTCAGCAACATCCTTTCAGGTGGCACTCGAGGCCCAGTAACCGGCGCCTTTGAGAGCACACCTAGCGTTAGGACGCAAAATCGAACGGATCGACTTTTCGATTGCTCCAGTCTTGACGGCTTAGAATTTCACGATGGCGACCGCATCGTCATTTTCCTACGCGCAAGCCGCCAAAGGGCAAGGCGGCCCTACAACCCAACAGCCATCTACCAATGGCCAGAACGAAATTGCAGCAGCTGCTGCCTCGTCTGACAACGCCACCTCAACAACGGAGAGCTTACCGGATGTGCCATCTTCGATTTCGAGCGTAGATGCCCAAACAACCAGTCAAGAGAAGCTGGATAACGAGAGCGTTTCCGCTCCAGATAGTGAGGCTCATCCAGAGTCTACCCAAGGAAGAATGGCCGACGGAAAGAAGGATGAAGAGCTCGGTCGTCTAGAACGCCCGTGGAGGCGGAGTGATAGGGGAACCCGATCCTCAAGTACCACGACACGCTCAGTTGACGAACAAGAGTCCCGCCGACCTCGAAAAGGAAAGAAGGGCAAGACCGCAGAGAAGCAATCTGGCGAGTCAAATACTGCCCAGGAGCAGGAAGACGAGCAAGAACCAGAACAGGCAAAGATCGAACTCTCCGAAGCGCCGATCCCATCTGTAAATATTTGGCACCAACGCAAGGAGGCACAACTCGCCAAGACTAAGCCTACGGACGGTGAATCTACTGAAGGGGTTTCAAAGCCAACTGAAGATGCTCGGGCACCCGTTCCCGATGTGAATGGTGCCAAGCCTCAAGAAAAAGTCACCGAAAGCTCAAAAGTCGAGCGAAATGGCAGCCGTGGCTCGAGGGTGGCTTCCAAGGAAGCCAAGAGCGCCGTACCACCTCCCGTACAAGACTCAGCCCTTTGGCCCACAGTCGAGACCGCTATCAAGGAAGACAAAAAGAAATCTACAGATACGAAGACTGAGGTCCAGGATGATAGTGCCCAGTCCAAGCAGGCTCGATCGAAGAAAGAGTGGGTGGCCTATGACTACGTTCCTACTGTCAACTTCGAGACACAGCTTCCTCCTATCCGAGGGTCCAAGCCTCGCGGTGGTGCCAAAGGTGCCAGCGGCGGAAGGGCTGCTGCGGGTGCGCAGCCCAGTGAAAAGGTAAACGCCGTTGTAGCCAACAAGGCCAACGAGCCCAAGGACAAGACGAAGGAAGCAGTGAATGCTCCCGCTCGCGCCGCTGCTGTCCCCCCTCCCTCAAAGCGCCCATCTGGTGAAGGAGTTACCACCCGGAGCGAGCAGAGAAGGCACACCCTGAGTGGTGGAGCTGAGAAGGCCAAGGATACCCCCAGCCAACAGAATGTGAGTTTCCAACCAGAACAAAATCCACATGGATACCACCCTCGCTACGAGACCAGGTCCGTTCATAGGATGTCCTGTTCTAACAGCACAATTTAGGAACAAGCACACGTTAGCCGAGAAGGCCGCAGTGAGCGAGGCCGAGGTGGCTTCCGTGGTCGTGCTGGCCACCATGCTGTCAACCCTCACGCCCAACATCAGCACAGCGCTTCGGCAGCCTCCTTCCAAGGGCAAGCCCCAGTCGCTTCTAGGTCACAAGGCCACTACAGCCCACCTACCAGGCAAGGCGCGCATAGCCAGGCTTTTATCCCCGCTGCTCAAAGAGGTGGCCGTGGTGCACGAAACGGCAACAACTGGCATCGGGCGTCTTTGCCAAATGGTGCTACCAGGCCAGCCCCAGTACAGGCCCAATACCCTGCTCCTTCATACGAGTACCCCGTGCAGCCCATGTCGGCCGTACCATTCCAGCAGCCCCCTTTCTGGGATGGCATGGTGGTTTCTATGCTACGAAGCCAGATCGAGTATTACTTCTCGATTGAAAACCTCTGCAAGGACATGTACCTCCGTCGACGCATGGACTCTCAGGGTTTTGTTCCTCTGCTATTCATTACTGCCTTCAAGCGCATGCGAGAGCTGTCTCCTGATACCTCTTTGATCCGCAGCGTGTGTGAGGAGGTGAATGAAATCGACTTCGTTATTGGCGAAGACGACTGTGAGCGAGTGCGTCGCCGACACGGCTGGGCCAGCTTCGTCCTCCCCATGGAAGAACGCGATGAGCTTGCCCGCAACCACGGCCCACAGCATCTCACGTATAAGAGCAGAAGCTACAACTTCAACCCCCAGTACAATGGCGTCCCCCCGGTTCCCTATGGCATCCCTTCGCCCCATGGTTTCCCAGCCCAGGGTTTGCCAGTGATGGATGATCAGTCTCTCAAGGGCATCAATGGTCTTCCTAACGGCAACGGCGCCGGCCATGGCGTCAACAGCTCGCTGTCCGCCGATGTGCCCGACTTCGCCCCTTCTTTTGGAGGTGAAGAGCAAGTCAACCTTGAAGTTCAGTCTGGCCTCACAAATGGCCATTTCGTCCCGGCAGCTGTGAATGGTCTGCCCAATGGTGTCCACTCTCACGAGTAAACAAACGTTTCCATTTTCCGGCGTACCGAGTTATGGCGATATGGAAGAAGTGAAACGAATGGGAAACACGGATCTTGAAATGATCTGCTGATACCTGAGTGACCTCGATCAAATTCAACTCTGCTCGATTTGAAGTTGATTGTGTTTTGAGGTTTAAAACAACCAGGCTTGGTTTTTCTTTTTAATGTACTGAGAGATGAGAGACTGGTCAGTCTCTCCTATGCATCTGGTTCCTACGACAACTTGCATCAACTCTCTCCACAGCACCAGGATGCTTGGCGTATAGTATATTATAACAAGCGTCAACGAAACGCATGTCGAGGCCTCGACAGGACAAACACTGCATTTTCGGTGCATATTTGGGAGGGGTGTGATTTTTGATCTTTGATTTTTTTTTTTTTTGGGCAGGGACCTACAACTCATTTTGGTTCAAAAGGGACGGTGATAACGAGGGCGCGCTGGTTGCTTTTAAATTGGGTCTTTCAATCCTTGCGCATGAACACTCGTGTGCATACTCATCAGCGCGGTGATGGATCATGAGATCTTGTCACCTTTATATTACGCCAGGGTCGAAGTGATGCTGGCCGTCCAACGGAGTTTCGGAATCATCAGCTTAACCAACGAGAGACAAAAGAGGCCATGTGATAACACGTCACATCCTTGGTGGGCGGGAGGGCGACTGGTGATCACAACTCTGGTTGATTTGTGTGGCATATTCGATCAGTGGAAAACTGGTGCGCCCAGGAGTTAAAAGTTATTTCTGTATCTTGCCCGCGAGGGAGTATGTCATTGGACAGACGGATGGCCAAATGTCGATCCAACGTCAACATAATAGACACACGACTTATACCGAACAAACGCAGTGCATGGTACCAATACCGAGGAAGTTCCCTGGCTTGAACGCCGCCTCTGGTCGCGATATTAACAATTGTGGTTCTTGACACTTGAAAAAACAAACAAACCAAAATGGCCGGGCCCGCATCCTCTGCTGTAGGTCAGTGGCTGATCCTACTTGTCTTGTCCGAGAAATTCAACCGTCTCCATACCTGATACCGGTGGTGAGAGCCAAATTCTACCTGGATTTCCTTTGATTAGGGTTACCAAGAGGGGGCGTGTGCGTGTGGGGGCCCGACAACAACCGGGACGGCTTCTAAGAGGAGGGCGAGGTCTGCATGCCACTGGGCAGCAGACCGTGCTGCCATTTCAACTTGCATTTGGAGCAAGACGTCCTGCTTCTTCAAAGGCGACTTGTTCTTAATTTCCCGGCCATGGCTCGTTTGTTCAGATCGGTCTTACTTTCATCTCATCTTATTTAACTCTTTACGTAGAGCGGCCTATGTCCACTTACACGACGGACGGTTGGGCTTCAAACACTTGTACAATAGTTATATACCAAAACAACAGACAACGGGGGGGGAGAAGAAAAAAAAGAAAAAGAAATAAAAACAGCAAGAGTTCGCCCTGGCGAGGAGACTGGACCTGTGCGAACACAGCTTTCTTTGTGATAGTATGAATGACTTTGTATGATTATTAGCGACTTGATCTATCTGCAGGGTAGCCTATAGCCTCGAATCTTGGGATTGATGTTTGGCCATTGATCTCCCCCGATGCTTGCTGTTCTTAGATGGCAGATCCTCAAGCGTGGGAGGGTGAGTAACCAGGGGCGGAACGGGACCAGGGTTCGTTTACGTGCATGACATCCCTCGTCTCGACTCTTACGGAATTAGCAACACGAGCAGCTGGAGGCCTCATTTATAAATGTTGGCATGGTGCGAAGGTGTCACCCTTGTTTCATCGCGGTGTGCTAATACTGGGAAGGATTCAGGTCCGATCCGTCACTGGGGTAGGATCTGGGATATTGGCGACTTGGGGGGGGATTGGGAGGGCTACGAATGGTAGGTTAAGGGTCCAAGGGGGAGGAGCCAGGGTGGTTAGTTATTTGGGGAATTGCGGGCGGGCGGGAGACTCTGGGGCCGGTCCGGGCAGGCAGAGAGGACAGTGATGATCGTGGATGGTTTCAGCTTGGGGACCTGGATAGTGTCACCAGAGTTGGTAGATTGGTCGCGATGCTGTCTGGCGGTGGCACAGGCTCCTGTCATTGTCAGTGAGGATCAGTGCCGTGCGGCAAGGCCCCGCTTCCGCTCGGGAGCGATCATGTAGGATGGCACTTCCGTCGTTCAAGCTCACGGGCCGGCTGGGCCATTCTACTTTTAGATAGGGGATATGTGGTCTTTCGAGGAGGAGATCTGTTTGTTTGCAGGTGCCTATGCCCTCTGCATTACGACAGTGGTACTCTGGCATCTGGTAGAACACTTCGTTTAGGGTAGATGATTTGGCTAGATGAAGCCAAGCCTCATTCCATCTCGTGCCAATTAAGAGTGGGCAGGGCGGAGTCCCCATGTGACGTCACTGACCAGGAGGGCGGCCAGACTCATTGCAGAGGCAACAACTTGGCAGACTCGTGTAAGATGGATGGATACCTGCCTTCTTGTCACTATACTCGTGAGCACTAGGAGTGAGTCTTTACAAGTACCTTATGCCTTGGGACCCCGTGATTGCATATTGTAGTAGCGCTACCTACTATGTAGATGTAAATGTAGCGAATTTAGATAGTCGCATCCCTGGATCGACAGGTGGGCGCCGAATGCAGGAGGAACTCGCGCATGCAAGTCAGTCCTCGGCCGCTTGAGGAGGCAAATGCGGGTGTTGGGTCCAGGCCAAACCATATCGATGTCCAACGGTTGATGTGACGGATGAGGCTGGGACACTAATCTGGCGCACGAGATGTATGGGGGGCCCACCCACTCAAGCGACACCTTAATTGATTTTGTGGTCAGAAGGACAATGGCTCCCTCATTGTTCTAGTCAGCGAGAGTTTGGCCTGGGTGTGGCCGCCCGGAATGCTAGTCGAGTGTGGAATAGCATGCCCAGTCGGGGCGCATTCTGAAGGAATGATGTGCAGAAATTCTAATTGGGCATGATCCCCAACCTCATCTCTGTTTCGTGGCTTGTACATAGACACCCATTCATCTCTGGACCTGCACGCCCGGGTGGCGCTGGTTCTTCGATACATACCTATGCAGGTCTCGGAGGTGGCAGTGCTCGAGGGCAGCGCATGGCATGGCCAAGCCTAGAGGGCATCACATCACCTGTCTTGGCTGCGAACCGGAGTCTCCGAGGGCTTGGAAGAGCAGGGCAAACGGCTGCGCAAACAGCAAGCTGCAAGGTTGCACGTTGGGCGGAGACGGAGAGGGGCTTTGGCAGCTGGTTGGGCTTTCCCCTCTTCTTCTCTCGTCGCCTTGTGGTCTCCCGCTTTGACTGGAGTGGCGCCTGTCTCTCGCATTAGGGACATTACGTCTTCCTGCCCCGCTCCAGTCCAAGGGAACTGGGCTGTCCCATTTCCATCCATGGATGATGCGCAAGGTCTCTCCCAGTTGGGCTGTGCTCGGGGCTGTTTGGTAGCCCTGTCTTTTACAGCGAGAGCGAGACACCTGGGTTCTCGCTCTGATGCGCGCTGTAGCTGTGTCTCGTCGGTGAGGTATCATGGATGTTCTGTCAGAGGTCCGTAGCAGGTACCTCGCTTACTGGCCGCCACCACCCACCACCACCGTCATGTTCCATCAGTGTTCCAGCGCTTGAGGCTCCAGCTCCGTTTATGCCCGCCAGCTGATGGGCTCCTCGCCGTTCATTGCCCCAGGAGGTTTGCCAGGCGTATCGCCCAACAGTCAGACGCTCAACCGGCTGTTGGTCCGCACAGGCCGGTAGTTTTGGAGGGACGTCGCCCGGTGCTATCTCGACTCCCGCCGCCAGCTTAATAAAAGGTACATGGCCTTGTCCTTCCAGCGTTATTCGCCATAAGCTCCGCACCGTGACGTCCTTGCCAGTGTCAGCATCCACCTGCATACGCTAAGTGACCACTGCTAACCTGGCCCACCAGCAAGGATCAGGCATCCCCAAATCAGATCGCCTTTCGCCCTGCCGGTGCCAGATGGTGGTTCGGTTTTCTTCTTTCCATCTTCTAAAGTATCTTGTGATCCCCGCGATTTTTCTCTGATCCTTCTTCCACCAAACAACAACCTTGACCAGCCAAACACCACAGTCTCACTCGCAACGGCCGACTGAGAACCCCATCTAACCTACATATCCAACACACTATCTCCCTCCAATTGTGTGACCTTACATACCACACATACATTTTTCCTTACTTTCTACCCCTCCAAGAACACATCCTGCCCGATGTCCAGCTACGGGTACGAGCGGGAACCCCCGCGGACTTACGTTAGGGAAGAGCGAAGGGAAGAGCGAGTAGATCCTCGTTATGTCGACTCGCGCGCCGAATACTCCAGAACATATTCGCGGGACTTAGTACCCCGCGCCCGCGAGTCCAGCGACCTCTCAATTGAGGAAGTGCGTCGTGAATTCCCTCCCCCCCAGGCTCGTGACATTCGCCGCACCAGATCCGCTGAGCCCAACTATTATGATGAGGAGGACGACTACTATGACTATCGCCGTGACCATGACCGCCGCTCCAAGAAGACCTCCACCACCATGAGCGTATACCGCGAGGAGCGCCATGCTCCCAAGCACAGGTCCATGTCAAAGCAGGAGAAGATCATTGCTGCTGTCGCTGGCGCCGCCCTCCTTGCTGGAGGCAAGGAGCTGTATGACCGCCGCGAGGCTCAACAAGAAGGCTCTTCCGAGATCCACCGCAACCCTCTGGCCTCGGTGGCTCTGGCCGGTATTGGCGCACTTGCTGCCTACCAGGGTGCCCAGTACTACAACAAGGTGCAGGCCAGGAAGGACCAGAAAGCCGTTGCCATTCTCAACCGTGGCGGCTACGACTCCGACTCCGACATGAGCACCAAGGAGAAGAAGGGTCAGAAGAACTTCCTCGAGAGCGCAATCGCAGCGACCGGCCTCGGCGCTGCTGTCAAGTCTCTCACCGGAAAGGGAGACGGTGACAAGACTCGAGGAGGCGAGCCACGGTCAGGATCCAATAAGATGCAGAAGGCTGCCATGGCTTCACTGCTGGCAGGTGCCACCGAGGCCTTCCGCGTCGCAAAGGAGCCTGGTGGTTGGAAGGGTGAGAAGACTCGCCGCATTCTGACCGCCGCTGCGGGTGCAGCCACCATCGACTCGGCCCAGAACAAGGACCACGGAAAGATCGGTCTCGCAGAGTCCGTTATTGGTGGTCTTGTCGGTAACCGTCTCATCAACGGTTCCAAGAACGATATCGAGGAGGACAAGAAGACTGGAAGGAGCCGTTCGCGCTCACGAGCACGATCATCAAGCAAAGATGGTGGCAGTGGCGGAACCGGACTTGCCGCTCTTGCTTCAGCTGGCCTGGGTGCCTTCGGTGCCAAGGCAGCATATGACACCTACCAGAACAGATCTCGCAGCCGAGCTGGAAGCGACGATTCCCGAGGCCGTGGTGACTCGCCAGACCGTCGCCGCAGCCGCAGCCGCAGTGTCGTCGACAAGGCCCGCAACAGCCTTGCCAAGCTGGGTATCGGAAACGGTACCGAGGATGAGCGCCGACAAACCCAGGATGACTTTGATGACCGTGGCTCACGACGCTCTCGACGCTACTCAGACGAGTACGACGATGATTACCGTTCCAACCGCGGACGGGACTACTATGATGACCGGGACCGGTCCTACCGGTCTCGCCACGGCGGCGACCACCATTATGACTCCGACTTGGGAGATTCCGACGAAGACGAGAAGAAACACAAGAAAATGAGAGGTAAGTCAATGTTGATTTCTGGCCTAGCAGCCGTCGCCACAATCCACGCAGCACACTCTATATACAAGGGTGTGGAGAAGAGGGAAGCACGAGAGACGGCCGTGAGACAGGGGAAGCTGAGCACAGAGGAGGCCGCAAAGCTCAGAAACAAGGCACTGTTACAAGATGCTGCTTCCGTTGGCCTCGCCGCACTGGGCATCAAAGGCGCCATCGGCGAGTTCAAGGAGGCCAAGGAGTTGTCTCATGAATGCAAAGAATTCAAAAAAGAAAGGGCGGAGCGGCACCAAAAGCGCATAGAAGCGATGAAACAACGCACTGCGCCAACAACTCGGCAACAGAGCCCAAGCAATTGGTCTTCGGGCCAACAACATCGCTACCCCGAATCAGACGAGGAAGATTACTATTACCACGAGGTGGCCCGCACATATGAGCATCCACAACGTGCAAATACTCTTCCTCCTCGTCCTTTTTGATTGAGGGGTGGTTGGTTGGGCCAAGCAGTGGGATTTCTTAGATTATTCTACGGGGTGCTCGCATTTCTGCATTTACGGATGGCATTGAGACAACAGGCAAGCAAGCAAAAGAGCGGCCTGTGCAAAAATAAGCATGGTGTTTGGGAGCAGATCATGATGATGATTAATTTCTGTTCAAGCAGGGTGGTTGAGCCGATACGGCTCCCTGGGGTGTTAATGGTGTGCTGCGTGTGGCGATGGGGGTGTTCCTTTTTCTTTCTATTTCCATTTTTGTTTTGATCCTTTTGGCAAGCGACAGATAGCCCCTTGTTTCGATCCCCTTCCTTGTGCGCCATCACTTACATATGAGTACATGAGAACAAATGACTAATGACATATAATTTTCCCGCAGATCGCCGCTATTAAGCAGTGGAAGTCTGGCACAGCAAATCCTGTCCAGCTTAAGAGTCCGTTCCCGTCCTTGCCGGCACCCCGGGCCCCGCCTTGGCATGGAGTTTGGCTGCCGACCACAACATGAGCAAGGATTCAATGTAGGACATTGAATCATGACCCTGCGATCGCTCATCTATCATGCCAAAGATCCAAGCCATCGGTGGGGCAAGCGAGCGCATCGGCGCGATTCATGGCACGCCTGCACGCTTGCAGGAGGGCTGGTGCTGGTGCTGGGGTTCCCTAGATTCAAGACATTCCTTTGGGTAAGTATACAGCTTGTGCTACGGGGTACTACTTCTATTTGCTTGTTTGGGTATCAGCGTGGGAGGTTCAAACAAGTTTTTGTCTTTTGTGATGCCTGTCGCTTTCTATTGATGAGTGTATCTCATGGCGATTTGACGAAGAACGTACGTTACGAGTTGCTTTTCTCTATATTACGTCTTTATTTGGAGAGGGCAAGTTTTGGGATATTGAGAAGGGCATTATTATGTTACGATTCGATGAATATGAAAAACGAAGCCCGCTATTTGGGGTGATTGACCTATGACCGACCACCCAGTGACGCTTCATCTGTTTTCTCTGCCATTGTGCGACTAGCTGCAGCTGCTGTGCGCCCTACTGAGCCGGTATCCGGATCGTCTCTTTACTCATGACATCACCAGACACCATTTCAGAGCTTGCCAGCTGTCCATGTCTCACTTCCGACTCTGACAACATCCCCTCTTCTCATTTTGTGCTTCGTCTGCGCGCGGCTTCCTTCTCCATTTCCCACGGAGTTGCCATAAATACGTGCGTGAAATGAGACCCTACAAACGCAGTCGGTAAGACGGGCCGCAAAGGTGCCATGGAATCGCCGCAAGGATGCATCTGCTAGTCAGCTTTGAACACCAACAGGGCTGGCTGATGGCACTCCTCAGACCGGTCCAATAGTCAGTCCCCACTGGAGATCTCAAGTTCATGCACTAGGACGAGATGATCAAGTTTCCTCTCCCCCTCCCCAATGATCGTATATGCGGGCGAGAAACAAGCGGAGACAAGGGCGTCATTACGGGCATGTATTTGGTGGCATGAGACGAAAAGCGCGCAAAGCTATAGTACGCATAACAGATATACACACGCGTTAACACAACCCCCCACCGGTGGTATCTCTTCAGGATAAGTCGCCTCCGGCCTGCTTCCACTTCTGCGCCATGGCCATGATGCTGGATAGATTCTTGGCCTGCTGGTCGTCCGCGGGGAACACGTAGTCCATGTACTCCTCCCAGGTGTCGTCCTCGAGCTGGCGGCGCTTCTTGACCGTGCGGGGCATCTGCTTCCGCACGCTCTCGATCTCCTCGGGGGACCCGTGCTCGTTCTCGAAGGAGAGCCAGGCGTTGAGGAGGGCGACGCGCTCCTCCTTGAGGTCCTTGTCCCGCATGCGCTTGTGCGCGCGCCCAAAGACCTTTCGTGCGCGGGCCTTGGCCTCGTCGCTGACCGGGCGGTCCTCCTGGTTCTCTTCCTCTTCCTCCTCTTCGCCCTCGGGTAGGTTGATCTCAAAGTGCGCGTAGCTTATCCAGACCTTGACGTGGTCTGTCTTGTCAAGTAGGCGCTCGTACAGCTCGCGCGTGTTGTCGTACTCGCCCTCCTCCTCCTCGAAGTCGATGTAGGCCTTCCATAGCAGCTCGGGCATATCGAGGGAGGGCTGGTTGACGGCGAGCTCGAAGATGGCCCTCGCGCGCTCTATATCGTCCAGACCACGCTCGAGCTCGGCAAACCTGATCCAGGTTTGGCAGTTGGCCGCGTTATACTCGAGGTGCTTCTCGTATAAGGTGCGGCATCGCACGAACTCAAACAGCTTGCGCTCGACGTCGATGTACCCGTTAAATAATCTGTCCTTGGGGCACATGCCGATGGCCCGGCCGAGCAGTTTCCGCGCAGCAGCGAGGTTGGCTTGCCTGATTTCGAACTGGGCGGCCAACACCCAGACCTTGGCAAATGTGAATTTCTTGTGAGGTATCAAGTTTAGGCAGGTAGTGTAGATCTGCCGTGTGCGCTCGATATCCTTGCCTTCCATCTCCTCCCAGATGGCGTAGAAGATCCAGAGGAAGATGTACCGTCGCCAGTGACGCTTCTCCTGGGTTGGTGGAACTTGGGAAACAGCCCTCTCGTAGACGTCGCGAATCTTTTCAAAGTCGCCCGAGGTCTCCTCCAGGTTGACGTAGTCAAACCAAGCATCGTAGTTCTTTGGATTCTCCTTGACCTGTTCCTCGTAGTGTCTCCTTCTCTTGGATAGCACAACATCCTCAACGCCATCCCTGTCACCAAACTGTTTCTCGAACGTCGTATATGCCTTGTGTAGGATCATCGACTTGGATCGAGGAAGGCGATCCAGGGCATATTTGTAAATGGCACGAGCGCGCTCATATTCCTTGAGCTTCGACTCGAATCGGGCGTATGCGATGAAGAGCTTCTCGTCCGCAAAGTCGTCGCCGAGCGACTCCACGGCATCCCCAAACACCTCCCGCACCAGGTCGCTCGTTCCGTTTTCCTCTTCGAATTTGGCCCACTTGATCCAGTTGCGCGGTTCTGGGTGGACCATGGTGAA
This sequence comes from Clonostachys solani, assembly GCA_902141235.2. Taxonomy (NCBI): domain Eukaryota; kingdom Fungi; phylum Ascomycota; class Sordariomycetes; order Hypocreales; family Bionectriaceae; genus Clonostachys; species Clonostachys solani. The sequence continues at coordinate 274,403 of CABFOC020000034.1, forward strand.
GTTGCGGAAGATCTCACGCGCCCTGTCGTACTCGCCATATCGCTTTTCGAGCTTAATATAAGAGCTCCAAGCAGCCTCGTCCGGCTGCCACTGCATCCAACGGTCAAAAACTTGCCTGGTACCGGCAATGTTGCCGAGCATCTCCTCCATGTAGACATATTTGTACCACAGCTTGTCGACTCGGGGAAGCAGCGCGACGGCGCGATCGAGAAGGTTCCGGGCATGATTAATATTCCTCGACTTCATCTCGGACTCGATGTAGCGGATCCATAGCACCACGGATTGGGGGTGGACATCGAGCGCGCGTTCAAAGATGGATCGGGCGCGGGAGAACTCCTTTTGTTCCAGCTCCCACTGGGCATATCGCGTCCAGTTATTTAGGTTGACGCGATTTCGACGGACGTAATCCTCGAACTCTCTCCGCTTGCGCCCCTGGAACTCGTGTAGCTCTTCGAGATCAGCGAAGCGTTGGGCGGGCGCCTGAAGATTAACCTCCTGTCGGTCGACGGCTTCGCGGAGGAGCTGCTCGGCGCTGATCTGCACAGGCGCTGCGGCCTTGTTTTTGACCCGGGGAGGGCCTCTGGAGGACTCCATAGCTGCGGCGTGATGTCGTGACCGGCGAATTGATGGATGGGCAGCGAACGAGTCGATGGCGGGAAGAGCGCGATCACGATGCCGTTGCTGGGTGAGGCGTCAAAAGTATCCTTTATCGAAAAATGAGCTGCCAAGGCTTATCGCGCGATAAGCCTTGGCTGCACGCGGTGCACGGGCCACTTTTTTTTTCTTGCCTCTGGTGCCTGGCGCTCACTTTGTTTGTAAGAGCCGATGACATCGCTTGGTAATTTGCGTTCTACCTCCTTCATTTCTCCATTGGACCAACGTCCTCCAACCCCCCGAAGGAATCAAAGGTTTTGTGTCGAGGATTTCTCACAATGACGACCATAGCCGACGATCTTCTCAACGACTTTGCGAGCTCAGGCGATGAGGCTGATGAGGTTGAGAACAACAATGGCCTGAAAGACTTGGAGGACTCTGAGAGCGAGGATGGCGATGCGATGGAAGTGGATGGTCGCGATGGGAAGACCAAAGATGGGCTGGACGGCCGAGATGCAAGCGCCGACGATGCAGGCGATACGGAGGCCAAGAAGGCCAAGGTAGAGAAGATGCAGTTGGGCGCCGTCAAGGATGTGCGCAGCGTCGCCTCGTTGATGCAGACTCTGGAGCCCATTCTCGAGGTTAGTATCCCCCGCCCCTGTTGGCTTGACGCCGACGCGCATCGTGTTGACGCTTCGTTTACATCTGTATTACGGAACAATAGCCCTGACGTGTTACCTCGAACGCTACAGAAAATTGCCTACTTTAAATCGCAGTCGGAAACGCAGACGTCCATAATCGGAAATATCGAGGACCACCCTGAATATCACCTTTTGACGCAGTCCAACAGCTTATCAACCCAGATCGATGGAGAGGTTGCCGTGGTTCACAAATTCATTCGCGATCATTATTCGACCCGATTCCCAGAACTCGAACGACTTGTCACGACACCCCTCGAGTACGCCAAAGTAGTATCTATCCTGGGAAACGGACCCTTGGATGCGGAGAATATTAAGACACTTCAGACCGCAACCACCAATCCCTTGGGGGTTGGGCTGAAAGCTGTTCTTGATGGACCGTCTTTGATGATTGTCACTGTGGAGGCGACGACATCCAAGGGCCGCGAGATGGCCGCGGACGAGATAGAGCGCGTGTACCGGGCATGCGACATGGTTATCTCACTACACAAGGCAAAGAACACCCTGACAGAATACGTCCAGTCGCGCATGAGCATCTTTGCGCCCAACTTGACAACGCTTATTGGTTCTCTTACGGCAGCACAGCTCCTCAACGTCGCCGGTGGGCTGACGGGTCTTTCTAAAACTCCAGCCTGCAACATTGCCTCGATGGGCTCCAAGAAGAGACAGGCTGGCTTGGCTACGAACATTGGCATCCGCCAGCAAGGCTACCTGTACCACTCGGAAATCATCCGAGGCATCCCCAACGATCTCAAGAAGCAGGCTATGAGAATTGTTTCGGCAAAACTTGTCCTCGCAGCCCGCGTTGACCGTGTCCACTCGAGCCCCGATGGCTCCACGGGCGAGGAATTGAAACAGGCGTGCCTGGATAGGCTGGAGAAACTCACAGAACCCCCGCCAAACAAGGGACAGAGGGCTCTCCCCATACCCGATGACAAGCCAGCACGGAAGCGAGGTGGACGAAGAGCCCGCAAGGCCAAGGAAGCGCTGGCGATGACTGATTTGCGCAAGGCCCAGAACCGCGTGGCCTTTGGAAAGGAGGAGATGGAGGTGGGCTACGGCACGGGCAGCGGTACAGTTGGCATGGGCATGATTGGCCAGGCCAACGACGGCAAGATTCGGGGCATGCAAGTCGACAACAGGACGAGGGCGAAGCTCAGCGCAAAGAACAAGGGATGGGGAGGAGCCAGCACTGTGGGAGGAGGTGCCTCGTCTATCGGCGGGTTCGGCCAGGCTTCTGGCATCGATCTTCGAGGCAAGGGTCTACGAAACTCGGGCGTCGGGAGCTCCATCGGATCTGGGGCCGGTACGGCTTCCTCGCTGGCGTTCACCCCCGTCCAGGGCCTCGAGCTGGTCGACCCCAAGATGCAGGCGGAGCTCAGCAAGAAGCGCAAAGCAGAGGAGGACAGGTGGTTCAAGGGTGGCACCTTCACTCAAGTGGGCGGCTCATCTGACGGGTTCAAAGTGCCTGGCCTGCCTGCCGCAAAGCGGGTTGATACAGGCTCGACAAAGATGGGCCCCCCTCCTTCACGGAAGTAGAGAGCATGATGGCTCTCCTCAAAGGACACCGTGCAGGCAGCGCTACGTGTTTGCCCCCGGCACCATCTCCTTGGCACATCCATTTAATGTTTTCGGGCACAGACGACTTGTCAGCCCTTGCGGACTTATTCGATTCGCCGTCTCTAGTTGGTACTATCCCTTCCTACTACGGATGCCACCAGACTTGCAAGAAGTGGATCGCGAATTGGTCGCACCGTGACGGGTACGGATGTAGAAGGAGGAGAGATTATGTAGTTTCGACGTTCAAGTGTCTCACCGGGTTCGACACAACGGCGTGTGGCGTTTTGCTTTTCTCGTAAATGGGGTAAGAATTTCAGGGTCTCTCTAGTTTAGGAGGGTGGGAAAAGAAACGATCGATTCCCGGGGCGTAATTCCCGCTGTATGTACGTACAAATGCATGCATGCATCTTTCCTAGGTGGTCTAGGGTCGCAATCACAGATACTACGGATGAATGCAGGGCAGCAAGCAATCACATTTCGCCTCTCTCTTTTTTTTTCTTCGTCACAAGACCCCCCCCTAGCCCTTCCTCGTGGAAGCATGTGCAGAGCAGGTTGATGTACCTAGAGCGCGCGTCGGGCAAATCACTTGCTAGCGTCTTCCCCAAGGGTGAGAGATCTACAGAGCTTGTCTTTGGTCGGTTTTCGCAAATCTCGATGACAATGCCCATGTGCCGGCCTGCCAGGCATCAACAAGTCGGTCAATCGCCGTTTTGAGGCGGTCTCACTCTGGAGAGGGGGTGTATCAAGGGCAGAACGGTTGAGGCTGCTTGCTTCTCGGGTGTCTCACTGGCGCGCAGCCAATCTTCACTACATCGACGCCACACGTGCTATTGTCTCTGATGAGGGGATATGGAGAGATGTGTGGACTGGCAGACTCAAGAAGAGATGATCTTCGTTTACGAGTCTGTGCGCGCGCGTTGCGTGTGAGTGCAAATAACGCGCGGCCGAGTGCGAAAGTGAGGGGGCCATCGGCTGGGCGGTTTTAGATGGGCGGCAGGTTTTTGCATCTCTAGCTACCTGGGCAGATGAAGCCATCTGTCTGCACAGAGACGGATTATAGTTTGCTGCTACGGGGAGTTTTGGCTACTGTTTTGGCCTTTGAGGTTCTAGGCGCGCGAAATATGCCCTGGCTATGACGTCGTTCTGTACTCAGTCGCATCCCACGAAAACGGAAGTGCTAACGGAAAGGGAAACGGGCCTAGGTACCCTGATCATTGCTCGGTGCACGCCTGTGTCTGATACGTAGCGACCTATTCTGTGTACAAGCATCTGTGCATACCTGGGGAGGTACTTGCATGCTGTCTCAACCCCCTTCACCCAACGCTCGAGTTACATGTCGCAGACTTGCTTTGATCGAGAAAAAGGACCCTTTCATTGGTCCGGTGTATTTGGTCGCTGTGACTGCGGGCAACAGGCAAGCCGGGCTGTAGTGGTTATCAAAAACCTGGGTCACACAACCGATAGCCTTATGGTTATCTTGTTGATCCGGTATCCTCAACGACCCCCAGCCCTGCAGTCGCTGGGGGAATTCCACTTTGAAACTCGGGGGATTGGTTGCCCTGGTATGACGTACCCAGAGAGTAATTAGCTATCTGATAATTTGGACGAGGGACCCCACCGGGCCTGCCAGCTGTTCCCCCAGCGAGTTTCGCAGTGAGAACTTGACCCCATTGAGTGGGCGAGGCCCAGCCGACAGCCGAGTTGCAGTAGCCTCTGGCATGGCCATCAACTAACTATCTTGGGCAGCATCCAGAGGGGAGTGAGTGCCTGGTCAGATCAAACGGAGGCTGGTATTGACGAAGCAGGCCCAAGTTAGTAGGCAGGTAACGCTTCCTTCAAGGTACCTTAGGTTTCCGATGAGTTGCTCTGAGCTTCTTGTTGCTATTCCCTATCTTCCATGTGCATGTATGAGAACCGAAAGGCATCGAGGGTGCTTGTGTCTGTGTGGTAGTATGCAAACAGTTGCCACAGGGGAGAAGTTGGTGGTACAACCCTGGTGCTTCTTGACCGGACAGGTAGCTGTCTCTTTTCGGGCCAGCTCCCACCCATAGGTATGAAAGCCCACCAGAGTGGTTGTGGTGCTAGGGCGCTTCCGGCGTGAGGTTCTGCGCTGACAGGTCCCTGGTCTTGGATTGGGGTACTGAGATACTGGTTGGGATGGATCCACTGCGGGCAATGTAAGTATGCAACCCAATGGCGTGAGAAAGTTGATGGCGTGCGCGGGGACCGTCTACACAGTACATAAGGTAGTACTTCATGGCAACAGCCCATTGAGTAGCCCACTTCAGTCGAGCTGACTTGTCTCTATGTGAATAACCGACATGAGATGCCGTGGATGCCTGATGTATAATATCCCATGATCACAGTTGTCTCTTATGAAGTTGGTCCCTAGATATGAGGAAACTAGAATTCCAGCAATGGAGCTGAATTAACCGAAGGAAGCCCGGCTGGAAAGAATGGATGGCATCCATCCATGGTTCCTGGCGCCGAGCCAAAGCCTGGTATGTACCAAGCCAACCACCAGAGACATGGTGAGCGGGAGAAGACCCTGGAATTACCACATGGGCTAGCTCGCCGACCCAAGTCATGATCTTGGAAGAAATCAAAGTAATTCCAGCTCGAATTGAGCTAGAATACTCCAACTTTGGGTTGGCCACTGCTGACGTGCAGCGAAGGCGGCGTGCGCCATCAAAGCCAAGGCCGGGCAGCGCCGCGCCCCAGGACCCGACTCCAGTGCAATGCCCTGAACTTCCCTGGTAGGGCCTGCCCTGAGTGCTTGGGCATGGATCCCCAGGCCGCCCCACGCGGTGCCTTACCACAAGAGAGGTTAGCCAGAGCTGTTCTCAGCCGATGACGCCTATACTTTCGATCGTCAGGGACCATCCACCAGCGTCAACATCCTGATCGGCAGCCATCATCGCGTTTTCCCACCAGCGCATCCGGGTCTGCTGTTGTGGCTTGCCCCTTCCTCCGCCTTCCATACTGGCCAGCAACAAAATTTTCTTCCTTAGTCAGGCAGACCAATGCGCCGGGAGATGAAGATCATATGTCATAGGGAGTAGTGATATCACCATCTCTAGGGAAACACCTGGGCGGTCGTTTTGCTCCGCTCCAATCGCTACAAATCCAAGGTGAGCCAGCGGTGGCCATCGTCTCCCGCCAACTCACCCATCACGGTCTGCCAGACGGGTGGATCCGCAGGCGCCTTCGGTCTCTCGTAGGTCTTCACCTGCCGACCCATCTAACTGTTCCTAATTTCCATTTGCTTGTGGAAAAGGCCGCACAGCTAGCTACTGATGCATGACCTCGTCCTAGTATTGTTAGTATTCTCTCTTCTGTTCCCTCGCTTCTAGGCTCCTTATTAAGAATGCTACGATAAGGTGATACTATGTAATTGTGACGTCGTTGTCCAGATACCCCAGCGCATTTCCTGGTGTAGCCGAGTGCATGGGTGCGGGCCCAGGCCACAGCTTGTACAGTAGGTCTCCCACGCCAGTATCTATCTACATAGGCTCTAGCAATCCGGTATGGCTTCCCGCTGAGAGACTGCTATCTGTTCCCGGCTTCAATGTCCGAGAAACCCTGCAAAACATGGAGTTGAGGGGATCAAGGGCCATGGGCAGCTTCCCTGGCACGCCACTCACCTAAATTTATTGCCCCTCTTCCGTCGCAAGGTTTGGTTGCCGAAGAAAATCGGCCTGTATTATTAGCAGCTAGTCATAGCGCCCAACTCTTCCTAGTTGGCATGTGCTGGCTGGTCTGCAGCAACCAAATGCAGCTTCTGGAGTCGCAGTTCTGGGTGGTGGCCGCACACCAACTCAGCATCACCTTCCCGAACTGTCAGGGGGCTACACCGGTGAAGAAGCAATGCGGGTTAGCAGGGCATACATGTAACCGAAGCTCTTCTCACCTTCTTGAGCCGGAAGAGGTAAGCACTGTATCATGTTTATATCGGCGAGACACACCTCGACAGCGCACCGAGGCTTTTGCCAGCCGGCTCCAAAGTGTTTGTCTGTTGTATTGTATCCAGCAACAGCGCTCTTCTCTTTTGTTTTGTGGGTTTTCCCAGGGCGATTTGTTGCCTAGATGAGTGTTTAGGTGAGTAATTAGAGGGCACTCTTTCTCCGCCCCACCCCGCGGTCTGGTAACGCTGCTATCCTGGACGTCAATCGGCAAAACTCGATCATTGGCTGATCACAATATTTTCTGGGAGACCCTGAACCTGAACCCCTGCTACGGACCCTTGGGACGTTAGCACCTTGGTCCCCTCCTTCTTGCGTCTTCCTGGACCCTGTTTGACTTTGGTCGCAAATGCCAGCTACTGGTGTAGCGTGTGCTTTTTTCCCCGTGTAGCCACATGATCATTGACGATGGAATTGTCTCTTTGATGGCAGAATGCGAGTCCTCGATGCACGAATCCGAATCTCGATCCATGTGATTTCCCTCCCCCTTTTTTGAAAACGCATGTCGAATCCCTTGCTTTGTCCCTTATTTGGCTGCTTTGTTCATTGCCAGACGGTCGGTATGCACATTAATTGTGTCTCCGATGCATTACGTAGCTGCTGACGGATAGGCCGGGGCGTTCTTGTAAGCTGTGGGGCAGACGCACCCGTCGACTTTAGACGACTTCATGCACTAATCAAGCGTACTTTGAGAGGGAGCGAAGCGCGCAAGAAGGATGAATTCCATGGTGGGCTCAACTATTTTCCAAGTTAGAGATGAATGTATCTAGCGGTCACCGAGCATATGTAGAAACTAACGGGGCTCAAGGCAGTTGTCATCGCGATGACAGCCCAGCCTGGCAGTTGCAGGGATATGGGTTGCGCGGGGAGAGCTCCGTGCATTGGCTTTCAAGAGGCATGACGCTAACTCTGGCTTGTTAGCAATAACATGAATACTTACAAAAGGCTGGTTGCGCTTTCTTTTAGCTCAGGGTAGCTCCAAAAGGAAGAACCTTTCCTCGATGGCTGCCACTAGGGAGGAATTAGCCATCTAGGCGCATTCTGACAGAAACGATAGAGTGTGGGGTCGAGGCGTCGTTCATGCCAGAGACTCCGGCTGGCGGGATGATGTAGGAGGCCTCGGTAGGTTCAGTGGTACACGGACAAGGGACGGGACATTCCCCAAACTCAATGGTAGACATGCGGGAGCCGCAACAATTCCTCTTGACTCCTTACCCTCCTCCAACTTCTTGTGTGCAAGAGCCAGAATGTATGTGCCATATTGAGCTCCTTCGACGCAAGAGAGGGGTGAGCTCTGGTCAATTAGCATCTCGAGCAATCTCATCATTGACGTCACTGAGGGTGGGCTATCTTGGCTTTCGGGAGACGGGGCCTTACGGCACTGTTGAGATCCAGTCGGGGGCATGCCTTGATTCTGGCTTCGTCTCAGGGACCTGCGAGGCTTTGGGCGTGCTGTGCGCCAAAGTGAGCCGGAGGAGCAGAGCCATGATCGAGATTTGCTGGTGAGATCAGAAGCTCGCAGCTTGGGAGTGGGGTCTGCAACAGGCCAGGGCAGCAAGTGGAGTAAATATGGGAAGGGCAAGACACAGAAGGGACAAACCCCACCTGATATCCGCGGGGAGGGGGGTGACCGCCCAAGCCCATCACCCCTGCGAAAGTCGTCCTTCGCCCCGCCACTTGACAGTGTTATAGGTCAGCTTGAGAATATCGCCCTATCTGTGGTCCGCCTTATCGAGACAGAAAGATCACGGCAGCACCTGAGCCTATGCAGGGCATGGCATCGCTGGCACAGAAAGCAAGGAGAACAGAAGGAGAAAAGGCAGATGTAGCTGATGGTGTGGTGAAAGATCGGGTATTAGCGCTTAACAGAGGCGGCTGAACCACAATACCGCTGGACAAGGGCCGTTGGAAAACCCTGACGACCGCGGGCGAAAGACCGGGAGATGTTCCCCCATCTCGTAGGTAGTATACCGCATTCACATCACATCGAGATTTGGAAAACAGCATGACGAAAATCGCGTCCCCATGCTCACATCCCGCCATGCCACCAACCAGAAAGGGTGTGGTTGCGAAGGCCAAAACAAAACGGAGAACGGAGGTTGTCGATGTCATGGCAGGGTGCGACAGGACAGGATGCTAGGCCTAGCCGGAAGGGTACCTTAGATACCAGACCTTCTCGCTGGTGTACTTGCCCAGGCGGCGGGCGGCAGGTGCTGCGCTGCGTACCTGCCTCACCATCCAGACGGAGAGCAGAACCCCACTCTGGCACCTACCTGCTTGAGCATCAGCAGTCCCTGCACCCTTGCTCGCCGTCGACCCTTGGCAGACTGGAGGCACCAAGGGGAGGGGGTGGATGCTGGCCCGGTGCCTTGGCTTGCTCCCACGCTGTGTGTGGCACCGCACCTCACTGGTTGCGCTGGAGTGCGTGGCGGCACCTGGCAGAATCGGATCAAATCCCATCCATGCGCCAGGGTCCGTGTTCTCCCTCTTGATTCTGGGGCTACCTAACACCCCCCCCCCCCCCCCCAGTATTCTGCTGGGTTGGTCGACAGCTAGGGGATGCTAGTGGCTCTGGGATGGCTCCGCCCTGTGACTTTTCTTAGGTCAGTGACTTGACCTTTGCCCACTCCAAGAACGTAAGTAGCAAGTGACTGTCGATCTCTTGGTGCGATCGGTGATCGAAGAAAAACGCAAAGCAAGCGACCAAGCCAGGCACGACTTGTTTTATGCGCCCCGGCTGCCTGCCATTTGTTCAAAACTCCATCTTCTGCCCACCATCCATCTATCTGACTTTCTAGATCTTCTCTAGACCCTCGCGTTTTTCTAATTGTCCAACCTCGCCGCCTTGTCAGTCAGCGCCTCTTTCTTGGATATCTCCTGCCTGTATCGCTAGCCTGCAGACACACCCTCTTCCATCCGCTCGTTGCCAACTATCCCGGCCTGCTCCCCTGGTTGCACTCCTCGGACCTCCCTCCGCCACGAGAGACAGATCCGCCCGCTCAATTGCCCCAGTCCACTGTGCATTTATGAGTTATTCCCCTCTCACCGTACCTACGGACCTCAGTAGCCTGCTCTCTCTTCCATCCCAAGAGTCCATGCGCAGAATAGCTACCGTCAGGTCTTAGAACATTCTGAGCAATCTCTCAAGCTTCTAGAACAAGCGCCACTGCAGGCTCAGTATCTGGCGACGCCCTCGTGCTTGGAATTCCAACAGCAATTGCAATCTCAACCCAGGTCTAGTTTTGGGTCTCCTCAGCTCGGTCTCGACCATTACAAAGCACAGCTTTCCCTTGCGTGCACGAGCCTCGGACGAGTCAGTGGCCGAATTAACCATTTGCGACGCCCACCGCCTCCTGCCAGACAATTTACCAGACGGGAAGGCTAAGACCAAGCCAGCCGAAAAGCCAGGAAAAAGAAAAGAAAACCACACCAATCCAAGTCACTCAGGTACAACCTTAACCAGACACCTGGCACAAGACCCTTCACTCCCCAAGCTGTCGACAAATCGGTCCCTCCCCACTACGCCACCGCGCTCGAGCTTTGGAACTCCCTCCTCCCAAGCTACTGCCACCACTACTTGAGCATCTGCCCACCTCAATTCACTTTGAAAACTCTTACTCTCTTCCTACCCACCACAATACCATGACAATGCACGCGCGGGACGCAGCCGGACGCCAAGTCTCGTTATTAAACGACGACAGCAATGGCAACTCGAGACCAATGTCACATCGTCCCTTGAGCTACCAGTCGACCAGCTCGATATACTCACATCCCAGCCCGTCATCCAGGAGCAGTTCCTCCTCGCCTCACATTCCCGAGCTCCTTCGTTCCGACTCTTACGACTCCCAAGCCAGTACTGATCCAATTTCTCCAATGACACCTTCGGTTGACTATGCGTTCCCTCGAGCTTCCATCTACCATGGAAACCAGGAGTACGCCATGGAGGCACCACTACCCAAGCGACCGGTGTACGCTGATTCGAGCAGAGCACCCTCGTTTGCCGATGACGACGTGTCTCCCATTACGCCCTCAGAGAGACCCGGGAAGCGATATCCATGCCGCTATCGCGACAGTCATGGCTGTGAGAAAACCTTTACAACTTCCGGACATGCCTCCCGACACTCCAAGATCCACACTGCGGAAAAGGCCGTTCAATGCACATTCCCAGGCTGCCAGAAGAAGTTTACTCGCGCAGACAACATGAAGCAGCATCTTGAAACCCACTACAAGGACAAGAGCCGATCATCCTCGAGCCAGCGCACACACAAGGCCGCAATTGTCGAAGCACGACGTAGCTCCGCTGCTGGTCGAAGCCGGTCAGCAACGCTACGGGACTCTACCACACAGTGGGAGACGGCGCAATACCCCTTGCCTACGACCCCACTAGCTTCACCGAGCCATTCAGCCAACAAATGGGACATGCGCGAACTCAACCTGCCCCTCCTCGGGCGCCCATCTGCATCAAGAACGCCAAGCAGTGGCCTTGATGCCCTGGCAATGGCGGTAGCATGCCAGGAGGGTGGCGGACACTGATCGTGTTTCGGGGGAATGGATGGGTACACTGTGCTGTGCTGTGCGCACCTGATATGTGGCGCACACCAGTTACGGTGACATCCTGCAACACCTCCACTTATCTTCTCCTCACGCTGAAAGCTCTTCCCTGGCCCGGATGCGCCCCCCGGCCCAGGGTCCTTTTTTCTTCTAATTCTAATGCACGACCAGCGTCCACATGAACGTCGAGTCCGACTATTCCGAGAATCCATACCGCGTCCGGCCACCGCCAATCGAGACCAGACCTGCTAGCCTCCCTCCCAAGGGAAAACCAGCAAGGGCTACCCATTTTTTGCCACTGAGGTAGGCAAGCATGGGATTTCGAGCTTTACCATGCGGTGAATATGGGCATCTGATGCGCCCGCGACCTCCACTTCCCCAATTTTTTATCCCGGGGGAGACGACTCAAGGTCCCTAGTGTGCACTGTCAGTAAATAATGCACTGCCACTTTGCATTGCACAGCTGGCTTTCTTTTCTCGGGCCGCCTTTTTCTTCCCATAGCAGATTCTGAAGAATTTGTCATTCTTGGGCCTCGACGGGGAGCTGTATACACTGGGGGACCCTAACCGGCGTCGGATCGATTTTCAAATGCGAAAAAAAAGTAATAGCATGGCGCTATTGGTACGTCTTTGAATCTTGCCACTCTCTGTCACATCGCCGAGCCTGAGATCATACTCGGGCTTGAGGAGCAATCAGGCACTCGGCTTCTTGTTGTATCGAAAGCGGGTATAATATGGCTCGACGCTTGCATTGAATTGGGCCTTGTTAGCCCAAACAAACAAACACTCACACACGATCGCGCAGCACAACGCACAGTATATAGGAATGCAATTGCAGCGCTAGAAGAGTCACTGGACTCAACCAGTCAATGATACCATTTGAAAATTTGACCATGAATTGTCATGATAGACTTTTTTGTTAGAATATTGCCGCAATGCGACAAATACATGTACATAAACATATATGAAAAGAAAGATACATATCCCTTATTTTCTCCTGCCTCTAGTGTATGTATGCAATGGAAGCCTACCCACGATGAGACGCCCCATCACGGTGGTAGCCGATTGCTCCAACGTGACATCCTCCAAGTCTTCCTCAGAATGGGATCACACCCATCCCTCCTACCAACCAATGCTCCCTTTCCATCCCGGCAGACCAGAAATTGTTTGCCACATTAAATATGGAAAATGTCACCCTTCTTTCTTCTCTTCTTTCATTGCAGGCCCCCTGAGTACGCTCACACGCGACTGGAAAATTAGGTACTCGTCTGACCAGGAAGACCCTTTCTCGATCCCCTCCCCGCGTAAGACACACCCTGCATGGCGGAACCCTGTATGGGCGGCAGACGAGGTGGGTGGGGATCTGGGCCACTGCCTACCACCTGCTCTCGAAGTCCAGAGCGGTGCCTGTGGATCAGGAGGGTTGGGTCGGTATCCTAACCTTGATAGGTTCCAGCAGGCGAACGAGGAGCGATATTGTCCCGGGGGGTGGTATATGGTTTATACTTTCGACCCAACGCTAGAGTGAGCCCTTTTCCATATCTCGATTTGGGTAGAGGCCGCGAATATTTACAGGCAGTGGCTTAAAACGTGGGTGGGATTGGAGTGACAGAATTATTTGTTGTTTTGCGCAATATGAGATATTTAATATCTTAACTATGCTGCGGTTATTCGCTATCTATGTGACTTTGCGGTCCCCTCCTTTGTTGAGAGCCACTTGCAGAGCACAGCTTCAGCCCTGATGGTGTGCAGGCCCCTTTCGGCACGCAGATGGAGGGATGGTTTACCGGCCGTGGGTTGCTTTGGAACGGCCAGGCTGCAGGACAGAAAACGGCCAAAGGGACATTGCTGCAGTGGTAGTGGTGGGGGGATGGGATGCACATAGTTAAGGTTGCGTGGAGGGTGGGACACAACAATGCGCATTATCCAGGGCAGCAGGAGCGATTTGTTTCGGCCATCTCTTGGGATCTCGACGTCCTCGGGCGACGCGGGATGCGCCGGGAGGGAGCAGCCACATGGACCGGCGTCCCCAGGACTGCGCATTTCGCTTGGGCTCGCACGGCACCGGGGGCATGGGTTGATGCAGGCATTGGCGCCACTGTCACGGATGTCAGACGCTCGGCTAGGGCTCTGGCTGGGAGGGAATGGTCCGGCTCAGGCTCTTGAAACCGTGCTTTTGCTTTTTTCTTTTCTTTTCTTGGGAGCTGGGCTTTGGCAAATTGCGTGGTCCTAGCACCAGGAGCCGGGCTTGCTTTGCTTCTTTTGATGTCCGTGCAGGGCGCCTTACGCCAGTGTGAAGGTAGTTGGGCTTTGGGGAGGCAAGGCCACAGCTGAATGGCCCGGATTGATGTCGTACACCTTCCAAGCATTCATATGAAAGGTCGGTTTCGATTATCGGGCTAGTATTTCATGCGGTTCGGCCTGGCCCAACTGACGGCTTCTGCGCGAGAAGCTCCGTTGTCTCGATATACAACTCTCTCCCACTCGTGGTTGCTTTGACATGTGCATTCCCTTCCAACGCTGATAGCCAGCGGTGCCATCGTGTGTCAGGAAGAGGGTCTAACCATCCGCGCAACGGTTGGATCACGCGTGAGAGTCGGATCGCGAACGGCGCAAAGTGAATGTCGACGAGACTTAGAGTGTCGCCAAAGAAGAATGGACCCTGAAAATTATTAGATCTCCACGAACAACCGAGATGTGAGTATATTATATAGCTGGGCTCATCCATACCTCTTCTTGTGCTGCAACAACCAGCCGCGCAATCGCGCTTTGAAGCTGGTCGGTGGCCTCTGCCTGCAAGGCCAGATCGTCTGCTCTCAGGAGATTGAAGAAGGCCGGGACAATCTCCGAGTCGATGAATTGAATCCACACTCGAGAATCCGCCTTTTGCTTAGGATCCGTTGGATGAAGCGGGATGCTCGTGTCAGTATCCTCTAGCTGTGTGATCGGTAGTGTATTTAGTAAAGTATCCAACATCCAGAACTAAACAGACTCACGTATTCTAATATAATGCTGCTCTCAGCACAGGTCCAGTCACCCTGCCGGATAGTAGGAACACGTCCCCCTGGGTTTCCCTCGAGGAAAGCTGCTGGGGCTGGTCTATTATAGGGGTTGATCTCGCAGTACTGGTAGGCAATGCCCTTTGCCTCGAGGGCAATCCATACTCTTTGAGAAAACGGGCTACTGGATGTCAGCTTGCCTAGTTCCACGAAGACGCCACGCAGCGGTGAGGACCTACCAGAAACAAGCCGAATACAGCTTCAAAACACTATCCTTGTTATGTTTCCTTATCGTAGCCATGGCAGCCCCAGAAGCTCTATGCTGCGGCGGCTTCTGGCTCTTCTTCACCTCCCTCTCCTGCTGCGCAAGGTACCGCTGGATACTGTTCTTCTTGATCTCGTCGCTCTTTGCCAGCGTGTGCCTGTGGGGGCCCGCAACGCCATCGCCCTTCCCGTTGCCACCGTTGCCATTGACCCTCTGGATGGTCCAAAACCGCTGCCCGGTCCCGACGTCGACGGGCGGCGGCATGAACGAGGGATCGCCGGATCCGGAGTCGAGCATGATCTGAGCTCCCGGCGCGTACTCGGTGATCTTGATCTTCACATCGCACAGGTCGCGCTCCCGCGCCGTCCTCTTGCGCTTCTTCTTGTTGGGGTCGTCCGACTTGGGCGTCCCTGGCGGGCGGCCCTTCATCCGGCAGTCCCAGTAGTGGGAGACAAAGGGCTTGCGCTTGTAGCGCTGCGTCGAGCGGTGCGAGTACACATTGTCCACGTGGGGGAAGTACGTCTCGAACTGCTCGTTGGTGAGGACTATCATTTCGTCTACGTTGAACAGGCGTTCTCGCCACGCGTCGAGGCCCGGGGGGTCGATGACTATCCTGCTGGGCAGATGGCCGGGTCCTCTGCCCACGGGAGCAGCATCCAGTCTGGCTCCGACAGCCTCACTGGCGAATGCGTCATGGTGCGGCACTGTGGCGGGTGCCAAGATGCCAAACTGGCCGCCGCCGGCTGTGTTGGTGGCGCTGTTATGCCCAATGCCGTGTTGTTGCTGCAAGGACGAGTGGCCTGCCTGCTGGCGATGCTGCGGGTGCGCATGGGCATGGGAATGGGCATGTTGCTGTACGAATGACGACGCGTCGTCCAGCGCAGCCGTGGCCGGATATCCATCCAGGCTGAGATCGAGGCCATGGACGGGGACGGGGACGCTGACGTTGACGCGGTAGGAAGCCTGCCCCACGGCGACAGAGTTGAGATCGTGGCCGGCTCCGGGTCCCGCCACCGAAAAGGATTCCCGAGATGCCATAGTCCCTCTTTTCGAGGCGGATCCGGACTGGGGAGTGCTGCTTTTACAACCCCAGCGGAGACGAGGATGCTCGTCTTGCTGCTTTTATGAGTGGTGAGGAGCTTGAAGGGCGGCATTGAATTCGGGGCCACATAAGCCCCACGGCCCGTTAAGTACATATCTAGGATAACTTGCATGCATATCTCATGTACTACGATACGCCAATCATTCTCACAGAGGGACATATAACTCAACATGACTGTCAATAAAGTTGAATAGGTGGCATTGTTCCATGCTCTCGTCGCTCCCTTACTCCCATCATCGGGGTTTCCTATACCCTCATCCAAAATTTCCAAATATATACCATCCAGCGTGAGTTTCCATGTTCAATCGCCACCCCCCAAAAGTGCGTCGACCTATGCTAATATACAACCTTTCTCCGCTCCCATAAAGAAGAGGAGCGAAGAATGGAAGGGAGTGAACGTATAAGAATGCAAATGCGTAGATCTTGGTCCACCGTGAGTAAAACGCCATTGTCCATGAATAGCCGAGATCCGCGTGAGTCTATTTCTTGGTAAATCCCAGTCAAAAAGGAGAGAGGTGGTATCCTTAAAGCAGAAAAAATAAAACAGCAAAAAAGATCGAAACGTATTGTGTGTATATAGTCCATGCATTTCATCGTCCCATATTCTCATTAGTTGACTCCCAGGGGGTCAGATCCATGGCATCAATTGACCCCATGTCCATAATTGCTCTCAGAACGCCTTCTCCAAGAGGGGGCAGTTCCGATTGTCCGTTCATGGCATCCCAGCCATTCGACAGGTCAAAGCTACCCTGTTGTTCGTTCAAACCCGAAGGCATTGTGAATCCGCCAGGAGCCCCGAAAAAGTTGCTCGCGTCGGCCTGAGACATTAGATTCTGATGAGGAGATATGGGGCTCGCCTGGAAGGAGTTCCCTCCAGAGCCACCCATGGGCCCTGGAGCAAGACGAGATCGTGGATCTTGAGTCGCCCCGCTCCCAGTACTTGAGTTGGGTGTCGGACCATTCGATTGTCCATCTGGGGAACCTGAAGATGCTTGGTTCTCCCTGCCACTGCTTCCTCCAATGCTTTGCAAGCCTCCGGCTACTGCCATACCAGCACCTGAGCTTGGTGTAAGCCCCGACATGGATTGTTCGGCCGATAGCCAGGGCTGTGAGTTGAAACCTGCTGAAGTAACTGCCTCGATATTGTGTATCGTGTCGGTGTTGTGAATTGCGTCAACGAGATCGGGCGCGTTCACCGGGTTTCCGTCATCATCCTTTGGCTTCAGGAAATGACATTTATACGATTGCATACCTGCCAAGCCATCTGTCTTGTTGCAAGGTGCATTGGCAGGGTTCCCGTTTTGCCCTCCATTCTATTGGACGATGAGTTAAAATTGCATTCAGTAACATTTGTCGTTGTTCCAAGAACTTACTGTGTCATTATCTCGAAGGAACGCATTTTTCAGCTTAGGTATCCGAGCTGCGAGGGCCTCCAAGTCTACGTCCAATTGGACAAGGAACGACTCAGTTAGAGGATTCCGTCTCTTCAACGCATTCATTGCCGACAATAGGAATCGCAGCGAGTCGGAGGATTGGCCATCATCGGGTCGACTCTTGAGATATTGTACAAAGACTCGAGCCGCAACATAGAGGCAAAAGGAAATGAATGGGTTCATCTGTGGGGGGTTAGTGATCTCCTTCCGAGGCATGTGCTGAAAGGCATGGTCAAAGAGACTTGGAGAGCGGGCGATACAACTTACAGATGCAAGATCCATGTGCGACACTGTCCTCATTATACTGGTAATCTCATTTGCGGCGGTTATACAGCGAACTTTGCTCTCGGCACCGACTGAAGCCGGGAGCTTATTCTTCTCAGCCTTGAAAATAGCAGCCTGATGAAGGCATATCGTGGATGTATGGATTGCCATGTTAGTAAAGACGATATTAGGGTTCGCGATACCCTCTGGTAACTTGAGATGTTGTGGGAGGCAGAGAGATGTGTTGAGGATGATATTATCCAGATGTCGGTGACGCTTCCAAAATGGCCCATTCAAATCATTGTCGAGATCATCGGCATCTGGACGATGGAGGTGGATGAGGTTGCGGCCAAAAAGAGACGCCAAGAGAACGACAGCACCAAACGGCGAGAGTTTAGAGGCGCCACGGGGCCCTGTTGCCTCTTGCAAACTTAGCGTCTGCTCGGGTCGGCTCATCTCGTAAGCCTCATCCGAAGCAGGGAGGTCTGTCATGATATCCTTCTCGTCTATCGTCATAGGCCAGCCAGTTCCTATACTTGCATATCGATCCTCGCAGAACGCCATCCAAAATGTGCGCCTTCGTTCTTCACGCTCCGTCCAGTCTTTCGGGGGAGGTAAGCACTGCTTTACATCCAATCCAGTGCCATCGAGTCGGTGCAAGCCAATCCTACATGAAGTGAGTTAGCCATGTCCGGGATGATACAAATCTTGGCAATGGTCAAGTTTTTTTTGTGGGTTTTCATACATTTGGGCAAGTCGTATAGCTGAGCCTGTATTAATCCAGGCACGAGGAAAGTACATCATCCTCATCTCATAGCATGATAAGAGAATGTGTGCCTGGCAATGAGCCACGGAAATCATATGCTCTCCGTAGCCTTTGATGTAGTCTGCCTCAACATACTTGCGAGCTCTCTGATAGAAGAGGTCTCGCATTCCCATATACTTTTCAGAAATTGAGGAAGCCAAAGTCCACATGGCATATCTCAAGCATACTGGTGGACGCCGAGGGGGTGCGCTATATTGCCTAGTCAGCATGTGTGTGGTAGGAAACGGGGTCATGGAGAAGTACGAACAGATTCATGGCTGCGAGGTACCGATATCTGTGAATCATGGGTAATGAAGGGTGGACTTTCTCGAAGTAAACTTGGTGAAGCTCGTCAATCGTGTCCTGCGGCGGTAATGGTTCTTCCAACCCCAGTCCAATCATTTCCCATGGGAAATCTTCTCCCCCAACATTATTCATGTTGACGCCCATAGTGGCACTGAAATTAAATTCGTCCATGGATTGTCCTTGTTGCTGCTGTCGAGGAGAGCCATTGGTGTTGAAGGCGCCATCCACATCCCAATCACTCTCACCCATCATACCTAAATTTGTTGGCATGGACAGCTTGGGTACGCCTGTGTGCACATTCAGACCAGGACCAGTGTGTATCGGGAGGCTGCTCATGGGCTTGGGTTGTTGTGATGCCGTAGCGGTAGCTGCCACAGCTCGTGGCTCTTGGGTCTTCAAGAGGGTCTCCACTTGTTCTATACAAGTACAGTCTCAGTATCAATATCCAGTACTGAGCCAGGTGAGCATGTGCGAAGATGGGAACCTACTCAGACGCTCCTCCAAGGCCTTGACATAACCTCGCTTGGGTCCGCTCTTCCTCCGCTGTTCATCATAGGCGCACATATGTCCCAAGCGGGAACAGGTGCTACAGCTGGGTCTCACGCCATCGCATTTAAGTTTTCTTTTCCGGCATATCATGCAGGCTAAACGTTTTGGCTTGGGGACACTTAAGTTGTCGGGTATGGACGGTTCGCGGGGAGTGTCGTCGACTTCAATTTGGCTCTGCTGGGCATTGCCCGCAGACTCTTCCGGAGAGCTAAGCATGACGCACGTAAGGGAGTATGGTGTTTCAAGATCGGGATGCAAGAGGGCACGGAGCGGCGGCGGGGTGTGAGAGTAGGCAAGTGCCGGACAGGACGATTGTTAGTAGATGTCTCGGTGGACGAGCTCGGTGGTGCTCGGTCGGTAGAGGAGGGGCAGCTGCTCCCGCGCACAAGCAAGGGAGTATCAGGCAATCATCCGGCAATCGTGAATCCAATCTGTTTGACTATCGTGGCGAGGGCTCGGCGAGAAAGATGGGCGCAAGGAATGTTGGGCCAGCAATTGATGGCAGAGAGAGGAGGGCAAGTTGGTGTGCGTGCCGGACATTCAATCATATCAAGGGGAGATTCGGAGCCGGGGTGGATCCCTTGGAGAAAATAAAAAAGCGAGGCAACGGCGCGAGGATGCTCGAATGTCGGGCGCAGTATCGGCAGTGCTTTCTGTCTGTTGGATCTGATCGCGACCCGCCAGATGGAGGGATCGATCTTTGGGAATGTTGAGGCAGCTAGGCTAGACTTTCTAAACCCTGGAGGCAAGCAGCCGGCAGTGACAACGGGGATGGGTCCGATGGACAGCATTAATAAGCCCTCCAGCTGGTAGCTGACCTGACCCGACTGTAGCTGCCACTGACTTCCCTGGCGCCTAGGCTTGCAGATAGTGGCATCCTTGTCATACCTAGGGGAGCCCTAGCGCATGGCACGGCGGGAGGTGAGTGGCAGATGCGACGCGACGGGTTTCTAATACAGTCAGCTGAGGGGCATTCCTATGGTGTCTGGGAGTACTGGATACATGTGCCACTCCAACTCAGCTCAGTGCTGATCCACTCCTCATGGCGATGACAACTGCATCTGGCCGCCAGGAGGGCAGGGATTTTTACTCCTCCAGCGGCACCCATGGCGCCTCCTGCCCGCCTGTAGACCTCCATCCCACCCATCCATTCATCTGGCACCCTCTGGCACAGGGCTGACTCTTTGGGTCACCGCTGCCGCCTCGTCATTCCCTTGGATCACGACCGACTCACCTCTCGCGATACGCCCGAATCGCCGAGACTGTCCCGCTTCAGCCGCTATCCTGCTACATACCTACCTAATCGATCCAGTTCTTGATCGTTTCCACGCTAGAAGACAGAGGTGTTCTCCTTGCAGATCTTCTATACCTTAGGGGTGCTATAGCCGTGCTTGCAGGTGGTGCCTGGTGCAGGCACGGCCTGGTGACGAAACTCGTCCGACTCCTTGCAGCTTTACGTGTATGCCCTGGCTCTTGGTAATACCTCACCAGCATCACACTAGGTTAACCAACCCCCTGTCCAGAAATGAACATGGCAAATTATACTCGTTGAACCCATCATCCCGCATAGCCACTATCACGATATATGTATACTTCGTGCCCATTGTCGAAATGCACATACAGCAGCTATATATCAAGTTTTTTCGGCTGCTCCTGCCTCTTTTTTCCACACACCCTAAACCATATTGGATTCCCTTATGCGATTTAGATTAAAGCCTTGTATTGCTCTTCAATTCACCTCTGTGCTGAGGATGGACTTAGCGAGCAAGGCAAGAGGTGCAAAGACCACCAATTAGGGATTGATTGCAGGCGGAGGAAAGACAGGTTGGTGTGCGGCCGACCTCAATCGTATCCAGGCCGGAGAGGAGACCGTCCCTTCCGAGACAGCTGTATTACTTTGGTGTATTGCCATGGCCTAACCGTCCATAAACATGTCACATACACGCCCCAAGTAATAAGGACTGATTTTAATCCGAACGTACCTAGTCTTCTAACGAACCACTAACCTACATATGCATATCGCTGCAGAATCCGGGCGGCTAGGTCATGGTGGTGGGTATTTATAAGTATCCATCCCTTTGCGCCCAAAAGTTCCAGGGTAGCCAGGGCAGGTCGAAGATGGCTCCAGGATCAGCACGGTTACACAAGCCGCGATCCGCATACTTTTTCCTGAGGCTCGCTTGTCTCGAGGAGGCTTTTGAAGATTTCTTTCTCGATCACCTTGTGATGTTTCCACCTCCTAATCGCCACGCCTAGCTGAAGCTCTGGTACACGAGTCTTCCGGGTTATCTGCACCCGAGCCTTGATTCTTATTCGAAACCCCTGATGGCCAAGCCTTTACGAGCTGCACCTGGTCCACGATTGATCAAGGTTTGCATGTGGGGTTTTCGCCCCGTTGAGAATTCTATTCTCAATTCCCCCGAGTCCAACAACTACTACCTAGGTAATCAAAGCCAAGTCTCGATTGCTGGGCACATCGAGAATTGGCAGAACGCCCACAGGGAGGCCAATCATAGTGATTCCGGTCGACTCCCAGCCCCTACGAGGGTATATTGAGTTGAACTGTAAACCACAACATGCGTGTTAGTTGTTGGCTCATTAACACAACGAATGAGCGACCAGCATCACCCCAATCGCCATCGTATATTCGCCTGCGGCTGGCACATATCGACTTGTGGCTGACGAAAACAGGAAAGTTTGACACTGCTTGAGATTAAGTCATCAGCCAGATATTAAATCAGCGAGGATGGCATCAAGTGCTCTTGTATTTAGAGTGGCGCCTCGACCCAGCCTTTGGGCTTCTTGATTAGTGGCTCGTCACCACTATTACCAACCTTTTCGAGGGCGGAAGGCTCCTACATCGTGTAGACATACACAAGTGCTCAGGAACGGTGTTGATCGTGATTTATTGGGCTAGAGTTGTTGGAATGTCCGAGCCAGAACCCCTAACGCCACAACGCCGCGGTAGTCCTCGCACGCTCGCCCCTGCCAAGTAACACCCTCATTCCACCGTGGTTAGTGCTTACGAATTGACATCCATGTGCATCGGGAGTCGCTCCCTAGGAAGTTGAGAATACATGCCCACCACAGAGATGTGGTGCGAACTGGGGTGTGCATGTGTCCCCGCACTTAGCAATCCGTGCCTCAAGCAGCACACATACATGTGCATACCTGTATGGGGGAAGAGACCAATGTGGGGTGTTCATAAGTCCCTCCTGGGGGAGTGCTTTTGACTTGACAGCCTTGGAGCAATGTTGGCTGAGAGCTTCTACGTCATTATAGGTAGAAATGCAGCCTTGTACTGGCATCAACCAGCAGGCTGTTTCTCCTTTGCACAGCATTTTTCTTCAACCCGTCATCGAAAACGGGTGTAATGGCAGTGCTCGCCATCTCAGCTGGACATATAACGTGGCAACTCGCAACTAGGTTCATTTGCTTCCTCTACTCGCATGCTTTTCACACCTAAAGCTAATATCGCTTCTGCCTGGAAAAGCTATACGGGGTTTGACAAGCATCCTTGATTCGATCTGAAAGGAGTTGGATAATGACAAGAAGAAAAATCGATGACATGACGTCAACCGGCCTCCGTTTCCTCTTGTTCTCGGCTGCTTCCAATATTCCTGAACCCCCAGGCGGGGGGGCCACGGGTTGGGTGAACTGAGGACGTGCAGTTTGCTAGTTCTTCACCTCATGACCCTGTCAGTCAATCAAGAAGAAGATTGCCTCGCTTGCAAGAAAGCAAGGTGAGAAAGCAAGTGATGTGTGTCCAATATGTTGACTCACTGTGCCAACAGCAGCCAAACTGATCTGATTGCATCTCTGAATCCCTGCCGCGAATATGTATAAGAAGACATGACCTCTCAGGAAACATCGTCGACTTGAGACTTTAAATCTCTCCAACCTAGTCTAACTCTTAGCTATTTATCTATTGTCAAGTTTAGGCACAAATCACCCCCAGCCTATCTGAGCTAGCAGACTTGAAGAATTCTAGAGTATGTTGACATTTTGTTCATTCAAGGACTTGGGTCCTGACGAATCACTAACATGAATTTGGCACAGTAAATCTCCTTCGATCAATAATCAATCATGTGCCAAAAGCTCATCACTCAGCGAATGCATCGATGTGGGCATTTGGTTGACGAGCCGCCAATGGTCATCCCATACCGCGGCTGTGGTAAATGCGGAAATATCCAGTATACCAGCCACTTGGGAGGAACCACTTTGAAGTCTCCCTGTGATGGGTGTTTGCAGAGCGGTGCGTGGGTTCGGTATGATGGCCAGTGGATGACCAAACAATCGGCAGAGGCTGCGGCGGCTGCTGCTGCTGGAAACAATTGATATTTAGGTAACGAATTGGGAGAGTGTACGCACCGAGGCTTTGCCGAGTTTCAGAAGTAGTACCTGCCTGCTTAAAGGGCCAATTTGTGCCTGCCTTATTATGTGCGTAGCTGCATTTATGTCCATACTTTCACCTTCTTTTGCAACCTCGAAAAAGCTATCCCAACCACAACACAATTTCCTGTGCACAGCTTCACACAATGTATTGGGAACTGCCTTCGTGCCTCCACTCCTTTGATGTCATTTCCCGAGGCGCAACTGGATGGGTTTTCCAGATATGCGACGAAATAGCCCTAAAATATACAAGAAAGGGCCGCCTGGGCGACTTCCTAAAGGAAAACGCAATCTACGACCTCCTCGAAGAGCATAGAGCTCCTCCCGCCCTACTACAAAGCTTTCTCAGACTTCCAGGCATTAACTTCATGCCTCTGATGGCAGGCACCCTAGATCAACGGATCAACGGCAACCAGCGCCGCGACTACCAGAAAGCGAGATGCCTCGAAGTGTTGAAGTTGGAGCCAACGCAAAAGATTGAACATTGGGCTATGGAGCTATCTGGGGCTATTTCTTGGTTGGCCTCGATTGGCCTGGCTCACGGAGATTTACGACCTGCCAACATGCTCTTGGATTTCCGGGATCACCTAAAACTGGCGGATTTCGACTGTGCCTCTGATATGGGGTCTGACCACCAAGGGAGCGCGCCCCCCTGGTCACGAATGCTTGGACCCGAGGCTGGCATCAAACAGGGAACCTATGGAGTTTACGGAGCAGAAAGCGAACAGTTCACTTTCGGCGTGATTCTCTACACTATAACCCGTGGCATCGTGTTGTACGAAGAAGATCCGTCAGGCGCTGTTCTTCTTTTACAGAAGAAGATCTTTCCCCCGCTATCAGATGGACATCTAGATCGAATCATTGACCGATGCTGGAAGGGTCAGTATGATTCTCTTGCCGAACTAGCAGAGGAGATGGCGTCTCTGGAGGGTGCGAAGACGACACAGGCAACCCTTCTAGATGATGAACATGTTGCCAAGATGCATTGGAGATGTACCCATCTCCTAGCCACCAAACTCTCAGCCATTCTCGTTGACTCTGTGACTACGAACAAAGTGAACAATGTAACTAACAATTAGAGTAGACTGGTCGGAATAGAGACTGAGAGGAGGTTACATTTCAACTGACACCCCCCCCTTGGCCTCACTGAGCCACCCCTGCCCTTTATTAAGGTTGGCTCTTTGGGTCGCCATTGTTACTCTTGCCATTCCCTTGGGCCGCCCGCAGCTTGCGCGTATAACGTCATGTCCAGAACGCCTGGCTCATGGTAATACCTAACCCGAACCGTACGAACCCTTGTCCAGAACGAATGCAGCAAACCGTTATATCATTGACTCCAGAAATGGCTATATATCTTCCTAATCAAGACACGGCGGACGCATGTCAGACCTGCTGACTGTCAACACACCCTGAAAGGCCATTCCGCATGCCCACGTGAGAGATCCCCAGGCGCGAGGTGGTATAGGGCGATACTCTTCACCTACCCTCTGCAGAACTCGTCTGAGTTGAAGGAAATGATCTTCTATCTGCCATGTGCTCATCAGCCTCCTGTTCAGCTCGCCTTGGCCACGTGTATGCAGGCGGCACAAGCCCATTGCTGAGAACGATGATCAATACCCCAAACTCGCATCTCGCATCTCTCCTTTGTACGAGCATGATCAACCTATCCTCTTTTGATTCGCCATGGCGTTACTTTGAGTTTACGCACTACCCGTTATTAGATCTCTTCTTACATCGGCTACTCATCTCGAGTCTCACAGCGTTACATCTGCCCCCCTATACCGAGTTTGTCGTGATGTCCCTGTCCCAGGACATCGGGGTCGCTTAGGAGTGCCGAGCAACGCCTCCCGACATTTGGGTGACATTATCCCCTGTCTTCTCTTTACCCGGGCTGCAAAGCTACCGCATTCAGGATATGGTCAATGCCTGGAGAGTGGGCGGTCTATAATTAACCGCCATTTGACGTGGATATCCAGACAACCTCCACCACTACCATCCTTCCTGGAATGATGACCAAGGACTATGCTAAATCTACATCGCAACTTCATATTGGTAACAAAGGACACTGCTGGAACAATATTGAGGCCTCCAACTTGATTCCCCGATCCTTAGGCTTATTATACGGCTTATACGAATTCCCCACAACCAACATTCACCATCTCTAAAGAACGTTATCTGAAATCTGTCTTGGAAACTATCGAGATTCCAGTATGTGATGTCATTTTGTCACGCAATTACAACTCAATTCACGTATATCTTTCATCAACCGGCAGTCCTACCCATCAATCCTTGTCTCGCCTCGGCTGAAAAGCCCGCCCAGCCGCCACCCCATCTAGATGCGCCCAAGTTCTCCAGTTTGTCGGTGCTGAGTTCTCCCGGCTTACATGGAACGCAGCCAGCCCGGCGGCCGCCTTTATGGGCCCTCGTGGACCACGCCCTTCCCCAAAACTTGCAACCATCGCGGAGGCGGGCGGAGAAGGGCGGAGGAGCTCGCTGATCCCCGCTCGGCAGAGGCAAGGCGAGTCTCACACCGACCCAGTAGTTTCTCTCTTGAAGTCGTCACGGCAACTACCAACGTAACAAAACAACGGGGATATAGATTCATATCATAAAAGGGATCTCGTAAAACACACTGTACTCTCCGTACAACCCAGTGAGAGATCAGCAAGACACTCTGGAAACATGCCGTATAAATAGCAGACCAACAGAACAAGGACAGAACCCCCCTCCCAGATTCACAAAATAACGCTACTTTTTATCATCTATGCCGATGATCCGCAAGACCCCCAGGTCGCTGTAAGCAAGCCAGTACCTCGTAGGCGCCCACGCCACCACCGGGCACGATCCCGCCGTCTTAAAGGTGTGGATCTTCTCTCCCGTCTCCGTGTGCGTCACCTCGAGGCCAGATCCCTCGTCACTCCCTCCCACGACGAAACTGCCGTCAAATGTGAAGCCTGACGTTTTTTGGCACACACGGTTAGCGCTTGAACACAATTGTGAAGTACACGAGACGAAAGGGGGAATAACATACTGATACTTCTCACCGGCCCGACCATGCTCGTGATGGTCCTCTGACAGAGCCATCGGCGCGTGTCCCAGAGCGCAATGATCGAGTCGGAGCCTCCAGTCGCCAGGTACCGCCCCGTGGGCTGGAGCTCGGCCGTCAGACATGATGACGTGTGCCCGCTTAGCTGGAACTCCTCGTTGTCGCCGTACGCGACCCGTAGGACTGGCTCGAAATCAGGATACGACAGAATGCGGATGTGTCCTTCGCTGGTGGTCAAGAATATCTTCTCTCCACTCCAGCAGAACGCAATCTGATTCGTCTGTATCGACTGCTGATGAGATGCCAAGGGGGTAGGCGATGTGGGGGAAAGGACGAAGATATTGTCATCCTGTAGGAGAGAGAGGCCAAAGCGCGTCAGCGTGTGATTCAATTTGCCTTCACGGAAATCATCCTGTTCCAAAAAGCTCCCGCCAAGCTCCCTGAATCGCTCCCTGGCCAGGGAGATGGGAGATTGGGGCAGAAACTAGGCACGGAGGAGACGTCCTTACCTTGTTGCCCACAATCAGAGTCTGACCGTCCGGCGCCCATGCCAATGTGAAGGCCTCCCCTAGCCCCTTGACCTCGTTGAAGCAAGCCTTGGTCCTCACGTCCCAGAACTTGGCGACTCCGTCGCTGCTGATGCTGCAGAGCTCAGCGTCCTTGGTAGGATTGAAGGCGACCTTCTCCACCGATCCCAAGTGGCCTTTCAGCTCAGTTGAGAATTTAATGTGAGGTTTCTCTGGGTTCCCTATGACGATGACCAAACGCTGTCAGCTCACTGAAGCCGAACGGCCAAGCATTGATCATGCCTTCGAGGAACTGAAACTCACAAACTCGCAAGGTCTTGTCGGTAGACCCGGTGGCGACCAGCGTCCCTACGGGATTCCATGCAATCGAGCGCAAGCTGTGTAAAACTCCATTGTCAGCAGCTCAACAGGCGCATTGCTCGCAGCAGCAGAAGGGGCGCGCGCGTGCTCGAGCCAAGGCAGGCGCTGTGGAGGCCGACTCACTTGTTCGACCCGCCCGTCCTAGAGTTGGGATCGTTGTACGGCTGGCTCTTGAGGATGGTGAAGTAGGGCGAGAAGCGCTCTGCCGACAGGCTCTGCCGCGGCCTGAGAAGCGGTGCCATGCCCTTGTTTGCGTTTCCTTGTTGCGTCAGTGACATGGCGGGCAACGAATCAATTGGGTGCTGAGGTTAAGATGAGGTGACTTGGTAGGCTTGGGATGGATATCCATTGCAAAGACAAGAATTGGACATGAGACATGCAGGTCGCTGCAGTGCAAGGTAGGTGTATATGAAGGTTTGAGCACATGATGCATCCATTGTACGTACTCACCTGCTGTAGAATTGATGCGCCCTAGAAAAAAAATGCGAGGCAAGATCAATGGACAAGTGAATTGAAGCCGCTGGATGTCTGGTGCTTGATGACGGGCCAATGCGCCTGTTTTCCGGACCTACAGGGTGTGCTAGGAGGTCCCAGTGCCGGGGGTCTAGCGTTCAATGGAGGCTAACCCAAAGTACCAGACCTCACTGCTAAGTACAGAGCTGCCCACCACATCAACATGGAGCCAGTCCTAGAACATGTCCCAGGACAAAGACTCGAGGATGTTGTTGATATTGAGTGGACCGGCCAACTACACAGGCCATCATCACAATGCTGCATCAAAACACGCGTGTTGTTATTATTCAAGTCGGGAAAACAACAAACCATACAAGGATAATCCAATCATGTTATTACAGTGTCCAGCGCACTTTCAGAGTGCCTAGTCTATTATTCAAAAGCCATGATAATATGTGATTCCACGCAATGCAATTCTCTACTCTTCACACAGTAACTACCGATAATCCCGTCATGATATATGCATCTACAGTTTCCTTCCACGGGCTGCCTAACAGGAGTCACCCAGAGCTAGTGCCCTGCCGGATGCCCTTTATCCCAAGCCCAGCCCGGGGTGGGACGAGGTTTTCACCCACCAAGATCGAAAATCTTGGTTTCCATACCATATACTGTGACTCGTGTCCTCCAATCGGGAAGCTGGGTGCCGCCCAGTCAATAAACCAATATCCTACGCCTGCTTTCGCCCGTGACTCCATGCGCCAAATGCATTTTAAACAACAACAAAAAGTGAGACTCAAAACAGAAAATGTGGTTGGATCGAGTGCTGAGCCCGTAGAGCCGCCGAGTGAGGGATGTCAGATATTAGAGGGTGAATATGTGAACAGGGTGAGTGACGAAGGTGAAGTCTCGGCGACCCATGATCCAACCGCCGCGGATGGCTTTTGAGACCAGAGCATGCTAACCGGGCAGTGGTGAGGTTCGATGTTGACTGCATCGTAGCGTGGCACCAACGTTCTGCGATCCAACGCGCGTTGCTGTATCCAGGATTCTAGACGTGTCTGTACCATGTCCCAACGCAAGGACCATGCTGTCTAGTATTCAACACACTCATGAGATTTGATCAAGGCTAAGATCGAGATCTACCAGGCCAAAGGCGGCAGCGCTCTTCTTTGCCCACGTTCGTGCAAGGATCGAAGCTTGAAAAATGTTAGCTAGTTACTTCCCCATTGAGATGATATTACACCACATACCCTTGAGGAACTTCTTGCTCGCATACTTCTTGAAGAATGCTTCGTGGCAGACTGGACGGGCGAGATAGTCCACCATGAGGTGAACCACGGGCTCGACCTCCATCTCGGTGTAGCCAGCGTAATAAGCAAGTGTCTCATCCTAAGTTTCGGGTTAGTCACGAGAGCTATTAACAAGTATCAAGATTGACTTACCCATTCACCACGGTCAAGCATGAGGCGGGCCAAGTACATGGCACCTGCGGCAACATGGCTGGGGCGGTAGGCGAGGAAGCGGTGGTCAAGCAAGCTGATCTCCATCAGGTACTTGCCGACAGTGCGGGTCTGGATGTCGTAGTTGTCTGCCTTTGATACCCGGCGGAGGAAGTTCATTGGGTTGGGGTAGCTAAGATCGTAGTTGAGTGTGCTCAGGATGAAGCGTTCCGCGCTCAGAATTTCCGCCTCGCTGAAGCCGTCATCGGTGATGCGCTTGAAGTTCTCAACATGTGGCGACAGAACCTCTTCGTACTTGGATGCAATAAACATGGCTGTGATGCCAACCAACTGAAGTCGGTCAAGCTGAACAACCTTCTCTGATAGGAATCGGTCAATGATGTTGATGGCGAGGAAGAGTGTCTCGGGAAGAAGGTGGAAGCGGGTGTGGACTTCAATGAGCCAGTCGATGAGAATACCGCGCGTCTTCCACTCAAGATCGTCCTGGTGGTACATGTACTGGGGGTTAGGGACGGAGGAAACCTCAAGATCCCGCAAGTACTCGAAAATTTCTGTGGCGTACTCGGCGACCATGAGAGGGTCATCAACATCTTCACCATCGAGGATCAGGGCACCCTCAGGAATAGGTCGCGCTTCAACGGGAGCTGGCTCGGCCTTCTCAATCTTTTGTCGCTTTTCGGAGTCAGGACCATGTGTCTTCTTTCGGACAACTTCGGCCTCGTCTGTTGTGACGGAATCCTCCCGGTTGTTGGATGTAGATACGTTCTTTCTCTTGATGGTACCGGATCCTGAACCGTTCCTCTTGGGCTCGGCGGCGGGCTTGTTCTCCTTGGCGGCGAGAGCGACACGGCTGCTAGGACGCGTGCTCTTCTGAACACGCGAAGGTTGAGTAGTCTTTGAGACGAGACTGGCCTTGCCCGCAGCGGGCTTCTTGCCCTCTACGACATCATTCTTGCCCACATTGCTGACATCACCTAACGCGGCGCGTCTTCGTGTTCCAACTGCATTTGTCGCGTTGGTCGTGGTCTTCTTGGTTTGGAGTGCCGTCTTGGAAGGCATGGACAATTCATCAACAGTAAGAGCAGCGGCCTTTGCTCGTGTTAAACGCGTTGAAGTGCTGTTCTCGTCGTTCTCTTGGGCCACAAGGCGTTGGCGGGCGGTTGTGGGGCGTCCCTGCGAGAGAGAGTATTCGTTAGCATTGATCACGCGATGTAGTTTCCTAATCCCTGGGAAGAGTGTGTCCTTACAGGAGGCATATTGGTAGTGTGACTGTGCTGGATATGTCGTGTTCAATGCCTGGGTCAAATTGCCTGCACGGTCAGCGCGTGTTCAACAGAAGGTAGAAAAAAGAGCAAGATGTGGGAGGCTCGTCGAATTTAGCAGATCGAGTCGAGGAAGGGAAGAATATAGCTTAGACAGGGCTAAGACAGGTGAATCAAAAGAAGATTCCCGTCACTTACCTCTGGTGCAAAGATAATGAAGGGCGGACACACTTCGCGTTGGAATGGTGAGACAATCAGGTTGCTGAGTTGATGTGGATATGCGTGTTGTGAGGTGCCTCTGTGTGCTGGTGTCTTGTTGAAGGGATGAGTAGAGCAGACAAGAAGTCGTAGAGAGAGAGAAAGGTCAACAAGACAAGAGACTCGAGTCCAGCGCGAGGTGTTTATGTTGAAGAGGACTGGTGACAGCTGCTGTGAGAAAGTGTTTTGAGGAGCGGAGCTTGGAGCAGGGGAGGGACGTGAAGCGCGGGCACGAGGTACGTACCTCTGGCGTCAAAAAGCGCGGTTCGTGAAATATGAGGCTGGGTCGTTGCTACGTCAATTCCCCTTGTCCCACACTAGGAGGAGACCAAGGATTATTAGACGAGGCCGTGTTTTCGAACGGGCCCGAGCAAACTGATTGGATGAAAGCATATAATCCTATAGCCCACAAATCAAAGCCAAGGGATATTCGATGAGACACTGATGGTTTGCCTCCAGGCTTTGGCTGTGGCGTGGATTGGATCTTGATCAAGAACAGATGATACAATAAGAGACAGAAGGAATAATGTCTGGAAGCAATTGCAGAACAACAACTCCGGTGCTCGTTGCTATGCAGCACACTAGTATATTCCACAGGATGTGTGCACAGCATAAGAACGCGACTTGCCTTGCTTGTGCTTCCAAAAATGAGGTATCAAGAATGCCCAAATCGCGAGAACAGGGCAACAAGCAGGGTACGTACCAGCAGCTCCCCACAAATACCCACATTTATGCTCCAGAATGACAATGACAACAGTCGCAACCGCGGAGCAACGGCTCTCTTATTGGCCACCGGCTGACCAATGCGCCAAGCATCAGTGTCGCGACGGTGCATCCGCCGGTTGTGGCTCGTCGCGCCGTTTGACCCATCGGCTCTGTGGCTCAGTCTCGCCCACTAGCCACAAGCTCCAATGCCCCACTATTCTGCTCCGGCTCAATGTTTCCCCTTGATGCCGTTGGAAATTTCACAGCTCACCAGATTGGAGTGGGATATCGGCGCATCTCACTACGACTGGCATCAGGAGTCGTGTGGTAGAGAAACGACGACAATCGTCGTGCCAAAATAGCCTTAGTGTAGGCTCATTGGAGGTAAGTGACGATTGAGATCTGAGCAAGACCCTTGGGTAGCCGTTCAACGAAAAGAACCTACATTAGGTTCCACATGAGGCTTCTTGAGCACCCACGGGCTTCACTTCACACTTCCAAAGAGACCAATTGACCAGTTTTTCTCTTCCACAGAACCGAGGACGAGGCCCGGGATGTTCCAGCCGTGGCAACAGCTGGCCTTTGCTCAAAGGGCGTTGCAGCGCTTGACGCTGAACCCCTTCCAGCTCCAGTTCCGAGCCTACGCAACGAAGAAGTCGGCCAAGTCCAAAGCTAAAATCGAAGCGAAACTCGCAAAGCTAGGCGATGCATCACAATCAAAAGGCGCACATGGCGGTTCTGCCGTCATCCGGACCTACAAGCCCCGTACACCTGGTGTGCGGCATCTGAGGCGTCCAATTAACGACCATTTGTGGAAGGGCCGCCCCTTCCTTCCGCTCACATACCCGAAGAAAGGCCAATCGAAAGGTGGACGAAACGCTTCCGGAAGGATCACTGTCAGACATCGAGGAGGTGGTGCCAAGAGGAGAATCCGGGTCGTCGATTTCGAGCGCAGGGTCCCAGGACCCCATCTGGTAGAGAGAATTGAGTATGATCCTGGGCGAAGTGCCCACATTGCTCTCCTGAGCGAAAAGGCGACAGGGCGGAAGTCATACATCATTGCAGCTGATGGTATCCGGGCTGGCGATGTTGTCCACAGCTACCGCGCCGGTATCCCTCAAAAACTCCTAGCAAGCATGGGTGGTGTTGTTGATCCCGGTATCCTCGCTTCAAAGACCGCGTTCAAGGGCAACTGCTTGCCAATTCATTTGATTCCTGTGGGAACGACGGTCTTTTGCGTTGGGTCTGCTGCATCCAGGGGGGCCGTCTTCTGCCGCAGTGCTGGTACATCTGCCGTTATTGTGAACAAGAATGAGGAGACCAAGGACGATGGTTCCAGGGTGATGACTGGCAAATACGTCGAGGTTCGACTGCAGAGTGGTGAGGTTCGACGAGTAAGCAAGGACGCTTGCGCTACGATTGGTGTTGCTAGCAACGTCCACCACGCCTTTAGACAACTTGGCAAGGCTGGACGAAGCCGATGGCTCAACATCAGACCAACCGTTCGTGGTGTGGCCATGAACAAAGGTGCGTCTAGAAAAGAATCAACCCTCTCATCTTGTCACTTGCAGCACATGCTAATGCCATTTTCTTTCAAGTTGACCATCCTCATGGAGGTGGTCGCGGTAAGTCGAAGTCTAACCGCCACCCCGTCACGCCTTGGGGCAAGCCTGTAAGCCAAACTGACTTATCCCCAACACCACGAGCCCCAGAAATTCGTAGCTAATACTTTCTACAGACCAAGAGTGGTTTCAAGACTCGCCGCACTCACAACCGCAACAAGTGGGTTGTCCAAGCTAGACCTAGAAACCATGGTGTCAGGCGAAGCAAGCGCTAGTCGGAGTGATGTTCCAGCCACTCATATAGATTTTGCAATGACCGTGTGGGTGGCATGTATTCCAGAAGCGAAAATTGTATCATACAAGTGTCATATTAGAAATGCCTGGGTCAAATGTGTATATACACTACCGTCAAAAGCACTAGGTCAATTTATAGTGTATAATAGTATCTGCAGTGTGGCTTCGCAGTTCGAAAAGTGTCAACACTACAACTTGAGAAGGTAATCCTTCGCCTTTTCTGGACATGCTATTCCATAGGTATTGTTGGACGTAAACTAAACAGATCCCATCTAACAGACTATGCATATATCTGAATTTGGATAGATATTTTGTTCTGCGATGGGCTTCAATTTTGTTGAAAATGAAATCTGCGTCCGTCATAGCTCAGGCGCATTTCTGGGAGACTCTGACCTAGAGGCGTGCGAGAAGAGCGGTGCTTTCCCCGTGGTATGGGAGGGGCGTACGTCAAACTTCGCCCTCTTCTCATGGGTAGGAATGATAAACTCTACTCTCTTACCACCAGCCCGATTTTCACCAATTTTCATATTGTACTTCGTGTTCTCCCGAGCGGGATGTTCACTGAAAAGTCTATTCCTCGTCTCGTTCGGGCTCTCTGTAGGCGGCAGATCTTCCTTGAGTTTTTGTACTCTTGACTATTGATTTGTTTGGTATTCCAATACCTTATGCGCGTCAAAGTGGCCGCCCATACTTACGGTCAACTCCGTGGGATTGCTCTCCTGCAATATTTGAGATGGATGAGAGCACAGACTCAACATTAGCTTTCAGACTACTTGACCCTAAGCTATCACTTGAGTTCGGGGAACCAGATGCATCTCTAGTTATGCTTCCTTTTTTTTTCTTTGATACGTGAGCTCTAAGACTATCTACGTCTGAGGAGCCGTATGAACAGCTATCACCAACACTGCGACGGTACTGCGAAGGCATTCGGAATCAGGCTTCGTTCGGGGCGTAGACTGAGGCTTGGAATTGCATATCACACTACTTTGGGTACTCTGAGGGCGTTCAAGGCCACTCTTGGGGGTTACAGAGCTCTTTCTAGTTGCTCCCTTCACTGTGCTGATTTTCTTTGCTTTGGAACCAACAGATTGTTTTCCCTTTTCTCCCCGCAAGGAGTCCCTTGGCTGAACTACCTTCGTCTTCTTGAGAGCCTTTTTCTTCTGAGTAGTTTTCTTGAGAATTCTAGCATTCTTTTGAGGATACGTAGCTTTCTTCCAAAGGCTTCCTGAGTGCCTTATCAACCCCATACATCAAACTTGCGGAAGGCGCGGGAGGATGCTCCCATACGAGGTCATCGAATGAGACAATCCCCCACATAAGCCGGGAGATTCTGGCGCTGTAATGGGCGCTGCTTAGCCCCAAATGAGATCACTGGAAGCTCGAACCCCCACCGATCGCCCCGCGAGCCCCGGAGAATTGCAAGGGTTTGAGGCTGCTATCACGCGGGACCTACATACTTTAGCACAATAGGTCGATTCCCGCCACGATCTAGTGAACTCACAGCCGTCCACGACCCCGGAAGTACTTGGCAGTAGCTGCCGCAGAAGTATTGCAGATAGCACTAGCAATACCTAAAGAGCTGCGCGACCTCAATGGAGCTGCCCACATGTGAGCGACTTCCTAATCGAGTAGCTTGTCCAGCAGTTGTGAAGCCCGAAAGCGAGCACAGCCCGATGACATGACATGAACAGAAAAACTCGACTTGTACCGAAAGTACCGGGTACGCGAATAATATCTTGTTATCTCGCTCGTTGGAAGCACCGACGAAAGGGCAGATCCCGTCTATTTGCTTCTCATAAATCAATGTCTGGGTTCTGATACTATCCAGCTCCTGCCATGATGCAACGCTCTTTCCCTGCGTGAAAACATCGCGACTCTCTGCCATTTTTGAGACTACCAGAATTCAAACTTGAACAAATATGCATGATTGCACTCTATCTATTAAGGCGCATCCCTGCCAAAGGTAATTCAATTTGTTTAATTACTTGCTAGTGCCGCCCGCCTACGTCTTTGGGCGGGTCTCACCCACCCGTGTGATTCAGATTACATCACCAACAGACGAAGCCTCGCTGCCTCATTCCAGGCCTCTCCCTCCATGTCGACAGACTGTCTTACCAGTTTGCGACACGCATAGCCAGGAAGCGCTATTTCCTCCTCTATATCCCTTGCCCCCTCCGCCTCTCATTCCACTGTCCTTTCCCTCCCACATGGTTTCCATCCATCTGCCGCAGATATGGATAGGTCGACAAGCTTCATTCGCTCGCAGAAGCGCCGGTTCCCCCTCAAGGTGGTTCTCTCGTATATTTTCGATTGGATCGTTCTCGTCATCCTAGCCCTTATTGCCCTGGCCTTCGAGTTCATCCAGCCCAACAGACGCCCATTTTCTCTCAACGATCCCAATATCTCGTAGGCGACCAACCTTCTTTAGATATCCCAGTGAACCAGACACTAACTAGAAGCTTTCCCTGCAAGATTTCCTTTTACAGAGCATGAGACCGTCCCCACCTGGCTCCTCGTTATTCTAAGCATCATCCTCCCTGCGGCTCTGGTCGCCATTGTCGCTCTATTATTCGTCCCAGGTGCCACTGTTCCAAAAGGCACTCCCCATTCGCTCGTATGGAGGAGAAAGCTATGGGAACTCCACGTTGGCTGGCTGGGCCTCGCCTTGGCCCTTGTCTCAGCCTGGTTCTTCACCCAGGGCATGAAGAACATGTTTGGAAAGCCTCGCCCCGACCTCCTCGCTCGCTGCATCCCAGACCTTGATAACAAGGACAAGTACGTCGTCGGCGGATTCGGTGGTGAGGACCCCTTGGGAAGGCTCTACTCAGCTGCCATCTGTCAACAAACAAGCAAATCCAAGCTCCGAGACGGCTTCCGAAGCTATCCAAGTGGTCACTCCTCCTCCTCTGCCGCCGGCTTAGTGTACCTCTCGCTCTTTCTCGCCAGCAAGTTCGCCGTCACGATTCCCTTCGTGGTTCCGAGTGCCGATCAAAACAAGCCCCGCGACCACTCTGCCTTTCCTTCGCGCGGCGCCACCGAGACGGCCCAAGGCCAACACAACGCCCAGATCCTGTCAATTAGACGGCAAGCCGCGGCGCCACCGATATACCTGCTTGCCGCCACACTCGCACCTTTCTGTCTTTCGATCTTCATTGCTGCGTCACGCTGGTGGAACTTCCGCCATCATGGCTTCGACATTCTGTTCGGGTACCTGATGGGCTTGCTCTGCAGTGTTTACAGCTTCAGATATTATCATCTGCCTATCCAACGCGGGGCAGGGTGGGCGTGGGGTGCCCGCAGCAGCGACAGGGCCTTTTGGGCGGGAGTCGGGCGTGTGGGATATGCCCAGGAACCCGAGATGTCCTCCAGTTCATCACTGGGGAAGCCCGAACAAAACTCCGGCAACGCGCGACGGCACAACCCCGATATACCACCTCCCCCTCCCCCTATGCCCCCTCCCAATCAAATGTCGCACCGTCCTACTAACCGCACGGCGGAATATGATGCGGGCTATAGCAATGGTGGACAGTTTCGCGATGTCGAGATGCAGAGAATGCAATAATTCAGGAGACGTTATCCACCAGATGAGATAGACTCCTCCTTGGTGTTGTTATGTTTGAACCTGCTCGAGTCAGTTTATATTGCCAGAGATGCCTCCTTGAGACATAGATTCGGTATTAATTTGTAGATGTGTCGGGGAAACATGGGCAGGTGGTCCCAGAGACGGAAATGTCTAGGCGCTTCGGGTTTACAGCTATAGCAACCAGTGGTTAGTTTCATATTCTTATAAAGTAATGAGCAAAAACATGAGATTATGAAACGCTTCTTTTGGGTTGGGTGAAGGACGGATGAACGTAATATCTGCTCCTATATCCATTATCAACACACATGGGCGTCGAATAATGTAGGCGTATAGGTCTGCCCGCGTGAAAATTTATACTATCTACTAGTATTATGAAATCGTATAACACCATTCTTTCCTTTAACGCCGTCCAAACAAAAGTCCTAGCAGATTCAATGATGGGGGAGGCCCGTGAAGAAAGAAGATAAACGGATGGTTTGGGACGCCATTTCGTCAGCGTGCCCGCGATTTTTGCCCTTCCTTCGTTTCAAAATGGGGAAGAAACAAACAACGGCCGGCTGATCCACCTCACCCAGCCATTCCCTTTTCCCCTTCAGCGGATGTTGCCATCGGGTGCGGCGATCATCCTGGCGCCGTCCACGCCCTCGAACTCGACATCGCCCTCCTCCTCGTCCTCGACGCCGTCGTCGCCGCGGAAGCCGGTGTCGACGTCGAGCTTCCGCAGGCGGCGGCGCATGTCGTCGCGCTTGGCGCTCTGCCAGCGGACGAGGGCGGCGGCGGCGTGGACCTTGAACCCGTAGACGCGCGGGATGTAGCGCTCGGTGCTCTTGGCGGGGATGAGGGCCGGGTAGACCTGGAAGATGATGTTGTGGAAGGAGGTGCCGAAGTAGGCGCCGTCGATGGCGGCGTGGCGGGACGACTTGGGGTTGTAGATGTCCTCGCAGCGGGCGCAGTAGAGCTTAACGGGCTTGAGGTTGGGGATGTCGGACAAGCCCATGGGCAGGAGGGGGTGGGAGTGGCACATGACGCGAGGGCACTTGCCAAAGTCGGCCTTTTTGTACTTGTCAAGCTATATGGGACGACGGTTAGCTTGGGATGTACACGATAATACTCCACGTATGAATTCGTTGAGGCGAGGAGAGGGGAGGGAGAATTTCCATACCATCTTGGCCAACCCCCTAGTGGTCACGACGTATCGTGCGTGGACGAGTCCATACAGGTGCCGGGCCGACTTCTCGATAGTCTCCCGCATCTCATCATCGCAGTCGAGGTCGAAAACGTCGGTGACGAGGTCTAGCGCATACTGGTAATACTGTACTTCCGTGTTAAGACCAGTCAGGTTGAACCGATCAGTCAGGTAGTCCTCGTCAATCTCGCAGAAGTACTCATTGCCTCTAGATGAGATAAACTAAATCCATCCAAAAAAAACAAAGTTAGCAATTGTCCCCTCGTAGAAAATGAAGCATGTGGCAGGCAGGCAGTGGTAGCGTTCTGCCGAGGCTTGTTGCGGGTGGTGTGTGACGCTCCAAAGTAATCCTCCCCTGGAAACAGGAAGAAAAAAGGCATCACCTCCCCCTTGCCTGAGCCCTAGCAATGCAGTCGCACTCACCCAGTCTCTCCAGTAGCTAGTGTAGTCGCTGTCCGACTCACTCGCAAAGTCCTCCATGGTCGAGATATCGGCGTGTCAATCAATTATGAAAGCAGTTCGCCCCGGTGTGTCGCAACGAGGGGGGGCGGGGACCAGATGCAAGGATGCTCAAGCACGAGCAACCATGACCCGAAGACAGAGAGAAACCTGGTCGAGGATCCCCAGGTAGAATCCGGCGAGCACGCAGGCCGACTCGTCTGGTCGCGAGGCGTAGCAAAGGCGGGGCGCGCTGGTATCAAAATATGCTCGCCTTGCTCACGAGGCCGGACGCAATGGCACAGTTGAAATTGGGAGGCCTGGATGGGCTCTTGAACGCGAGAGCAGCCGGGCGGTGCTGGATGTTGCGGTGGTTGGCGTTTTCGGTCTCGTGATAAGGCGGCGAGACAAGCGGCGATGAGGTAGTTGGCTTCGAGCCGCAGCGGTCAGAAAGTATAGGTAGAGGTTCGCAACTTACGTACATTTGCACACAGAATTCTTAGTGGGGGATCCCCTCACATGTCAGGGTACGTACCACAGACCCACGACCACCATCCCCTGCCTACCCGGTACCCACTCTGTTGGGACATGGTGTAGGACTTGCCCTCAGGAACGTCCTCTTCCTGGGGTAAAAGACCCAGGCAACCTACAAGCATTCACTAGGGGGGCATAATAGATGCACGGATTAGGATTCCACGTGGTAAGTAACTGGAAATGATGAAATCACAAAACGCTTGTACAAATGCACCTAGTCTATTCCGCTATTGCAGTTATATACATGTTCACATCTCGACGCAGCCATGCATATGTAAGTCGGCATGTTGGTTCGGATGCATGTTCATCATATCGACCTCCTCTGCGCGCCAATGACAGTTGCCTTTCATTATGAATATATTATTGTTTCATATTCGCCACCGTTGCTACAGGGTAACCTTCCCTCAGCAGTGGCCTGATAGTAAACCCGTTGTTTATATAATAAACCTTTCTCCAGGAAACGGCATGTCCAAGATATACAATATTGACGACCCATTCCCGTTAGATTTTCTCAACAACGCATATAGAAAGCAACCGCAAATTCAGGATATCTAATTGGCGGGCTCTTTAAATCACCGCAAGAACAAATAACTCCGATGGGCCGCATCATGCAAATCTAAGCCCGAGACCTTGCGGGCTATCCAAGGATTCGATGCTTGCAGCATCGCTACCAGAACGCCTATCCGAATCAACACTGTCATCGTCTGTGGTGACGATCCGCTTTGTTCCATTTGTGCGAGTGCGCGGTGGGATTGCCAGCCGATTGGCAACCGCATTTTGTTGCGGATCGTTGACAGTAATGTTCACCATCCTCATCACTTCCTGGAGCACTTCTCCAGTCTCATCCATGGCCGCCAGGAAACGGGCCAGCTCCTTGCACAAGTCCCACTCGCCCTCGTTCATTGCCCTTGACAAAAGCCGCACCGATTGTTCGGTCGCTGCCTCAAGCTCTTCCAGGGTATGCAACACGATCAAGTAGCCACCCGCCGTTTTCAGGGAACCTCGCTGCAAAGATTCCTCGAATAGTTCCTGCGCGGGAGGAAGATAAGCAAATAGGGTCTTCCATTGTCGGACTTCCGTCTTTCGGGTGCACTGCAAAACAACATCAAGATACTCCTTGAAGGAGGAAAGAAGGGAAAGAACGCGCGGTAGAACAGCGTCTGCTGGTTCTGGTGACGTGTCTACTTCCTCGTCCAGAACACGGTGCAATAGCATTTCTAATCCGTGGGCAAAATACTCCAGCGATCGATATTGTTGTGCCAAAGCAGCTGCTTCCTCTGTCCGGTTGAGGCGAAGGTAAAAGCGAAGGATATCAGGTAGAACAAGATGAGTCTGTAAAGTTAGCAAGGGACTCTACCATGGGGCTATCGTTGAAGTAAATGGTAGTCTTACCCTGATTGCGAAGTGAAAGAAGGAGAATGACACATCTCTCCGCTGGACCAAATCCGACTCAACACCTAGAATAATTCCCTTCTCTAAAAGAACAGACAGCGGGTAGAAGTCAACAGGGATGGACACCGCACTTGGCAGTTCTCTCGTGCTGCCATCGGATACAGCCTCGAGGACCTCGCCAAGGTCAGTCCACGCCTTCAGCTCCATCCCATCAAACACCCAAAGTGAGTCTTTCAATGCCAAAGGCCCTTGGGACGGAATGCTATCCTCGCCCTGCCTAGTGATATTAAGAAGAGGTTGATCCCTCATAGTTGCGTAGTATTCCACATTTTGTGAAATAACTCGCATATCGTATTTCAAATGTCCCTCGTCATTGAGCGAGGGTGATAATAAAACCAGCTTGCCATCAACCAGAAAAATCACCGAGGCCACGACGACATCCTGCGAAGGATCCCCATCACTAACCTGACTATCTGGTAGTAGCCAACTTAATGCTCGCACTCGTGCCGGCGATCTAATAATGCCGTGGAAAGCAATCTGCCCAACCTGGATGGGACGGATAGACCCATTGTATGGCGCAAGAATGTAGTGATAGAGAAGATTTTCGTATGTGTATACCAGAAGCGAATCGTCACCCGAAGTGGTCACTAACACCACAGGTGCGGGAAGTTCCTCCCTGTGAAGAACGCGTGCGTTATCCAAGGCGGTCTCGCGCGAGAACAATCGAAGTTCAAAGGATTTGTTGCTGCATTCAACTGCAGCGATGAGCACGTGCTGGTACCAGCACATGCCACCGCGTACCTGGAACTCATTCTCTGCCGCCTCGTTGTCAAACGTCTTCCATCTCCCACTATTGACACTATAGTGAGCTAGTCCACGACGACCCGCGACTGCAACGTACCGGCCAT
The DNA here is from genome assembly GCA_902141235.2 of Clonostachys solani. NCBI lineage: Eukaryota > Fungi > Ascomycota > Sordariomycetes > Hypocreales > Bionectriaceae > Clonostachys > Clonostachys solani. Next base: position 315,851 of record CABFOC020000034.1, read on the forward strand.
CTGGAGAGATGACGGTTTGCCGTATCGGCCACTGTTTTAATAAATACGATGCCGGCACTCTTGAGGTATGCCAGAGAAAAGGCTCTGCTGAGATGCTTGTGAGGTCAGGAAGATCATATCCCCGATAGACCATTACACTCGTAGGAGTTTGAAGGACGCTGCGGAGCACATTTGCCTCGTTGTAGCAGCCCGTCACCGCACTCTTAGCCATCTCCAGTGACCAGACTGCCTCATGCTGTCGTCCAACCATGAGGATCTCGGTCCCACCTCCAATCCATGACGCCTCGGTGAGCCCGCGAAGCCACTCTTCGCCATTGATCTTAGAAATGATCTCTTCCGAGCCGAAACTATTACTGCCAAGCTTTCCATACATGGACCAGGTTGACCATCCCTTTTCGAAGCCTGCAAAGAGACAATACCCATCTGGCGAATAGCTCAGTGTGGTGAAAGCACCAGAGGCTGAGGACGACACGGGGATCTGGTGTGTGTGCGAGAGCGTCACATTTCCAGCATAGTCTCTGACATAATATACCTGAACGGATCCGTCTTGGCAGCCCACAGCAATCAGGGAGAATCGTGCGTTGATAACAGCTCTCCTCGCATACTGCGATTCAGACTTGGGGATATGGAAACAGTGCCCCTTAAAGAGGCGCTTGGCGTCCGCTTCTTTCGCATCACGACTACCTGGGCGATGATGGTAGCGCTGAACAGCAGACGCTCGTCCCTCGTTGGTTATCCAAGTCATGAGGTTCATAGGGCGATCATAGGTCATTTCAGTTATGATGGCCTTTTTTTCCGTCCAGTCCATTTTGCTGATCAATTCCGTCTTCGTCTGTTTGCCCTCGCCGTCAGGGGTCCATCGAATACATTGGACTGCAGCCGGTTTCCGGGTCGCAACGACTAGTTCGTCATCCAATGCCAAGGCACACTCGATTCCAGCATCAACCTTTATTACCATTCGAAAACGGACGCTGACGTCCCGGATTCCGGAGCCTTCGCCAGGTCCCCAGAGAAAATCATCGGGTGGTAGGGCAGCCTGGCCGGGAGATAGATGCTGCCTCCGGCGCTGGATGTTGTGATAGTTAGGAAAGGTTGATTTGTAAACGCTGGACTCGCCATCGGTGGCTAGAGAGTACGTGATGAGATAACCGTTCGATGTGTGCACGACGAGGATTGCCGAGTCTGGTCGAAGGAATACATTGACATTGTCGCCGTAGAGGTGAATAGATGACTCTGATCGGACAACAGAAGCGAGAACCACGGTTGGCTACAGTATTAAACATCAGAATCCCATTCTCCAAGGAGCAAGACGAGCAAGACATCGATCCATTTCTTACCTTTGTCTGCCATACAGTGATTGCGGTCTTGGTTATGACGACGAACAGATTACCAGTTCGTGAGACCCGGAGAGCGAGGATAGGATCTTTGAGGGGAATCGGGCCGACCGGTGTATCAGCCGCATTATTCTGGCGTGAGGGATCTGTTGGATCATCATCTCGCTCGACAGACTGCACAGCCGGAGTCTTGGGTGTTTTGGGTGCCAGTGATGGGGTATCGGATGGGCCAGGCACTGCTAGCTTGGAGCTGGAGTTGGAGACGGCGTCGCTGGGCGACAAGGAGGTAGCGGCCTCTGATTCGGATATGGAGGACAGTCCATCATGAGACTTGACGAGATGGGGGCTTGTGTTCCGACTGCTGCTCGTAGCATAGATGCGCGGAGTTGCTATGGGCCAGTACATCTCGAAGATGGCGCGACTCCCCGGTCAAGGGAGAACCAGCGCTTCAACTTGAGGATTTGATGCGGCGACCGATCAATCATTTCCATGCATGACTTGTGGCCGTCGAGCGATTCCTGATGGGAATCAGGGTACGAATGCGCAATCAATGGCCGGGGGCAATGAGGCTCCTTCAATGGCTGATACTTTGCACAGAGTTGGAGCTTGGGAGCTTACGGGGGCACTTGGCGCTAACCTAAACCACCAAACAGGGGCGGCGCCACCTCTTGAGCGTGCGTCATGTCGCTAAAAGACACCTGCGGATAGATCGATCCATTTGCAGGGAACTCTGATTGCTGACGGTCTGCGCGCTCAAACAGCTGCTTCTATAGAGCCCATGGATCTTATTATGTAACTAAACCCAATACCGCTCTCTCTGCCTTACGGCAATTACATGCCGGAGAGCAAGCCATGGCGTCTCAACAAACCTCCTTCACGCATTGCTCGCTGCCAGTAGCACGTACAGGCCCATTGCAAAGATCAAACCATGGGAGACAAGGCTGGCGATAGTGAGAAGGCGTCTGCCAAGGAGAAAAACTCATGGAACCCATTTTCCGGGTCTAGATCGGGTCCGACACCAGCGGCAGGCTCGTCCTCGTCTGCCGCGGCCGCACCTCACCCCAACGAGGAACCACTGCCAGCATATGATGCCTCGGAGGCAGCGGGGGTGCCGACTGTGAATGCACCCTTCCAGTTCCCTGCAGACGAGGAGCTTCCCGCATACTCTGCTGCCAACTTTGCAGGCGGCTCAACCTCAAGCAGCCAGCCACTGCACCAGCAGCCACCAATCGCCATTCCTCAGGAGAAACCCGACGCAGCCTCGCCCTTCCTGATTGCATATGCACCGTCGCTTCTCAATTATGGCATCACGGAGCAGACCTGGCGCTCGTTCCTCGAGACCGTGTCTGCATTCTTGGCAGCAAAGGTCTCGGATAGAGCCGTCAGCCATGCTGCAGACATTGCGCGGGACATTGGTGAAGGACCCAAGAGTCTAGGCAAGGGCATCGCTTCGCACGCAAAGTCAGTCGGGAAGAATATCGCGTCCCAGGCGAAGCGCGGGAACGTCATCGGTGCCGCCTTTGGTGTGATCGGGGGTGCCATCTCCATCCCCGTCGCAGGCGCGCTGGCCACTGTTGGAACTGCAGTTTCTCTGCCTGGTCACACAATTGGAGCTCTCGTCAAGAGGCCCCAGACGCCATACCAGCGCGCCGTGGCCTATGTGGCCGTCGCCAACAAGAAATGGTTTACGGGCCGCGGCTTACACGCAGTGCTTGCTCACTCACCTGAGCTGGAGCACTTGCTCGGGCTCCCTACCGGGACCCTTGTCCAGAAAGCGCAGGCAGAGGAAGCGCCCAGTGTAGCTATTCAGCTCAAGGCACTCGAAGAGCATATTACTGCCGTCCTGGTCCCAGAGAAGGCTCCGTTGGAGCTTTCAACTGGAACGCTGTGGCTAGTTTTATTCCCCGTCTCTCCAGAAGTGAGGGAAGGGTCTGGAGTTAAGAACTAAATGTGAGAGATGGGCTACTTGTTGATATGATACCTATTTATCAATGCGATTTCTGTTAGGGTAATTGAGTGTTGCAAGACAATCGTTCGTTTCATTCCCACATGTACAGTCTCGGTGCTCATCCAATTCAGTAGGGCATGGTGATGTATTGTTCAGGAATATGCGATTGCTCTTCGAAGTAGGTCGCGGCAGCATAGCTCAAGGCCATTTAAACATCTAATAGCAACCGCACTGATTGATTAAATTCAAGCACAACTATTCCAATCCTGTGTGTGTTGAACCTTCTTCTACTTGATCGGAGGGTGGTGCCTGAGCGGGCCGAGCTACATATATTCAAGCGATCACTCCGACACTCCGATAGGCCGATCAATAGGGTTTCAGCACTACGCCGATCAGTTAGCGCTCAGCGCCCTCAGTACCTACTAAGATACGGTGCGGGGTATCAGCGCCCTACGTGTCGATGCCTACATGCAACGATGAAGGACAATGCCATTTGCCCACAGGGGCATCCGAAACCGGGACCAGGGTGCTGTACGGTTTGCCCCATTGACCAAAGTGCATACAAGGTGCAGGTGCTCCAGTATCTATCCAGAGACACCGACCGGCCTAGTTGTGCTGTAGGTAGATTAGTAGGTGTGCCGCCACTCAACACAGCGAGACACGGACAAAGGCGGAGAATCGGTCTCTTCCTCACTTACACGTCGATCCAAGACAGCCCTCAACCGCCTCGCCTGTAGAAGCTTTGGCGCTTGCCCGAGTATATAATGCGCCGTCCGTATCTTGTTCTCCGGGGCTCTCCCCGGCCACACATGTCTTATTACTCGTCACACCCGACAGCACTACTAAGGATGTCTCCCGCCCTGATAAAGAGTTCCTGCGAGGGGCCTTCGACTCTGTCTAATGCCCGGGTATCTCACCTGTCTTCCCGTCACGTGCAGTATGTTCATAGTAAAGCATTGAGCTCTGATGCAGTTCCTTCAGGCAAGAGTGCCCACTATGAAGGCGGCCGTGGAAGGAATATGATCGACGAGATCACTGAGAGGAGAGCCAAGGCAGGAAAGCTGGTTGCAGGTATAGCTGCAGCATCAGATAGTGACATGTTCAAGGGACCGGTAAGGCTCCAATTCATATAATCTCACCCAAGTTGTGGTTGTTTTGAAACTGACTTTCCTTCTCCGTAGCAAACTGGGAAGCCAAAAGCTAAACGCTGGGATAGTATGTTACCACCGGACTCATCTATATAAGAGGCTCTTTTTCATCCCTCTTAGATACACTCACTAACCTTTATCTCGTAACGCAGACCATCTCAGTCAAGAAAGCCGGGAAAGGAAGCCATGCACCCTCAAGCAGGCAGCAAAATTTCTCAAGAAACCAGGACTGATCTCTCTTGGAGGCGGACTTCCATCAAGCCAATTGTTCCCAATAGCCGAGCTCGGGATGAAAGTGCCCAAGTCACCCAACTTCTCCGAGCAGGCCACAATTGAGTCAGGACAACACATCTCCATTGGCAAATATGATGTCCGGGACCACGACAGCGAGTATGACCTCTCCATCGCCCTCAACTACGGCCAGTCAACCGGCTCTGCGCAGATGATGCGTTTCATCACAGAACACACCGAGCTGGTCTGCCGCCCTCCCTACGCCGACTGGAGAGTATGCCAGACAATTGGCAGCACGGGTGCCCTGGAGCAGGCTATCCGCATGTTCTGCGACAAAGATCGCCAGGACTCCATCCTCACCGAGGAGTTCAGCTTCTCAACCGCACTCGAAACATTCGCCCCTCTTGGAATCAACATGTTCGGCGTCAAGATTGATGAGCAGGGACTAATCCCCGAGGCAATGGACGAGATGCTCAGCAATTGGGATGTCGCCGCCCGGGGCGGTGCCAGGAAACCACACGTTCTTTACACCGTACCCTCGGGACAGAACCCAACAGGCGCCACCCAGGGCACCGAGCGGCGCAAGGCCATCTACCAAGTGGCGCAGAAGCACGATATCTACATCCTCGAGGACGAGCCATACTACTTCCTCCAGATGCAGCCCTACACCGGTGCCGACCAGCCTCCCGCCCCCGTCCCAACCAGCGTGGACGAGTTCGTCTCATCCCTGATCCCCTCACTGGTGAGCATCGACATCGACGGCCGCGTCATGCGCATGGACTCCTTCTCCAAGGTCCTCATCCCGGGCTCGCGGATGGGCTGGGTCGTGGCGTCGGAGCAGATCATCGAGCGCTACCAGCGCCACGCCGAGGTGGCCAGCCAGGGCCCCAGCGGACTGTCGCAGGTGGTCCTCTGGAAGCTCCTGGACGACACCTGGGGCCACGAGGGCTACTTCCAGTGGCTCATCAACCTCCGCGAAGAGTACACCCACAAGAGAGACAAGATGCTCGCAGCGTGCGAGGAGCACCTCCCACAGAGCCTGGTGAGCTGGACGCCGCCCGTCGCTGGCATGTTTGTAAGTAACCCCTGTCCCCTCCGAAATGTCGAATTATTCAAGTTCAAACCCCCCCTTCCCCCCATTGTCATCTTGTTTTGTTAATATAGCTTCAGATGTGGCTTACCGTCGACCACACCCAACACCCCTCTGGCGACGCAACCGACCTGATCAAAATCGAGGAGGACATCTTCAAGTCATGCATCGAGAACGGCGTACTGGTGGCCAGGGGCTCCTGGTTCCTCACCGAGAAGGACAAGGCCCTGCAGGGACTGTATTTCCGTGTGACGTTCGCTTCCGCGAGCGGGGAGCAGATGAGCGAGGCAATCGGCCGGTTTGGCGAGGCTGTGAAGAAGAGCTTCGGTGTCAACTAGGACCTCCAAATCTCTTTCTTCTCCTCAAGCATGGGATCGGTGGAGAGTATATATCCCAGTTTGGTTCGAGTTTGATAACTCATGCATGTATTTGAGGTTTACGCATTGTCTCTCATGAGGTGTTCATTTGATGGGTTGCATTAGAATGACAGGCATAATAAATATCCAAATTTGCATCTTTTATGTGAAAGCCATGTTCATATAGACATCCTCAGGATCATAACTCATTCCCATATTTACACGACGTGAAAAAAAGCAAGGCAATTTCATTCATGTTATTCAATCCTTGGCATCCCAAAAGGACACCATGACTCCTTGTGCAGGCCCCAAGGTAATGTCAGTCTTGAGCCGCGGCACACCGCCATCGAGTTCCTCCATGTGGCTGGTCACGCGCTCGAATCTCTGAAACAGCCGGCTGAGGACATAACTGGTCTCCGTGAGGGCGAACTGCTGCCCGATGCAGATACGCGCGCCCGAGTTGAAGGGGATGTAGTAGTGAGGCTTGGGGTACCAGTTCTCCCAGCGCTCGGGGCTGAACACACCGGGGTCGGCGAACTTCTCCGAAACTGGCGGGTAGAGCTCCTCGCGGCGCTGCATGATGAGAGGAGAGTATGCAATTGGGGTGTCCTTGAGGACGGCGATCGGCTCGGTACCGTCTGGGCCACCACCCCGGGGAATGGTGGTGTCCTTGAGAGCGAGGCGTACATTGAAGGGCACAATGGGGTAAAGGCGCAGCGTCTCATTGACGACAGCCTTGAGGTAAGGCATGTTCTTCAGGTACTCGTAGGTTGGCAGGGCGTCCTTGCCCATGGTGCTCAGGATCTCGGCCCGCAGCTTCTTGACGGCCTCCGGGTGCCGCGCAAGCTCGTAGATGGCCCAGGAGAGCGTCGACGCCGTGGTGTCGCGGCCGGCGAGGAGGATGGCAACAAGCTGGTCCCTCAACACTTTGCGGTCGCGAGTGAAGCCGGCCAGGGCATGGAGAAAGGTGTATCCCTTGTCAGACTTGTTATGCTTTTCAAGCTCCTCGGGGCTAAGTCGAAGGGTGCGCTCAATATAGATGTTGACAAATCGGTTGATCGTTTCAAGGCCGGCCCAATATGTCGGCTTTGGGATGACTTTGCGGAAGAATGCTGCGCGGGCTATGATATTTTGCACGCGCTGGACCTCGTTGAATGCATCGGCAAACTCATTTTTAGGTGTCCTACAAGAAACGTTCGTCCCTCGTGTTAGCATTGAGAAACAGAGACGAAGTGACAAGAGCAAACAAGAGACACATACGAGAGGGACATGGTGTCCTTGCCCAGAAGGAACTCAGTCGTGACATCCAGTGTATAACGAAAAAAGAGATCAGAGATATCAAACACCCTGCCATTGCCACTCCCAGGCACAACAGCCTGATCATGGCTGCTCAGAGGTCCGCAATTGTCAATAGCACGGAAGAGAATCTTCATGTGTGACTCGAAACAGTGCAAGTCGCTCACACGGTCTCGAGTGAACTGCGGTCGGATAAGCTGGCGACTAGCATGCCACTGCTCGCCATCGGTCGTGAAGATGCTGTCCCCAAGGAAATCAGACCATTCCTTGTGAAACGGTTCGCCTTTACCAAAGTCGTGAAATTGGGTTGCCAAGATAGCCTTGATGTTCTCCGGGTCGGCAGTGAAGACGACTCTCTTGTCGAGGACTCGAGCTTCCACCGTCCAGGTCTTGTACTTGAGGAAGAATCCGTCCCGCCAATGCTCAAGGTTTCTGCTTTTCATGGTTTCCAGGACTGCGACATACAGGATGTCAAGCCCTTGAGGTTGAAGGATAGTCTGTCAGCCGGGGGAGCCACACACAGCAACAGATTGTTCTACGAAGAGACCAGGGACTACAAACCAAAAGGCAGATATGATGGCACGCGAAAGCCATATTTCCCCAGCCGCTTAATACGAAGATGCTCATTGACACGCAAGACAACATGTCGGAGTAACAGTGCGGCAGCCAAGAAACCGAGCACCGACTTGACAGTGAGGTGTTCAGCCACAGTCTCCACGATGGCCATGGCGGGCAATTGATCTCAGAACCGCTATCAAATGTACAAAAAGGGGATACGAGGCTGTCCAAGGTAGACAATTGGGATGTAATAGAGATCTTGCTAAGCCATACGAGACCAACACATAATGCTACGGCAGGGTGGAGGAGATGCTACCCAGGTTTTATAACTTTTGGCAACCCGCGTGCGGCTGGTCCATCCCGACCGCATCATGCGGGGACCACCGGCGCTCCAGCTATCAACATGATACATGCCGTTCGGAGAGCGCGTGGAGACTCTGAGCAATTGGACACCCTCAATGGCTGAAACGCTGGGGCTGGACACCCAACTGTGACCTGCGAGGGTGTCCGGCAGATGCGTGTATGCGGGGAAGGCCTGGGCATGCCATCATACCCTAACCATGATGGATGGCATCATGGATGGGACGAGAGGGCAGCCGAGGCAGAAGTTTGTAAAGGGCGGTTGCGAATTGGCGGACGGGCAGATGGTGGGGACCGGGCTGAATTAACTAGGCGACCGGGAGAGATCGCATCGGGGAGATTGAGAGCCCCGAGAGCAAGGATGAAGGGTGGTGACGAGAATACGCCGCCAGCCGTGAAGCCTCGTGGCGACGATGCTTTGTGCTATTCTGCAGATGTCAAAGCTCGCTCCCGTCGGACTCTCGGCTGGGCACCGCGACGTGGATACCGCAATCAGGAACGCGCCTTTTGCTCTGCCGTGGGGTAAGTGGGCTTCAGCCAGCGGTTAATATCAAATGATGGTCCAGTTCGTAATTCGCTCCTCCGTTCGGGATTGTCACCTGCTCGAAGCATCCGGCAGGGGCGGAGAGAACACACTGATGCTCATTCCTACGTTGGGAAACAACTCTGCAGCTACTTGAGCGAGGGGACGGATCTTTCACCACCACTTTTAGAAGCCCTTTGTCCGCTGTCTTTATTCATCTGTCTAAGTTTATTGAGTGGGCAGTATGCAAGGGTCCCTAGTGTAAGTAGGTAGACACATTAATATTCCCAGTACCCATGAGTCTCTCCAGTTCGAATTCTATTGAAGACGGTCACGGAGCTACAGCACAATAAAAGAACTTTTGCTCGCTCAGCTGCCAATCAGATTGCTCCGGAATCTCAACCCGGAGTTTGCGCGTAATGGCTCCTTGCGATTGTTTCCGCGAGATTGATTGTCTCGTACCAATCGAGATCTAGAACCTTGGTGCTGAATGGTCAGATTCTGCCGTCATTTCGCCATGGCTGCTGCAATAATTAAGCAGTTTTAGGTACTTGTGTTGCTTTCTCATACAACAAAGCCTCCGAGTGTGATGGTTATTGAGCCCCGCCTCCGATCGACACAAGTATCGCTACGATCAGTTTTGCTTTTGCGGTGTTCATGTTGCTTAAGCATTTCCACGAGCCTTGCGACTCGGTAACATTTTCACCTCTATCACAATGCATTTTGGAAACATGATAGATACCTTAACAGTTTCGACTATCCGTTTGTGTAACTACTCAATAAAGAGAATAGATTCAAAGAGAGCCAAAAGACAGCTTCCTAGCTACACAATACCAAGCTGCAAAAACACCAACAATACGTCACACATGAAACCTTTATTCGCCCTAATTTTGTGACATGTCGCGTGTCACATTCATGAACAGACAGCGAGGATTGTCCTGGCAAACAGAACCTCCAGGGTAGTGGCGACAAGGACTCGAGCGGAGCAGCACGTGACGCTCTGACACTTGCAGCTGCAAGCCACCCGCTGTTGAAGAACAGAAGTGACGTTTGATTCGTCACACAATACATGCCATGGACAAGACGTAGGATCTTTCGCATTGTAGTCATCGCAAAAAAGAGCCTTTCCTCCCTTCCACAGGAACATGGCCTCTTTGAAGCAAGCATAGCCTCCTAGCCACCTCAAACACCGAGAAGGGTGGCCTAGCACGCTTAGAAATGACCGTATCACGTGACTACGGCTGACTCGTCTTTGTCGGCATCAAATCAAGAAAGGCTAACAAAGCGACACGAGACAAGGCTTTGTCAACCCGAAGCTCAATTCTATGCAAGGCTTCCAGCTTCCATCAACCTCAACATTTTAATTCCGACTGGACCCAACACAGCGCACCTTCGACTCATCGCACTTCTCTATTTTGCCCACCGAGTGCTGAGAGTCAGAATCACGCAGCAAGTCAAGTTTTTTGCCTCCTACCCGTATTATCAGCGACAGCTCTACGCGTCGAGACGACGACGTTCGAGGCCGCAGGGCTATCGTCAACACCTCACATACCGAGTCAGTCCCTACTACTTGGCGACGCGACCATGACTGTCGAAGTAGCGCTTAACACGCCGTTGGCCGACGCTCTCAACGCCGCGATCCAGCCGAAGCTGGTAGAGGCAGGATGGGGGAACGGCGACGGCAATGAGGCATCGCTTGCCGAGCTGATCATCCTGATGCTTGCCAATGGAAATCAGGAGGAACAAATCGCCGCAGAGCTCGCAGGCGATCTGCTAGGATTATCGCCAGAGGACTCCAGCGCACGCGACTTCGCCAGATGGCTGTTTGAGCAGATCGACTCAATCAATGGGCAGTTGAATGGAACTTCCCAGGCGGGCAAAGACCAGGCCGATGAAAGTTATTCTGGAGAAATGGATACCGATATGGGTTCCAATGATGCCACCGGATTGAATGCGTATGTTCCCCTCCTCACCGCCAGACTCAGTATTATTTACTAACAGAACCCCAGTCCCACAGGACCACGATCTATGCGAAACGGGAACACCAGAGGCGGAAGAGACAGGCGCATGATGGGGAACAACGCCAGACCCAACGACAGAACGGCAGACTCAGGCCTCCACCGTGTTCGTAGACAAACCGGCAACGAGCGCATCAACACACACACTCGCGGCGGCGCGCAGGCAGGTCCGCGAAATGGGCAAGGCCGGTTCCCCCGAAACAACAATCGGGCAGCAACAGTCCAGCGCGGTCTGGATAACTGGGGCAACCCGGATTTCAATATGATGGGCCAACCCGACTTCAACATGTTAGCCAACCAGGACTTTGGCAGCATGCCTCCTCAGTTATCCGAATTCTTGAAACAACAAAGTCAATTCATGAAAAATATGACCGAGCAATATAATAACACATTCCAAAATGGGTCTTATGGACAGGGCAAGCCGTTGTCTGATCGCGTACAATATCCCAACAAGAAAAACCAACACCAACGGAGAGCTTTCGGGCAGAAGCAGGATGGGGCAAACGGCGAACCCTCTGGCGAGGGGGAAGATGTGGACATGTCTGGCAACAAGCGGGAACCGGCAAACCCCGAAGAGAGTGTATGCAAGTACAACCTCAACTGCTCCAACAGGGAGTGCAAGTTTGCCCACCAGTCCCCAGCCGCGCCTCATGGTGCACCTGTAGACGTCAACGACGTCTGCACGTTTGGTGCTGCATGCAAGAACCGCAAGTGTGTGGCTCGGCACCCGTCACCTGCGACAAAGCTCGCCCACCAGAGCGAACAAGACTGCAAATTCTTCCCAAACTGCCAGAACCCAAGGTGCCCGTTCAAGCATCCATCGATGCCACTCTGCCGAAACGGCGCAGACTGCACCACGCCGGGTTGCAAATTCACGCACGTCAAGACGAAGTGCAGATTCAACCCTTGCTTGAACCCCAACTGTGCCTTTGCGCACGAGGAGGGTCAGCAGGGAGGATTCAAAGATAAGGTCTGGGTTGCAGACTCGGCGAAGGAGCATGTCAGCGAAAGGAAATTTGTAGATGGCGACGAGAACACGGAGTTTGTCAAACCCGAAGACGAGGGCTTCCCAGAAAGCAGTAAGGAGGAGCTGGATGCGGATGTCATCGTCTGAGCTGAGTTTGGATATATTGGGGATGAATGAGACTGATACCACGGAGGACGGGAGGGCACAATCTCGGCCAAAGCAAAGAAAGAGCGAATTCTGAAGGGTCGCCGAGCGGCACCTAGGCTTTTCAAAAAAGGAAAAAGCAATGGTTGTATGATTGCATGGTTATATCATGTGTTTCTTTTCATTCACGAGGGGGGCGTTCCGGAGTGGTGAGCTTGACGCAGAGAAGTCAAGGTCGTATGAATACTTAACCTATGGAATTATCGTAATTACCTAGATAGATTGCCAATCAAGGCTGGCAGCTCAAACGTTATGAGCCTGCTATCGTTCCTCTGATGGACAAATCAATCTGCTCCCCTCCCTTATTTGATCCTCGTGTTGATATTCATTGTAGTGGGGGAAAGCCGGATCCGCGGCGAGCGGTGGAGTGGCGGCATTCCGTGATGTTGGTGGGAAGACCCCTGTAGACAGGTACTTTTAGCGCCCGCCAGCTTGACGTCTGATTCTGGCCTTGTCCACTTCAACGCCGTGCCTCGAGCTCGCAATGAGGCATCAACGCTCGCAATGATGAGCCCGCTGCGGACACAAGCCTCTCGCAGGGCTCTGCAGAGCTGCTGCTGCCGTTCCCGGCCCGTCCTGCCCCGTCACGCGACTCAATTCCTGCCCGCGCAGTCCCGATCGTTCCACCCTCCGGAATACTCACCAAGCGACGCAAAGGACTTTGATCGAAAGGTTCGGGAATTGGTCAAGTCCTCGCCCGTGCCCGAGAATGCGAAAATTGCCATTGTCGGTGCTGGCCTCACCGGCCTCACCACTGCGTACTACCTTGCCCAGGACTTGCCTCCAGGCTGCAAGATTGTCGTCTACGACGGCCAGAATCGCGCGGGGGGTTGGATTCGATCAGAGACGCACTCGGTTGATGTAGGGGGCACCAAGTCCCAGGTCCTGTTTGAGCGAGGTCCCAGGGCCATATCCCCCGGTGACTCGCTGCATGGCCAACAGGATCGCCTTGTGTTATACGACTTGGTGAGGCTGCCTGGACTGTCCTTTCGTCATCGATACGTTGTGAATCTTGCTAACGGATATGAAATGTAGTTGCTGAATCACGGTCTCATAGCTTATCCCGGCCGATCAAACCTGGCACGATTTATTTACAGCCCGCAGGGACATTTGGTGAATTTGTCAGGCATACGCCTCGACCCATCCACATTCGAAGAGCCTATTTACAGATTGATGCTCAAGGGAGGTCTATGGTGGGCTCTGAAGTGGCGCTTCAGAAGACCGGGCTGGTTCCCCGAGGATGACGTCTCATTGGGAGAGTACGTGGAGCGAGCGTCCGGGAGTCGACAACTGGTTGAGGATGTGGCCTCTGCCGGAGTCCACGGCATCTGGGGCGGTGACATCGACAAGATCAGTGCCATGAGCGCTCTGGGACTCCATTTTCAATCGGCGAACATGCCATATTGGCAGGCCCATGACCTTGGTCTACGCGTGACTGAGCAGAGGTTCGTGTCAACATTCCTCAAGGACCGTCCTTACGTCCAGACAATGTATGCCATGAAACCGCCAGCTCTCGTGAACTTTGGAAAGTTCGGCCTGGAATCGCTCCCGATTGCATTATCGAATTCGCTTGAATCCGATAGCAGAGTCGAGATGAGACTGGGAAATTCTATCAACGGGATTGAGTATGACCCTGGCGAGAGGAAGGTCAAGGTAAGAATTTACAATTAGATATGCTTGTTTTTTTCGCATCTGACTTCCTTCCCCCTCTTAGATTACAGATTCAAACCAACAAACCGAGGTCTACGACAAAGTCATCTCCACCACCTCTGGCCAGCATGCATACCAGATGACTGGCGGCAAACTAAAATATCTCGAGGACTCACACTCAGTAAACATTATGACAGTCAACCTCTGGTACCCCCAAGAGACCCTTGTCCCCGCCGGGCTCGGCTACCTCATCCCCAAGTCCTGCCCACCAGAGCTGAACCCCGAACGCGCTCTGGGCGTCTTCTTCGACAGCAATGTGGCCGAGCAGCAGCAGAGGCAGGAAGGCGGCACCAAGGTCTTCGTCCTTATGGGCGGACACCAGTACGACGGGATGGAGCCCCCATCGGAGGCCCTGGCCATCGAGCAGGCCAAGAGCCTGCTCCACCGCCACCTGGGTATCCCCGTCGACCTGCCCTGCTACGCCGTCTCCAACCTGGCCAAGGGCTGCCTGCCGCAGCACCACGTCGGCCACCACAGGCGCATGGCCAACCTCTCGTACGAGCTGATGGACAAGTTTGAGAACAGGCTCGCGCTCATCGGCGGGTCCTACTCGCGGCCCGGCGTGGCGAGCGCCCTCCGCGCCGGCTTCGACATGGCACATGCGATGACGAGGGAGAACTTCTACGATAATGGCGTAACGCGCTTCAGCCATAAAGAGGTCTCGGATCCATACTTTCCCTTTGGGGAGAAGGCATATCTCGACAGGAACACATGATCTTGTTGATTGTATACTATGTAGAGAATAAAACGATTTGATGTTGCGTGAGGCTGGACTCACACACTACTTGTACTATCTAGAATATCCCTAGGCGTCGCTCACATAAAATTTATATACTCCGATTAAGCCACGTTCCTTATACTCTCCTGAAACGGAGGTCTTCTGTGACAATACCCTCGCTGGCCAACGATCACCCATACATAAATATATATCCCAAGTACTTGATCTCGACCTGCGTCGGAGGTGAGATGCCTTGCTCTTCTTCGTTGAACAAAAAGTATATCTCCAACAAGAGGCAAAATCAATAGATGTGACTGGGACGTGTCGGTCAGGGTTCACAAACTCCTTAATGTCATTGTCCTAACCTGAAATCTTCATGGGTGGAAGAATCGGACTCACTTCTAGCCTTTTCAGAGCCAGAATCAGCCGAGATTTGAGGACGAGAGTAAGACGAGATTGGTTTTTGAATTAGAGGTGCGGGAACGCCTTGGGTATGTAGTAGGTTCCTGCCAGGAATACCTCGGACTAGAGTAATGTTTATAGGCGGCTGAACCATTGTCCTGCTGGTCGTTGTGGATCCATATTGTGGTGAATCCGGGCTGACTGAGAATGATCATCGGTTCTTCATTGAATCATCATCAGTAGCGATGATCCCACGCTCCTCGTCATGCTTCGCAAGTCGTGGTAGCATGGCTTCCCCATCCTGGTCCTCAGGAAGGTCATCGGGTGCAACTAGCTCGGGAGACACCTCAACATTGGTAGTGGCGATGTCCGTGTTTATTGTTGCAGCAGCTTGGTTATACTCCATATCGTTGGCTGCACGTCGCTCGGTCCTGGCCATGGCCTCTTTAAAATTGACAAGGAAGTCTTCTCGACTTCCTTCACCGAACTCTTGGCCATATGCAAGGACTGTAGGGAGTCACAGTTACATGTCTCCGTCATCTCAATGATTGCTCTACCAATAAACTCAACAGCCGTCTTAAAATCTCGGACCTGAATCTCATCCAGACGGAGTAGGCTCTTATCAAAGAGGGAGAGGGTGTGTGATGGGGATAATAGTGCATGTCTCCCACAACTTTGAGGTTCTTGACTCTCCGTGATGGCTACCCGCAAAACTCCCACCTAAAAAACAAATTCAGAAAAATCTTCCCCCCAGGAGCTGGATAATCTCAATGCCCCAGAGAAACGAAGATACCATACAACCAAGGTCCGACTGCTAAAAGAACAAATCGAGACGCCCTGTGGTGCGGAGGCTGGATGGCCTCGCTTCCAGTATTCCACCGAGCTCACGGCGGCCCATCTTGAGTCACCTTCCCCAGAGCAGCAAGTAAAAGCACGCTCTGCATGTTGTAGAATGATGTTCCGCATTGCGTCTCAACAGATCCTTCGAGGTCAAACTAGATGCCCATGCTCATAGTTTGGATGAACTGTTTCAGCCATCCCTGGTGATAATGAGCCTCTGCACTGACCCGATTATTGACATTACGCCCCGATAGATAGATTCTACCGCGTTGTTCACGCAATTACCGTGAGTAAGGTGATTTGTTGTCAGCCGTAGTTTCAGGGCGCCACAAATCTCGGCTCGTTCCATCAGACTCATACCGTTTTGTCTGGAGTAACAGGAAGGAAATTTTGCACGTCCCTCCCTCCAGAAGCTGGATATCTGGGTTTTCATCTCCATCAGTTCCAAGGATACTCGAAGACGAGCATCCCGCGTAATTATATAAATGTTGGAAGGGTTACGGTGATCGATCACTGTGATGAACAAGGTTCGTAGGAATTGGTTGATTGTAAAGATCATCTACAGCTAGGTAGATTACTCGAACCGGTTATATACCAGGTTCCTGAGCGGTTGCACAAGTAGCAACCGCTCAGATCCCATGGATCTAACCGGGGATCACCAGTACGGACGCTGCAATGCATCCACAATAAAAGAATAAAGTCAAATCATCCCTTAGCCAGAGACATAATGATGACATGCTAGATCTTCATCCGTGGTCTTTCTGGTGCCAGATGAAAAGGTTGAATGGAGTGGACGGCTTTTCTTCTTCCGCTCATCAGACACGAGAGTGTTGAGGAAGGTGTCACCAAACTGCCTGCTGATGATGAGTGCCCCGAGGACTCTGTTGGCCTCGCTCTGCCAGCTCTCGATGCTCTGTACGTCACATCATGTCGTGTGTGAGGGGGTTTCTCGTCCCAAGGACCAGATTAAGGCGACCTCTGCCTGGTTGCTCAGCCGCCTCGCCTTATCTCTCCTCAGAAGGTCGGAGAGGGACTTGATTTACTTTGGCGTGCAAACCTCTCTTCGCTTGGCCATTCCCTCCCGAGGTCTTAGCTAGAGCTGCTTCGGTGGGTGAACACGCTCCTGTGTATCGAGAGCGCTGGGGAAGAATTTGCATTCGGCATTCGGACGGCCGCATTCAGTGTGATGTACATGGTGAATCTCGCAGTGCAACTTTTGTCTTGCGGCCATCATAGTCGTGGCCGCCATCGTGGCACTTGGGGTATGGACACCAGAGGGTAAAAGTCTTGAGACTAAACGACTGGCTCAAAGAAGGCTATTTCCCCTACCTTCCGACGAGTGAGTTCTCCAGGCGCTTAACCTTGTCATTTCCGACGACGAATGTCACAAAGCGGGCTCGATCGACAGGAACGTGTTCCTACCGAATATCATCCTTTTCATCCGAGGGCGGAGGTGGATATTCAAAGCGCACACCCAAAGGAGCTGAACCTTCTGACACTGCCCAAGAATGGAATTAAAAGCAGGTCGGTCAAAGCGCCCCGGCTCTTGATCTGTTGTTCGAAGGGATTGCAACTCAGGCAATTCCTTGGGATTCGCGGTATTTTCTCTCGATTCTGCTTGCCGTGAGGGACGACGACCAGCATTATTCCCTCGCGTGACAAGGGAAGAAGAGGTGATGAGCAAGGTCTCTGGGTAAGATTGCCAGAGGATAAAGTAGTAAGGAGGATCTTTGATCAAAATCCTTATTCAAAGTAGAATAGGTAGTCCGAGCACAGTGAGGGCGCCTGGACTCATAACCAGTTGAAGGGTGTGGATTGCGATGATCTAAAAACTAATAACTAAAGAGGATCTAAGAGATCTCTTGTACACCTAGGATTAATACAAACGAATCCTAGAGAATCTAAAGGAAAGAAAGTGAAACTCATAGGTTTGGATCTTAGGCAAACCTATCGGGAGGCACGGAGCAATAGGCGACTGGAGTCAAACGTTTCACCCAACCGTGTGTCAGTCGGATGTGTACGAGTCCTAAAGGTTACAAAGCTGTTGGTGTCGACCTCGCACGGCGCCATCTGCTGAGAGCGTCTAGGCCGTCCTCTGTCTTCGTGCTCTCCGTGTCCTGACCGCATCATCTTGATAACCGTCTCTCTCTCTTGGCAGCATTGCTTGAAAACCCGCCAGCTGAGTGGGCTTAAGGGTGGCACACACCGTATGTGCAGGTCGCTCCCCGAGGAAACTGAAGAATGATTCCATTGGCCGGATGGTAATTCGACTTATTCTGTCGTCTCAAACAAGGGATACAAGGTAAAAGCTGCGAAGGCCCTCAGTAGAGACTTGATCCCACAAGATCATCTGCTTCTGGACCCGAAATGATGCCTTGTCTTTTTCGAGACACTGGTCCACGATGCAGTTAGAAACGCATCTTTGTCCAAGAGGTCCGGTGAAAGTCCCACAAGGCGAGAGAACAGTTTAGAATGTTTCTGTCGCCGCCCTCATGCTTCGATAAGCATCCAGATATGGTGTCTTGCGTCGTGGATGGCTCCAGGCTGGTCTCTCACAAAAAGGGTGAAAAATGACTGCTGGGCCCAGGAGAACGAGTCGACAGGGGGTTCGGCTCAAAAAGTTCAACCCGCTCCTGCTCCCAGAAGACTCATCCCTTAATCTGGTAGATTTGATCGATTGGGCAAGAATATGAATACTTGACGCATCACCAGGGAGATATATTGTGCTGCGATGACATGGAGATGCTCCGCCGTGACTCAGCTCTCGAGCCAGGCAGTGAGAAGAGCACTGCACGGCAAGGACATCCCCAAACTTGGCGAACTTAGAGCATAGAACTCATAGAACTGCTGAAAACTAATCACAGCTATTTCATACACAGTCGTATCCCGATGGCGGCTGCTTCAGGCTCAGGATGATCTGTCGCACCTCGGTCCGGCTCATGGCTCGAACGCTGCGGTTTCCGCCTAGCTGTAGAAGCAGCTTCGAGGTAGGCTGGCCATCACTTCTTGTTGCCGTGTTGCACATGTTTCCGCAGCTTTGGGTCTTGTGTAGCCATCGCAGCTCGGGGCGACGCCGGTTCAAAGCTTCGAGCCCATGGAGGAGCTGGCGACCATGTACTTTGAAATGCATGATGAAGAGCCCTCGGTGAAGAGGAAGCACGCAGCCCTGAGCCCTAGCCATGGATGGGAGATGTGGAGATCTTCGATGGTCGCGGCGGTGATGTGTCTCTGCGTAGATTTTATCACCTCCGCGATAAAGTGCATTCCCAGTGCAGAGCCACACATCGAAGTTCTCTTGCGGCGTGAGAAGGAGTAAAGGCATGTACTCATGGGGAGGGACATAATATCGTAGACGTTAGGCGAAAGGGCTGTGGAAAGCTGTCTGGTCGATTCATCTTGAGCTGATCAACGTAGCCTGGCCTGACAGTTAGCAAGAATGAACAAGCTTGCCCCGGCAACGAAGGCGTGGACAACCTACCAGGTCGAAAGACTGCTTCATCGGATGAATCTCCACAGGGCACTCTGCGGAGTTCGTATAGTTCTTCACGGTAAGAACTTGGTCAGCCGCCGGTGGTCGGTTTATCCTTCTTCCCCCGTTTTCCTGCAGGCTGATACTATGCGGATGTCGAGTCAGATACTCCCTAGCCAGCACGGGTTCTGGATTCCATAGTTCAAATGTTACCAGTTCATCGTCGAAGGTTTCGACCGCAAAAGAGTTGACATAGTCGATATACTTTCTTGGATCGTTCGTTTAGCTCGCTCAGTTTTTATATTCCAAGGCTGCCTTTCAGTGGTCTCGTGCTTCGAGCTCGCGAAGCACAGCCTCTTGGTTTCCACGTACAGCGGTTGACTCCAGGAGCCGCACAGGGGTATCTGCCAAAGATGTAGAGGTGTGGCTCTCTAGTATTACTCTGGCAGTAGTCCAACACGACGCCCAATGTGCATGGCTCGGTCTCGCCGGCGGTACATAAGCATCCCCTTTCCCCCGTATTCGAACCTGCTTCTCCGACAGGAAATCAACGTCGAGGTATTATTGCGGCATACATACCGGGTGACCCATTAAGGAACCCAGAGGCCATTGTGGCCATTCACTTGGAAGCTATCGGACGTGAGTCTCGTCTTCGGCGCATGACTCTCCGGCTGCAGCCTCAGGTGGTGGCAATCATCGAACATAGCCCGTGAGCTTC
The DNA here is from genome assembly GCA_902141235.2 of Clonostachys solani. Lineage (NCBI taxonomy): Eukaryota > Fungi > Ascomycota > Sordariomycetes > Hypocreales > Bionectriaceae > Clonostachys > Clonostachys solani. The sequence continues at coordinate 335,741 of CABFOC020000034.1, forward strand.
GAGATTCCCGTGATGAAAGCTGAGATCCCCGCGTCAGTGCCCGTGTCAGGAAATAGCGAGGGTGGTCTTGAGTTGAGAACTGGTGATCGTGTGTACTGCTGGAGGCTGAGCCTTGTGTGCCGCAATGAATCCTCGTAGATCGATCCCATCTAAGTCGTCCTTGAGTTTCTGAGGGTCTTGAGATGCATTGGTAGCAATTTACTATATACAAGGACGGGACAATGTGACCAGCCAGCTTCATGGAGCTTCCTTAGTCGACGGGGCTAATTGATCATCCCCAGACGTGTTGTATGTCTGCTTGCCCTCCTCTGCCCGGAGCGTCTTGACCTACCCCTTGGGTTTCACCGACGACCTTACAACCTCTCTTTCCAACCGTGTCTGTGGTTCTAGGCCTGAGAATCCACTCTCAAAGCTCCGAGGGGGGGCTGGCGGCGGCTGGTTCGCTAGATGGCGGCAGAGAAAACAGTGAAGGGCATCCGATATTTGCAGAGAAACCCAGCAGACAGGCCTTTGTACTCATCGTGTGTCGATCTCGTACTGGCATGCCCCAACAACCCCGAGCATGATACGTGTCTGGGATATCCGCGCATGAACTTGCGAGGAGTGCGTTGAGCCAATGCGAGAGCTCACCGCGGACAATTCATTAGGTTTGTCGATACAGCGAAGGGTATCGAGCCAAAGTCAAGTCCAGTGGCATCCTTCCATTTTCCGCTGTCTTTTCCAGGAAATCGGTCGTTCCAGCCAGTGAAGGAGAGTTGTTATCCATCGAAGACATCGATATGTAGTCGGGGAACCCTAACCCAGAGGGATTTTACGCGAAATCCATGCTCCTCTGTCCAAATCTTCAACATCTGGCCGTAAGCGGAGGATGGACGAAGCAAGATTTCGAGGAGAGCCAACAACTGCAGCACTGGAATGTCAGTGGATGCTTGATACATGATAGAATTGTATTAAGAGTATTGGGGATTTCTTTAAACTCACAGGAAGATGTTCGAGACGTTGGACTTTCTTGATCAGGGGTGAGTGCTTCACATAAACTGTCTCATTTCTCTTTGGGTTGGCCTGCACCGCACTCCTCAAACCCGCCGAATTTGACGGTTAGCGAGTTCGTGCTGCTGCAGCCGTCCAATTTATTTCTTCTACCTCTCGTCTGACACTCTCTTTGGGCTTGGCCACCTAGGTTGTTTCTGTGACCATCGGCTGATGTGATGTTTGTCCAGTTGTGAAGTTACATTATCTCAGTCTCTGGGAACAATCCAGATGTATCGATCGCACTCGATATTCGACCTAACCTTGATGGCCTCGTAGATTATCAACTCTCGGAGGTCTTCACCCCTAGCAGGAGGTAGGGCGCATTCCGCTGATGATTCACCCAGCGAGCTGAGTAGTCCGTTCCTGATGTCCCCAGTTCATCGTTCTGCTCGAAAACCGGCTAAAAGATCAACAAGGGGTTGATCTCAGGCTACCAGTTGGTGGATCAGACGCGTGGGTGGAGTTCATTTCTTTTCCGTTTGATGGGATCTGTTCTTGAGCCTCAACTTGATAGGTCGTAGTGCTGGTGGAAGGTCTCTGCCAGTGTATGGCGGTATTTTGTTATTGCATAGATTGAAGCCTCGTATCACGATACCTGCACTTACGTGGCAGGTAGTGTGATTGGATGAGCTTGGTTCTTCTATCTAGGCCGTGGAACTTTTCGTTTTATGGCTGGCACCTGGGGTCAATTTGTCAACTCCTTTTTGGGTGCCACTGGACCCGAGTTTGACAATCGTCGGGTCATCAACGTCGAGGCCCCCCATGAGAACAGAGTGACCTGTCTCTAGTTCAAGTTTCATCACGCGTAAAAAGGCTGGCATCATGTCCGAGCCGTAGTGGAACGGTTCACCACCTGTTTCGACTCAGATGCTTTGGTTTCACCGTGTCGAGTGTATGATCCAGCGGACCAAAGTTGGAGTCCATATACCCTTTAATGAGACGCCTCAACAGACCCATGGATCGTGCCTGGGACACGATGTCTAAGTTAGGGACCCATGACGCTCGCATATACCAGCAGCACTGTGCTAGTAATCCACGCTTCATCAACGCGCTGATAGGGAGTGATCACCGGGCCAAACGTATTGACCTTCTGATCCGGCCCCAGATAGGATTGAATCCTCCAAGTCGCCAAGTCCTGAAGCCGCTGTAGTCGACTGCCAAGGCATGTGGTCTGGCGGTGGCATCAGGGGAGCAGGCTTGTATGTTACGCGGATACCCTGGCCAAGCCTCAACGTCGCCAAAGTAGACAATGCGTCTGGAACCGGGAGCTTGGGCGAGTACTCTTGTTTGACTGGCGGCGCACGATCCTGCGGGAGGAGGGCTTTAAGCGTAGCCAACTTCCTCTTCATAAATTGAGTCTTGGGGTCGTCCAGCAGGTAGAATCTGAGCCTAGGCTACCTTTGCCGATAGACCAACTCGGCCTCCATACTCTCGGAACGTTGCTCATCTAGACCGAAAGGATTCCTTCGACTAATCACCTGTGTATAGGCCATTCAGAACCCAAATATTTGGCCAGGCTGGCCAGATACTCTGTCTACAATTTCAAAAGACAAGGAAAGGAAAATGTTTTCATCTCGCGACGCCGACCGAAGGATATCAGTCCTAGCCGTCATGGAGTTTCGAAATAAGGAGACCACCTTCAGGCGGATACTAAGTAAACGGAATTTGTAGTTACCCTCTGGATGGTGTTTCAGTGGGAATCTGCGCTGATTTGGACAGTCGCGTCCAAGTTCGACGTCACCCTGGGCATTGAAGTCCTTCGGTACAAACAAGCTGATGTAGATCGCGTTGTGCAGGATGGTGCCTTTGAATGACAGAGTCTCAGGACCATGTCCTCCTTTTCGCCAATCTGTGAGTAGAAGAGGAGAATAAAGATTGGATGTCGCAAGCCGTTCTTGTAGAATCCTACAACGGGCCGCGCTCTTAAAGAGGAGCGCCAAACATTTGTCTGACCGGACTTAGGTGTAGCTCACTTCATCTCTGGTCGCCCTGAGGATGCTGTATCCCTCTGAAATCATCTGGGCGCATTCCTCGTGGTGAAGTCCAGTCTGTAAACCCTTCCACCGCCCTTGACTTTCCTTCGATCCCAGATATATGTTTCGGATTGGAGTCACCTGTTCACCACCAAGTACTCACCACCTCCGACCACCGGAGCAATACTTCAGTTTCGCACAGCCGGTGAAGTAGTGTGCCCTTGAAACTTGAGCTGCTGAGTAGGCAAATTTCGAGTTTGATGAAGCAGAGACATTTCCGAAGTTGATTATGAGCACCTTGATCGGAGAAGGTTCCATCGCCGTGTCTAACGCGGTAGGAGGGAGCGCATCCTCATCCTTCGCCTTCACCTTCACCTAGTGAGAGAAGCAGCCTGCGACAAGGGGCGACCCATCAAGCGTCGCAGTTGTGATTCCCATACCTCCCATACTTTGGAGGTCATGTAGTGGTCAGAATGCAACCCCAAATGAGCTGTCTCCCTCCGGGCTTCGATGGTGCCCTCCTTGGCCGCCTTCCAATGCCCTCGCTGTGTCGCCGTCGAGAATCAGACCACTTTCTTCTCGATGTAGCATGTTCTCTGTAGCAGTTGCGCCTGCCATCCCCACATGCTTCCTGGATAGGAACTCGGCCTGATTGTGGTTGCATGTCTCGCAGGCATGATCAGTCTCTGGGACCGGCGTCCTACCCTTGAATGCGCTGTTGCCTGGCGCAGTAGAAAGAAGAGCCATGGTTCGTTGTAAAAGCCGCAGCCCGTGGGAGGGGATCTTGTGAGTAGGCATCAGTCGTGCTAATGTTGTGTAGGCAGCCTTGTTGTTAATGGAAAGCTTGTATCGCCTCGTACCATCATCCAGAGGCAGAATGATCTCAATGGACCGCAGCTATAAGAATCGCATTGGTCCAAAATGGGTGGGCAAACCGATGTGAAGCTATGGGTGAATCTTGAGGACCAGAAACTGTCACAGAACGCGCGGTTGGTCCCAGCAACGAATAGTGAGTCAAAGTGCTCCCGGCTATCGTGGTCGCGGGCCGTGTTAGGTTTCTGTGAGTACTGGAACTTCAAGGCAGTCTCTGCATGATCACGGTGGCATGCCTCAAACAGGGCCACAGGGTCGCTACACTCCTCAGGCTCAACGGGCTGATGGCTGCTGTAGATATCGAGACTTGTGTACGCAGGATCAAAGTACTCAGGAATCTTGCCATAATGCTGGTGCTGGTAGTATTAGCAAGGTTTCTATACATTAGATCATGCTATTAAAGAGGCTTACCGATCGATGCTCAATCTCGCCGAGTATCATACTACGGTAAGACTCTCGCCAAAAGTATTTCTCCTCCTGTAATGTTGTTAGTACTAAATATATATAATCAGCTAATATAATACCAGACTACTTACTGCAGGAGCCGGAAGGATGCCACAGTAGCACGAAACCTGGCCTTACTGTTGTAGTGACATATATCAAGCTCACTCACCCTACTATCAGGAGAGAGGCTAACTTCAATATCTCCTCCCGGTGGTTTGAGCCTGCTCCCGAGGATGAGGCTTCGGCTTCATCATTCCCTGGAAGATTCACGCCGCGCATCCTCTTATATCATCGGGTTCAGCTCTTCCACGAAGTATGTACACTTCCTGTGTGCTCTTAACTCGTAATTCATCTCGTAGCATTATTTGTTAACGTCGTGTCTTCTGGGTTGAGCAAGATCTTCACCCTGCGTTTCATACCCTTCCTCGTCTCGGTTCAATCTGACCTCAGGAGGCCAACCCCACGTTCGCAAGCCGACTGACCAAACGAAATGAATCGCGAGATAATATGAACTAGAAGTCCGAAAGGAATAAAGCCAGAACATATCGAGAAGGATTATATGGAGGAGAGGTCCAAACTTGTGCGCTCTGCCCTCTTTTCCTGTTGGAAGTCTTTAGGCCTAGTGTCGTGAAAGAGTCTAGAGGTCGTTCCCATTTCCCACTCGGATGAGGCAGCTGAGGAGGATCGGCAGCTGCTCTGGCCATGAATGCTGAATTTTCTGCGTGAATCGCGTCTCACACGCGCTCGGTTCCTCAAGATGGCAAAGGAAATCTTCTTCCCGGTCCTCAGGCTGCCCCTGTATATCGTCGTCTCCGTGTAGTGCCTCGACGAGAAGCCATTGTCGGTCCACGGCAAGTAGATAGCTGCTCTTGCAGGCTAGGTACCAGCCATCTCCAACTCTCTTGGCCTCTATTCTACCGTACTCCATCTCGAGCTTGATATTTTGCCCGCATGCCGGAGGAGTCTCGGCTGTGCTGTCGAAGCCATCTCCAGGTATCATCGTCAATACAAGGTGACATCGGCCGACGACCCGGGCTCCTCTTGGTTGATGATCGCTAGTGACCTAATCACCGTCCCACCTCGACGGGATCACTATGGCATTTGTTTGAACCAATTCTCAGGACATCATCATTGGTGGGAATATACAAGTACGAGTCCTTGCTTGAGAAAGTATGAAGCCAGGGTGGATCAAGTCAATCTGGGATTGTCCGGGGAAACTCTACCTGCAGTCGAAGAGGGGATCCATGTTGAAGATGATCAACCCAAGTATCGATCAAGGCTCGACGTGATGCCTCAGAGGTTGCTGGATTCTGGCTCTACCGCTACCACTCGACCTCGAAGACGAGTATCAAGAGAGAGCCGCGCTGCAAGTCTTTTTCAGCACTTGTGACATTCTGGGTCTTGGGTGCGGTCGGTGAAATTGGATCCTCGCTTTATCCGCAAGTTCTGTACTTCGGAACAGAGTCAGATTTGTTTGTCCTCCAGAGCCGTACATCCAGTGGGCAAAGTCGAACGACTGCGGTTATTTGCCCGTCTCGCCATCGCACTCATCTTCCGTTAGGGCTATGAAGAGCTGAGGCACACAGTGGACCGTTGGCGATCGTTCTCGCACTTTGGCGCAGTGGCATTGTATGCCTTGCGGATATCCTGCTTGGCAACTGGCGTCGTCGCGCACGCAAAGCAGTTTGTGGTGAGAGCCACAGCTTCACGATCCGTGTCGTGCTCCTGAACAGCCCGAATACCAGGTCGTGCCTCGGTTTGCCGTCGGTGTCCCTGCGAAATAAGGACTCTTCCAGGAGCTCGAGCTGCTTGCACCCGATGAGCGCAAAGTTATCCACCAGTTCCTCTCCGAGTATCGCCCTGTTGAAGACACCATCCGTGAGATCAGTATTATCGGCGATGATTGCCTTGAACTTCGGTAGCATGACCACTCCCGGGATGACGCACATTGTCATCCCCAGCCAAAACGCCTGGGCGCCGGGCAATTGTTGGCAGTGCTGAGAACGACCAGCTTCAAGGACCTAGTGCTGAGGAGAGCAGTTGACCAGGTCTGGCTCTGCGGAATAGGCTTCAAGAAAGGTTTCTCCGCAAACTTGGGCCGTTCCTGATCTTCCAGACATCGCGGCCCAGGGGGAAGAAACCAACTTGGGAAGAAACGGAGTTAGGCAATGCTGGATATTCCATAGAAGTCTTGGTGAAAGATTCGACATGCTGTTGGAGCTGAGCTTCCCCAGGGGTAAACCGGGTCTGATAAAGCGCTCCAGATAGGCGGCAAGACGACGGGACTGGCTGGCCAAATTCGATGATGATATCCATTCGGACCACCTGAACGGGTCCAGTCTCAGGCCTCCATGCGTTCGAATTGCCTGCGGGAGGAATTAAAAGCAGCTCGGCTTTGTTGTTTGACGTAGACGGACTTGAATTAGGGACAAGATGTATCTCGGCCGCAGGTTCAGGAGTGACAGGCTGGGCTGCCTGACATGCTAGCTCCCTTTCCTTGCCTTGATCAACGACTTGTTGGCTGTGTTGATCTTCGCGTTCTTGGATCATGATGTCGCCAATGTTGTTCCCCACAACCTGAAGCCTGGGAAGAGGTCTCAATGGGTTAAGACTGAGTTCTAGGGAGAGAATAGCGGCAAGTTGGGTGGAATAGTCATCTGAGAGAGCCGGAGCGATCATGTCCCAGCCACACCTGCCTGCATCTAGCTACCTTATTAGTATTATCCCTCTAGATCCTCTTACTTTCCCCCCAGGACTTAGAAAAAGGATATTGCTGCTGGGCAGAGTTTCAAATGTGCAGACACACTCCTTGGGGGAGATTCGGCGTGGATAAGTATTCGACAAATGCGCCGGTAAGATGGATTCTGGGTTCGGAAACGATTCAGGCTCCCTGAGACCAAAGGATCGGCAGTATCTTGGTATATAGACAGACTAAAATGCAAAGCAAACCATCATTTAGGTGCTTCGTTTTGGACCATCCTGTTCACACCTCAAGGGGTTTCGACTTCGGCCAGATGTTTTGCAAATATAGTTTCCCCTGAGGGCTTCAGCGTCTCCCGCTCCAGAATATGACATTCGTCGTTCTGGAGCTGCTTAACACGTCAATCATGGGCGCCCCTGGCATCATACCGCTCCTGCTTTGGCCGAGGAGGATGTGGTCGACCATCGGATTCAAACTGCATGTCTCGGCCGACTTTTGGTCGACTTTCATGAAACTCAATGGCATTCGGTAGTCTGCATCACCCAGCACATTGGTACCTCGTGACCCTACGTCGTCAGTCACACTGCCATGAATTCGATGGTCCCTCTGTCTCATATCAAACGCAGGCTCGAGAACATAGTGGTCGAGCGTGCGTAGCGAAATGGCGTAGACGTCCTTTTCCTTCTATTCGTCGTATCCCTCACGTTGTCAGTTCCGAGTTGGCCACGGTCCCAAATCAACTGGACAATGCAGGGAGATGGTGGATGTAGTTGGGTTTTCCTCAACTCGCACCAACCCGGATTGTCCCTCATGAACTCGGCAAGCCCAGCAGCCGAATCAGGGTCCATCCCTAGGGATCTCGCTGGCTCCTCTGCAGTGATGCCTGTGATGGGTTGTCTGATAATACTGAACAGGCTGCTTGAGTCGGGCCTGCGCGGAGCCAGTGCTGGCGCTGCTCGGTGCCTCACCCTCATGGTTGGCTTCTTCCCAGGCGAAAATAGATCATTCTTCCATTGGGAAGACTGGTTTCGATCTCAACTCAATAGACCTCTCTTCTCCGTTTACTGCCATGAGCTCGGTGAACCTCCCACTACCCGACCCGGTGAGCCGGTTGAAGCTCTGTCCGTTCTCTGCATGACAACGTTTCGGTACGATGACCCGCGTTACTCTCCATCGAATTCAGCACATCCAACCAGATGGCGGTAGTACGTTGGCATGTCTAGCATCGGCGACTGCTACCATTCCGGTACATAGGGTAGGGCATGGGCATTGTGGTCGACTGCGTCAGTTCTACATCGTTGGTTGACTGACGACACGGCTATGACTTGCCCAGCCCGACTCAAACGGCCACATCATTGACAGGACGCCCTCGATGTCCTTTGCGTTCTTCGGCATCGGGGTCCCGCTCAGTGCGCCGAACAGAGCCCTCCTCTTCTTGCCCGTCTCTTCTTGCCCGTCTTGTCTCCGTCGTCGGGGTCTCTGCCTCCTGATATCTCGTGGAGGCACTTGATGGTTTTGCTCTTAGCGCCCCTCGCCACAGTAAACTCATCGTACCAGATCGTGGCTGGCCGCAGACAGTTCTACAGCGAGATAACCCAGTCCGACGCCCTCCCAAACTATCTCACCGGGACATGGCCACGTCTGAAAGCGGCCATCGAAGATGGGCTTATAGCTGTTCGGCAATACGACCTCCTCCTCCTGCAGCGCTACTACTTGGTCCATCCATTGGCCCACGAGGTTCGCTGGGCACACCACTATATGGTGCTCCCTTAGCTTAACGTTTTCGCACAAAATCCTCGCTGCGCTCGACCTCACGTAGAAACATTCTATCCCCAGGGGGTTATTCATGAGACAGCGACCCTCAACCGGCTTATCCCCTCTGCCATCGTGGTTAAGGGGGTTTTGCTCGTACATCTCCTTGCTCTTCATCGACAGGATGATGCTGGGCACGGCCATGAACACCTCGAGAGTCTTTCTCTGCCTGGGAAACTCAGACTGCGCTGTTTAGAGTATCGCGCCCCCACGTCCTTGTTCTTGGTCAGCTTGTCCAGCGGTCCCGGTTGCATAGGGTCCCCGATGAATGTGGCCGGAGTCTCTGGGAAAGCACCATAGCCATGCACTCTGTCATATGTGCAACCTCATCAACGAATAAAGTTCTCGGCAAGGGAGGACCACGTCCCGCTGAAGGGAGTTCACACCCCCCGAACAACAACCCGTGATGTAGCCAGGAGTATGATGTTCCTCCAGCGGCCCGCATTGATGACATACGTCTTCAGGTGCTGTGCTAGGCTTCACCACCTAAGCGAGAAACAATATGGCGTGTTGTTCAACAATGGACTGCTGGCCAGGTCCCTGCTCGGTATGGCAATCAACTCAACTCTCTTCGAAGGGTTGTTCTCTCCGCCCCTCCGCCCCAGTGAAGCATGTCCCAGGGCGCCCCGACGGTAGGTTTGAAGGTGTGCATGAAGCACAGCGTCAAGCGGGATAGCTGATGAATCGATTACCGATTCCACCGCAAAAAAGGAGGCATATCCATATCGGCGGCACTAACAGTCACGAAGATTGTCAGTTTGAGGAATGGGACGATCAGTCTTCTAAGAAGAAGGGCTAGTGTTCTTTGTGGCAGGCATCATCTCGGAGCAGCAAAGGTGCTAGCCGTCCCGCCAGGGGAGGACCTCATTGACAAGCAAGTCTCCATGGGACCTTTTACTGCTCCTCAAAGGCTCTCGGAACCTCTCGTTTGTCTTTGGGTTGGATACTCCCAGTTCATTTGCACATATAGCCATCGTAGTGGCTCTGATGCCATGCAGGCAACCCCGTTGTTCACCAGGCTTGAGGGACATGAAATAACTGATCGGTAGCTCGGGAGGAGGAATACCGACGCGATCGATGTAATCTTCTTCCGTCTCTCCATTCTGAAGGGTTTCCGCTGAGCTTTCAATTGGGTATAGTGCGCACGGGAAGATCTCTTCTGCGCATTTATCCGTCATCTAGTATTCGTAGTTGCATTCGTCCTTGACATCGCCCATCAGTGTCACAGGATTCGTCCTTGACATCGCCTATCAGTGTCACTGCATCGCAGCTTGATCATCTCTACAAATAGAGGTGCTTCACCAGTAGGTCTTCGGACAATGAATTTGTCTCCTGAAACAATTGGCCGACCTGAGTCTTTGTAGACTGGGGAGCTGTGGTGGCCATAGATTGGATATTGTAAGCGAATCCGACGTGCTCATCTCCTTCATCGTTCAGGTCAATGAGGTCTAAAGAAGATAAACCTGCTGCCTTGACCATGGGCATCCACACAGCCTGCAGCTTAATTTCGGTGGTACCTTGGTCCGAGATACAAGGTATTTGATGCCAAGGCAGGCCTTATCCCAATAGCTGTGAAGAGTCCGGCACGGCGGACCGGATCTCTGGTCTGAGTACCTTTTCCGAAGGTACTTGATGACGCTTGATGGCTCCTACCAAACCCTGGTTTTGTTGGATGGGGTGAAGGGGAGGCCTGAGTCAAATCTGGGCGTTGTAGCTGCCTCCTCTTCATCAGACGCAACGCCCACTCTCAGAGGGCGTTCTGGTGATAGAGTACGCCAGGTTTGCTGAATGGGGACTATTCGCCCGAAAGCCTTGAAAGATGAGCTCCTGGCGCGCAAAAGACTCAATAGCTTCGCCACCCCTTCGGCTTCGACCCGGCGTAGGGATAAACATCCTCCGTCAGCAGATTTATGAACCAGATTCACCGCCCTCGGCGGCCGCTGATCTCCTCGCTGCCGACCTCGTTGCTCTCCGAGTCAACCTCATCGCTGATTCCTTTCACGGGGATGCCCAGCCTCTGCATCCGCTCGATGAATTCTCTCATATAGCCCGCCATAGCGCTCTGTGAGCTGCCGGTGGATGCCATGAGCCCAATCTGTTCTTTATCTCATGATCGTTGTTGTTGTTGGTCCGGCAGCTTCTAGAGTTCGTCCAGCAGGGCCTCGCCTCTCATCACGACCTTCAATATCATTTGGCCGATGATAGACGCAATTGGCCCACTCGTCCGCGTTCGCCACGTCCTCCGTCGTCCTCGCCACGGCCCGGGTCGGTCGACCTATCTATGAGCGACATGGCATTGGTGATCCCGTGTCCCGATCTCACGAACATGAGGATCCTTTCTGATCGTGCACATGCCCTCCACCACGGCGAAGCGGCCCAGCGGCAGCTTCTCCAGCATCGATCTAGCAGCTTCTTCTCCGCCCTGTGTGATGGCGACCAGCTTGCCGGCCACACCGTCCTTGCTGGGGCGCGCCGCTGCATTACTCGCTGATATCGCCGACGTGTCGTCCGCCAACGTCTTGAACTCTTCTTTTAGAGCCATCTTGTCGGTCCACCTCGTGGTCGTTCGTCCTTGTGTTTTCCGTATCGGCACCGCTCATATCAAGCCGTGTGTTGTGGGTTCCCCCATAGGGAAGCGGAATCCTGACACAAGGATGTTACCGTGGCCCAACACGCTTCCCACTGTCTTTTCCTGAAATATCACCGAGCTGGTCGACTACGTTCCTGACAGAACGAGCGCGGTCAGTGAGGCCACCAGTGTCTAAGTCCAGTATCTCTCTTCTTAGGTCAAGCGCAGGAGTCTTTGCAAACAACGACAGCGTGTGTCCGACAAGGATTGTATGCTGGGAAAAGTAGTCATTGTAAGTTTTAGACTCCTGCTTCAGCAGTACCCAAACCATCTGGTTAAAACTAAGATGGAACTTAGTTCTGTATGATCTCCCAGATGACCAACTACTGGAGCAACGGCGGCATCCATTCCGAGAGAGACGCTTCCAAAGCCACCTTTCGAGCGGGATTGGTGAGCATCGCCTGGGACTGGTGGTCACAGCGGCCTCAATGTACCCGGCCGGATGGTGGCGATCTTGCATGGCCGTGGAGATGAGCTTCTTCGTCGGGGCATCCTGCACGGGATCAGTATCTCAACCGGCTCGGAAACAGGATCGGAAACAGACAAGACTTACGTCGCATTCAACATTGACCAAGGGCGGCATCGACAATATGCTTTTGGGGGGGGATCCTTCGTCCTATTCTCTCTCAAACTACCTTTGCCCACAAACCCATAGGGCACGAGCGTGTCCTGCGGGGATTTGCTCTTGCCATCGCCCTCGACCTGACGATCAGGAGTCGCCGAGCCCGCTGCAGCCCAGCGCGTGCTCTACGTGGACAGGCTCCTCGGCTTTTCTCGCCTGGTGATGCTGGCAGGAACGTCTCATTTTGGGCCGATGACCACGTCGACCACATGAGGGTTGTGGGCTGGAATTGGATCTCCTCCCGCAACGTGAAGAGCGCCCGTGCCCATTTGACCCGGCGGGACTTGGATGCGATTGTCCTCGGCATAGGTCGGATGAGGATAAGTTTCAGCGACTCCATTGGGGGGCATCATCATCTGGAGGGATACGCTGTTGAGAGAGAGACTTAGAGGTGCTACTCCACAAGTCCCAGTTGCCAATAGGCAACCTGACCATAGGAACAACGGCTCCGATCTCCAACGAGTCGAGTGACGGCACCATTTTCAGGGTCCCTCATATGATTGTTTGGGTACGAGGCTAGTTCGTTCACAAGGTCTTCTTGGCTGATGGACCGAGTTGTGGCCGAGGAAATTCGGTAGGAGTATCAAGGTTGGAGAAACGGAGAGGTAGACCAGGCCTCGCCCTCAGGAACCCAGCCTGAGTTGGTCGATCGTAATCCACAATCACTGCGTCCGCTTCAGAACTAGGAGCAACAAGGTGGATCAAAGACAGGCAGGCACTGACTATCTTCAATGTTCGGTTCGCGGTGTGAGGTGGATAGCCTGGGATAGCGGTCACCAGTGCGACGTAAGCCTTTTAAAACCAGCTTGAGCAGCTACACCAAACGTGGTAGAATGCGTTGAGGTCGGAATCGAAATGACAAGGCTCAATCCCGTCGTCTGGGTAGATATAGTTGTGGGGGAAGTACCTGCGCTTGGTGTTGTGCAGAAAGGTAGGATTTGGTGGGAAGCAGCTCTTCATACCCTCGTAGCCCCAAAACTCCACACACAATCTGCGTCTTCCGTGTATAGGTTGGGATAGGATCTCAAAGAAGTACGGGGCCGATCATAATAGTTTCTTCCCTTGTAGCCTTCTTCTTTGTGAGAGGGCGTTTGGTAGAACGATATGGAAATCACGAGTAACAGTTAAGAATTCCCCGGGATGACCGTCTGTGGCGATAATGCGGCTAACAAGTTCAATAGCGAGATTCACGATAGGGAGTCTGATCTTGAACCAATCAGCCCTAGTGAAGAAAGAGGGCAGAGATACCTCGAAAGCTAAGCATAATACAGATGTTAGTGACGACGTCCGTCTTCATGGCCCAGTCACGCACAAAAAGCTCACTCGATTCGGGAAGCCTGATGCCACGGGAGACACGATTGTAAGTGTGGCCCAGGTAGGTAACAGTGATAGAAGAAGGCATAACCCCAAGAGACCAGGTGTCTCATTACCTCATTCCACCAGGCTGATGTGTCTATCGGCGAGATGACACTGTTAGCATCGAAATTAGTCTTGACCTGAAGGAAAGGGGCAAAAGGTACGAACCGCAATCGCTGCCGAGATACTGCAAGGGTCCTCAAAAATAAGGACGAGGGCTTCCTTATCAAACCAGAATCACTCGGAAGGACTCGTACACCAGAAGGACGGGTCCTCCGCTCCTTTCTCGGTCAGAGGAGGACATACGGCGGCGAACTGGTGAGGGATCCCATAGATGACAGGATCTGCCCCCCGCTCCTGCACCAGGCCCCTGACCAGCCCTCCTCGACTTAATTGGGTATGTAGAAGGGTAGACAGAGTTTGTAAAGGGGCAAATAAACGGAAACAAAAGAAGATGAATCTGTCTCCAAGTGACAGATATACAGATAAAAGGGAAGAGGGAAAGGTTGCGAGTGAATGGCCAGAGAGACTCCTCCCAACTCATGGAAAGCCCAGACGGTGGTAGAGGTTGGGTATCTGTGTCTACCGACCTTGAATGGGAGGAACTAGATAGAGGAATCAGCACAGATTGAATGATCCGAGCACAGCCCCGGTCAGAGAAGGGGCTGTAGCAGGATGGGGGGGGCAAGTGAGGCTCATGGCGGACTTGGTGAATCCAAGTTCTCCTGGGGAATGTCTTGATAGAATCTCTCCACTATTCTTGGAAGAATGGGGGATCGTTCGTCTTATATAGACACAAGGTGGCTCCTCAAGAAGGCATCTCCAGCTGACAATTCTCCCTACCTACTCTGTGGCCCCTTTTTGCCGACCAGTTGTTTGATTAAGGGGTTGGAGCAACTCGCCTTGACATGCGGTAGGGAATACATGCCCTGGGAAAGTGCATATGCTGTCCACCCCCGAAGTGTTTGCCGATGGCTCGAGCTCCGTGGCCATGGGGCCGGAGTTGATGTCTGCGGATATCTACAAACAAGAGGCAGCCCCTGAGTACCCACGGGGGCGGCGATCGGTTTCAAGAGACGACACACGCCGTACACAAAGTCACGGTTCATCAGTATCAATTGAGTGTGCGCGGGAGGAGTGCTCCTGTCAAAAAAAAATCCTTTAGTATTTTTTGTTGCTGCATCTGAGGTATCACTTAATTAAAACATAACCACATGCAGCCATTTGAAAACCATCCCTTCGCTTTAGACCCCGTAATGATGCTGCCGCCCTTTTCGCACGTCCGTTATCCGCGCCTACTTCATAACTTAATTCTTTCAAAATGTACAGTTGGGATAGATGCACTCTCCCTCTCTGGCGCTGCCTTGATAGATGCGGGACAGGCCTTTGTGGAACGAATCCAGCACCAAGTTTTGTGCTCCGCGTCTGTGCTACTTATTAGACAGCAATAGATAGTTTGTCTCCGTCGGCGTTCGGTGCTACCAGGGCCCGGATGGCGCTGTCAACCTTTTCCAGCAAGTTGGCTACACCGCCATCTGCCCTTCCGGCAGCACCAGTCATGAGACCTTGCCAGTTCTTGCCCTTGCCCTCCCAGATAGGTCTGAGGGCCTGGGCAAACCGATCCTCTTGCCCAGAGCCGGGGCGACGTAGGTACCACCAAAGGCCGTCTTTCCGACTCTTGGTTGAGCACTCCAACGAGAGGCGGATGTCCTCTCCATGCAGCTTATAGTGTATCCCGATCCAGTCCAGTGCCCGGAAGGAGAAGCTGACGAATCCTTGTGAAACGATGCTGTCCTCTTGCCATGCTGCCTCAATTTTGTCAATAGCCGATATGGCTGGTAGAGACATGGGCAACCACGCCAGTAGCGCCTTGATACCCCCATCAAGGTTTGCGAGTCTTTGCAAGATATCGACAAGCCTTAGCGAGGGGTTGTTCTCTTCAAGCTTGACTTGGATCTCATCCTGGGAGAGATCCAGCACAAGTCTCCATCGCTTTTGGGCCGCCGTGACATCCTGCCCCCTGTTTTCAGTTTGCTGAGACGGCTCCTGGCCGTAGAAACATGAAACCTCGCGAAGAGTTGCGGTGTCACGGACAATCGCCCCGTTTGTTTGATCCAAAGCCTCAAGGAAGCTGACAAACCGATCAATAGCCATCAGTCTAGACTTGAGCATAGAGAGTGTAGATTCACCAACATGGTGGCGAATCCGAATACTGAACTCGCCTGTTTGTGGCTTGTAGCTCACGTCTCGGTCGATAGCGCCGCCAAGATGAGCAAGCTTTGACTTGTCTCGCACTCTGATGGTAGCAACAGAAATACAAACAAGGCGCCCCGCATCCAGGGGGTTCCCCTCTGCCCCACTGTCGGCCTGGCGTCGGAATCGTGCGTGTAACCCCTTAAACATGATGGTCACGATATTCTTAGCCCATGGCTGCCGGGCACCCAGGGACTTGGTGGCCGCTGGGTGTCTTAGAGGCGGTGCATCAGAGGCTGATCCCTGGCCCGCTCCAAAGCCCCCAGCAGTTGAAGAAAGTACCATGGAAGGGAATAGTGTAGAAAGCTCGATTTCGAGCACTGGTAATCGAAAGAGTTTCCCGGCTGGCTGGCTAGGATCAGCAGATGCTTGGTTCTTGATTTGCCGTAGATATAGCTCGCGCGAGTCGATAGACTGCGCAATCATGCCCGTTGTGAACGCGGTGAAGGTTTGCCAGAATTCATCTGAAAGATGTGGACACCCCTTGTTGAAGGGTAATCTTGCTTGCAATGACGGACTGTAGTTGGGGTTTCCAGAGTTCCTAAAGTCGGGGCATCATTAGTATCCAAGCAAAGCCATATTTACCCGAGTAGCAAGGGGACATGAACTTACGTTTCTAGCAGCCACCACTCATCACCTCCCAGGCTGAGAAACACTGCAACGAACCATCTGGAATCCCAGCCATCTCTCTGAATCCAGATGCTGCGTGTCCAGTCACGCTTTTTGGTCATGGTCTTGATTTCCTCCATAGACATCGGGGGACGTGCCGTATGCCACCCGTTTGTACTTCCTTGGCGACTCAGTTTCTCCTCAAATAAGGAACAACGAACATATTCAACATTGGTCACGCCTCCCGTTATCATGTCTCGGCAGTTATTCAGGTGATGCTCGAACTGGAAAGTGATCTTGGAGTGTGGCTTAATAGCAAACACTCCAGTGACCGGCTCCATCGACAGCGTGACGTCAGAGGAGAACCCAACTTGTGTCGTGAGATGAGATGCAGCTGGATCCGACTTGGAGATGTTGAGTAGCATTCCAGCTTGCTTGTTCTGGAAGCGCGGTGCCTCCAGCAATTTGTCGTGGATCCCACGAAGGACGAACTCAATGTGCATGCCAATAACATGGCGCAAAAGATTCTCGGCAGAGATGTTCTCGACGTCCAATCGGATCTCCACACCTTCTACTTCTTTGTTTTCACGATACCACTTGGCTGTCAGATAGCTTGCTGGCTTCTCATCTTCGGGAGCATTCTTCTTCCGCCCACTGTTTACCGCGATCAGCACCCAGCTCTTGAGGCCTGCTGATGCTGTGCGCGAGGTCCAGTACTGGATTGCCAGAGCACGATGCAACTGCTCCACCACCAATGTTCCGGCCCAGGAACCTTTGCTTAGCTGCAGTGCCTGTCGCTTGATCTCGTTGATCTTGGAGGTCAGAACCAATTCGTGGAGGAAGTGATAACAACCGGCCAAGCCATCCTTTTCCAGTGCCGAATTGACACACCACTCCAGGTTCAGCCGCAAGGAATCGCTCAGTGTTGCCGCCGCAGGTTTGAAGTCGAACCTGAAGTCGATGAACCAGAACTGCTTTTCGAAATCCTCATCTGCTATGGTAAGATCGACCTCAAATTCGCCGGGAACCTTGAATGTGACTCGTCCGGAGCTTATTTTGTAATCTCTGAATTGGGGGGGGATTTTGTCGAACTCGTCAAGGTTGAGCCTAAGCGACAAATGTGTATTTAAAGCATTGATCCATGTCAATTTCTCTTCGACACTGATTGGCGGAGGCTCGATATAATTCAACTGTGAATCGAATTAGCAGAGAGTTCAGAAGGGCACGAGCAGATTGCCGATACACACATCAGGGAACCATGGGGCGGTTCCAGTTGATAGGACGTGAAGGGCTGTCTTGAGGTCGGGGCTTGGCATCCGCGCAAAGGCAAGATTCCGTTTCGTGGTGATAACTGTGTTAAAGGCCGTGTCGAATAGCATTTTTTGGTCAAGGATGTGCATGTTGATGTCAATCAGCTTGCTGACCATGTCAGCCTTTCGGCTCCATTCCGTAATAACCAGCGCCTTGACGAATGTTGCGTGAACTTCCTGGGCGAACGCAAGTAGGGTGGCCTTCTTCTGTAGGTTTTCGTTGGAGGTGTCGTCCACCGCTGCGGAAGACGAAGTTGCGTTTCCGTTGGTCGCGTTGGAGGGCACCGGCAGCCCAGCCAGATGTATGATTCTCTCCTGGAGTTTGTTATGGGTGCTTTGCGCAAGACGAGTCAGAAGGCGGGATAGAGGGATAAAGCCATCTGTGATGTGTCTGATCTCGTCCGGTAGGTCGTTCATCCTTGGAGGGCCCTGCGACTGCTTCGCGATCTGTTGGGCAGCGACGGCATTCGAGGGCGCTTCCTTCATGGGCGCGTTGCGAGAGTCGTCGGCGGCGGATCCATTGTGACCGTTTGTCTTGGGGCCTCCATCTGGATCGATGCGCGAGCCATCATGACCGCCATCGTTCATGATGACAGCGGCCGGCATACTGAATGGCTAAGCGTTGATCGCCCGATCCCCCTGCACAGTCCAGGAATCACCTCTCCCACCTCGCCCCACGGCGCGGTAGACGTCGCTCGTTGAATCTCCCCTCCAGCCGTGTAGGTCATAGAGAGAGAAACGCGGCGTCGCACTACAGGGACAGATGTCTAGCCAACATCAAGAAAGGGGGCCGGCCGTCTGTCCTTCCGTCGAGTCGAGGGTGAGGGTGCGGTGATGCGGTTGTCGGTGAAAAAAAAAAATGGCTAGGGGTCGCTCGAGGCCGGACAATGCACGAGAACTTCGGGGCGTGCAAGATGCGTCGAAGGGATTGTTGGGGTCGGGGTGCGCGGTGGTGAAAATGCTGTAAGCGGCAGGTTGGGTTGATGCCGATGCGAAAGATGAGGGAGAGTTCAGTTCAGTTGGCTTCAGCTCAGTCGAGTGCAGCGGAACGAGACGCGCCCGGCAGATTTGCTACATTCACTTTAGGTAGGAGCGAGCCCCGGTTTTATCGGCTCCGGGTTGGCCTCCCAGCTCAATCACACCAGCACAGCACCTCCGCCGCCACTCTGCATTGCATACCTCCCTTGCCTTGGAATCTGGAGAGTTGCTGGGACAAAGGCAGCAAGCATCCTGGTGCGGTGCTTGCTGCGCGGTGCGATGCATGCACCCTTCTCTATGTGTCCCGGGCCTGTGTTTCCCCTTGTTTGTTGTTGCTGGTTGAGACGGACGGCTCGATCGCATTGAAGCATGCTCGGGTCCAGCCCCAGCCAATCGGCGGACAATCCACGCGCACCAGTCAGCCATCGTGACAAATATTATGTGTGCATCCAACAAAGAGCCATAGCACACAATGGATTTCGTTGTTTGCGTGCATACTGAATACCAGCAGGGTACGGGCTAGAATTGAGTTGGCAAGCTGGTTCCCTCGATGCCATTAGCTTCGAGAGTGCATTTAGTGTTGGAACTGGAGGCTGTTAGCAAACGCCACTTCATCATCATTCGTCAGTGATTCCCAGATGCTCCATCTGACTCAACCTCTTCTCAGCATTGCATAACAGTTGCATCAGATAACGTTTGCAAGCACATGCACTGTGAGAGGGCAGAGCAGTATGGAGAGGAGCTCGCAATGAAACTACCAAACGTTCACATTCGATGGAACCAAGGGGGGCAGGTTGCAGAAGCATTATGTTTTGTTGTTTCTATATATCCGCCGAGAGCCTGAGCGAGAGATAGGAGAGAAAAAATATATCTAAAGACACGCAACCGTCGTCAAATCCGAAACCCACCCAGTTGCATAAATCGGGTTTTATTTTATTTTACTTTGTTTGATTCATCACAAGTCGGTCGCCTGCCCATAGTTAACCATGCTGATCAGGACCTTTTCGGCTTGGAGTGCGGCTCTACCCCCTAGCTGCTCAACAGGTTAGAATACGCTTCTTTCAAGAGAACGATTGCTCAATTTTACAAACATGATCAGCGTGACAGCATCAACTTACAACTTGGTAGGTGCAGCGGCAGATGTCATGGGCCACTGGTAACCGGTAGCATCGCTAAACTTATAACCATAAGAGGCTGTGAAATCATCCAGGACAGCAGGGCCACGCGAGCCTAAATTCGGTCCATTAGCAAAGAACAACACCAAGATCAGGCAGCACGTCAGCCAAACACTTACCGTAGGGGTATTCCATGGGAACGATTTCCTTGTTGTCCTCCAGGTAGTGCAGGAGGGGGGTAAAGATACGCCAGGAGGCGTCCAGCTCGTCATCACGGACGAAGTTGGAGTGATCTCCCTTGAGACAGTCGAGAACCAATGACTCGTATGCCTCGGGGATCTTCAGATCTGAGAAGCGGCGGCGGTATGTGAGATCGAGTTCGGTCACCACGGTCTGCATGCTGAGACCAGGTAGCTTCGAGTTCATCTTGATGTAGACACTCTCGTTGGGCTGAATGCGCATAACAAGCTCATTTCGGGGGATGTCCTTAAAAATACCAGTTGTAACATCCTTGAACTGAATTCTAATCTCGGTCTTCTGCTCATTGAGAGCCTTGCCTGCCTTCAAGATGAAGGGGACGCCATCCCAGCGCTCATTCTTGATGTAAGCCACCATGGCGCAGAAGGTGGGGCATCGGGAGTCTTGAGGAACAGTATCGTCCTCCTTGTACGAGGGCTTGGTGCCATCCAGGGACTTGCCGTACTGGCCGATGATAACATTCTTGGGCTCAATGGGGGAAATGAAGCGAAGGACTCGGACCTTCTCGTCGCGGATGTCTTCAGAGTCAAATGAAATAGGGCGCTCCATCGTTAGGAGGGTGAGGACCTGGAGCAGATGGTTCTGCATGACATCACGGATGATGCCAAATTCGTCAAAGTAACCTCCCCGACCTTCGGTGCCGAAAGGTTCCTTGAATGAAATCTGCACGTTATCGATGTGGTGGCGGTTCCAAGTTGCGCCCAGGAACGAGTTGCCGAAGCGGAGAATAAGGAGATTCTTGACCATTTCCTTGCCAAGGTAGTGATCAATGCGGAAGAGCTCATCCTCCTTCCAGTCGGGCTCAAGAGACTTTTGAAGTTCGCGGGAACTGGCAAGATCCTTTCCGAAGGGCTTCTCGACCTACATCGGAGTGTTAGTCTAGGAGGGACACAGCACACACGTACACCAAATCGCGAGAGAGAGAGAGAGGGAAAAGAGAAAAATGCGCCAATTGAGGCAATATCCCACGTACAACAACACGAGCGATGCCCTTGGTGGGGTAGCAGCATCTCTTCAAGTGCTGGGAGACGATTGTGAAGACACTAGGGGGCAGGGCCATGTAGAAGAGACGATGAGTCTCTGGGCGACCACTCTCGAGCTCCTCGAGGTGCTTGTTAAGGTTCTCGAAGGACTCGTCCTTGTCGTACTGGCCGGAAATGTATGTGCAGAGCTTGCAGAAGTCCTCGAGCTGCTGCTCGATCTCCTTGGTGGGTGTCTTCATGTAAGACTTGATGCGCCGCAGATACTCCTCATGGTCCATCTTGGTGCGGGCATATCCGACGATTCTGACATCCTTGGGGAGGAATTGGTTACGGTACTGCAATCACGTATTAGTTACGCTCATTGTTGTTGCTCAGGTGGCGTGGGACGGGATTCGTGGAAGGTGTGCTCACCAATCCAAAGAGCGCGGGGTACTATGCGAATCCATCAGTCAGCTATTATTCGGCAGCGCGGAGGAGGGGTTGGGAAGATACCTACAGTCTTCTTCTTGGCCAAATCACCAGAGGCTCCGAGGACAACAATGACGGTGTTCTCCTTGAGCTCCACGTTCCTGTTGCAGCGTCCTGGGTCAGTTTCATGGGCACCAAAAAAAAAGTTGGGAGACTGGGCTGCGGCTTCGGAGGGCGCGCTCCTCTGGAAGCGCCGGCGAAGAGTGGGGAGCTTGGGAATACATACGAAGCTTGAGCGTGGTCCATCTTGAGCGATGTCGAGGCTTTGCGAAGCCTGAAAGTCCGACGAGGGAGTGAGGTCAGATGGCAATTCTGTCGGTCGGCCGAGGAAACGAAGAGGTCGCCAGCAAAGAGATGAGAGGAAGGAGACGGGAATCAAGAGGTGGAAAGCTAGGGACGAGGCAAGGTTTCTTATGACGAACTAGCAGCAGCTACGGATATGTAGGTGAGGGGTCGCTTTATAGCGCGCTAGGGGTGTGATTCGCCTGTTTTGGAGGATATCCTGGGTGTTGCAGCCACCGTAGTGCAGCGCAGTGCAGTCTCATCCCCTCCCTCGCCGAGCCCCCGACAGGATGATGTAGTGGATGTACCGTCAGGAGCCAGATTTCCCCACTCAGATTGATCTTTCTGTGTCTAGTCTGCTGGATAATTCCTAGGTAATGGAGGTAAACGCATGACGGATGACGAGGGATGCCGTGGGGTTGGCGCCGACGGTCGAGTCCGTGGCAATTTTCCGCCGAGTCTGCTGGGCTCCCAGGCAAACCATATCGCGGTCGCCATCTACGGATAGCTACCTATGTGGATTACGTTGGCAGACCCTTCAAAAACCCAGGGAAGCTACCAGGAAATTAATCGTTCGTCTAGGATTCTGAACCCCGAATGTTTCATCGATTGGTTGGTTGGCTGAGGGACAGGTACTTCCGGGAGGTCACCGTGGTACTCCTACGCCGCCCATGTGTGTATGGTTGGACACGTCTGTTGGGTCCTCAACGTGTGTAAGGCGAGCATCAGCCATCCAAGGTGCCCAGGAAAGGTACCTTGGGAGACAAAAACCTCGCAGCTTTCGAGTCGAGAAGCTGGCCAACGATTACACCAGTGAGAAAATACCTCTCTGTTAGTCCGCGGAGTAGCCTGCACCGCTCAATGGCCTCGAGGAGACGGAAATCCAACAGCTTCTACGTCTGGTAGGAGCCCGTCCATCGTACATGGATGGCTGCTAGCTGTGTTCTCCAGTATCGGCTGGCAGCCGCCCTGGACCCCCCCGTGGACACTCAAAAGGAATTAGCCTGCCAACCTCAGATCCACTAGCCTTGGGGCCCTGCATTTGTATTCTATGAATCAGCAACTTTGAGCGATGGAACAAGCTTTGTCAACCCCGTGCTAACCGTTGACAAAGATGCGCCGACAAAACAGTCAGAGGCTCTAACAGACCCAGGTACTGGAAGCACCGTCATTCAGAGATCCAGGATCAGCCATGCCAAGTCGTGGATTTATAATTAAGGAAGTGTCGGAAGCAGGCACCTCATAGGGATGGGCTCCTGTTGCTCCGGCACTATCTCCGGTGGGGGGGTCATTGTCAACCTATCTGTAATCTGATTACAAAAACCCTCCCTTATCCCCATCTCGACTGAGCTCTTCGCGGCCCAGTCGGGTGCTGACAAGCAGTTTCTAGACTGGATACCAAGGTCATGCCCAGCCTGGCTTTTTCCGCTTGTGGTATATGGGTTTGCTCAACACTTTTTGTTGTCCCCGTTGGTCTCTGCTCGTCCCGCTAGAGACCAGGGCTCTCTCCTACGGTTGCTCAGGGTTCCAAGCATTCTATTATAGCAGATAGCACCCCCAAATTAAGCTTGCTTTCTCCATGTAATTGTGTTTCTAGCAAACCCACTCGCTGATGCTTCGATTCTTCTATTCATTTTCATGGTGCCGCTAGCAGGATGGCCTTGCTCTCCAACAGTAAGGTAGCTTGAGAGTCGTAGGGTGACACTCTCAAGGTACATCTATCAAAGAGACGACGAATTTTGTTTGTGGCCTTGAACACAGAGCTAAGGGCCAGAAGCAACCTCAAAAAAGGCCAAAAAAGAAACAACATAAAAAGCAAGGTCGCGGATGAATCCAGCAGGTAGCTCTCGCGCTTCAACCCCACGGCTGGGGTGTGACCCGTGGAAAGGGTGGAGGCACCAAGCCCTGTCATCACATGTGTGGCTAGTGCATTTTTTCCAATTTAGAAGGAGGGGTTGCTGCGGCGGTGCTTTCCATTTCCAGCCACACTGCGTTGATGGACGTTTACCTAAGCAGGGATTGCCCTAAGGCGCAACACGTGATGGTGAGGGCACAAATTTTCGTGGTTGGGTCACCGCACATCACAATCGCATCCACACGACCTTCAGCCGGACATCACGACAATCACGACGTGCACTAACAAAACAGGGAAGTCTTTTCGCTAAGACGAACCTCCGACGACATTTCCTTTTAGCCTTTGGATCTTTAGAGAGGGTGGAAGCCAAAAACCTATTACAATGCCTTCC
Source organism: Clonostachys solani (assembly GCA_902141235.2). Lineage (NCBI taxonomy): Eukaryota > Fungi > Ascomycota > Sordariomycetes > Hypocreales > Bionectriaceae > Clonostachys > Clonostachys solani. The sequence goes on from CABFOC020000034.1 coordinate 359,685, forward strand.
GAAGCTGGACACAGACGTAAGTTGACCCTGTTGAGTCTCGATGAAGCCGTTGGCGATTTCGGCTTCGCACACGATATGTTTACACTCTGGGACAAAAACTAACTTGCCTTGCTTGCATAGTATACGTCAAGTAAGCCCTCCCCTGGCACCAATTCCCATTCATTGCAATCATCGAGTCACCACCGGCATCAAGCGACGATCAAATTGAATGTCGGCGAAGTTGTTTGGAGATGTTGAGATTTGACGAAGGGGCTCGAATATTCTATTCCCAGGAAGCGAACTGACAAGAGGAAAATAGGGGACGCCACCTGAGCTATCAGCGCTCCCGCCACAACACTCACCCTGGCACCAGCCTGATTAAGATCGAGGGTGTTGACGACACCAACGCCGCCAAGTAGGGCTCTCCAATTCCCCTTGACCAGAAACTCAGCGCTGACAGTTTCCCAGCTTCTACCTCGGAAAGAAGATCGCCTACGTCTACCGTGGACAGAAGGAGATCCGCGGCACCAAGATCCGCGTTATCTGGGGCAAGGTTACCCGGCCACACGGTAAGAACGAAAATCCCATCTAGAGACTCGCCCGACAGCAATCATCTAACAAGCTACGATTAGGCAACTCCGGCGTCGTCCGTGCCAAGTTCACCTCTCCTCTCCCCACAAAGTCTTTCGGTGCTTCCGTTCGTGTCATGCTGTACCCCTCATCGATATAAGAGGGCTTGGAATGGAGTTGGTAGTGAGGACGGTTATCTTTTGGCTGCATTGGTCGAGGCAAGGGTAAAGCATACTGCCTTGGTTTGGGGCGATCGATTCAAAAGACGTCAGATCCTCTATGGTTGGCATGCGATGGTGTCCGTCTGATGAAGTGATTCCGAGGGCCTCGGCTTTTCGATTTCGCATGGATGCTATCGACGACAACACCGACTTTCAAAGATACTCGAGGGGCTTTGATATCGGTTTGGGGTAGATGTAATATGGATTTGTGGTGTCTCACGACTAAGGGAAAAGATGAAAAAAATATTTCGGGCTCATCCTATCATCCTAGAGGCTAAAATTGAAGGCTGCGTACACAGGCGCGACCCAAACCATGGCTCTCAAGATATGATGTGATGTGTTTTTGATTGCTATGCGTCTGCCAGTCCTTCATCCGACCTGTTCGAATGTGACCTGGGTTTGGCAGACCTATGTTTTGATATTACGATGATGGCTTCTGGGGATAAGGGATATCCCTATTTGATTTACTGTCTTGAAGCGAATAATTCTTTCTTCACGTCCCATACTTGGATATTGAATTCAATTAAATGCGGCTTATAAGTCACCGAGATTGATGGTTCTCATCGACTCAGACTCGCGTCTACAACGTAAACACCAATATACGTCAAACCCCAACCCTAATCAAGTCGTGCTAAGATTGTCTTGTGTCGTGACCTACACCATCCCACACGAAAGGTAAACTAGGACAGTAGCCCCAAGCTACGGGGCTGGTGGCATTGAAAGTGATGTACTCAAACATTAACCTGCTGTATTTCCAGATCTGTGTGGTATTGCTAAATACTAGTGAGGGCCAATAATTGATAATCACGAGATGATACACTATAAACTGTCAATTCTATCCATTCATATCGCTATGCTACTCTCGTTATTAAAGGAACTACCCTGCTCATGACGGCGCTTCAATTTGACATCTCATTTCTTCTTCACCCAGTTGGCTACCTACTCGGATGAGAGGAAACTGGACGAGTGAGCATGGCAACACGAAGATATCAACTCGACCGGAATGCAATTGTAACAAACGATCCTCCCAACAGCGGACAACGCATCAAGAGAGCCTATCCCCGGAGGACACCGTAAATAGATGCGGCCGTCGTCGTACAGAATTTGGGGTTTCTGGAAGAGCTTATTACCTGGAGAAACAAACAAACGGCAGATACAACCCTTCAACCCGGACACAGATCACAGCGGAGTGTCACGGATTTGAACACTTGGACGCCAATCAAGAGAAAGTTTTGGATGAAACCGGTTTCACTTATATGTACGGCGCGTTCCATCTCGCACCGTCGGCGAGAAAGTATTATTTTAAGGTTCAACCTCGGGAGCAAATCATGCAGGAAAGTAGATAGAATGTAACTCAACGAGAAAGGAATTGTATACGAGACTCTCGGATGGCAAAATCTGCTAGCCTGTTGTCCACCAGTCCCGAGGCGCACACGTCATGTGTTGCTTTAGGTGGTGACTGAGTTTTCCGGGTTCCTTGAATGGATACGAGGTGTGGTAGAGGGGAGGTTGAGTAACTCGATTATTGTTTTCGCATGGCCCGGTAAGACCGGAGCTCCGTCTGACAGGATGGGCAATATGCTGGAATTGAAACGATATGTTTATCTTTCCAGGTTGTACAGTGAACATCTTTGACAGCCACTTTCACTCCGCAACTACCGTGTCACGGCATTCGGGGCGCCAACCGACCTGTTCTACCAACCTCTTCTCTTCTTGCGCCGCTTACTCACCCGGCCGGCGTGGATACTGGGTGGCAATAGTGAGGTGGTGTAGCGGGGAAGTAGCATCTCCCCTCCTGCTCTGTCAGCGAATTCTCCCTGCTTTGGCAGTGCTTATTATGGGCATCCGATCATTCGCATTGATCGCCCTTAATAATGCACAGTCGCTTAAGAGAGAAAAGGGTGTGGATGATCCTCATATAATGGACTATTGAGGAGAAGGGGGGGCGACCTTGAGCTTAGATAACGCCGATCATCCTCGTATCATGGCAGTTCCCTGATATGCATTCCGCGGTCTGCGCAACTAGGCCAGGCAGACAGCACCAGAGCGGTTCCGCCTCCCTGTTTTGGGGGGTTCAGCTGTGTAATAACGCAGCGTCGATTGAATTGCAAGTCCACGACACGGGAGATGGAAGCAGGGGATGAGTTGTCCCAGGGAGGCAAAATGTATTGATGCCAGAGCCAACTTACTAACTTCCGACATCAACACTATGGAAGCAGGGAGAGAGTAGCACATGTAGGTAGGCGGCATTAGGCATGCATTGCTAAAGGCTGTTTGACAAGTCCTCCCGAAAGGTGCCTCCGCATGGCACTAGGAACTCCATCTTGGTGTACCTTATCCAGTCCTCCCGGGAGAATCAAGGCTAGCAGCTGCCCAGCACTTGACGGCAAAGCTACCTAAGCTAAATACTATTGACCGCACTTTGCCATCCAGTCAATCAGCTTCGGCGCCCTGGCCGCGGCCCATGCGACCCGAGTAAGGGGACAGGTCAATATATGCACGCATTGACTCTTCATCATCATGATGAGATCGCGATTGTCGGTACATGGCGGGTTGGGCAGTCAAGGCAGTGTTTGGAGTGGTCGCCCCCAGCTCCTGCTTAAGCCAAGTAGGGCCGACATAAAATTATCCATGCATACCTGACAAATGGATAAATTCGCCTTCGGGCTACCACCAGCCCTGTTACACTCAAATGACGGTAATGTGGAGTGATGGCACAGCCTCTCCCGTCGCAGGTGTAGGTAACATCAACTCGATACCTTATCTGCACGGATTAATCTGGGGGTAAATAAAAGGATGGCAGGGCATCTGACCTCAAACGCCAATTCCTGCAGCAGATATCAGAATCCTTGCCCCAAGTCAGGTAGGTATTATTAGTAGGAGTTCCCGCCAAGGTATCTGTTGATAAGGACAATCCTCCCATATCGCAAAGCGTATTCCGTCCGGTAGTTCAAATGGGGCTAGAATCCGACCACCTACAGATTTCGGCATCCGATCGGTAGATTTGAACATTGACCACGAACCCATAGACTCTCGCCTTGTTCGCGTAGCCAAGTAGTTGTTCGTCACTCTTCTCTTGTTACCACACGCCAGTTTCGTCGATAGATAGGGAGCACAGAAATAAGAGGCCAGTTGAAGTTCGGGAGAAATCATTACAAAGCGTTGATTTTGATCAGCAATGGTGGACAAGTTTCGATCCATTTTTATCGCAGAATTGCGCTCTGAAAAAAAAAGGTCCCGCGTTCGCCAGCCATATTGAGAAGTCGGTCACGACAACTCCGATGATATGTCGTTACCATTCGCTGTATCATTTTGATATCTGAGAAGCTTGGGACGTGCGCCCAGTGGAGAGCTGCCGACGCCACCAGCAATCGGCATCAAATGATCAAAGGACGGAAGACACAGCCGCCTGTGACCGTAGCAAAAAGTCAATTCGTACGCTTGGGTAGCTAAGCACCCGGCTGGCGCCGCTGGTTGCAGGAGGCCGCACAGCACCCAATTGAATTCAATTCAAGCTACCAAGTAAGCATATCACAAAACATGTGTGGAAAAAAGGCCGTGGACATCCGCGCTGGTGAGGGTCTTTTGAGTGTTTCACCAGCACGGGTTATTTAGATTGGAAAAAAAAAATATGACAACAAGCGCGTGGATGCAGAGAACCTGATCTGGTTAAGCCTAAAAAGCAGCCGATTGACGTTCTCGACTTGACTCTACGTGGCGTTCTGCGCCAAGCTTCAGCTTCCCGATCGCATGCTTCGGGCAGAGGTACCTTGCCTGTATTCTGCGCTGGCCACTCACTCACCGAGTCGGAGCTAGCAGTAAATATGCTCCGCACCGCCTGTGGACAATCCTCGTTCAAGCAGACGAAACTCCCCAATCGGAGCATAGGTGACTTGGAAAGGCCTTGATAGTGGCGTGGTGCAAAATAAGGTCGGCACTGATCGACCTACCGAGCCACCACCCGAGGCATGCGAGTAAATGCGGTCGGCCGAAATCAATTCCCCGTTGCTGTGTAGAGACTGCAAGTGAGCCTAAAATAAATGCACGTAGAGAGGGCACGAAAGAGCGCGAGCGAGGATCGAGGATCGAGGAGCTTGGCCGGATCGGTTGCCCCGGTTTCTAATAGCCCAAAAGCACCACAACGCCGCTACGTTGGTGCAATTCTGCGACATATCGAGTTTGCTGGTGGCACTTTTCCATCCAGTTGTTTGGCGCTTCAGGCCCACGCACAGGAGGGTGGGGCGGCCTTGAGGCTGCCTGCCCACTTTCCACCACCCACCCACAGTATGGAACCCACACCGCGACCAGATCACTCGCGGCCCCACTCCTGGCAGCCCAGTGCTGACCCGTCGCAGGCCCAGGGGACGGCAGACTGATATCAGATCCCCTGTCCGGTTGCGTACCTACGTGACCTGACGCCCGCCCGTTGCGTCACAGCAGGCCTCTGGTAGCATCGACGCAAACGCCTCTTCCCCAAAACAGGTACCTGTGCAGTACCTGGCTGGTGGTCGCCGGGTGCGCCACAGACCTGCGCACGTCTGGCACAGACAGACAGGTGTTGGTATGCCATGTATGCATGCACTTGGGTTGCCAAGATCGAAGCATCCCAGACACGAGCATAACTAGCCCGGAGCCCTGCCTGTCCATGTGAAAGCCCCGGTCTCTGACGAGTTCTCAGCATCACTACGCGCCATTAGCGGGTCACACAGTACATCTATTCCTGCACTGGTAGCCTGGCCACAGGTACGGAATACTTGCCCACCGTGTGCCAGAGGTACAGTACCTGCCTTGCCGCTGTGCTCTGCCCGCACCGCCCGTACTGAGATACCTGCCGAGCTGCTAGCTTGCCTGCTCGCATGCGTAGCGGTACGGCAACGCGCAATTGTCGTCCGCAGCCATCCAGGTGGTGCTTTCATCATCATCCAACCAGCCAGCCAATATTTATTCTCCTGGTCGAAAAGCTGTCAAAGTGGACCTTTTCACACCTCTCCTCCTCCTCCTCCTTTCTTTCTTTCTTTTCTCTCCTACCAGTCCCTCGCTCGCTCAACTCAATCAATCGCCCAGCTGCAAAGCTCCATCGTCTGATTCATCTTACTCTCCCATACTACCTACCTATCGCCCCGTTAATTAACACTACTACTCTCTCGCCCTTTCCAAACAACCTAACATATCCCCACCCGGCCACAGACCCCGTTCCTTGGTATCATCCTTGCTAGCGGTATTGTTGGACCTCGATAAGCCCAGCAGCATTCAACTCTTGCTGCTACACGATTCCCAGCCTTCTAAGTGCACGGGTCCCAATCTCCAGATCATCGAGCGATCCATTGTTTCCTCGCCAGCTCGTACCAAACGCTCCGCTCTCCTGTGGTCCTTGCACTTGGCAGAACAGGCAACCCCTGCGTCTTGCGATACAATTTTAATAAAAACGCTGTTGCATCCCAGCTAGCCGCGATGGAGACTCAGACAGACGTGTATCATCATCATCCCTTCCCGCCCCCAGCCCATCATCCTCCAGAGCAGTACGACCAAGCTGCCCCCCAGGTGGAATATCAGTATTCTCAGCACCAGCAACCGCAGTCACCTATCCAGAAGCAACCACCTGCTCGGTCGAAACCTCGAACCTTTAGCTTCCATTCCGATCGGTCTCGGAAGAGCTCGCAGAAAAGCTCTCACAGGGAATCTTATCCAGAGACTCCTGCTCAGAAGGAATCAAAGCGCCTACATTCAAAAGCAGACCCGAGTGTGGCCATTAGCGAGGCAGAGCCTGGTAAGATGCCCCCCTCTCTTATCTTCCATCTTATTTTCTCTGCATTCCTTTCACATTCGGAGCGAAAGGCCGCCAAACTTCTCTTAAACCACGCCTTTGCCACCTTTTCCTCCCGTCTCTTCAATCCGACACCGTACTGACGCAGCCAACAGCTGAGGTCGCCGCTGAGATGACCCAATCCGCTCTCGCCCCTCTACGATCTATCACGCACAAGGACTCAAATGGCAATCCCATCGGTATGTTTCCCTATTCATTATTGACAATTATCGGACTAGCTTGCTAACTGCGCACAGCTGATCCTGACAAGTCCAACCCGACGCGCAATCGCTGGGAGCGGCCGCTGGACACCATTCGCAGCTTCGAAGCCGCAATTGATGGGGGGTACTCGAGAAAGTCGATGATGTTCCGAGCTGGTAAGGGTCTTCTGAACCATTTCACTGAGACAATTTACTAATTAGGTAATTAACAGAGACGGATTCGGGAGCTACGTGGAGTCGTCGAAATAGCTACCATCCATGTGAGTCTCATTACGTACATTCCAGCACCATATCACATACGACGTACTGACAACGGGTTAGCCGGGCAACCACGGTTCCGGCCGAATAGCTACTACGGGAACCGCCCTCAGTCGCAACGCCCCGAACAATCCCAGTATGACACCGGAAACAACAATACCGCGAGAAACAGCTTCTACGATCATCACGCCTACAACGCCGGTTTCAATGGATACGGCATGGCTCAGCCCCAAAACTACAGCCAAGGTCAAAATTACAGCCAAGGCCCAAGCAAGCAACGACCCCCGAGAACGGCCCCCGAATCCGGATACAGGCAAAACGGCCCAAACCAAAATGTCTATCATTTGGCGCACAAGGATCGCTCTTACGAGACGGTGACCTCCGCTGCGGGTAGTGGAAATTCGGAACCTGTTGGCTATCAAACCGACCCAACCAGCAGCGACAACAGTTCCATCGAGAGGAATTTGCCAGCCAAACGCGCCGAGCCCATCAACGACTATGGCATTGGCTTCAGCCAGTCTCAGACATCTCAAGATTCCAGTCTAGCCGCTGGGTTGAGAGGGGTCCCACAACAACAGCCCGAACAACAACAAGTGCCGAGAAACAATGGCGCCTCTGTTCCTCGAAAAGAAATTAATGTTATTCCCAGAAAGCAGCCCACAGTGAAACAACAACAGCCCGCTCCTCAAGAAAAGAGGAAGAGCTGGTTCGCACGACGTTTCAGCAAAAACTCCTAAGCTCGCTACGGGGTGCCATACTCTCATTGTCCTTTTCCATTTGTCGATACCCAACCGGATTGGAAAACCACATTTTCCACGGCAGCAATGCCTGCCAACTTTGTTCATTTGATGGAGTGTTGAAAGTCATTAATACTGGGGGTTTATGATACCACTTTGAGGCTGGATCCTAATGGATGGTCTTCGAAAACGGATCTCATGTAGATTCACGGGGCTCTGTTATATGGTCTCATCGCTACATATACTTACGGATAATGTACGAGGCGTTCAGGGGAAGATTCATGTTGACTTTTATTTTCCTTTTTTCTCCTTCTTTGTGAGGAGCATGAAGATTGAGCGGGAGGTGGAACACACGACTGCACCCGGGTGCTGATAATTGATTAGACTTGGCATATATAATGCAGGCCACATAAGAACGAACATATGAGCCTTCATCTACTGAGCCTTGTTTATTTTACAAGTACAGAACAAACTCTTGCCTGCAAGCAAAATATGCTACTAGAATACAAATGTGAGGTCATATATAGTGAATAAGAGGCCACATGGCACGTTGCCCCGTCCCCAATTGATCATACGTACTCATCGCCTCTCTATTTGTCCTTTTGGCTCTCTGGCTTCTTCTTCTCTGTCGTCTCTGATTGATCCTCCTTCATAGCGACGATAATATAGCCCACCAAGACGACATTAGCCAACAGAGCAGCAAACCCTCCGGCAAAAGAAGCATTACCTGTGTTCATGTTAGAGTGTTCTCTTGATACTAGTGACCACAGTCACACCCCAGTAGGCAGCCAGGGATAGATAGAAAGGAAAGGATGAAATAAATAGTACCCTTGAACACCGTATTAACGGTGACAAAATAGCCCCCGATTGGAACAACAATCATGGCAAAAGTGAAGGCGAGAAGCTTGAAGATAACATGACTGGAGGTTAAGTACATATGTGTCAGCTTCCATCTAGCCAACCAAGGCGCAGCATTATGAAACAAACTTTGGGACAGCCGGTGCAATGTTAGACTTCTCCTCAATGGGGTCATCCTTCTCAAGGAGAGTCCGCTCAGTATTAACGATGCGCCGGGTAGCCATCTTTGCTAGGTGGCCTGGTGAACAGCGCGAGGAACAGAGGGTCAAGGCTTGGCTCTGTGTGAACGCCAACGAGACTCAACCGGCTTGAGAGGAAATGGTCTCAGAAATGTCGCAGAGAATTGGCAACTATATTGATCCAATTTGTCAATTTTCGCGTGACGTGAAGAAGATATCGCCCCGGACTGAATGACGTGCAATGTGACCACTTGCGTATATCTGGCTGGTAGGCGACACCACTTAAATCCAGCACGTGACTTCGCGATGCTGGAACGCGTCTTGGCACATGGAGACCGAAAAAATGGGAGGATATTGGCCAACCAACGTGACTGCTGGCGTCCGGCTGGGCAAACTACCTTCGCACCTCCCGCTCAACACATTCCCCGTGCTCTCTACGCAGCCTGCTATTTATCAATGCTGCAACTAGCCCCCGCCTTCTTTGCTGGCTACGAGGGCTCCTAGAAACACCCCAGAGGGGCCGTGAATTTCGCAATATACCCATGAGATTGCCTCCCAGCCAACCCCCGGTCAGGCACACTTATTATGGCTCGAAGCTCCTCGCCGCTGCCCATTCGGCACTCCAACAGCCTCCCCAAAACTCCCATCGTTGCACGCCACCCGATTCTGCTCGACCCTGACGAATTGGGCATGGATACAGTACCTTGCTCGCCCGGCTTTGCTCTTCGCCGTGATGATACTACACAGCCTACCCAAATACTAGGTCGGAATACCCCGACGCTGGAGGTCTCATCCCCCCCAAGCATCGTCGAGGTTCCCGCCTCATCGTCACCATTCCAGCCAGAAAAGCGGCCGATGCTGGGCTCACGACTGGCACCCGCGGGCACAGTCTTTCGCCCCCCGCCTCGCCCCCAGCCACGAGTTCCGCAGAAGCGTCCTGCTCCAGAACCAATTGATCTCATATCCGATGACGAAGATGACTTGCTACCTCCCCGTGGGGATATTAGACCTACAATGTTCAAGTCCCAAATTTCATCGTTCGCCTACAACCCTACGGTCGACAAGGAGAAGAAAATGAGAGAAAGGTTGCGTCAGATCTTCGACGTATTCGGGCCCAAATTTCCCTCCGCCGTTGTTAGGCAAGCGTTGGAGGATAATGAGCTAGATGTCCCCCGGGCGATCGACTGGCTGGATAACTACGGCTCTCAAAAGTCCGTAAAGGCAAAGCCAGCAGCAGGTCCTGCTGGTCGCCGTCTCGTCAATAAAGCGTCGTTACCGCCAACCAAGAAGGCCCCTGCTGTGAAGGCACCGACCCCGAGCCCGCCAAAGCCCGCCAAGCGGCGTCTGATTCAGGGATTGAAACGGCATGGAACTCCCTCGCCTCAAAAATCACGGCCAGAACTTCCGGAGCCCCCGTCGAGCGATGACCCTCTCATTATCGACCTTGTCGATGATGATAATGATAAGGAGGATGCATATGAGGCTGAGCAGTCACCTTCTTCGGACGACGAGAGCGACGATCGAGTGCTGAAATGCATCAATTCAAGTACATCAAAGGAGTTGGCGGCGATGACTGGCATGAAAGAGGCTCTACTTGAGACTATCACGGCCAAGCGCCCGTTCCAAACGATCTCGCAGGTCCGACAAGTGTGCCTGGCTAAGAAGCCTGGTGCTCGCAAGTCCTCCAAGGTCAACGTTGGAGACAGTGCCGTTGATGCTGTTGAAGTCTTCCTTGACGCTGTGTCTGCCATTGACAAGGTGGTGGCCAAGTGTGAATCGCAGGCCAAGATGGTAAAGGGGGTGATGGAGAACTGGGACCTCGACACCTTCGGGCATAACAAACGAAGCGGCCGAAACTCTCCTCTAGGCGATGACCTCCCACCAACGCCAACAAGCGTAACATCTCATCAATATGTCAGACCCCCCGTGCCAAGTCAACCGGGCCTCATGTCGACCAACTGCCAAATGAAGCCTTTCCAGCTATTTGGTCTCAACTGGATGTCGTTACTTCACACCTATGGCATTGGCTGTATTCTTGCCGACGAGATGGGTCTTGGAAAGACCTGCCAGGTTATCTCGCTTATGTGCCATCTTGTCGAGAGTTACGAAAACGACAGCAGTAGCCATGATGCCCGGCCCTGGCCAAACTTGATTGTTGTACCACCAAGCACATACAATAACTGGCTAGCTGAGTTCAAGAAATTTGCTCCGAACCTCAGCGTTGCCGGATACAGGGGATCGCAATCTGAGCGTGCTGAGATTGCATATGAGGTGGAACAGGACCCGGAAGCCTATCACGTCGTTCTTGCAACATACTCACAGATCAACTCATCAACCGATATTGAAGCCATGCGGGACTGTGATCTACACGCAGCCATATTTGACGAAGGACACAAGATGAAGAACCCAGAGACGAAGATTTACCGTGACTTGCGTCGAATTCCGTCCAAGTGGAAGATGCTTCTGACAGGTAAGTCACGACCTCAGTTATATCTCTCACATTCATTAATATTTACTAACTCATCTCAAAGGAACACCTGTCCAAAACAATCTGCTGGAGATGACCGCTCTTCTGAGCTTCATCAATCCTGAGATTTTCGAAGGCCATATGGAATCAATCCGGTACATCTTTAGCACCAAGGTTAGCGTTCGAGACGTGACCAACGGTGCTTTCCTCTACAGCGAGCGCGTCTCGCGTGCCCGCACAATTCTCGAGCCGTTCATTTTGCAACGGCGGAAGGATCAGGTCTTATCCGACATGCCTCAGAAGACCTGTTCGGTTGTTCATTGCGATATGCCCAGCGGCCAAAAACCAATTTACGACGAGTATGAAGAAACGTTCAGAATGGAACCCTCGCAACGAGCGGTGAAAACCAAGGGTCGGCAGAACGATCAGAACAATATCTGGATGCAGCTTCGAAAGGCAGCAATCCACCCTCTTTTGTTCCGTCGACACTTCACGGATAAGTCGGTGGAAGAGATGGGCAGCATCTTGATGGATAGGCTCTCACAAGAGGAGCTGCACCAACCAGACCTCAAACACCTTATCCAGGAACTCAAGAACTCCTCTGACTTTGAGCTGCACCTCTGGTGCCGCGACTATCCTCGCCTGCTCAAGAAGTTCGATTACCCGCCGGAAGCGGAACTCGAGAGCGGCAAGGTCAAGAAACTCCTTGAGCTCGTCGATCAGTACCAAAAGAACGGGGATCGAGTCCTGGTCTTCAGCAAATTCTCTCGCGTCATTGAGATTCTCCGAGAGGTCCTGTCTACGAAGGACGTCGACCACCGCGTCCTCATGGGCAACACGAATGTTGCAGAACGACAGACCATGATCGACGAATTCAACCGGGACGACAGCATCCCCGTCTTCCTCCTGACGACCGGCGCAGGAGGAACCGGTATCAACCTCACGTCAGCCAACAAGGTCATCATCTTTGACCAGTCCGACAACCCCCAGGACGATATCCAGGCCGAGAACCGCGCTCACCGTCTCGGGCAGAAGCGGGATGTCGAGATCATCCGTCTCATCGCAAGACACACGATCGAGGAGCTCGTCCTCAAAGCTTGTCAGAAGAAGATTGAACTCGCCAACAAGGTCACGGGCGCTGTCGAGGAGGTCGACCAGGAAGCAGCCTCCGAGAATCTTGAAAAGGAGGTTCGCAAGATGATGGAAGAACAGATGACCCCGCCATAGGATGGTTAGATCGCAAACCGTCGTTGTTCTTTTTGTCCTTGATTCTAATCAGACATCCTAATTATTTTGTCGAAAAGGGGGGAGAAGCAACAGCTCCCCGACGAGACTCTCTCTCTCGTACAATAACGTCACAGCATAGATTTTTGCATTTTCCGGTCACTCCATCTGAATTTAATGAGCACGCGGGGGACGGGACGCATAGACGGGGCAGAGCAGGGTGCGGTGATTGTTTTTGTTAGACTCATACAAAGCTTGTTTGCTTCGCATTGGTAGAATTTTAGCATTAAAGCACACACAGCACGCAATTCTCAGTTTAGCAATTACATTGATTTGCTTACTACAGTCCGACTTGGTGTAAGAAATACTGGTTTTTAATGCCTAAGCTGTGTTCTGGCTCTTGAAGCTTGAGGCTAAAGAACGATCACGGTTGCTTGGCCAAAGATGGTCGCCTGTTGCAGTTTAGCACTTGTCTGTTTAGTTTTTTTGAGTTATACTCTTCGCTGTGGAGAGAAAACTTTCCGGTTGCTATGCGACCCTTGATTAGGGTTTCGACTGGCAAAGTATCGTTGGTGGCCCGGCGGCGTAAGATGGATCTACATGGAATGTGGTCTTTATGTTGACAAGTTGATAACCCAGCATGTGAAGGGTCCGCCGCAGTGGGTGGATGATTGCGATGAAGGGGCGGGAAGCTAGAAGATATCAAATAAATAAATTGAGACGCTCGAGTGACAGTCTTCTTATTATTATCGTGTCGGACAATCCGAGCAAAAGGAAATATATACATCCCAGACTGCAACTCTTCCTCCAAGACCACCTTTCTTGGTCACCTCTCTCACACAGCTACCTCATTACAACAAGCTGAGCAAAAGAAACTGATATTCCATGTTGCAAGACAGACATGATCCCAGATATAGACAGGGGGTTGGGCGCTTCATGAGGCTACAATAAGACGATCGAAACATGGAGAACCAAACAACGCAAGAAAACAAGCAAATCAAAAACTTATAACCCCCTCCACCCAAATGTACATGCATCTATAATGTTCATTCGACCATTCCGGACCCCGTGGAAGGATAAGACCCAGACAGAAACGGAACGCAGTGTTAATCTATTGGTTGTCGGAATAATAATTGTCGTCATAGGTGTGGCCCGGCGAAGGGATCCAGGAGCCGCTTTGAACGTTGTCCCTTGAGCCCCAGTATGTGCTTCGGGTGCGCTTCTCTCGCTCGAACTCGGCCCATCGCTTCATCGTGATCTTGCTGCTGTCAAATTCTCCTTCGTATTCGAGACCAGCCTTCTTTGTCTTCTCTCCAGCTGTCTTGCGAGTGTCGCCCCATGAGAAATCGTCAAACTTCCAGAAGGCGTACGTAGGCAAGATGAAATTCCAGACGGGCAAGGAGAGCAAGTAGATGAACATCCAAATGATGTAGGATGGTGAGTGTGCAGTCACGACGATGAGAACACCAGGGAGACCAAGAATCAACGCCAGCAACACAAGAGGGATGATTTGTGGCGGTTGGTTGATGATGGAGGTGATAACTGCACGAGATCGTTAGTCAATCAATCAGATAGATCATGTGCCTCATGGCAAGGTAAATAAACATATCACTTACCAACATAGAAAGTAAAGGCGATAGCAGCAGGCAGAACCAAAGTACCAATGAGTTCGACAAAGACGACGAACTGCATACTAAAGCAGAACGTTCCGCAAAGATCGCGAACAAGGACGAGCTCCATCAGGTTGTGGATGGTTGAGTTGATCCAGCGACGTCGCTGAGACAACAAAACCATAAACTTATCAGGGACTGTTGTCTTGCAGACAGCCTGGGGAACAAAGACCTGTTTTCGCTTGGGGAACGTTCTCAACATCAAGGTCGTCAGGTAGCGATCTTCACCAAGAAGGTACAAGTTCTTCTCGTGGAGGGTCTCGACCACATTCTCAGAGTAGTGCTCGACAACGTCGGGGTTAGCCAGGATGGGAACCCAGTAATTCTGACCACCCTTTGGTGCTTTGATTCGGTACATGCAGAAACATCCTGGAAGACAGGTAACACCTCCGAAGACGGATTCGAAAGCTTTAGCCAGATGATGGGAAACGAAGTACTCAAAAACTTGGATGGCAGTCACCCAGCTGTCACGCTTATTGGCGATTTTAGTCTCACCACACAAGCCCATGATTTCAGGATCCTTGACCATGGCGGAGACCATGTGCGTGAGACTGTCGGGGAAAACCTTGGTATCGGCGTCAACCATGAGCATTATCTCATAATAGTCAGGCGAGATACCAGTAACCTTCCAAAGTCCGTTGAACATTTCGTACTCGAGTTCCGTCATTCTTTCATCGAACATGATCTTCTGAAGGAAGGACATGAGGATGATCTGACTGTCACGCTTGCCACGGTTACCAGGCTTGGAGCCGGTAGCTTCATCGGGGGTACCACACTTGACAACCACCATCATGGGAACACGCTGTTGCTTGTCGAGAGGAATTTGAGACTTGGCGCCGTAATCGTAGAAGCCGCAATAGACTTTAGCCATGTTGTGTCGCTTCGAACCACTTGCCACAGCAACATAGGAGAAAGGCACAACCTGGTCGGGGGGGACGGTGTGATCCTTGAGCATCTTCAAGCAAGCATCCGGTGTTGACATGGTCTCACCCTTGCCCTTGATCAAACCGTCGCAAATAACGACGATCACCTTGTGGCTGTTGGGATAATCCGTCATAGCAATGGAATCGAGAGTCGTGCGCATGCCTTCTTCACCTTCGGAGTAGGCTGTAACCAGGTTCATAGTATGAGCAAGAGGGAAACCGAAAGGCATCCAATCGGCAGGGGGCTGAGGTACGACGGAATCGTGGATAAAACCAGCCGGCCCCGGGCCTTCGGTAACTGGCGCATACGGGTCGGATCGCAAAAAGCTCGCACGGCTATCATTGTTCTGCTTGTAAACGGAGCCGGGCTGGAGCGAGCTGGAGGCAGCCTGGCTACCCATGGTGGTTGGCATGCGGCGCCCTGGGTCACTATTTCCGTACACAGCGGAAAAGCGAGAGGTTGTTGGGAGGAACGAGCTCCGTTTGCTGAGCCTGTCGGAGCCGACAACTGTGCTTCCAATGTCTCCGGGAAGTCTGGCAGGCGCGCGATAGATGTCTTCTGACCAATCCTCGATTTGCTGGTTTCTCTTCCTGCGGTCGGAGCTCTGGGAGGTCTTCGAGGCCGCATATCTGCGACTAAGGAACCACTGGAAGATAATGGCCAGCACGAATCGAGCACCAACAAGTCCCAAAATCAAAACCAGCGCACAGTACAGAACAACCTTGGAGGCAATGCAGCCGACAGTCTCGGTATCCACAGAGCCAACCTTGATGATTTCCTCGAAGCACTTGGCCATCTTCTTGTCGGTTGAGGACTGATACATACGGGTCACGTCACGACCTCGGACGACCTGGTTGAGTTTCGAGTTGCGGTTCCTGATATCCTTGAAGCGTTGGGGCACATCTACCTGGGTCTCGTTGAACCAGTTGAGAAGATCTAAATCAAGGACAGAGCCAGAATAAACCATCAGGTTCCTAGTGCTGTTCTTGATGTCATCCCAGGTGAAATACACATCGGCGCTCTTCTTCAGATCCAGGTAAAACTTGTTTCGGGCCTTTTCAGACGTGTGGCAAGCGTACCCAGATGTGTACTCAAGTGTCGTGTTTGCCTTGGTAGAACCGTCCTGGTTGAACGCCTTGCAAGGGAAGTACCACGCCAGGTCCCCATCGCCATTAGTGGGAACATCAGAGCCATCTGCCACAGTAATCAAGTCTTTGCAGTTGCCATTGACATTTTGAAAGAGGAAGCTTCCGTCCATGGCACCATACTTTGTCGGCAAGTCGTAGAGAACGTTAGGACCGGCACCATCTGTTCTGCGGGGCATACCCTCAGCCGGAGGATGGTTAGAGCCGACCAGGTCGTAAGCCACACCATGGAAGATCATGTAACCGCCAGTAACCTTGTTGACCTGCAATCTCGTCGGTGCCACACCACAAACAACCTGAGTGAAACCGAAGGTAATGAAACCAACAAATGCCATGATGAGAAGAATGATGCTGATTAACCCCATCTTCTCCCTCCATGCTCGTCGCTGCGCTTTAGTCGGCCAGCCAAGGCACTTCAGAAGGAAGTCGGGACACCAGAAGGTAACAATGGCGCAGTATACGTTCCAAATGCTGGGTGGTCGGATCTGTTCCTCTTTTGCCTTGGATTTCTTCTTTTGCCTCGAGTCACGTCTAGAACTCTTTTGGCTCCTGCTAGACTTGGTTCGCTTGGGCTGGGCCTTCTCAGTGACATCAGGCCTCTTCTCATTCTGGGCCTTACTCCTACGTTGAGTTCGGCGAGGAGGACTGGCATCCGAAACAGTGTCGTTTGTTTGTGAGATACCCGATCGGTCGGTCGAGGCTTCTAACGAATCCAACAGGGGGTCGTTACCCGTGGTGGAGGGCTGGACATTCATATGAGCCGCATGCTGACGGTAATGGTAGTTTCGGTGGTCCTTGTCAATTTTCTGTCTCTCGGGTCTAATGAGACTTCGTTTACGGCTCAGGCCTTGCTCTGTACTTGAGCCTCTGCGGTGGTGGCCTCGAGGGGACGTAGGTGACAGTGGTGAGCTCTCTGTATGGTGGTTAGGAGTTTGAATCGTCTCGGCATAAGAGGAAGCAGATTTCCCACGGTCATGACCAGCACCCACAGGCTGGTATGAGCCTGTTTCGATGTCACCCGGCCGCGAGCGGCGTGAGGGGGAGTTTCGATACGAGTTGCGCTGGCCATATGGTGGACTGGCACCCGGCCTCTCTGGGAGAGACATGGTCCTGGAGAAGATGCGTGTTAGAAGAGATGTTACTCATGCGAGATGTTGAAGCGAAAGAGAGGCAGGTAAAGGAATGGCGGTCGAGGCCGTGAGACAGGTCCCGGGGAAAGGTAGACGTTACCCTCAATGCGACAACCACGAATCCACCGAGTCGAACGAGACTTGAATCGGGGGGAGTTAGGCGGGCGTCAAGCGACGAGGGATACCGGGAAAGGGAGGGGTGTGAAAGGGAGAATATTGATGATCCAGGAATGCACATCCAATTTTGCAGCTGGAGGCCACTGGTGGAGGGGAAAGACAAAAGATAGCCAGAATTGGTTGGCACTCACAGCTTGGAGGTGGTTTGGTTGTTGTGGTGCGTGAGAGAACCTGACCAGAAGCCTTGTGTTGTGATGCAAGCAAGATTTAGGATCCCTGCAGCTTAGCGCTGGCGCTCTGTTCAGTGTGTTGACCCCCAGCGACGGGCGACTCAGCAACCAGTAGCGGCGCAGCGACCAGCAAAGGTGGAGCGGCAGTCTCCGCAGCCTCGACTCAGGTTTCGTGCCTGTGTCCCGATCCCGTCGCTAAATGGATCATGTATGCCGAGCAGATAGATGCAGGAGAGGCGCAAATAAAATCGAACGTTTAGCAGAACCCGATGCGCGTCAGCGACGAGGCCAGTCTTAGCGTGCGTATCTGACGGAGGGCGTCGTGGCGCTCCGTGGTCCAGTAATATCTAGCTGTCAGATAACGAAGAGCGCTTTCTGCCCCTTTTGATTGATCGGGACCGGCGAGCAGGTAAAATGAGAGATCAGGTTGAAGCACTAGCGCTTCAGTCTTGTCCCTCGTGCTCTCGCGACGTGCTTCCCCACGACAGTCGGACAGCGCTCGCGGTGGCAGAATGGGCGGCGGCGTGGCTGAAGAGGCTCTTTGGCACGACAACAGTGCGGGCTATACTGGGGTCGGGCCAGTTGTTTCGAAGTTGCTGGGCGAGACACGGCAACAGGATCTTGAAGATGTTGGCCGTTGTCCGTGCGCCGGGCCTGGAGGTGGTACGACGCAGGCAGGTACGGTATTAGGTAGCGAAAGACGGAAAGGAAACGGCGACGAGAACGAATGCGATGGTGAATCAAATGAGACGCAGGTAGCGAACGACGAAAGAACAACCCCTTCCTCACACACTCTTTGGGGTCTCTGGGTGTGTTGCAGAGGACTGGTTTGGAGGGGGGAAATGGAGGCTTGGAGCTGGACATTCGCCCCGTTTGGGTCTTCGCCTCTGACCCTTCTACTAGATACGACCACTTCCCTCTATGTAATTACTCCCTAGCAGCTTTTTTGGCCGCCCGCTTACCTTTCCAGGGAGGGAGGGTGCAAGGTAATATGGCATTATCGCTCCAACCGGGAACGCGCATGCAGAGCACAGGGAATCCGCTCTGGCAAATGTCTCTCTGCTCTTTAACCGTGGAGGCTTGCAGGGGCATCACGTAGTATTCCACTCCAACCCCATGTTCTAGACCCGTAGTTCACGCCTTCTGGTTGGCCACAGCCGCTCCCCTTGACCAGAAAATACTTTCAGGTTCCTTGGCGGCCAACCAACCCTGATTTCCCCCTTATTAGTGCACCACCTGCTGTGATCCCTTGTTGTCCCGCCGACAGGCTGTGCAGTCTCTTATTACTCATCCATCCACACCTGCGAGGGCATAATTGAATAGAGGCGCTGCACTCAGCTCTGGTCAGCAGTATTGTCCTACCCTGTAGACCGACCCGACGATGCTGCGTCTCGTCGCTTTCAGCTCGCCTGAAGTCCCAGTTTGCGGTGTGGCAAGGTATCGGATAGTATTCTTTGGCTCTCCACGTCAGTCTAGGAATATTGGTTCTTGCTGGGTCTGTTACGTCCAATCCTATATGTCGATGTTGTAGGTGATGGTGACTGAGAAGGTTTGCGAGTTACCGTCTAATGTACTCCAGCCCTGCGAGATCCCACCCTGGGATGCGTCTTTTTGAGCGGGCAATATTGAGAATCGAGGGAAGTGGTGTATTGATGTCAGCCCTACGGTGCCCTAGGATGCACCCTTCCACAGACAGTGCAGGTTGGGCTTGAGAATGACTTTGGTGTTGTGTTACTGGTCAGTGGTAGCTTCAGCTCGTCAACTGCTACCCCAGACACTGCGTCTACCGGAGCCGACTATTGGAGTAGTCAGCCTGCATCCCAAAAATTATGGAGCGCTGGGCGCATGTTGACCCGCTGAGGCGGATGGCAGTGGAAGCAGTGAATGCGTTGATGCCGTGACACGTATTGATTCAGATTATGGGATCGTAGGAAACGTACCCCATCCAATCAGCATCACCGATCTGAATACAGCACCATTTAGTGGCCAGCCCAGATTTAGCACATTGGGGAAAGTGCGAGTGCCTGCATGGCGCATGGCGCATGCCGTATTCGAATGTGCTAACGTTGGTGTCGGCGCTAGCTTACAGGTAGGCTGCCCGTTTTAAACATGCAGCAGCCAACGGGCCATGACAACGATCGGGGTGATTTCAATAGCCAAACCGCCGTTGCCGACAGAGACGAGTGCAAACCGAGCAAAGGACGCGTCAGAAGTCCGCGCAATGGCACAGAGACACACAGGGCGGAGGCGTCGAGTCGTGAGCTTCTGTGCTCGGCAATAGTCATGTTGGCTTGGCTAAGCGCCGATGGCAAGGTTCGATAACAATTCCAAGCCGAGATGTTTGACGCCAAGTCTTGCATTTCGCTGCCCACGCCCACTTAATTATCATTTGCCTGGCTCGGAGCGGTGTATAGCATCAATGGACATCTGGAATTGGCAGCCAATGTCCAGAATTGGTTCCTTGGCCAACTGACGACGCCGGAACACAACCAACTACGAGCAATACACGAAGGACTCTTCCATTCCATTGCCTTGACAGTCTTCGCCCTCTCGTCCTCCCGCTGGCCCATATTCTTGTCCTGACCAGTGACCATAGAGCCACGCAGCCAAGCTTTCCAGCCGATAAGGCCAACAGGGGACTACTGCACAGAAGCAATGGGAAGATCTTGACACGGACCTCAGTTGAAGAGAATAGCGGGGCAGAGCGCAAGAACTTGGCATGCATCATCTTGCGCCAAAAAGGGACGCAACACAGGAACTGAATTCACTGCCTATCCCGAATGAGGAAATCATGGCTTGTTCTGGTGGGAAGGGGCCGTCCCTCGTAAAGAGTTGAAGAACGCGCGTGGCGCGGGCTAGGATTTCTATCCTCATGCTGATCGTTCGAAGCACACTCTTTGTATACGAACTAATGGACTATCACAGTGTAGAAGACATCGCAGGGACTTTGACCGTCTCCTCCAGCAGGTACCTGGCCGCAGCACCGCTATTCAATATCCGGGGCGGCACACGTTGGCAGTACACCTACAGAGGGCTGCAGGTACTGTTCCATCCATGGTACATATGCCGTACCTTGTGATCACCAGGTACCTGCCCAAGGTACCAGTGTAGCCGAATGCGTTCCCTACCGACTAGGCGGCATGGCTGTGGCGTGCGGTCCCTTGAGCTGGACACCATCATCTTGGCCCTAGGCGCTGTAACTCGTGCCATGCACACGTCGACATTGCGCCAGATGGTGCAATGTTCTCGCCTACGACGGTGGCGCCTCACAGCGACATGCGTAAGACGAGAACTATTTTTTGGGGTTTGCCAAAGACTCCGCTGGCCAGCGCAGCCCATGCCGGGGGAGGGAATAGACTGGTCACATCTGTCAATGTCGATACTATGTACACGCAATCGCCAGATGGAGGGCAGAGATTTATTTGCTCGTATATGTACGTCCAGTTGGCCGTCCCGTGTACCTACGCCTGATTGGGACTTGGGATGACGGCAATGGCAGGCAAGTCGGGGAGGGAGTCACCAGGCAGGAAAATTCAATATGGCATGACGGCTTTTTGGCAACCCCGAGAATGCGGAATCTGATCATAGTAAGCGGAGCAGCAGGTACATGATGCATTTCAGCATGTTCGCCTGCCAAGCAAGGCCCAGGCTGATTGATCCCAGGTCTCAAGTATTGGGCTTTCACAGGCGGTAAGATAGAACAGGTATGAAAGGTCCCGCTCACGTTCAGGCTGGGCTCAAGGCCATAGGTTGAAAGTCGAAAGGAATGTGGAAACCGAAACCCTTGTCCTCCGCTCTGTAGCAGCCCCGAAGCAAAACACGGATGCCCCAGCCCCCCTCCACCCAGCTGTGGCATGGCTATTTGTGCTGATGTAGGTCATGAACTGGTAGCGCCGTGAGCGTCTGGCCGGATGCCTAGACTGTTCTAGGTCCTTTGGAGTCTAGCTGAGGGAGCCGCTAGCAGGAGAAGGGCAAATGAGTAGAAGGAGAATAGATGGGATCATAGTGAAGAAAAAAACCATTAGGAAGGGTCTGGAGAAAGCCTCGCCGAGCAAGTGGGCTTGGAGGCTAGAGCTAATTAACCCTACCCTTATTATTCATTTAGGGTCCAGTCGTGATGCTTGAGCACCGCACCGATGCTACCTGACACACTCGTAACTCGCTCCCACTTGCCTACCAGTTAGGTACCTTGGGGAGGAGTAGGCAGGTCTGGTCTGGTGAGCTCTGCTGAGACTCCTAGAGAGAGATTACGGAGCGTCCTTCCTGCGCAAGCGTCTTTCTCCCTTGGGGAAGGGCATTGGCCCGAGTCTCAGACGCTTGCCAATTCCACTTCCCCCAGGTGTCTTGTAGCTTGGACGTCGATTGTCTAATAAGTGAAACCGTTGTATTCCTGTAGATTCCTAGCGCGAGGCCGGCGATCATCTCGTTTCAAGCTTGCTCGATCATGCGAAAGAAGACTGGAGCCCTCCCCCCGACTCGTATGGGAAGGAGGGCTCGGAGGGCAGTCGCGCTGGGGATCATCGTCATCTCCAGCCCCCTGCGGTTCCCGCCAGGCCCCAGGGACAAAGTAGCGCTACCCGCCTTAGTCGTACGCACGCACGTACCGGTGGTGGGTTCAAGCCCGCCCGCTCACTGGTGCCCACTAAACAGCTGAGCGCTGTACCGTAATAGTGGCTGCAGCACACTGCCACCCGCTGCCGCTCGCCATTTTGCCCAACATCAGCCTCGACTACTCCTTACTGCGTAGTCGTCCCTCCAGCTGAAGGGCCCAGGCAAACACTCGCTTTTGCGGCTTCTATAACCTCTCCCTCGCTTACCGCTTCACGCCGCTCGCTTTCCCCCAATTTCCAGCAGTCTGTCCCATCGAGCCTGCAGCGGCGGTCGTATCGGCGAGCACCACCAGAACCCACCTGTTAGACTCTTGCGACTGTACTGTATCGGCGACGGGGACGACGGGCGTCCCTGACCAGGCCACCAGAAGCATGGCCGCAGTCAGCACCTCGCCGCCACCGCCTCCGGCATATCCTGCGCCTACGAGCCCTCCAGAACCGACGAGCCCTCAGAGGCTGCAGAGAACATCCACGGGCGATCGAGAGATATTGCGAAAACCCGTCGCTGCCCACATGGCCCCATTGCACGCCGCGCCAAGCCATGCCTCCCCAGCCGATGTAAACTTCAGCCATGACAGTTGGGCGAACCCAACTTATCTCACCAACCCCGAGCAACCAGGACCGGTTTCCACCCAATTCGTGCTTACCGACCGAACTCGGCCCCTGGCGCCCTCGCCAAATTCACCAACCTCACCCGGCACCTCCAGTCAACCGTCTCTCACCACCGTGGTCGAGACTCCTCGTGCAGACCACCAGGAGAACTACCAGGGCCCAGCCAGCCCGGATGCTGGACGCAGCAGCGCTGCACTGGACTCCAGGAATCCAGCCTCGACCTCGCATGGTGCCTACGACCACCCAGAGTACAACCCCACCCCGTCCGCTATGAATCCCCACGAGCGTGTGAAGAGGCAGGAGGTGTACCGGAACAGTCGTGGATCAGATGAGACTGCCAGCTCTTCGCAACAACCCACGTCTACCGAATCATCGGCAACGACCAGTGCGAGCTCGATTTTGGGCAACATTGAGAACCCCGATTGCCAGCTGCCTGAGGAGTCGCCAGGCAGCTCTGTCATTGAGGGTGATCTGCCCCGGAACCAGTCTGTCCCGCAGTTTCAGTATCACCACCAGGAGCAAGAGCCGCAGGTTGTGCGTGGACATAGCGCTTCCTACCAAGATGTTCGGAATGCCTCCACCCCAGATCTCTCGGATGGTTCTGCGCAGGCGAACCGCCATCTCACACCCAATAACTCGCAGTTCTTCAGACGGAGCTCGATACCTCGGCCTCAGTCCTCCTACTCACTGGCTTCGGATATGGCTCCTAGGGGTCGGTCACCGGGCCTGCAGTCGAGGAACTCTCCTGACATGCGTCCACAGTCATACGCCGAGCTTCTGAACGTCCCCTACCCCCAGCAAGCGCCGGCACCCCTTGCCCTTGATAATTCCAACTTGCGCACCGTCATTGGCAACAATGCGTCTCTGCTGAGCACACAGAAAACCCTCGAGATGTACCGGCAGAACGTGAAAAAGACCAACGATGTCTCAATCCAGTATTCGTTTGCCGTCTTTCTCATCTCAACCGCACAGGAGCTGGGCTTGGATTTTTCAGATCCTAAGAGGAGAAAAAATACCTCGAAGCAACGAAAGGAGACGGATAGCCCTGATCTGGACCCCGCTGGACAGGATGGCCATGCTTTGGTGCGAGAGGCGCGCCAGATTCTTCAGAAACTGGCAAATGGTGGATACCCATTCGCACAGTACTACCTGGCTGACGGCTTTGCCTCGGGCCTGTTCAGTAAGGGTAAAGAAGATTACAGCTCCGCCTTTCCGCTGTTTGTTCTCGCTGCCAAGCACGGCCATGCTGAGTCGGCCTTCCGAACTGCTCTCTGTTATGAGTTCGGATGGGGGTGCCGCAAAGATCCAGCCAAGGCCGTACAGTTCCTTCGATCGGCTGCCTCAAAACGACACCCGGGTGCCATGACTCGACTTGGAAAGGCCTGCCTTTCGGGCGACCTGGGAGAGAAGAGGTACCGGGAAGGTATCAAATGGTTGAAGCTTGCATCCGAGGCAGCTGACGCCCAGTACAATGCTGCACCCTACCACCTCGGCTGTCTCTACGAGACTGGCTATGGCGACGACATCTTCAAGGACGAGCATTATGCGGCCCAGCTTTTCACACAAGCCGCTGATCTCGGCCACCCAGAGGCCAGCTTCCGGATGGGCGATGCATATGAGCATGGCCTGCTTGATTGCCCACGCGACCCCTCACTGAGCGTCCACTTTTATACTGGTGCGGCTGAACGTGGCCATGCTGGTGCAATGATGGGTCTTTGTGCATGGTACATGGTTGGCGCACCGCCGGTGCTTGAGAAGGATGAGGAAGAGGCGTATGAGTGGGCTCATCGGTCTGCGGAGCTGGGTAAGTCTTGCAGTCCATTTTTATCCTTTTTTTCTGGTGGGATTTGACTAACAGTCTAACTTTGCAATAGGGTTCGTGAAAGCACAATATGCTGTTGGCTACTTCACGGAGATGGGTATCGGCTGCCACCGGGACATTCTGGAAGCCAACGTGTGGTACGTCCAAGCGGCAGATGCCGGGGACGAACGAGCAAAGCAGCGACTGGCCATCATCCAAGCGGCAGTAAGCGGCCAGGGAACTCCCATGGACGTTGCGGCACCTCGGTCTGGCAAGGCCCTCAAGTCTTCCAAGGACGACAAAGACTGTATCGTTATGTGAAAGCGTTCGGTTCATGTTCCTCAAGTTTTACATCGACAGACTAATGCAGCTGGCATCTACATACAACAACTTACAGCACAACACTGTCGAATTCATTTGTTTTCAAAGCGAGAAAGAAGATTAAGAAAGAAACGTCTTGGATAGGATACCCAGATTACCTTAACGAAACTCGTTGTTGCGGTTGTCGTTATTCTTGCTTTTGGATAGAGAAGTGCATGACTTTGGTCGCTTTTCATAATATCGCACTATTTGCACACGCTCGCTGCTTATCATTCATTCCGCATAGCTTCCGCATCATTTCAAAGCATCTTTTTTCTTGGGCTTGCGCGATCTCGATTGTGTGCCATGTTAATGAGAGAGGAAGTACTCGGCTGCTGTTTACACGATTTTCTTTGCTTGGCATTTACACCACCTCTCACGAGATGCATTCGTCCTTGTCTGGGAAGGCTTTTCCTCGTCGTTCGTTTGGGCACCACGATTTTATACACGCTCGTTGCTATTAGCGCTTTGGTTGTTTGGATCAGCAACATTTCCATGGTTTTCCTTTGATACGATTCCCCGTCGGACCGTTATTCCCCTCTCTTGTTTTATGTTGTTTAGAACATCCTGGGAGTATGAAGAAAAAAAGAAACATGACTCTACGCAAGCAGACCTGGTATCCGCAACATCCCTGTCTACCAGAAGCCTGGAGAAACCACTCTACTCTTCTCTCCATTAATATTCCGGTACCCCCTGCTTCTAGGGTCGAACACTATAATTTTGACTTTTTTTTCCCTCTCCGCTTGCTTTTTGTCTACAGTTTGGGTTTTTTTTTACCGGGGAAAGGAAGGGCGTGGGATACGGGGGAAATGCGGCATGTTTCTTAATTACTTTGTGGGAAGAAGATTGAAAAGATGAGTTGGAATGTCCAATTACCCGCCTCGTGGAAGAGTTTTGTTCATTCGCATGGAAGAAAAAAAGGAGAAACGGGACTAGCTTTCCGAGGTTCTCCTGGCTTGGGCTGTTCATAGTTGGAGGGGCCCGAATAGATGAATATAATATTCCGTCTCTTGGAGACGGGGCATGGAAACTTTGAACTTGACTGCGTCTACGGGAGTACTCTGTGATTTGAGTTGCGTGTACCCTGTCTGGTGCCATCATCCCTTTCTTGCAGTTTTGAAACAGGTACTTTGATCAGCAAAGCCACCGAGCTTGCTCGCTGTTACGAGACGATTGCACCGATTAAAGACACGAGGCCGCCGTCAGTTGTTGGGTGATTTCAAAGCGCCACCGGTCAAACCTTATTCTGTCTTGAATTGGTCTCGGTGGCGAGGGCGCAATGTGTATACGAGAAGAGAGCACGGGGTGGATGAGACGATGGGACTTGTTCTCCGGTCCTGCTGCCAGGGCGTCCTCCAGAGATCGAGGGATGCGTCGGAGTTTACCGTACCCTGTAAAAAGAGGACGGGGGGCAAAGTCAACGGCGGTTGTCCCATCGTGATACAGCTCAGCCGGGGGTGTTTGGGAAACCGTGCCCTGACAAGGGATCTGGCAGGCAGCAACCGGTGGGGACTCATCAGCTTTCGGGCAGATCTGTCACCCAAAGTTTATGGAGGAAGCCGAAAGCAGAGGAAAAGAGTTGGATAAGGGAGAAGACTCTGGGCACGGGAAATCCGAGATCGTGAGTGTACCGAGATGAGATGGGAGTATTGGATCTCTCGTCTTTTCTCCACTTTGGGATCAGGGCGGGCTGAGTCTCGTCGGATCTGCTCATCTAGGCAGACAATGGGGCAGTTCATCCCATTGTATTAGAGGGAGCGAAGTGAAAGGGGAGGGTTCGAGTCATCCACAACGTGGCCGCCACAGTACGCTACCGGCGGTGGAACAATTGGCTATCCCGGGTCCTTTCCGAGGCCGGCCGGATTTGGCCACGGGAAGGTAGATCTAGCCAGGCAGCTGAGGGATGTGGGCGGCACGAGGAAGGGAGAACTGGTGGATATGTGCCCAGGGATCTAAGATGATGATGCTTGCCGGCCGAGAGGTGCGGAGGACCGATCTGGACGGCGATACTGATTGATTAATTAAATTCGTCTGTGGCGGTTGTATGTGGCGGTTGTCTGTGGCGATTGGGTCAATACGCGTACATGGCATGATTCGACTTGACTTCACGAGCAACGTAATCGAGTGGGTTGGTTGGACGCTGCATTGATGCGTGTACGAATACATATGCATCTACGTCCTTGGAGGTGGGGACAGGCACCAGGTAGAAGCAGATGGACGGGCATCGAGATTCTCCAAGTGCTGAAGATAGATACCGTGAAGTCGCGGCTTTTGGCAGGATGTGATGTCAGAAAGGCCAAGGGTGCCATGTGCTCTTTGCAGCTGAAACTTGAAGAGACCAATTGATCTCGATGTCGAGGGCGGTTAATTAGATTAGCAGCAGAGGGAGAGATCTGAATTGGTTGCCTGGCGACGCTTCCTTGGCAGAATAGCCCGTGCACCGCCTACAGGTTAGGTAAGTTGGGGTGGGGCAAGCCCTTGGGCGCATTGACATTGTCGCGCGCGCTGATTGGCCGGTACCCCTCCATCTTTTGACGCTAATGTAACTAATTTACGCGTGCGCGTCGCGTCGAGACGCGTAAATTGACCACATGCTCGCAAGGTACAGGTTATCCTCGTCGACTGCGCAGGCACTGTGCCCCCCCCGAGGCCCCCAAAAGCTTAGGATGCCGTCAGAAACTCTTCAGGTGAGATTGCGAGGGCGAGCTCACTTCCGAGGGGAGGCATTGCCCTTGGACTATCGCCTGATGCGGCGGTATGCGCAGTAGGTGCGTCGTAACATGCATGCAGCTTCGGAAAGATGCAATGTCCTGTGTGGTGAACTGTGCTTCATGCGATGCAATGCGAGCCAGGAGTCTACCGGCACTTTAGTGCGCGTTGCAGCCAGAGAGGTACGTACAGGGCCATCGATACATGGGGCGCATCTCTGCTCGAGGCGATGCGATGTGGCGACCCAGCAAAGGGTATCCAGACAGGTGTGTCGGCTAAACCTGCGCCTTGATGGAGATGCGACAAAAAGCGAATAGATAATAGAGGCCCATTTCGACTTACCCGCTCTTACCACTTATCAAACAAGAGACATGACGATAGCCCCTCATCTGTGTTCATGACCCTGGAGAAATCCCTCGCCCCTCACCTCCTTGGGAACCCTGAAGACGATAATGGGTCATGCGCAGCATTTGGTAACAAGGGAGGGGACAACGGGTGAGACCGAATCTACCGAGCGCAACCCCCACGAGCGGCTGAGTGAATTCAGGACAGTTGCCATAGAGATGAGCGGAAATAGGTCCTTTGCGTGCTACTCAGGGAGAGAGTGTCGAAAGTCAAAGGGAAGAAAGCTCTCCGAGGAAGGGATTGTTCGACGTCATGTCATCCACCATGTTTGGGCCGCTTTGGATCCAGAGTCGGTTTGCCCTCGTGGATGATGGATGCAACCGAGAGGGGTGTGAGTGAATAATGCAGAGATCCTGGACAGTGCGTGTGCCTGTCAAGCACAGATTCACCTTGCGAATTGGCATTGGGCCTCATGGCACCTTGTCAACCCGCATTGCTCGCTTCTGGTTGGGACAATGGATTCATATTGAGAGCGAGTGGCTAGCCTCGAGCGAGCACAGGTATACGTAGAGAAGTACTATCGTGATGAGGTGAGAAAGCCCATTGGAACAGTGGTGTGTGCGACCAGCCAGTGAGAGGCAGTCGGGCACACACACACCATTCACACAGGCACAGGCACACACACACAGGGAGAGGAGAGAGAGAGAGAGGGGAAGCAGCTGGACTAGGGGTTGCCGTGGTATCAGTTAGGTGGATGGCTGTCTGCAACACCAATCTGCAGGTCCTCCCCTCTCACCTCAGCTCACCTATCAAAAATCTCCGTCGAACACGGTGATCGCTGCAGGGAACGTGGATGGAGCTGTGGTCGGTGAGCGAGCGAGTCAAGTGAATGGGAGCTAGCAGGCTCCTAATGACAATGACACCTTCGAAGTTCGGGCTGTCGCGCCGACCCTCAGTAGGATCATGGGCTTGGTTCCTCTTCGGGTCTAATGACAACGGGCAAGACCCAGCACTAGGGCTCGAGGCCGCCTTAAGTGACTGGGAGAAGTCTGTGCTTGTGGCCCGTGGCACAAAAGAGTGTGGGCACATTGTGATCTTTCAGTATCGAGCTGGGGATTGATCACAAGAGACGGGGCCAGGCTCAGCAGCCTCGTTGGAAGCAGCCAGAACTAGTACGTATAATTACCACATGTACACACAAGGCTTGTGGGCATTGCGTAAGGTTGGTGATACGAGAGAAAGATACGATATGGCTTTGGAAGGGGGAGGGGGGTGTGGGAATGGGAAGGGAAGGGAAGGGAAGGGAAGGCGGATAGGTCAGAAGTCAAAACACTAAGACGGGAGCCAGAGAGGAAGAAGCTCAGAATACTAGACCAAAGAAGAGCAAAGCACCGCAGAGCAGAGCAGACGGATGAAGTCTGGCTGCCCTGGCAGAATGGAGGGGAGAGATGGATGTGGGATGAAACAAGTAGGTCTGGAACCGAGGGTTGACCTGTCTTTCGTCTACAGTCACGTTCGCAGCCAGATTTGGGGTTCTCTCCAAAGAGGAGAACAATCCAGACAATGAAGACGGTATGTCTCGGACGGGAGCAACGACTTGCTGCGGCCACTTCCAAAGCCAAGCTGGTGGGCAGGTACTTTGTATCCCAGAGTGATGGGGAGGGAGGAGAGAAGCGCGCCTGCCAGACACAGTGCGGGACGCGCAGAGCTCCAGTGCGCAGGATGCAAGTAATGGCTGCAGCTGGTGGAGTCGGCGAGTCGGGTGGGTACCTTTCAAAGGGTTCAAGGGGGGAGGCGACGTCGTGGGGCCATCCGCAGGCCTCTACAGCAGGTATGCACAGTGTTGTGCCCGCGGCGCCGCACCGTAGACCGCTCCGTCACCGCCGTGGCAGAAGCCAGTGGGCCGCCTACTCTAAGTGCCTACAGTAGCGCTGCAGACTGTGGATGCTGAAAACGGATCCAGCCACCCCTGCCCAAGGGCTGCCCAGGTCACCCGCCCCACCGTCTCACAATGGTGACCCACTGGAGAGCCCTACCTACAGGTTCCTGCAACGCACCCGTCGGTCTGTCTCTCTGTCGCTGGAGACTGAGGTGGCCCTGGCCTGGCTACAGTGCAGTGCGACACAACTGACCCGCCTGGCCATCCCCCCCAACCCAAAAAAAAACCCAAACCCAGGCCGCGCTCTTTAATGGGTGCCCACACCCCCGATTTCACAGCCTTCTCGCCATTCTGCCCCATCACCACCCGCATTCTCTCTTCTACAACTACGCCGCCCGCCCATCGTGCTTTCAATTTCTGATCGCATACGGTCCATCGCGCTTCTACACACAGATTGCTCGTCTAGCTCTACACTCGATACACTCAGTTCTCCCGCTACGTTCAAATCCGCCTCGTCGCACACCCCGACCCGTTTCGCGCGCGCAAACCACCAGGCAACTCTCAGTGTCGCAAAGTGACCGCGCGCCCAGCGACAATAGCCAGCGACCTTGCGCTATTGTCGCCGAACACACTTCCCCTGTCGGCGCCTTTATCTCCACAACCACTCTCACGTTCCAACATTTCTCTTCGAACCCCACGACCATTTATTCAAAATGAGTCTCCAGCCTGGTCTGTCCTTCGGGGCCTCGCAGCCTCCCCGTCCTCTCCTACTCCAGCCGTCGCTCCTTGCTTCGCCCCCAGCCAGCCCTCCAACCCATTCATCATCAGATAGCTTTGCCGGAAACGTTCTGAATAGCTGCCTGTCTCTCCAGTCGTTGATGACAGCACCTACCGGCACCGCTTCAGACCAACTACCACACCCCTGGGATCAGCTCCCTACACCTCCTCTACCCCACGCAAACCTGCCTCTGAAGCTTCGTCTGCGTCGCCCCGCGAACGTTGATAAGGCCAACAGCGCGCCCGCAACACCCCGGAGAATCGCGAAGCGCGGAACAGCCTCTCGAAGACTACAAAAGCGACGCCGCTGCCCCCAAGATCACATTGGCCGCGACGACAGCGACGTCCTAGACAGCGAAACCAGCGACTTGGAACTTGATCTGGAATCTTCCCCAACGACACCCACTCTCGCGCCAAAAGAACTCTCTGCTCCGTCGACGCCCAAACGCGCGCGCATTGCCCCCGAACAACTGCCTCTCGGCCTCGAGCGAGCCGACTTCCATGAAGCCTACATCCGGGATCCCAACCGGAATGTGGATCAGCAGAAGCCAGGCACCGACGTAGAGGTTGAGACAGACGGGCAGTTGTGGAGCGCGGAGGACACTCGCATTCTCTTCGAGGTCGTTCTCCCAATGTGCAAGAACAAGCTGTCGAAGCGCGAATGGCAGGAGGTCGGGCACATTCTCGGCCGGGACCACCACAGCACCAGTCTTCGTTTCAAGAGTCTAATAGACAAGGGCGAAGTCGAGGTCAAGGGCCGGGCCAAAAAGACCCATGGCACCTGGTGATCTTGGCCGCCAAAGGGTGTGTAAATCGACACTTCCTTCTTCTTTCTACATTTTTATCCATTTCTTCTTCTCCTCAAATATTTTCCCTTCACTTCTTCCTGACTTGGTCTGCTTCCACCTTGGTGGGCAGCGAGTAATTCACGTGTACTGATTTTTATTCAATTGTGGCTTGGGAGTCCTGTCATATTCCCCCCCCTATCTCTGCAAGAGTTTGATGCATACAGTTTCTGGCGCTGGTGTTTTTGATTTTTCTACTTTTGATTTTCTACTTGTTATTCGTCGGTACATACACTTCATCCGGACAGGATAAAGCACCCTCTTCGTGCGAACGCGAGAGGGGATGGTCTCGGGAGGGGAAAAAAAGGAAATTGGTGTTGTTTGTTTATTTTTCGGGGAGATGGCCACGTCTGTGCTCACAGCAACGAATGGGTCCCTTCTGTCTCTTAGGCGATTTTGTGCGTTTTATTCATTTGGGCTTGGTCTGGGAAATTTGCCCAAGTCCCGGTATTGGGTGTTGTTTTTAGCGGGAGAAGGTCTAGTCATTTCGGCAAAGAATTTGCCACAGAGGGATAAATCCAAGATTGATTACAATAAGCTCATGTGCACAACACTGTGAATTCTGCCCCAAGCATTAGGAGACTCTGCTCTACATCACATCAATTTACTAAATAACGTGATGGCTATTGGATCCCGCTCGTCCATTCACGCCAACAACACCGTGCACCTGCGGCTGTTAATAGCAGCGGTGGCAATCCAGGATCCAGGGTCCGGGAAGGGCTCACCCCCAAGGGACGAGCCTAAATGCCTGAGCCGTGCCGACGGCAAGAGATGATTTTCCTCCCTCTAGCACGCTCTAGCCTGAAAACCATTCGTCCTAGCTCAGGGGGACCGAGCGGGCTGGCTGCTCAAGCCTTCACCTAGCGGATGGGATCTTGGCTTTAGCGTCCGGAAGGGTCCCTTCAATGGGGCCTGGCACGAACCCGTAAGTTCATAACACGCCCGTATTAAGCATCAACACTCCACGCGTTCTCCGGCTGCCTCCGGGCATATGGTGATGCTGGGAGATGGGACGTGATCGTGAGGCGCCACGCTGACAAGGCGACGAGAGCTGCCTTCGCTCATACCTGAAGCCACATAAAGTACTAAGGCGTGTACCTAAGTACGGTATTGAAAAGTGGTGTAGCCCCACTCTGAGCATTCTCCATCTTGGTCTCTGGACGGGATGGTAGCTTTTTATGCCCATGTTGGGGATTTGGCACCGAGACCTCAATAAGATAGATTTGTTGATAGAAGAGCAGCAAATGGCGCCGATAGGTCGGTTTCTCGTAAGGTAACTTTTGGTACGGGACTGAGCTGCCAGGCTGATGCTCGCTCCTCCCGCTTCTCTTGGGTATACTTCCATTATCACAACTGCTATGGTTCGTATTCGGTTATGGTGTATCACCGGGTGCATTTTTCTTCGTCCCTATCTTTTCAACTTCATGGGTCTCGGGAACATCCCAACCTGGTTGCGAGACTAGCCTTAGGTCCTATTCTATCCATCTTCTTTATATCACCCTTCATCACTGCAAAGTGAAGAGATTCTATTCAGAATGCACGAATACGTGTTCGGGACACGCAATTGGTTGAACCATAACCGTCTATCCAACTTGGTGATTGTTTCACGGCTCTCTGGCTCACAACGCAGTGCTGTCCTCTAGGATTTACCAACTTCTGGCTACCCCCTTACCTTACGCTTGGATGGATGTTCTCTACAGACCCATCACAGCAGACACTATGGAGCACAATGGGCATTCCACATGCCTCGACTTCGAGGTTGCTATTCTTTGCGCACTTGCCATCGAGGCGGATGCCTTCCGCAGCCTCTTTGATCACGGCTGGGGTGCTGGTTAGATCAAGTCGAGAATGATCGTTGGCTTTTAGTGTTCGACAATTACGATACCCCCGAACTAGACAATGGGGGTGAGGGCGCCAGCTCAAAATGCATAATCGTCTTCAGAGGCATACGATATCCGTGCATACTTCCCCAAGACCTACCAAGGAGCTATCATTATTACAACTACAATTTGAGCAGTCTCTACTTTGGCGAAAGCCTACGCAGAGGACCTGAAGTTTTAGCCTATCAAGTCTTCTAGAACATTCGTTTGGAACATGATTCAGGCTAGATGCCGAAATTTGGCATGGCTTTGGACCTTTGCAATGTCTATATTGAACAGTTACACTATCACGAGGCTGAAAGGTCCGAGCCAGGGAGCAGACTTAGGGACCGAAAGATGGCCGCGCGCTTCAGCCAAGGTGTATACTCGCTATTTTGTACACTGCAATGTGCCAAGACCGTCTCAGTGAGGCCGAAGCTATATTTAAGTAACTCTTTCGATTGGAGGAGTCACGGGCAGGTACAGAACGGGGCAAGGTGGCAGATTCGGCACTTCCCTGCGTTGCCGACTTTTATAGAAAGCAAGCCTACTATATTAACACCGAATATCTGCTTAAATATATCCTTCAACGACGTGAGATAAACCTCGGTCCAGAAAGTTACGAAACGCTTACGGCAGTTTTCACCCTTGGCCGTCTCTATTTGGAACAAGCCCGCCAAGACGAAGCCAAAGCTCTGCTTTACCGAGCCCTCCAACCAATTGAGCAAATCCCCAGGGTGAAAAACGGGCCATCGCTTGAATTTCTTGATCAGCTCCGCCGCCTCTATCCCGCCCAAGCCAGGGATGAGTACTGCCAAGCTCGTGAACGAAACATTGCTAAAGAGTCCGCTACCGAAAGGATAGCCAGGCCAAATACTGCACGGTATAAGAAGCTTCTCTTTCCCCAGTATATGACGAGTAGTCACGAAGGAACACTTAGGTCCTACGGGTTCACGTGTGTCAGGGTCACGGAGTGCAGAGAACTACTTGGGACGCAAAAGTCCCATGGGAACACGATTGGCTTTGAGATTTCGCGGGCCATGCTCCCATATTGAAGGTCTGGGGGTCAAAAGTACGGTCACAATGGTCCTGGTGTATAAATGAAAACGTGTAAAGGCAGATATTAACAGCAGATGGACTTTTCCCAATCGTGGTGTCGTCTAATGTACTTAAACGTGTTTTGTAAAGCCTGGTTGTAGACTCATCTGAGCAAGGGAGGGAGGCCTCAGGGCCGCTTATCACCATATAATCGAATAGTTCACTCCTCGAAACAGCAGCATGCATGTATCACTCAATTATATGAAAAAAGGACCTCATCTATCGACGGTAAGACAAAACTACAAGTTCGAAGGAAAGAAATGCAAATAATTCCTTTCCGAGCTGCCATGAATCCGCCATACGCCGTGCCAACGTAGAAAGAGAAAAGAGATAGAAAGAGGCATATAAGACATCCGCTACTCCCCAGTGCTCGGGAGACATCAAGTCAGTGATTATGAGGCGGGAGACTGGTATTCTCCCGTCCCGTCGTCGTCATCGTCGTGGCTCATTAACGAAAGCAGAACATGAAGAAAAACAGAAGGAAAACATTCTAATACCGGGTTTTACCTCCTGGAGCTGGGCTCGACCTCCTCCCCGAGCTCCCATGGTTTCTTGGGGTCAACATAGGTCGACAGTCGCTGGTCGCCCCATCGCGAGCCAACAGTCACCCAGACATGCTTCTGGGGGCTGGTCGCGTGGACAATCTCACGATAGCCAGTCCAGCGGAGGCGGTTCTCGCGATCCATCGAGCTATTGCCGAGACCGCCGTTGGCCACCCACTCCTTGACAACATTCTTGATAAACTCAATCTTTCGGCGGAAGTCGTTCGAAGTTGGGATGCCTTGCAGCTCAGGATCGATTTCCGGCCTTCGCCGAGTGGTTGCTGTTCGTGTCGACCTCGTTGCCGATGGCTTGGATTGGAAGTTGAGC
Organism: Clonostachys solani; assembly: GCA_902141235.2. Lineage (NCBI taxonomy): Eukaryota > Fungi > Ascomycota > Sordariomycetes > Hypocreales > Bionectriaceae > Clonostachys > Clonostachys solani. The sequence goes on from CABFOC020000034.1 coordinate 395,183, forward strand.
AGTGTCTGCAAAGGATACGACAGCATAGCTCGATCGTCCAGAGCTGTGGCGCCTATCGTTCCCGTCGAAGCGAGACTCTCTGCCGCCTCCTGGGGAAGATGCCAGAAATGACACCACGTGCCAGTAGCATCCAACACGATTTTGGTATGATCAGGGAAATTGAACTATGTCCTCGTTAGCTTCTTCTAGAATTTCAATTAGTTGATAAGGTATTCTCTTTCTTACCTGAAGATGGCCATCGCAGTACACCCAGCAACCGACATCTCCGAATCTCTGATAGAAGGTCACCAGCTCCGCCATGGTACCCTTTTGCCCTGGAGACATGGCGGCTGAGGCTTCAGTCTCCTCAGCCGGGACAGCTTCGTCCCTTCCGTAGGCAATCATGTAGTTTGCAAATTTCTTCCAAAGAATGATTCGCTCCCTCTTTCGGTGCTGATAGATGTCCTTGCCGGGATTCATCTTACCGGCGGTTCCATCCTCGTTCACTGAAACACGGAACTGTTCAGGTGAGATTCGGACTTCGCCAAGACCACCCTCCCCGTTGTTTTCAAAGAACTTGATCGACTCAGTCATCGGTACAGGTTGATTTCGATCCGCGTACGAGTCGTCTTGTCGGCGTAGAATGTGGCGCTCGGCTCCTCGGATGAACACACCAGCTGGCGGCAGCATGGCAGTTTTGTTTCCTTCAGTTGTGGGGATATCTCGCAGGATGCAGCCTACGCTTCCATCATTGAGAATATAGCCCAACCCAAACTTGTTGGTGTAGTCTACCCACTTCACCACAATGTGAGGGTGGGGGGGCGAGACCGTCTTGGAAGATATAATGGCCATTGTTCGGGAATTCAAGGCTCGCTCCAGCTCTATCTGAAGCCTCCTTAATCTTTCAAGAATCATGTCGGGTTGTGTTCCAGAAATGACCTCCGGTCGCTCGGTTGGACTGAACAATGTAGCTGGTCGAATTGACTCTGACTTTTGCCTCCTATGCTCGGTAGGTGTTGCTGATGACAGAGCAGCTACCCTCTCGCTAACAGGCAGCTTTGGCTCAGATTTGCTGATGGGTAGAGCCGGACGAGACGTTTCGCGTGCACTCCTGATGCTGAGTGTTTGAACCTCCCCTCGAGGCTGCTCGGACGGAAGTTCTTTACGAGTGCGGGCACGCATGCTCTGGGAAGTCGATAACACAGCTTCAGACGCAGACCGAATTGGCCGAGATGGAGCTGGCATCGCTGTCGGTCTACTTTGAGCTCTTTGCTGGGCAGCGAAACTTTGTGGCGGCTGTCGCAGGAATCCGGTGGTTGCTCTCGGATCTTCTGACTGTGAAGACATTGAGGCCGCCAGTCTCAGCTTGGCTTCCTTTTGCTCTCTCAGCCATTCTTCGAATGGCCTATACACCACCTCCGTTGACAAGGGGATCACCGGAGTCAATCCGGCCTTCTCTTCCGCCGCCATCTCCTTCCACACAGGGGCCTTCACAACTTGAACAGGGGAGTCAGGTCCTACACAGCACTCTTGGCACATTGTCGCAAAATTCTTCAAAGACTGTGCCTCCAGATTCCGGGGCAGACGGTGAAGGTAAAACTCTTCTCGCTCGGGGGGAACCTCACGGAGGCGTATGTTCATTTCCGTCTCAGCGGGCATGTATCCAGATGTGAAGAAAGGATGTCGGATAATGACATCAGGATCAGGTCTTTGATCAGCCTCAGTCAGCATCGTAGCAACTAGGTCCTTAGCCTCGTGACTGATGAACTTTTGGGTTGTCTCGACATCTGGCCACTCATAGTCTCTCTCCTTAGCTCGGCGGTAAATTTCATCTGTGGTTGACGACTGGAAGGGTGGCTTCGACGTGAGCATGGCAAAGCTATCGTTCCAGTAGGTGGTTAGTCACTCGTAGGGCAGCGCGGCCGGGCTTCACTTACACAATGATGCCCAAACTCCAAATATCCACCATATGGTCATGCCCCTGCTTACCCTTCTCGAGAATCTCAGGGGCAATATAGTTGGGAGTGCCACATAGTGTCGTCCTTCGAATCGTCTGCATGTCTCTACCAGTCACCACTAATGCGGCAAGACCGAAATCGCCAATCTTCGCATTCATCTGCGAATCAAGAAAGATGTTGCCCATCTTCAGATCTCGGTGAATGATTCCCTTTCCATGCATATACTTGATAGCGCCAGCGATCTGGACGGAGTAAAACCGAACTTCAGCTTCCGTTAGGCCTTTGCGGCGCTTGACCATATCCATCAAGGAACCATTGAGGCAGAGCTCGAGGATAAGGTAGGTGCAGCTGTCGAAGGAAAAGGCTCGCAGAAACTGGACAATGTTTTTGTGTCTCATTTTCGAATGGATTTGGAGCTCGGTTTGAAACTAAATAGCCAGTCAGCAAGTTGGAGTGCAGTATTTGATGTTGGTCCTCTGACCTTTTGTTCCATTTTGGGAGGCATGTGGCTCTTGACAATCTTGAGCGCATATCTTTGCTTCGTGGGCACGAGCTGGCCCTCGTAGCAGATGGCGAAACCCCCCTTTCCCAACAGCTTTCCAACCTGGTAAACGGCGCCATTTGGTCGATCTTCGCTCTCCGGCTCGGTCACTTCTGCTGGCGGCGGCGGCGGGTGCTCCTTGTTCTTGGAGGCTCTAACCTGGGCGGCTGCCTTGGTCTTGAGTTCTGGAGCCTTAGGCATCCTCTGCGCATTAGCGTCCCTAGGTGATAGAGCCTCCAAGTCAACGGCGCCCCTGTGGGCTAACCTGTGCGTCATGCTCTTCGCCGCTATGTAGGGACCGCGAGGCGACGGTCGTCAATCGATCGGCAGCGCGCGTTATTGGGAAACGCTCGCAGGTGGTCGATGGCAGTATTTGGCTTGAAATAAAAATCAGTAGAGTTCGAGGAGTGGCGTTGTGCCTATTCGGATGCAACTAATTTTGATTACATCGACACACGATGTTATGAAAACCACCAGCGTCGACGAGTCCAGGGATGAAGAACATACAAGTCTTAGTAAAGTAAACGCATGAGGATTGATAGGGGAACCAAATTCATATGCAAAGCACTAGAGAATTTCTCTAATCATTAAACAATACTGCACCTGGGCGACCAGAGGGAGCAAACGGATTGGAAGGACTCCTAGTACGGTGGACATTTGGTGGTGAGGTTTGTATTTGGTGGTTTGTATACTTTTTTGGACCTCCGTTGCTGATGGCAACCGTTTAAGTGGGTCAATGCCACCTTGCATGTCTTCCATGCCAACTTAACCTATAGCCGATTGGGATGTTGATTTTGATCCAGATCTCATGTTCAAATTGAATGTCATGCCTTGGTTTTACTTGGTAAGTTATTTCTCATTGTAGATAGCGGTGGATTTACCTCATGAAACTTTTCTCGGTAGGATGTACAACAATTGTATGTCAATGTGAACTTTCCAAAACCGCCAACAGCAACCATTATTAAGAACAAGGTGGCGATAAGGTATTGATCAAATGCGAGGTTTACTTTCCACATAGTAAAATCTTACATGGGAAACTCACTCGCTGCTCCATGAAGACTGTCCTCTCACATCCCAGGGTCACATTTATGATACCAGAGCTTTATAGCTGCTGTACTATGGATGGCATAATAAATGACACACCTCAACACCAAGCTAAGTCTCTGGTATGTAATCGATGGGTGTCGTGATCGTCCATAGACCAAATAATCAAAATAGTGAGCAAAAACACCAACATATAAGCCACGTATTCTCTTGATGTTTGCTGTTTATCATGTTATTTGTATTGACATACATCGAAACTCCCGGTCGGCAGCCTTGGTGTGCCGCGTTTTCTGTCACCCGTTTGACACGGAGCTCTTCAAATCAGCCCCACCAAAAAGTCCACTCGCAAGCCCCACCAACCAGGCTTCGCGAATGACAAATGATGGGCTCCGTCCGAAATGCCGGCGACATCAGGAGCTTGGCATTCATGGGTTGGGCCATCACATTCACAAGCATCTGAACCTCCAATTCACGTCGTCATGGTGCCCCTCCCCCTCTTTAAGCTTGCGGCCTTGTTCGTTCGCCACGTATCCAAATATGGCGCCGTGAGTACCGAGCATCCCCATTGACGACATCGAGCACGGAATGACTGACATCTGCGCCGCCCAATTAGAACCATATTAAAGGCCAAGCACACGACCACCCGCGGTTCCGGGCCTTCGCTGCCAAGTATGGCCAGTCAATACACCAATTGAACATGAAAATGTCCGTTGCCCTCCTCAGAAACCCCGAAGCAGAACGGCGAGCCAAGGAAAAAGCCGAAGCTCCGACTGTCAAGACCGAGGAGCAGCACAAGCGCGACGAGGAGCGGAAAGAGAAGGCAAAGACAGACCCGGCTGGTGCTGCGAAGAAGACCACTTCCAGGATTCCCTTTCAAAACATCTGGACCCGGAAATTCCGTGCGCTGCCCGAGGCGAAGGCCGTTGATCTGTTTGCCGACGTGGTGGGGGACGCCTTCATTCTCGCCGTTGCAGGCGGTTTGATCGTGTATGAATTTTGGAAGAGCTCGTCCAAGCCGGACGCCAACAAAGAGAGGATAGAAGAGCTGAACGAGCGATTCGACCAGTTGGAAAAGAGAGAGGCCGAACTTGAGGCTGCCGAGGAGAGGCAACGACAAAGACAGGATTCACTCGAAGAGGCACTGCGAGCTCTGAAGGACCCCAAGACCAAGCAACCCTTGTTACCGACGCTTCAGAGTGCTTGAAAGGCCAGCGTGTGCGTGTATATGACCCTGATGTCTTGTTTATTTCGAAAGGATGAGTAAATATGTGTGCGGTGGATGGAAACGAATATGTACCATGGCGGGGCACTTGATTCAAGGAACGGCGTTTGGGATTGAAGCGATAGACTTGACTTGTACACTACCTCTATAATTACTGACCAACCCATCTCAGGCAGGGAATTCACACTCCTTAGCTGCTCGGGTAGGCACCGATTTACGGGATTTCTTTTGTTTTAATTTGGGGCTGTTGGGCTCTCCTTGTCTGTTCCTTCCAGTTGGAATTTCCGATCCAGATGGGCAGAGAAGGAGCTACCAACACCCGAACCTCCCCACTTATGCCGACACACAACATTGAATAGAAACATCATCTTCATGATAAAGACTACCCCTGCCTGTACCGGTGTCTCATTCGCTTCTGCCTGGATTTATGGGTGGCCTTCTTCCAATTCTTCGAGCAAGCCTTTGTGTCTGGTTGTCGACAACCAGCTGACCATGTTCTGCTCATCACTCCGACGAAGGAGGGATTGGGCGCCTGCTCTCTCTCGTTTTGCCAACGTTGGTCCTATGCGATGGAGAGGTAGGTTGCCGTTCCCGCGTGACCTGTGTTTTGAGACGATCTAAACTGGTCTAGAAACTCGGCTTCAAGGCCATGACATTGCGTTTCCAGTTGAGCCCAGGGCAGGCCAGCAACGGGTAGTGACATTTCGGGCAATCCTTCTAGCTACAGATGAGATCGATACCTCCGAAACAAAGGAAAAGATAGAAAGACTCTGCAACTCGAATGGGGGTCAGAACGTCGCGATCATCCTCCTTCTCAAGGGAGAGGACGCCATGGTGGCTTTCATGCGCCTCCAGGTTCAGTGAGCTCAACACCCTGTCTTGATAAGATAGCGCAGAGGGCTGATATAATATAGAAGTCATGGCTGGGCAGACGTCCCCATCATACCAATATCGTCTGCCATGGACTTCCCATCTCGTATTGAGCAATTGAGGCAGAAGAGTTTAGAGTCAGCACGGCAGAGTCGACAACGCAAGAAATTGATACCGATCCAGTTCTTGCTACAGCAATGTGTTGGTGGTGGAGACACCCGGCCTTTGCCCAAAAGGAAAACAGACATTCTCATGACCATATCAACAGGGTTTCCAAACCTAGCGGCCGCAGCCTTTGATCTCAAGAGTCAAGAAGAGATTGGTGAATATCTCGGGCAGCAAGATGGTCCCCGAGTCCTAGCCTTTTTCACTGATGGCCCTCAGCCGCTAGCTTGATGGCACCACCAAGCCTGGTCTTAGTCTGCATGTGCTTGATCTCGGCGGCTAGATTTCATGGTTGGTCCTTGCTGGGTGCAACCCCTGGTGTGCCTCGACATCCTATCACTGCTTCCACGTCCTTTCTACAGAGTTCGAGATGGAAACGCTTCCTAAGATTGATAAATTTAACTGGGTCTATGTGTGATAGTGGGCGACATCGCGAGGCACATCGATGTGATCCCGTATCATTCACCTCGTTGTGTGCAATGGTTGCTACCTGTTTCTCATTAGAGAAAGCTATCCCCGAAGTTTTGCTTCTGTCACCGGCCGGCTTGTTATTCTCGTATGATTGATTGTACAGCAATATAGGGGCATAGTGATCGGAGATAGGAGACGGTGTAAGACTTCATGGGGCTTTGAGTGCGTGGTCTGAAAATGCCACTATTGGGATGGAATCCATACTCTTTATGATCCCCAGATGCACATAGGCTTAATATGAGATGAACTGGGCTGATGCTTCTCTCTATTGGTTCATTGCGTGTGACTTCACCTCGCTCCCTGCCAATGGTATCACCCGATTTGGCATTTGGCAGATAATCAGCTAATTCTGCACGAGATTAAGGTTTTCCCATGCCACTGGTATCCATGATCAGGCTTCTTGGACCTTGGTAGCCTGAGGTTCTGGCGGCTACTGGCCTTGGTATGGACGAAGACAACGAGAGTTGACCTGCACGTGGAGTCACATCACACTGGATACACCGCTCTGCTGTCCATTAAACCTCATCCGCATCGCATGCAAGCGAATAAGTGCAGGACCCCTGAGAACTTGGCCCGCACCTGGTCATTCTCCGCTTTTCCCATCGGCTTTGCAGGCTCCAACTGCTATGGGGCGTGGCAACGGCCAACGATGTCGCCTCAATGCCGGCTCGTGGACAATTCGTGCTGCATTCACACGCACATGTGGCTTTCCTTTCTTTTTGAGCCACGAGAACGATATGACTGACGATCACATATATAAAGATCTTTATATAGATCTTTAAAAATAGGCAAACAAAGCCTCAGTGCGTGTCGGGTATGGAAGGACTGGTCGTGGTGATACAGAGCTCTAACGAGCGGGATCATGCCATGAACCCTAGCCGCCAGCGAATGTGGGCTAATAGGTAGCTCCAGATGGGTCCTAGGAAACCGCTCAACGCAGTCGGTGCCTCCCGGCCGCGTCCAAACAAGACCTGGCTCAGAAGGTTGGGGGCGACTGGGGAGAGTCAATCCAGCAACCACCCTTCTGACTTCTGCAATTGCCGTGGGTGGTTGGACTTGGGTAGCACCTACCTCGTATGTCCTATGTGGTGTGCTTGGTGGGTGGGGTAGCAGCCGGGGGCTAAGGAAGGTAAAAGTTGGGGGTACATGTGACCACCCGCCCTCAAAGTATCCCCACACACATAACCTGCATAGAGATACAATCGGCAGGTCTTTCTCGCATGTATTTTCCATGCACTTAGGCGCCGACACCCCTGTCGGATCTGCGCCAAGCCGCAGTTGCCGGCGCCCTATTGGCCCACGGCTTCTTCAACACGCATTGTCTAACCGCCCGCCTCCCGCCAATCACCAGCCCTCAGCACACTTCCTCAACTCGACGCGCAGCCATCACGCAGCACTATTCTCCGGACCTGCTGCACGATGGCCGAGCCACAGAGCTCTCGCAATGGGCCGCCGTAAAGACCGTCGTTTGGCCACCACATGGCCCCATTATGCAGTTGTCGCTGTGGAGCGCCGCAGCACCTTTGCAGGGTCCCTCCCCTCACTCACATGCACATGGTATCTCCTGCGGGCCTTCAGTTCCACAGCGCTTGCAGAGATGAATTGAGTCGGCGCTTGCTTGCTTGCACCAATTCGCGGCCGGCCGGCCGTCCTCGTCGCCAGCGCTGGTGCCGCCATGCTGGGCCCGAATCAGGTCGCTACTGCAGTCCTCATGTACGTGTGGATGTCGGTAGGGATGGTGGTTGTCTGTTGGTTCGCAACCTTTATACCTCCCGTCCTCCCACCCATCTCCATTTCTCAAATCCCCTTCCCATTCCTACCTAAACCCGGTGATCATTATCCACTTGAACCCTTCTCGCGGCTTTGCCAACATACAACCTTAATTGCAACGAGAAGAGCACTCTGGGTCATATGTGAAGACTTCCACGGACTCGATCCCTCGCCCACCTACGTGAGAAGACGACGAACAACGACATCCCTGGTGGACTGTCGTTTCAGTAAACATCCGTCTTCTCAACTGACCTAAACGTCCATCTCTCTCCACTCCCCTGGTCAATTTTTGACCAGCTCGACTCTCATCACACTCTCACCTCCGCCATGGGGAAATTAATCAAGAACCATCTGGCACGCCTTGTCATCCTCGCTGCCGCAACTTGTAAGCCAAATCCTAAACAAAAACACTCAACCTCACGAACAATGCTAACCCACCACCCTAGATCAAGTAGCCGCCGCAGTCCACGGCTTCTTCTGGCCCAAGATCTTCTGGGACTTCCTCACCACCAACCTCGACGGCGCGGTCAAGCCGTTCCCGTCCCTCCAGATCGTCAACCTCGTGCTGGGCATCGCCATGCTCGGCCTCGAGTGGCCGCTCGGCTTCCTCGCCGGCTCCACCTTCCACCGGTCCCTCGAGCTCCGCCTCATCGCCATCCCCCTCCTCGCCCTGGCCTCCGTCCTCATCTACCAGGGCACCAACCCGGCGCTCTACTACGTCGTCGGCCTGGTCATGTACTTCATCGCCTACAGCGAGGGCGAGATCATCTGCGCGCAGCCCTGGACCCTGCCCCAACGCGGCCGAGACTTTGCGGTCAGGGTATGAGGGCTGGGTTACCTTGTGTCGACGCAAAAATAATTCCATCAACCAAAAAAAAGAAAAGAAAAAACAATCAAAAAGCACATACGCACATATTGCACATATTGCACATATTCCGACGACTATACATATTACGACATGGGGCTTTCTAGCCATGACTACAGCAATTGGAGAGGGGAGATCTCATCCATGAAATGACGGTTCATTTCCCTGGCGCATCGTTGATTTTTTTCTAATTCACGGGGGGCCAAAACATATATTATCTGGCGTTTGATTTGAGTTGTATACCATTTACTTACTAGCATTTATTCATGGCTTGGTTTCCTGGCTCCTCAGCAAAGGGAGTGGAGCTTCCCTGGACCACCAGCGGTATCCTTGCACGCACTGATGTCAAAGTTTGACAAAAGAGCGGCGATTACAGCCGACCTACACACATATATAGGCTTTCTTAGAGATGATACCCCGTACTTAATAACAAACTGTGATATATACATTTCGGAGCCGCTCATTAATGCCACCTTTCGTACCGCTTTAAGTTGATGTGCTCCGCTATCACGATAAGATTATGAGTGCTTGGGTGGAATGATCGAGAGCTAAGATGATGAATATTGACGTCACAGGAACCCACCAAACACACAGCAGAGATTACACCCTCAGCAATTGCGCATTCAAATGAGTATCAGTCGAATGTGTTCATTCATTTCTTGAATTTCATTATAGAGCTGAGAGTTGAGCGTATGTCTAAGAGCTAATATGATATCGTTTGAAGTTTGGGATTGGCGCCCCTTGGGACTTCCTCGAGTACCTCTTGGTGCTATCTCTGCGACCTTGGGTCCTCTTGCTTGGTTTGTTACCAACCATTATGTCCCAAAAACATGCGGAGGCCAGGTTCCACGTAAGGTAACTCCACGCAGTCGCCCATCACTCGTTTGACCCTCGTGCTCTGTTTCGATCTTGGACTCATTAGTGGACTCGCATCGAGCTCTTGGAGTCGTTGGTGACTCCTTGTCGTTCCGGCATCTGTCCCTCAGATCAGTACATGTCCTGAACCATTCTTGTCGGCGAATATGCATGAAACTTACCTCAGTCGTCTGTAGGTTGCCCTTGGTCAAGATGACCTTGATGGCCTCATCCTCAAGCTCGCTGTCCTTGTAACTTGAGCCGTCATCCTTGACGAACTCTGAGGACAGCAGGTTCTTTGCGGCGGCATCAAGTGTTCCCTGGGCGCCTTGCCTATCCGGTGTGCGTTAGCCTGTGAACGGCAGATAGAATGAATGAGCTTTTGAAACTTACTTGTGTGTGCAGTAGACTTGGATGGGGGAGATGAATTGAACAAAGGGAATGGACTTGTCGCTCAACCACTTCTGGTAGGTTTCGGTATCGTCCAGAAAGACGATGAAGTCGTCGTGCTGTCCCTTGTAGTGGATCTTGCTCTTGGGGGCGCCGCCTCGAGTCATGATGAATTAATTTGGTGTCGCGTGACTAGATGTGGTGGAAGTTCTGGTGTAAGTGGAGTGGTGATGGAGTGTAATCTCGTGGTTTGTGTGAAGTGTGAATGATGAAGGGAAAGAAAAGCACGAGATTGCAGGTGAGGGGGAACAAGCTTTTAAAGGCCACTCCCCAAAAGGTACCTTCCTCGTGTACCTTCGAAGTTTCCATCTATGAGGCAAGAGCGACTATGGGAGCAATGCTCTGTTGCGGCTGGTACTGTGGTGACAATTGGCAGGTGGGGCACAGACTGGGGAAGCAAGAGCTCCAAGCTCAATGGTCGACGTCATTCCGACGCATAATTAGGCACAACGCACGGGATACTTCCTTGTACCGACGCAGTACCCACTTGAACCAACGTACCTGATTCAATGACGATGGGAAGCGCTGATCAGGGAACGGCAGATCATGCTTGGTGCGCCGTCTCACTGCCCAGACGCCAATTTCGGGGGGCTGGCTGGCGGATTAGTCGATACGCCTGCAGCTCTGACTTTGATAACATGGGCTTCTTACGTCACAGAAGCATAGGCATGTAGACCCCCGTGGTGATGCAGCTGCATGAGGCCGGGGCAGAGAAGCCAACTTCAAGGATGCTTTTCGTATGTATTATTTATTTGGGCTAGCAGGGCCATAAGAATGAAGGCACAGGGAGAACATCGTCAACTCTTACAGGTGATAACATAAGCTTCCTAAACTACCTAAGTACCTAATGAGTGAGGACAAAGTCAACCTGGGTCGTTGACTTCAATGATTGGGCCCAGCCCAAAGAAATGTATATTACAAAGGGATGGAGTTGGTCTACAGCAGACATGGATAAAACATCCCAAGCTTGTGGTACTAATTGTGAGGTCGTCAAAGGAAGTCTGAGCAGACGGCCAGAGCTATGCCCGCCTTCCTCTGAAGCATGTCGCACTCCTGATGCGGACTATCTCAATACCCAATGTTACTCTCCGGGCTCCTACGAAATGTAGATGAACAATAACTGTACCGATATCTCATGCATACATGATGCCTTCATCGGAAGAGGTTACGAAACACATGTCCCTTCCCATCAGTTCTGGCAATTCCCATCTTTGCCCATCGACGAGGGGCCTTGCTCTTGTCATCTGGCCCTTTACAATTATTCTCCTTAACGAGAGTACAGCTTGGTGAGCTCCCAGCTGTGTAAGACCGAGCCAAGTGCCCACTGTTGGTCGAAGCCTTTCGTGGAGCAGGAGATGCGAAGTCTTTTTCATCGGTCGGCCTGGAAACAGATCCTATCCCTAGCGGCTCCGGGTGAAAAAAGTTCGCTATGTCGAGAGTTTCCTCGAGCTCTAACTTCGGGATAGGTTTATCAAAAGGAGGCAATTTTGGGCTGCATACCTGGTGCTGATTTCCCGCCTTCAATGCGTCCGAGTCTAGCAAGTCCTCCTTGATCACAGGAACAGCTTCGAGGTCTTGGCTATCCTCTAATTTGCAAGGTTCCCCATCAGCTGGATCTGAGAGAGAAATTGATCTCTGGCCCAAGCTACCGGATCTCTTGCCAAAGGAGCTCGCCAGGCTAGCAACACTCAATTTCTTCATGACTGATGACGCCCTTACCAGGTGGTCACTTCGAGACCTATTGGCCATACCGGGAAATGGGAGAATCCCTCGGCTCCATACATCCCCCAGCTGAGCTTCAAGCCGAGCCCTCTCCGCTCGGGCGGGAGCAAGGACAGGCAGTCTCGAGGTTGTGTTTGTGCACAACAGAGACTGTGAACGATTGATAGCTGTTGAAGAGGAGCTATGATTCGTTCCATCTTTCAAGATGGTCGTGTTTCTGAGAATTACTTGATAGAGGGGAGACTTGGCTCCTACAGTAGTTGCTCGGTGAATTGAAAGACGCCGCGCCACAGTTCCTGGAAATATTGATCAGCTACAATTTGGGACGCAAAGTAAGCGCCCTAAAAACCTACCCGGTTTTCCAAAAACAGTACCCAGGCTTTTAATATTGAGCTCCAGTGAGCTGAACGTCGTTGCATCTCTCATTTCCTGCTCATCTTTCCTCGGCTGGGATAGTCGTGAGCGCCACTCTGACTCCTCCTTGGGAGAACATGCGGTTAGGATCATTTCATATAGCTGCTGGTTGCACTCAAAGACAAGTTTCCAGGAGAAAGGGGCCGTATGACATTGTAGTCCTGTTTCTCTCTTAGTTGGGAATACCGCTTCGGTGATGAAATGGCAGCACTCACCTCTTCCATTATCGACTTCTTCAATTCTCGAGGCATGAAGATTGACGCTGGCCATGATTGTGTAGTATGGATCGGCTCTACTGGCCGTAGCTAGACACATCACATTCCGGTACAGAAGACAGATCAGGTACTTTCCATCAACCCCGTCTGTCGTTTGCCAGCACACATGCAAGACGCCGCACAACTCTATACGCCCAAATGTACGTATTTGGTTTCTGGTTGCAGCATCCAAATTCTTAGTAAGGTATTATTAGTATTAGGCAAAAATTGTATCGGTTGAAAATGAAAACATACTCTATGAGGGAAAACAAGGCGATCTTGCAAGAGCCAAGTCTTTTCGAGTGTGGTCTTGACTTCGGCATCGTCAGTCGCCTTGTTGATCTCAGCTGTCGCTTCCCGTAGCCTAGAAAGGGCACTTTCAATTTCCATATGGGAATTTGGGCAGTCAAATACGGGTGTATATTTGAGAAGTTCGGCAAATAGAAGGGGGTATTTGCAAATCCTCTGTACCGGCTACGTGGATCTGTTAACAGCCTTGGTTCATCATCAACAGGAGCCGGTAAGAACTAACCTTTACAAGAAGGTCATTGAGAGTCAGAGATTTTCGTGTTGTGTCAAGCAGATGCTTAGCTGACCCCAAGGTCGATGCCAGAGCCTCCAAACCTCTTTGGTATGTATCCCACTCAGGCATAGCCTGGGGGGCTGAAGCAACATCTTTGACCATCATCTCGTATTTCGCACCATATTCCTTATATATGAAGAAACGATTCACCTGACGATATCAACAAAATTATCCTAAGAGCATACACACAGAGGCGGCTGCCCAGTGGGGGGGTGGCTGAATTACTTACCCTTCTTGTAAATATCCTTGCCACCTCTGCAGCAATTTGTGGCTCGGTGTCCATGCCAGGAGATGCTTGAAGCAACGGACTGCTTTTGTCATGCTTAGGGACTGCATCGAGACTCCTCCACCGCCTGTGAGCCGGGTGCAATGGCATCTGGCTTAGCGATATGCTAGCTTCAGCCTGGGTGTACTCTGAAAGTGGTACAACGCGATGAAGTTCTCCAAGAATATCCTCGTGAAGCTCAATCATCTCTGCCAGGTTCCGATTGATCGAGGCGCGGAGGCCGCCTTGTAGAGTTGGCAAAGAGGCGAGTATCGTAACATATACCTACTATCAAGTTAGCAGGAAGTGGTTTCTCGAGGAAACAGGGCATCTAACATTTTTCAGAAATCGAATATCGCTAATATAGCATTCTTCCGTGTTTATAAGTTCCTCTAATATGCGCCGACGCTGAAGCGAGCGCCCAACCATGGCAGCATCGAGGATTAATGTTCTCTCCGGACCAATGCTATCCTCAGACAGTCTCGGTCCAGATATCGAGCCTCTGCTGCTCCTGTCTGTTTTCGAAAGACGAAATGATCGTGCCATATTCCTCCTGGGTCGCGTCACTGTACTTGCACTGGCAAGGCTGACACTAGCACTCCGAATAGCCGAGACAAAATGAAAGGACGATCCTGAAGATGACGCCCGATGACCAAGGCTTCGCAGAGATAGCTTCTCCTGAGTATCATATGGTGTAAGGCCCTGGTGGCTAATGTTGTCGGAAACGGGCACAGACTGCATGCGGATTGCTTTCCGGCGGAGGGATTGCATCCATTTCTGAAAAGGTGCCTTTCTCTGGGGTTTGTATTCGAAGGAGGGGATTGGTTGAGTAGTCGGTTGCTCCAGGCCAGCAGGATTACTGGAGGCTGCCTGAGATTGCGGACAGGATGCTTCTCTCGAAGGATTGTCCCCAATTGCCAGTAAGAGAGGGTCGAAAGTGGCGAGAGAAAAAGAGGATGCAATAGCATCTGAATCTGAACATGGAATAAGGTGGCTTGGGTTTGGATCTGAAGCCTTCACCGACTCTGGGAGACTGGGGTCCAAGAAGCTGGATTGCCGAGAACTAAGAAATGCTCTATGATGGGTGTAAGATGACGAGTCGACGAGAGCCATGCTGAGCACAAAAAGGTCCAAAACGAGCGAGACAAAAAATCTCAGGGAAACTAGGATTCCAAAATTGGCCCAAAGCCACCAAAAGTGCCAAAAAAGTTGACCCGACGACCGTACGGGATCATAACATGGCGATGTGAGGCAAGTGGAGAAAGGCATTTATAACACAATCCTGGGATCTTAGACGAACGGTGTTCTCTCAAGATGAGGCAGGAGAGTCTGGCTGTAGCTTACAGGAGGCAGGTGGCGCGGCACAGCCTGCATGGAGGAGAGAAGGAAGGAAGCAGCGACAAGCAGGTGGCAGATGAAGGCAAACGCAATTCAACCAGGAGAGCAACGGGCGATTGCCTCCTCGGGCTTTGGGTGAAGGGTAGAAAGATAGATTCTCCTACAGCTACAACCCGCGAAAGCCGTAACCGAGTATGACTGGGCAACAAATGAAGCTCACCTACTTACAACATAGCTTCAACCTTGTCGGATCTCATGCGAGAATCATTGCCTTTTTAGCTCTTTCAGGTGCCGGAATCCCCAAGTCGCACAACACGAAACGCGTAACACGGAGACAAAGGCACCAAAACAAATGGTAAGCCTCAAGAGCTATGTTGAAAGAAAGTGAAGGAAGATGCCGGGCTCTGAATCAATATTCCAGAGAGAATGTGGTAAATATGAGACTGCAAAGAAAAGAAAAGACAAAGCTAGATGAGCTATGAAGAGAGTGTGGGCTGAATTGATACAGGGACGAGCATGTTCACTTGAAGGCAAGGTGAGGGCAGGGTGAGGAGAAGCTGAGAGAACTGACTACGGGTCTAGGAGAACGGCAAGGTCTTATTCTTTTGGGGCAACTGTCCTACCATGATGATGATGAAATTCAGCCGATCCGGAACAGGACCAAATCATATTGGAAACTTTATGGCTTGCAGATCGACAGTGTGCTTGTGGCAACTCTCATTCGGCGAAGGAGCGATCGGGCTCAAGGCAACCCTCTCGATCAAAAGGTTCCGCGATCAAAGCCGCCAACAGACGATCCAAGTGAGGGGCAAGCGCGTCCACACTGCATGATGGAGGCTTAAGTTGAAGCTTCCGCAATAGAACTGCGGGGGTGCCTCATGCAAGCCTTAGGTCGAGACGCATAGATTTTGGAATTGTGGGTGCCTGATATCACTCTGTATCCGTTGGTCTATGGATTGCGGGTTGCGGCGGTTGTCTGGGACACGACGGTTATCTGTGTGGCAGAGTCGGAAACCACACCGAGGCCTGGCTGGTTGGTCAATGGAAATCCTGAAACGGCGCATTGTGCATCGGTCTGCAGACAGATCGTCAGCCGGGACTATGGAGTCCGAAGACGAGCAAGCCATCAATCCCGGGTTGCCGGGGTAGGAAGAAGGCTTGCGACCTCACATCCGATCTGGGGAAATAGGCTTTGTGTGTCCACCTACGTTATGTCATATAGAGTCACAAGTCAATGCCTATGTGTATCTACCAATCGATCAGCACGATTCCGTGATGTGGTCGGTGGGCGTGGGAAGAGTAGAAAAGCCTCGTGTAATCCCTGCCACTCCTATCATGTGGTCTGTCTGCACACAAAGCTGCGTTGATCGCTAGTTATGGCAACTAGCACCTAGTAGAGCCTTTGGAAAGCGGCCGACCCAAGGCAAGGTTCAGCCAAGTACAAAACCCCGAAATTCCCAGAAACAGATGCCGACATGGAGGTGAGGTAGCATGGATCTGTAAGCTGCAACCCTTCGTACATGAACAAGGCTTTCGATCGGTGCTTAATGACGTAGCACCGCAGACAAACGGTGTAGGGTAGGCCGGGAATATGCTGGTTCTGATAGCGAGGTTTCCAGCGGGGAAGTGTTTTCATCACAGTATTACCAAGACTCTCCAAGAGCAGTTTGTAATGTTGTTCTCAATTATTTTAGATTGATGGCAAGGACCAGTGGAAAAGCAGCCCGAGATGCCAACGTGTAGTATTACAAATAAAGTTCCCTTCCAGTCCCTTAGTGCTGCCAAGCGGTTGATAAGGTACATGACTTGCAATTCTATCGTTACTGGCTACTCGTCTGAGCTTAGTGGTTCACATAGGAGAGGGCTGATATTAGTGCGCACTAACTCGCTACTCCGCAAGAGGCAGGAAACAACACCTAAGAAATCAAAAGCTGGCACTCCTCAGCTGCGAATATCGGCCCTCACATCGGTCTTCGAGAATCGAGTAGAGTAGGGATGTACTTGCAGGCTTGGTGGGGTGGCCTCGTCCACGCGTACCTTGCCTTAACCACTGCCCAGTAAGGCAAAGATACCTGTCCTCCATCGCAGGATGAGTTTAGCGCCCCAACTTTATCGTGGGGCGCTGGAGATGCCCAGAGCGTCAGCGCCGATTAGGCGCTCCGAGGCCACTAATCTTAGTCGGCAGGCCCCCCATAGGTCTGCGCGGAAAAAAAAAGAGCAACTGAACACGTTGAGGTTTCGGCTTCCGGCAGCCATCCTCCGTAGGTAAGCAGTTCCCAAGGCGCCCATCCTATCCTGGAAGGAATTATTTCATTACTCGTACAAGCTGGCTGAACTTCTCTTGATCACGCAAGGTCTTTTGGTTCTGACGAATTTTTCGAGCCTCGCCATGCCGAGCCACTGAGCAGCCTTCCAGAAGCCAGTCATTCCGGTATCCCTTCCTGCCAGTCCCTACCCGAGTAATCTCCGGCGCATCGCTCAACACTCCAGCCCTGCTGCCTCTTCATTCCACCATCGTCGCAAGATGGAGAGCGCCTTTGCCCGTCCAATTAAGGACGTGCTGCACGAGTTCAGGGTTGACCCTGACGCTGGTTTGACAGACAGCCAAGTCAGCGAATCTCGGAACAAGCATGGCAGCAATTGTGAGTCTATACCTGTTGTCGCCAGGCCACAAGCAATGTGTCTTGTGCGTCTCCCGAATTTATGCTGATGCCTTGTGTGTTGTACAGCCATTCCAGAGGAGCCCCCCACCCCGATTTGGGAACTCATTCTCGAACAATTCAAGGATCAACTTGTCATCATTCTCCTCGGATCAGCTGCCGTCTCATTTGTTCTCGCCCTCTTCGAAGATGAGGGTGGCTGGAGCGCCTTCGTCGATCCTGCGGTGGTGAGTTGCCTTGCCCAGAGCGATCGTAAATGCGCCTAGTTTAGGTACTGATATCTTGTCCCACGACACTAGATTCTCACCATTCTTATTCTCAACGCCGTCGTCGGAGTTTCTCAGGAAAGCAGTGCTGAGAAGGCCATTGCTGCCCTCCAAGAATACTCGGCCAACGAGGCCAACGTCATTCGCAATGGTGGACACGTTTCCCGAGTAAAGGCCGACGAGTTGGTTCCTGGTGATGTTGTCACTGTTGCCGTGGGAAATCGAATTCCTGCGGATTGCCGAGTCATTGCTATCGAGAGTAATAGCTTTTCCGTTGACCAGGCTATTCTTACTGGAGAGAGTGAAAGTGTTGGCAAGGATCACTCTGCGGTTGTCAAGGACTCCAAGGCTGTCCTGCAGGACCAAGTTAACATGCTCTTCTCTGGAACCACAGTCGTTACGGGTCGGGCCAAGGCTATTGTCGTTCTTACAGGTCCTAACACTGCCATCGGTGACATTCACGAGAGCATCACTGCTCAAATCTCAGAGCCCACCCCCCTGAAGCAGAAGCTGAATGACTTTGGCGACAAGCTCGCCAAGGTTATCACTGTCATTTGCATTCTCGTATGGCTGATCAACATTCCCAACTTCAACGACCCAAGCCACGGCTCCTGGGCCAAGGGTGCCATCTACTACCTCAAGATTGCCGTGTCTCTCGGAGTTGCTGCTATCCCCGAAGGTCTTGCTGTAGTCATCACCACCTGTCTGGCTCTGGGTACTCGCAAGATGGCCGCCAAGAATGCCGTCGTCCGCAGCCTTCCCTCCGTGGAGACACTCGGAAGCTGCAGCGTTATTTGCTCTGACAAGACTGGTACACTCACCACCAACCAGATGAGTGTCAACAAAGTTGTGTACCTCAACGAGACTGGTTCTGATCTGGTGGAGCTCGACGTGGAGGGTACTACTTTCGCACCAAAGGGAGCTGTCAAGTCCAATGGCAAGGTAGTTGAAGGTATAACTGAAAACGCCAAGACGGTCCGTCAGATTGCCGAGGTTGCTGCTGTTTGCAACGATGCCAGGCTCGCTTATGATTCCCGCACTGGCGCATTTTCCAACGTGGGTGAGGCAACTGAGGGTGCTCTCAGGGTCCTGGTTGAGAAGCTTGGGCCCTGTGCCCCCTCTAGCACCCACCCTGATGATTGTGTTCACTACGCCAACTCTACTTATGAGAAGCGCCTGCCCCGAATTTCTACCTATGAGTTCTCGCGAGACCGCAAGAGCATGTCTGTGCTTGTCAAGGATGGCAAGCAGCAGAAGCTTCTTGTCAAGGGTGCGCCCGAATCTATCATTGATCGCTGTTCTCATGTTCTGCTCGGCGCCCACGGTAACAAGGTACCTATCAACAAGAAGCTCTCAGAGACTCTTTTGAGGGAGGTTGTCGAGTATGGCAACCGTGGTCTACGCGTAATTGCTCTCGCCTCTGTTGACGACGTCTCCAACAATCCCCTTACGAAGACAGCCAAGACAACCGAGCAGTATCTTCAGCTCGAGCAGAACATGACTCTTATTGGTTTGGTCGGTATGCTTGACCCCCCCAGAGAGGAGGTCCCTCGCTCTATTCGCCAATGCAAGGAAGCCGGTATCAGGGTTATTGTTATCACTGGAGACAACCGAAACACGGCAGAGAGCATCTGCCGACAGATTGGTGTTTTCTCTCAGCATGAAGACCTCAAGGGCAAGAGCTATACTGGACGTGAATTTGATAACCTCAGCCCCAGCCAGCAACTTGAAGCCGCCAAGACTGCTTCTTTGTTTTCTCGTGTCGAGCCTGGCCACAAGTCCAAGCTTGTTGATTTACTCCAGTCCATGGGAGAGGTTGTTGCCATGACCGGTGACGGTGTGAACGACGCCCCTGCTCTCAAGAAGGCCGATATTGGTGTTGCCATGGGTTCTGGAACTGATGTGTCTAAGCTGGCTGCCGACATGGTCCTGACAGACAGCAACTTTGCCACCATTGAGGTTGCTATTGAGGAAGGCCGTTCTATCTACAACAACACTCAGCAATTTATCCGCTACCTCATCTCTTCCAACATTGGTGAGGTTGTTTCCATCTTCCTTACTGCCGCCCTTGGTATGCCCGAGGCCCTCATCCCCGTCCAGCTCCTCTGGGTCAACCTGGTCACCGATGGTCTCCCTGCCACCGCTCTCTCCTTCAACCCTCCTGACCATGACATCATGAAGCGCCAGCCTCGCAAGAGAGACGAAGTTCTGATTGGCGGGTGGCTTTTCATCCGCTACCTTGTCATTGGTACCTATGTTGGTCTGGCTACTGTCGCTGGATATGCTTGGTGGTTCATGTACAACCCCGAGGGACCCCAGATCTCCTTCCAGCACCTGTCCCGATTCCACCACTGCTCGGCTGACTTTCCCGAGATTGGTTGTGAGATGTTCAGCAACGATATGGCCAAGGCTGCTTCCACCGTGTCTTTGTCTATCCTCGTCGTCATTGAGATGTTTAACGCCATGAACGCCCTGTCCTCCAGCGAGTCCCTCCTCAGCCTGCCTCTGTGGAAGAATATGATGCTCGTGTACGCCATCGCTCTGTCCATGGCCCTTCACTTTGCCCTTCTCTACACACCGGTTCTACAGACCCTTTTCCAGATTCTGCCTCTCAATGTGACAGAATGGAAGGCAGTTGTTTATATCAGCGCACCTGTCATGTAAGTCTCATATTTTCCAAGTCTCTTCAACAGCAATCAATTGTACTAACTCTTCCTCTTCTTATAGTCTTCTGGATGAGGTGCTCAAGTTTATCGAGCGACAGTTCTTCATGCAAAAGATCGTCGTCGACGATGTCAAGGCCAAGAAGGAGCAATAGACGGCCAAGGAGAGCGAAAGACGTTAGAAGACAGACTTTAAAGCAACATTCGGATTGCGACCCTAATCATGGCGGACGTCACGTAACTACTGAGATGGGATAATAGTCATCGGCGAGCACAGCCTGCTCGCTCACACGCATGACTGGGTTCATGCGTTCAAGTGAATTGGTCATACTAGACGGTAGAAGAAGCATTTGCATGTACATCAATCTACAAGGAGAAGAATCAACGAGGGGATGGCTTTATTATACACAGGTGGCTTCGGTCTTGGAGCATGGGTAGGTTACTACTGGATCAATAGAAAAACCATTCCAAATCATTCAATATTAGCCATAATTCCACGTAAAGATAATGTTTGGTTAGCAACCGATCCCTGCATATTGCTATTGATTCTTTCTGGACTTGCTCTCGGGACTGGACTGTTATCAAGGTTAATTTGGTTACTGACCAATAATGGCATCGATTGATGGGGATCGAGTTACGTCTCCGTTTATCATGAGGAGATTTGTGCTCTTTATATTCTTTTTCATTCTATAAGGTTCGTTCCAGTGCCGTGCATTGATATTAGCCCGGTAACCCGGTTTACTCGTACAAGATGCAGGGACCGAGGCCGAGACATGATAGCCAACCCATTCCTGATCTTAAATTCAATACTGCCTGAAACGCCTCTAGTCTTGTCGTCCCTTCAATAACCGCTTGGTAACCTTGTCCTTTTCAATTATGTAGACGTGTGCACCCCAACCGGACAGTGCGTCACGGTCGGTGGCGTTGAGAAGAGCCTGGGAGATTGTTTCGAAGAGGTCATCGGGTTCCTGCAGCTGAGGGTTAGCATTGACCAGAAGAGGGAGGGGTGGCTGCTAGCTGCAACATACCAGATCGGCCTCCCATAGACCTTCACAGATACCGAATAGCTGGTCAGATGCTGTACCGGAGACGATGAAGTCCTTCGCAAAGTCAATGCAGCCGATACTATCGAAACCGCAGATGAAGGGCTTGCTCGTCTTGGGGTCGAGGCCCGCGACGACGGGGGAGACGAAGTAGGGGCCGAACCGGCGCTCGTAGAGGGAGGAGGAGACGAGGTTGGCCATGGTCCGGGGAGCAATGGAGCGCTCCTCGCGGAGACGGTACATGTTGGTCTTGTAGCGGAAAAGGTCGCTCACGGTGTTGACGTCGGTGGCCAGGCCGGTCAGGCCCAGGAAGACGTCTCCGTACTGGAAGACCTTGGGGAAGTTGTTGGAGATCGTGAGGGCCTGCATACCGAGGCGGAGATCGCAGGCGATTGCAACGCAATCCTTGCCTACCATGGCGACGCAGGCACCGCCATCTGTAATAGGTGTTCGGTGGTTAGCTCTCGAGCTGGGCGGTTAGCTGGCGCGGGGAAAGCTACTAACTGATCTTTGACGGATCAGACTATCAATATGTTAGCCGGAGCCAAGGGTGAAGAAGCGGATGAGGGTTAAATGCTGCCATACCATGGTTCTGATTCGAGGCTGGGTTTAGTTGAGTTGATGGGTGCGGGTGCGCGCGAGCAAGGGTGGAGAGCGGTATCGTCCACTGGAAACAGACGTCTGGTTTCCAGGCTAAATGGCTGAGGTTATAAGGACGTGGTAGATTGCTTGAGCGTCTGTCGCCAAAGCTGTCTGTGTTCCGATGGACGAGGGTTCGGTTGGTTCTGGGTTGGGTACGCAGGCGGTAGCTTGATAGCTGGAGGTGGTGCAGCTTGGTGGAGGTCTGGCTCTTAGCTAAGGCACAGGCAGTCGCAGTGCGTACCACCAGCTTGCGGAGGCACCCACACCTTCACTTAGAGGTTGGGTTTACGTCGCCAGCTTGCTGACTAACCAAACAGCATAGTGGGCTGGGCATGATCCCTCAAGCCCCTCCAAGGTTCGCTGGCTGAGAGGAACATCTCGAACTCAACATGTAATTATAATGGGATAGCACCATGGCCTAAGAGAATTAGAATAAAATTACTTGGAGCAATCACTTTTCATAACACAAGACAGGTAGGTCAGGTCTGCGCCGATCGCTCGCCTCCACAGCAGATAGAGATGTCAGGCTCACAGCGATCCTGACCTGGCTGTCTCTCATTATAATGAGGGATTGCTCCCAGTGATTTTAATAATATAGGGAAGTAGTATGGCAAGTGGGTGACAGAAGAAATGGGACACTACATTGGAGGGTGGTATAAGCAGACCCCTCCACGATGACAAAACTAATTAAAGTAGTATAAAACGACATAATTTAGAATATTCAGTGTATAATCTCTCAGGTATTTGTTATTGGCTCTTAATAATCTATACCACTGTTCGTAGACTTAGGGATAAGAAGTGTGATATTTTTGAGTCACTGAGTTGCCTAGGCAGTTACAAATCACTTACCTGGTATCTAAATGACGAACGGTGCTACTGCCTGCTGTGACGTCTGCGCTTCCTAAGCCAAAGTACCCGGTAGCCACTTATAATAGCTCTATCACCATTTGCACGTAGCTTCGCAGTTCACTGCAACCGCCACATCATCACAAACACACTTTGTCACAATGGCTTCGCATGTGGTGGTGATTTCTACGGACCTCCGGCGGACGACGATCAAAGTAACGCCTGGTACATACTTGATCGACGTTCTCCAGGAGGCCTGCAAGAAACTGAACCTCCCCGCCGACGCATATCTGGTCAAGTGGGCTGCCCTCCCCCCCTCGTTAGAAGCACAAGAAACAATAGGTAGCTGACCGCCATCCAACTCGCAGACACAAACAAAAGACTGTCGACCTCTCCGTACCCTTTCGCACATCTGGATTAACCGGCGGCGCGAAGCTCGAGCTTGTACAAAAGTCGAAGACCCCCTCCGCAGTCCAAGTAGCTCTCCAGGTCCCCCACCCCGAAGGCAAAGATATACCAGGCGGCCGTTTGATCCAGAAATTCCCCAGCAACTTGTCACTATGGAAAATACTACGGCAGTTTGAGAGCGGCGACGCCAGTGCTGGGCGAACTCTCAACTTCACCGCACGGGGTGTTGCTCAATTGGTTGGAGGCGCCTCAAGCGGAGGTGGTCAACTCTTCTATGAGACCCCTGTTCTCAATATCATGGGACGAGAGTATGCGACCTTCGCCGACTTTCAAAAGACCTTATCCCAGCTTGGGTATAACTCAGGAAGTGTCCTCATCCGGCTATCCTATAGGGCTACCGAGCAGACACTATACGATGCCATGGAGCACATCAGCAAGGCCTTCAAGGAGGCAGAGGACGGGGAGCAAGAGTCGGAGGCTACCTCAGGAAAGGATAAAGCTCCAGAGAATCCTCCCGAACTGAGCGAGGATACACCGATGGCGAATACAGAGCCCGAGGGTGCGCCGGAGGCCGATAGTTCCCAACACCAACCCGCGCAAGTCTCCGAAACACCCGCAGAAACAAATGCTGCCCCCGGTGCGCCAGAAAGTGACACCCAGGCAGCCAGCTCGTCGGGGCCAGAAAATTCCTATCAACCTGTGCATGTCTTTCTCGCTCCTACCGGCCCAGCTCCTGCAGCTGCACAAGCACCAGTCAACGAGGGAGACTACACCCCCACAGTCGCCCATGCACAGCTACATCAGGCACGTTTACTAGAACACTCAAGGAACAAAAGACTGCTTTCGGACAGGGAACTTGAAGAGAAGGCGGCTGCCGAGGCAGCTAAGATTGCTGCTGTTAAGTCTGTCCTGGTCAAGATTCGCTTCCCGGATAACACGAGTAGCGAATGGGAGGTTGGACCTACGGCAACAGGGGGCTTCCTGTACGAGGCTGTTCGCCACGTAATGGCGGATAGCTCACAGCCGTTTCGTTTGTCATTACCCGGCAGCAAACAGATCATTAAGGACAACACTAGCCCAACCAATTCTTTGGTCAAAAGCTACAAGTTCACAGGGCGAGTTCTGCTGAATGTTATTTGGGACGATAGCGTGAAACCTGACGTTCGAAAGCGCCCATTTCTCAAACAAGCGGTTGCGCAGCAAGGGCGAGCTGTCCAGGTCCCCAAGATACCCCAGGTGGAAGAGGAGAAAGGCCAGCCAGTAGTCCAGACGGCAAAGAAGGAAGAGAAGGAGTCCGGAAGTATTGAGAAGAAGCTACCGAAATGGTTCAAGATGGGAAAGAAATAGAATCGAGGGTACAGCGCCCTCGTCCGCTTTGAATTATAGCATCGGGGATTGGCATTGGTAGGCGTTTTGAGCTCTTTTGAGTGGTTGGATTAGTTGGAAATAAGTGATTATCCTTGTAGCAGTTTCACAGTGATGAGTTGTTGACAGACAGAGGTTCGCAATCATAACATCATACACATTGAATTTTAAAGAAATTTCAGACGTGGGTCATGCTTGGTATTTTATTCCTAGCCACAGCCAAGCCCTGCAGCAAAATTGTATCAAAGCCTTTTGAATTGAGTCAACCATGACCACGCGCCAACCCATGCGAAACCCAAATAATTTTTCACTTTCGAGATCCAGCACTTAGTGAGCTGTGCGGCGGGACTCAGCGATGACACGCTGGAGCTCGTCAACCTTTCTCTTGGCACGGCCGAAGGTACCGAGCTGATCCAATTGTTAGTTCACCTCGACTTCATACAGACATATTCGGAACCGAAATACACACCCTCTTCTTGGCGAGCTTACGGGCACGCTTGTCCTTGCTGTTGCGGAGGAGTTCGATGACGCGGCGCTCGTAGGGGGCAAGGCTAAGAGGAAAGAGATTCTTGTTAGCAAAGGTTCATCTGGAAGCAAGATTTCTTTGCGACGACCGTTCGGCGAGACCATTGGAGCAGCATTGACACCCGCGAAACCGATCCCAGGCTGTTTTCTGCCAACTGCATCCATTGCCTCCCACCGACCAAGCCAGTGCAAAGTGAAAAACTTTCGAGAGGGGAATTGGAAACTCACCCAGCAACCTCCTTGACGACCTCACGGACGAAAGCGGTGCGCTTGCTCAGGTGACCCTTGCTGCGGGAGATACGGGGCTTCACAACGCGAGCGGTGGTCTTCTATAAAGGTGTAACAAACCATACATGTCAGCGTCCATCTTCTGCTTGCGTTGGGGCGTCGACGAGCTCGCGGAGCAGAGATCCTCCACGAGGTGAGACTTCGATGACACGTACGTGGCCGCGGTTCAGACCAACGGTCAGACCGGTCTTGACGGGGGCTTCCTTGGCCATCTTGTCGGTTGATGGGCGGGTTGGTGATGTGCTGGGTGGTTAGTCGTGGTGTCGCAGTATTCGGAAAGAGAAATCTCGAAATTCCAATTACTAGTGGGGAGGGAGGGCGGAATTTTCGCCAGCAGTTTGTGGGTCACGTGCCAAAGGGTAAGCGAATTATCTGTGTGGTTGGAGGAGGTCCACTTCCGAGTCGTTGGGCTGGACCGGTGCCTCTCTGGTTGTGGAGTCGCTGCTTATCTGCTGCTTATCAGAGATAATCATACGCATCTGAGCTCATTATAGTAGTGTTCTTGCTTTGATAGCTTCATTTTTTATTATATAGGAAATCATGGAGGGCGTGTATCACTTTCATCCTGATTTGTGGTGATACTTTGCACAAAATGGAGAGAACTCGATGCTTGCATTCCTGATCGGCCTGGCTCACAGTACCCCGTGACCACTTACCTCCGCCACCCCCAGATGTGGTTGGCTTCTACCCCAACAAATGATGACCACAAGACCTCACCACTACCCTTTCTCAACCAACCACTTCATTGTCAAGGCTTGTCCAATCGATGTTGGGTGCGTCATGTGTGAAACATGAGGGACAGTCTGGCCTCCTCCTGAATTTCATCAATCACCTCTCGGTAATTGGACAGCACCCTGCTTAACGCATCACCATGCATTCAGACAGTACCCATTGAAACTAACTTCAATCGGTTTTAATTGATAACCTTCAATCGCGATGATGGCACTGAAAGGATTCGGCGTTTTGGTACTGTCGCTCCTCGGACGGGCGAAAGCTGGGCTTTCGTTGAATATCCCTTTTGGGGATCGGCATATTGTGTCACAACAGCCGCTCTCGGCTCGAACCATATCCCCCGTGCTCTTCTCCGAGCTCGAGCGCCTATCAAGGGTCGTTGATATAAGCTACTGTATTGGAAATTCTGGTCTTGGCGAGCCGTTCAACTGCATTTCTCGATGTGATGAATTCCCCACCTTCTCTCTTGTTACAGCATGGAATACCGGTGTTCTCATGAGCGATAGTTGCGGTTATATCGCTGTTGATCACGGTGCTGAACGTCCTGCGGAGGGAACCGATGACGTTGAAAATGCGAATCATACCATTATGGTTGCTTTCCGTGGAACCTACAGTATCACCAACACAGTTGTTGACCTGGGTACGGTGCCGCAGGAATACGTTCCCTATCCATCCCCCGAGAATGGCACTGACAGGCCTCACCCTGTCTGCACTAACTGTACGGTTCATATGGGTTTCATGAGTTCATGGGAGACTACGAGGACGGTGGTTGTGCCTCAACTTCTTGGACTACGGGAGAAGTACCCAAACTCGCCCATTCATCTCGTTGGGCATAGCCTCGGGGGGGCTTTGGCTTGTCTTGCGGCGCTCGAGTTGAAGCTGGCGTTTGGATGGGACAAGCTGGTCGTCACGACGTTTGGAGAGCCTCGGGTTGGCAACAGCCAATTTGCAAAGTTCATTGACTCCGTATTTGACTTGGAGGGAGATGCCCAACCGGACAATCGGCCGTATCGGAGAGTCACTCACGCGAACGATCCTGTTCCGCTTCTCCCACTGACAGAATGGGGATACAGCTCCCATGCTGGGGAGATATTCATATCTAAAGCGAGCCTCTCACCCGCAGAAAGAGATGTTCGCCACTGTCATGGAGACGATGACCCCAACTGCATCGCAGAAAGCGACCCTTATTCACGATATAAGTTATGGGAACTATTTTTCGCCCATCGAGATTATTTTTGGAGACTTGGCCTGTGTATACCAGGAGGTGATCCTACAAACTGGGGCCGTGGCCCGATAGGGACCTCCAAGGTGGTGGTGGATGAGTTATAATGTGTGGGGGGGATCGGGCAGCTACTGCGAGCAGAGTCCATACTTGGAGTGGTTTAGACATCCTAAGAAGCATCCTTTTGTACATGACCCTAAGTATATCTAATATATAATACCTCGTATCCTTTTGGTCTCATGTCTAATATATAATGCCTCATATCCTTGGTCTTATGGTCAATAAATAGACTATTCTAATGCCACTGATAGCTGCTCAGCATGGAGGAGGGCGAGCAGGGGGACCAACAGCAGTAAGGTGCACATGAAGCAGGCGGTTCACCACGAATTATCCTCTTGGGCACGATGAAGGTCATGCCTCAAGATCAGACGGAGCGGAAGGAACGGGAGCACACACACACACCCGCGCGTGTGCCTCATCTCCACCATGAAGAAAAAGCCTGGCGGAATGGGTCACGGCTGAAACCGGATGCAGCGACTACATGCATAAATGGACGAGGCCCTCGCACACGAAGCAACCAACTCTTACGTGGGATGTTGGGTTCTTGGTCGAGTCGAGTCTCTCTCACTCGTTCCCACATTGTGTGACGACACAGCCGCAGTTCGTGGCGGCGGCTGAGAGGCTCAGCTATGGCGAGAATGCATGCAATTGACGAGGATCTAGAATGGATACCTCCATGCCTACGTATGTCAGAAGGGCGCTCATGCCCGGTGGCGACTCTAGGCTCGACTATGGTGAGGCGGGCGGAAAAGGACAGCATTGATATTTCTTACTGTTTAATGAGACACGGATCCTCCCATATAAACCCGACTGAATGGGCAGGGCGCGAGTATGGCAGCACGTGAATCTGGCGGGGTATCTCAGCATACCTAGGTAGGTGGCATGAACAGGCCAAGGACTGAACTGGGGCTGGGAACTGCTTCAAGGTGAGTGAGCGAGACATGGAACACAGCCTAGCTCAGCCTGGCCCGCCCGTGTGTTTATTGAGGGAACATGTGCAATGCAGAACCACAAGACATCAGCCACCCATGTTTCCATGTTGTGTGTCTGGTGCGCAATTTTGCTTTGGCGTGAGGGCAGAGTTTGCCCATTCACACTGCCGCAAAGATGTCACGGCCGCCATCTACCTCTTGTTAAGCGCCTGCCTCACAAGAAAATCTCCATGCGCAGTCCAATCACCACTGGCTCCCACCCCGTCACACACTCCATGACGAAGTGAAGTTAGCCCGGTTCCGAGATGGTGATAGGCGGCGGCAAACGTTGGCTCTCGCCTTCCTGGGCGCCAACCAAGCAGCGCAGCTGGATTATTGAGCCGTTATATATCGGCTCAACATACCTACATAAGGTCGCAGTACCAATCAAGAGGAAAGGCCAATATGACATGATCAACATTTCGCTGGAGCAGGGCCAGGGCTCTATAATTTGTGGGCACTTGGTCTCGGCTCGGGCAGAAGCCAGCCGGGGTACTAGTGAGGCCAACTGTTAGCGGCCCAGCCAGTCCTTTTGCAGTGACGCATACGGAGCAGCAGGCCTGCGTAGATGTAGGAGGCATGGCCCAGCAGCTGGAGTACCAACCTGCCTTGGTAGCCACTGGCGATTCTGCCCAGCCCAGCCGGGTATTATGGCCCTGACTGCAGGGACTCTTCTCCAGGTCATCCTTACTGGCCTCATGGGCGAGTTACACATGCCTCCCACGGAGTACCCAGAGCGGTAGCCCAGTCCCTGGCTTAGAGAGCAACACCAACCCCGCAGCAGTGCCAGGAGCAGGTAGGAGAGCTGCAACACGTACATGTGGTCGCAGGCAGGCCTTATTAATACGCTCGCAGCCACGAGGCAGCGTGCTTCAGGTGTGTGAGGCATGACAGCCAGGCACCTTTTAATTTGGGGGCAGAAGCAAAGAAGACGGAAACCATCCAGAAGGACACTGAATAAGGCCAATGGCGGTGCATGGGACTGCTGCCCCACCATGGCTCCAGCACCAACATGGCCACGCCGTACGTTCCATAGTAGGCCCTGTACCTAGAGGCGGGCGGTCGTAGTGGCCTACAGACGCCGTGTTGGCGACTATGGCCGCGAGGTTCCAGTATTAATTGCCTATCTCGCACGCACCCATAGCCAGACAGCCGGCAGACCCGCCCCCTAAAGCGCTGGCTGGGTGCCTTAGCTTCAACAGTTTGCTGTCCCTCCCCGTCACCGTCAAACGGGCCTCACTTGGCGCTCACCTACCCTGCGCTTTTCGCCCAATTTCCATTGTCTGCACTGGGCCGCGGACCCCCTCCCCCTCCACCCCCCCCAAAGCCTTCCATCGAAACCCCAAGCCAAAATATAAACACAGCCCATTCTCAACGCCTCACACACGCCGCCCTCCCGCACTTCTTCGCAACAAAACTCCTCCTCC
Organism: Clonostachys solani; assembly: GCA_902141235.2. Lineage (NCBI taxonomy): Eukaryota > Fungi > Ascomycota > Sordariomycetes > Hypocreales > Bionectriaceae > Clonostachys > Clonostachys solani. The sequence continues at coordinate 425,067 of CABFOC020000034.1, forward strand.
ACGACTCACTGCCATCCCACTTCCAGCCTTTCCTATCCCACGACCTCTACATCTCTTCCCAGTACTCGCATCTCTTTCGAAATGGCGACCGAGGTAAGCTTGATTTTTCTTTGCCCCTGCTGCTGCCCTTTGATCCGCCACACGGCCCATCCTGTGCTGGCTGCCCTCATTTCTTCGCAGCCCCTCAGCACCTCTGCGCCAGCAGAAACCGTCAGACGCACGCCCCCTACGCTGCGCCTGCAGTTTCTTGGTGTTTTGGCACGCGAGGATCTGCATCATTTCACTCTTTTCTTCTTCTTTCCCTCTCTTATTCGAGATATTTCGAGGCTAACCCGTTTGTTCCTTATCTAGCGTGAAAGGTTTGTTTGTGTTCCTGACATCCAGAAGCCCCTTGACCCCGCCCAACCTTGCTCGCATTTGAAACCGAACCAAGTCTGACCGTGTGCCCTCGATTTTATAGCAAGACCTTCCTCGCCCGCCTTTGCGAGCAGGCCGAGCGTTACGATGAAATGGTCACCTACATGAAGGAGGTTGCCAAGCTCGGCGGTGAGCTCACCGTCGACGAGCGCAACCTTCTCAGCGTCGCCTACAAGAACGTCGTCGGTACCCGCCGTGCCTCATGGCGTATCATCTCCTCCATCGAGCAGAAGGAGGAGACCAAGGGAACCGATAAGCACGTTTCCACCATCAAGGAGTACCGCATCAAGATTGAGGAGGAGCTCGAGAAGGTTTGCCAGGATGTCCTCGATGTCCTCGACGACAGCCTTATCCCCAACGCCGCCACCGGCGAGTCCAAGGTCTTCTACCACAAGATGTGAGTTTATTGTTTTCTTTGTTATTTTGTTCTATTTTTTCTCTCGGCAATGGAATTCCTCGTGAAGAGCCTTGGTCGTGTGTTTTGTGATCGATGAATCATTTGGTTTGGCTGACGCTTTCCCTTTTTTCCCCGTTCATCAGGAAGGGTGACTACCACCGTTACCTTGCCGAGTTTGCCTCCGGTGAGAAGCGCAAGGTCGCTGCCACTGCTGCCCACGAGGCCTACAAGGTAAAAACCATACCCTTGAGCCCGTACACCATCCATTTCCACTTGAGCCAATTTTCTTGGTATCGACTGACACCTCTACGCAGAGTGCCACCGATGTTGCCCAGACTGAGCTTACCCCCACCCACCCCATCCGTCTCGGCCTTGCCCTGAACTTCTCTGTCTTTTACTACGAGATCCTGAACTCCCCCGACCGTGCTTGCCACCTGGCCAAGCAGGCATTTGATGATGCTATTGCCGAGCTCGACTCGCTCTCTGAGGAATCTTACCGCGACAGCACTCTTATCATGCAACTGTTGCGCGACAACCTCACCCTCTGGACCTCGTCCGATAGCGGCGATGCTGAGGCTCAGGCCGCTGACGGCGCCAAGAAGGAGGAGGCCGAGGCACCCAAGCCTGCCGAGGAGGAGACCAAGCCGGCCGAGGAGCAGCCCGCTCCCGCTGCTGCCTCTTAAAACAATTGTCCCTACTTCTTTCCTGATACCAAAGGCGTCTCGGGCGGGTTGGAAACCGAGATGCCTCCCTTTTCCGACACTCTGTTCGCCTTTTGGACAAGGGGTGGCTGGGTCACGTCTTCCAACGCTGGCTGGCTGGCTAGCTAATATACTAGTCCCTCTACGCGGTGCGTTGCTGTAATGGCAGGAGGGGATGCGAAATGATTTGGATCGGGGGGAGTTGGGTGGGAAAACTGGTTTGCGGCGTGGATCTTGTTCTTCACGTTTGTTGCTTTAACTTGGTACAGGAGACGGACCGGTTTCACTGCCAACGGTGGTGGAATGGATGGTTTCTCTGGACCGACAGATAATCGCAAGAATGCCTCCATCTCGCGCGCCTCTTTTATCTCTCGCCTGTCTGCCCTCACGATCTTCTATTTTCTTTTCGGTTCTCGCTGAATTGCCATGGAGATGTTTTCTACTATTGCTGTCGTCTTTTCTTTTTTACCCTTTTCCTTACCCTGTCATACCGTTTCGTCTCATCACGTCAATGAAGAAGCAGTCAAGCACGTCTCAGCCCACATGGCAGAAGATGGCCTTGCTCTTGTGTCTGCAAGAGCTCGTCCCCAACGCTTTCAAGACACAACATGTGGTTCGCACACAATTGGCAGAAACCTCCTAGTTAGTTTTCTGTGGCTTGTTTCCTGTGGATCGTTACTTGTTCTTTCTTGTATCGCCGCGGACAACACGGACAGAGTTCCTTGGAACGGCTGAGATGGCTTTAAATTAATAAAAAAATCAATACTGAATGATATATTTATTCACAAGACGTGCTGTGCTCGATCCAGAATATCCATCCACCCCATCGGGGATTAACTTTGTATTATGTACTTTAACGGCGTAGGTAATAAAGGGCAGCACATACACTCCAGCCAAAGGCATCAACAACGTACTTGCAATGTAAATATTAAAAAAAAAATTTAAAAAGAGGGAATCATGTTTATTTCGCCCCTGCCCACCATACCGGCCCTATGTGTGTGTATATATTCCTCATTGCTCAGATCATTAGTTACGTTAAATAAGACATTAAAGACGGGGTGTTCCTCCACCCCCATCAGAGATCCGTCTACTCATCCCGGACGGGGCCCTCGTCGAGCAGCCTCGCCGCCCGCTCCAGGCGGTCCTGCTTGGCGCCCAGCGCGCCCTGTAGCCCGTCGCGGCTGCCCTCCTCGCCCAGGGCGTCTGCTTCTGGGCGCGCCCTCCTGCCCAGGTCCCTGGGGGCTGCGTGGCGGGACGAGGACGAGGACTGCTGCTGCTCCGTGCGGTACATGTCCGTCCTGGCGACGTCCGGGGGCGAGGGGTCGAGGGGCCGGCCGGTGATGCGGTGGCTGAGGCGGCGCCAGAAGCGGCGGCCGCGGGAGGTGGGGGAGGAGAGGATGCTGGAGGAGGAGGCGGACGAGGTCGCGGAGGAGGGGGGCGGGGAGTGGCGGGAGGGGTCGTCGTTGGTGTCGACGGCCGTGTCGAGGGTGAGGGCGGCGACCTCGTTGCGCCAGATGTCGATGCGGTTCTGCTTGACGCGGGACATGGGGGGTGGGAGGTCGGCGTCGGGAGTTTGGTCCATTGTGGAGGTTTAGTAGATGATAGATATGCTGTGCGTGGGTATTGAAAGAAAAGGACTGGAGGATGAGGTGATGTCGGGACCAAAAACGATTGTGTTGTTCCCCCCTTCTTTTTCTGTCGCTTGTGAAGCTGGGAGGGATGGAATTGAGGTGTCCCTTTCACCTGGGCTGGCGGTTCCCAAGGATGGTTGTTTAAGAAGTGCTTGCAGGGATTTTTAAGGTTGAGGCGGTGTCGCTTCCTGGCAAGCTTGCCAGACCAGTCCGATGTGCCAAACAATGAGTGGGCTCCGGATCAGAGTTTCGGTCGCGAGATTGGTATCCTCTGGCACGAGTATTAGATACGACGGAGAGCGCAACAGCGTGAGGCGGCGTTCGCAAGGCGATTGGATGTTGTGTAAATCGTATATGTGGCAAAGGGGCGCAATTCAGAGACACGGGTGCATGAATGCCGACGCAAGCCACTTTGCAGAGGGGTTTGACCAAGAGGGAGAGGATGTCGAATCCTCCTGGATTGGAAAAGACGAGGTGAGGTATAAGAGGGGGGAAATTAAAGCGAGCTGGTTCCTGTGCCTGGTTCTCACGGATTGGCCGAACCTCATATACTGGTGATTGCCAGGTGGGGATGCGTGTTAGTGCGTGGCGATCTCGCCCTGGACAGAGCTGGACCGGCCGAAGTAGCGTAGGTTGGCGTGCACTGGGCGGCAGTCTGGACGCGCGGATGTTCACTCGAGGCGATGGGAGAGCGATCGAGGGATTGATTGAGGGCGTGAGAGGGAAGCTTGACGGTTATGACGGTTGGGGGTGATGGGCGAGGAGTTGGTCTCGTCAGTGGCAGACGGTGGTGGTGGTGGTGGATTCGCCGTTCCCTAGTTGATCGTTTGATACCGGGCGGCCAGTGAAACCACCCACGATAAAGACTGCGGAGGGGTCACGAGGGCAGCTGGGGCAGGCCTATGCCGGGCACACACTGGACATTGGATGGGCTCAGGCCAGCACGAGTAAAAGATGGGCACGGCTGTGTCAGATTCAAGCGCAGTGAGGCGAGTTGCATTGGGTTGTTGGGGGAGGAGGGCAGGAGGAAATGGTTTATCAGGCCGGGTTGGAGAGTCGTGAGACAAGCGGCCTGTGGGCGGCGCCCAGACCATTACTACCTACTACGTACAAGCCTCATCGAGGGTCAATGGGACGGCGAGGTCAAAGCCAAGCCAAGCGCAACTCGCTACCTTGGCTAGCGGGACAGGTGGCACGCGATGAGGAAGGGTGGGATGGGAGGCAGAACCTTGGGCGTTAGGACACACCAACGCTGGCGCCGCGTGTCCGGGTCTGATGATGGGAGTTACCGTAGCTTTTTTTTTTCGCCTTGGGACTGTCACTTGTCGTTGCCGTGGTCCGGCTTCGCTGCAAGGATGGGCAGAGGCGGTACAGGGTGCTGGACGAGACAGCCAGTCATCCAGCGCGCTACGGTGACATGGGCGGGTTCATGCACAGATGGATGGATGTACAACAGGATGCCTGGTGAGTGCCTCCATAATCTGTGCAGCCATCCAGTCAGACTGATTGACCAGCCTCAGCCCACAGATTCCTGCTCCTGCTGGTGCTCCTCCTCCTCCCCTCCTCGTCGACGGCCGGAGACCGCCTCACTCCAGCGGGTGAGTGGATCTGTGGGGGTGGGGAGAACTCGGCGAGCAGGAGGTCCAAGTCCTAGTCCTGGCCCTGGCCCTGGTCCGAAACCGCCGCCAATGGCCATGACTCGGCAGTCGAGCCTGTGTGTGTGCATTGGAACATGCAAGACGGGAGGGACCAGACACTGGCATTCTCCCAGGCAGGCATTGCGTGTTATCGTGCCCGCCTCCAGGTCGCCTCGTGATTGGGGACCCAGGGCCTATCGAGGGCCTAGACCCGGGCCATGGCGCTGGCGGCCTGACACAAGCTGCACATCCAGATGGAACCTTGTTGCCCGGGGCGCGTGTCACAGCGCGAAACTTGCCGTGGGCTGGTCAGCACAGGCCCATCTTAGAAGGATCTGGTGTCAACTTTATTATTCCGTCACCGCGGTCCAACAATGCTCCTCCCAGTGGAGTGCGCTATGGCCTAGACGCCTGCAGGGTAGGCGCCTATTCCGGGCATGATGTGATGGTCGGGACGCTGATCACCTCCTTCGAGTGTCACTCAAGTCGTGTATCTATCGTCGTATGATCGCTTATTCTCATTGGTTTGTCTGTAAACCATAAAGTTCGTGCACAAAGATAGCTAGCTAGGGAATATTTTAGGCCATGTTCCTTTTTAACATGGTTTCAAGGCCCTGGTGTTTTGCCTGTCCCCCCCGTATACCGCTAGACGTCCTCCTTCCAGAGTCTGATATGTGATATCCAACATGTACTCTCGGGCCATCTTATGACCCCAATCTTATCCAAAACGCCATGCTTCCCATCTCTCCCTGCCCCGTTGTCGTTACGAGTAGAATCCATGGCCCCGCCAGGGGGTTGGTATTCCTGCGCTCGACAACACCTGTTCAACCTACCGCCCCGTGCCAGAAGTTGGCTGCAATGCTTCCCATCCGCCTAAGAGATCTTGACTGGGATCGTCAAGTAAATCCATGGGCCCTTGCTGTTGATGTTGCCCGGGGTTTCTCTGGGACGACCCGGCCATCGATCCACTTGCCCGGCCCGGAGGCAATACTGGGCCCTGTTTCCTGCCAGAAGCAGCTACCGGCATCGTTCGTGACTTTTGTAAGGGTGCAGCGAACCCGTTGTTCGCACCGGTGGCCCCGTTCGATGAGGGGTCTGAAAGCACGGGGCTGGTGAGATAGGCCGGTTTCTTAGCCACGGGCGGCGGCTGCTTCCCCCCGGTAGGTTGTGGTGATGTGTAGTTCCCTTGCGTCGATGAGAATGAAGACGCGGCCGAGGTAGGCCGCAGAGGCGCCTGTAGACCTGCCGGCATTCCTGGTCCTGGTCTGGGACCTCCTGCTGCGTTGAGGACGGATGGTGAGTTCGGAGCCAAGTCTCCTGTCTGCCTCCGAGGCGGTAGTTGTGGTGGAACACCTCCGGCCCGCACGTCTTGATCGCTGGCCAAGTTCATTCGTCCCACTTTTGCTGCCAGGCTGCCATTCTCGTAACTGCCGACAGGCGGGACCTTCCTTGGTTGGATGCTGGATGCGGAGCTATTGATCATGCTGGGTATCATCACCTTCTCAAATGGTGAACTTGAAAGGCTCGTCAGCGATGCCCTGGATGAGGACCGGGAGATGGATATCCAATCATGCTCTTCGTTGTGACCGAATGGGTTTGAAGGACGGTGAGGATTGAGAACCATTGGCTGGCCGTCTCTGCCCTCGGGAGCGGCTACTTGAGCGCGGGCTGGCTGTTTATTGTCCAGCCACCACTTCTGCCGATCGGAGCTCGCTGGCGGCAGCCCTGGCTCGATGGCATCGTATCCAATGAGATCCTCGTCCTCCGTCTCGTCGCCCTCTGCAATGTGAACCGCATCTCCCACGTCCGCAATTCGTTTGCTATAAAGCTGCTGGCTGATAGCCTCTCGCTTTGGCTCATCGACGATGCTCACTCTGCAGTCGAATGTGGCGTACACTGGCCGATGGTCCGAGAACTTCAAGGGGGCGCAGTTGTATAGATTCTGGCGCAGGTTGGGCCCCTTGCGCAAGATGCGGTCTGTCCAAGCAGGAATGCGAGCCTTTTCCCTATAGAAATTGGGTTAGAATTCTCATGGGCCGAGTGATTTTCATCAAAACCTAGGCTCTGGGTATCTTACGAAGTGTCATATGTATCCGTCCCGATGTCGAATTTGTATGTCGGCAAGAAGGTGATCCTTGCCTCAGAGTAGAATGGGAAGGCCAGCCCTGCAACCATCTGCAAGTTCAGCTGGTCGTTTTCGTAAAGCGTCTCGAGATCACCTCTTTGGACAAGGGAACGAGCAGTTTCTGAGGTGAGTCCAATGCGGTAGTTGAAGTCTCCCAACCATATAACAGCATCTGTGACGGCCGTTAGCACCAGAACGAAAATCGTACCTCGCATGCACTCTCCTTAGCAATACTTACCATGGTCATCAATACTTCGGTTACGCTGAAATCGCAGTCCATGATGGATCGTCGCGTAGTCTCGGTTTCTCTCGTCGTAGTTGGCGAAACCCGCCGCAAGATGTGCCGTGACAAAGCAAATCTGGGTATTGGCATAGTCAAATCGAACAGCGACTGCTCCTTTGTTTCCAGCCATGCCGGACATTCCCGTCTTCTTGACACTGCCTTCAACATTCTTTATTATTCCCAACGAAGACGTTTTTACGAAGACGCAAAGTGCGGCCCCAACTAGCTGTTCGCTTCGTAGGAGCACATACTTTTCTCCTCCCAACGAGGCCTGGCGGCGATTAAGTGCGTTTTTGACAGCCTGTTCCCAGAGCTGCTTCCGCGTCGGGTCGCTATTCATGATCTGTTGAGGGCTAAGCTCGACAATCTCCTGAAACCCTACAGCGTACACGTTTGGCTGGGATGATCCCATGGCGGGTGGGAAAAGCCACGGGGAGAGGTCTTCGTCTGCACCTTCTGTACGCCCGTTTAGATTGAAGGTGCCAACCCACATGCTTATAGACCGAAAAGATGTGTACTCTTCACTTCTCTTGCCCAGCTCCGCAGAGACATAGTCACTGACGGGGTCGAATAAATACACTGGGGCCTGCCCGACAAGACGCCCCAGCAGCATGTCGATAGTGATCTGACGGGACGGGTCGAGGAAGTTGTTATGATAAATGCGCTGCACAGACTTTCGTACGTCGGCAACGGCTCCAGCGAGCGACATTTTCCCATGTCGTGTGAATGACGATTTCAGTGCACCAGTCCCGGCGTAAATCTTTGAAAGTGAGTCTCCGTTGTCAGCCCAAAGGCTCGAGTGTCGCATCCAGAAATCGGCCGCCGCATATTCGCCCCTGTGTCCCAAGAATGCTTCAACAGCCATCTGCGAGATGATGCTCTGTATCAGATTTGTACGATCTAAACAATCTAGGCAGTTGGTGCGGAATACGCCCTCTTGTTGGAGGATGACCACCATCCGGGACCGAGAGAGACCGTCAAGATCATTCGACGAGTCGTTGGCCTGTTCAGCTAGAAAGTATGCGAATCCATCCGTTGAGTGCTCGATGTACCGCCTGATATCCTTTGCCGCCTCATACCCTGCAGGGCCCTTTGTTTCCGCGTGAAAATCATAATGGGTATCTCGTAGCAAGGCGTGATCGACCGAACCATCCGGGCTCGGTCGGGTCAAAGGACAGTGTCGAAGTCCATTACGGTAGAGATTACTCAACTCCACTTCTCCAGGCTTGGTTTCACTCAGCAGATTTATTACGTGCACAGCACCGTATGTATGTTCGAGCTCGTCAAAGTGCTTGTTGAATGCTGGCTGGGCGCCTTCCGGAGATCTCGTTACAGTTATCTTCTGCCGACCCGGAATAAGGTCCGCGGCTTGCTCCCAAAAGACGGGCACCGAGCCTCGGATTTGAGCGTATGAAAAAGCCACCCCGGCTGGTGACCAGAACGTTGTCTCCGTTTCCACAAAGTTCGCCACATGGCCGTCGTCGTCTATGCCACGAGAATTGAAACGTGTTCCCGCTCGACGGCAAGAAAGGCGGGACGTGAGCGTCAGGTATGAAGGCATACCCGTCTTGGCCCTGAGAGGAGACGAGTTCTGGGGTATTGTCATTGTCTTACAGAAACCTCGGAACGCCGAGGTCAGAATTCGGGAGGCATCAAGGGCCTCACGCTCTTGTGACATTAACCTGGAACGGAATTTCACCAGGGGCTTAATCATGTAGGAGTTCCAGAGGAACGCATCATCAAAGTTGTCAATCTCGAAAGAGTCCGAGTTCATTGGTCTGGACAGCGAACGGTTAGCCCTAAGGGTACTTCCAACGCAACGGCGTATCGGAAATTCCCCTCCTTACCTGTCTTGCATACGGTTGGTAACATCAAAGTCTGTGCTGTAATAGAAGGAGCCATTGCTTAAAAGCTTTCGTAGCTCATGGCATGGATGCTCGGGGAGAACATCTCGCCTGCTCAAGTTCTGCCCGTACGGCGAGTTTTGGGCGTATGTAGAGACTGCATCGGACATTTCAGGTTCGACAGCGTCAAGAGGAACAACGTCATCGTAGTCGGCACTGCTGAGGCAGTAGAAGGCCACGCCCCCGATCTGCTCAACCGTCTCACCCGGGCGCACGCTTGCGACCCTCGCGGCTTGGGTAATGATGGACAGGAAGACCTCTCCGTTCACAGCGATGAGGCCCAAGGTTCCGTATACCGGTCGATGGGAGAGGGGACGGTAATCTTTGAGGAGTTTCTGTGTGACAGGTGTGAATTCCACCATGCACTTGGCCGCTGTGGAATCGCCCGCGCCGTTCCGGCCGCGGTTCGAATGGAGAGAGGCGTGGGAGCCATTGGGAGCGAAGTCGCTCGAGGATGAGCTATAGCGCAGGATCAAGGCATGGGACGAGGAAACAATGGCGATCGATCGGTGCGGGTGGTCGCGAATATACAGCTCGCTCGACTTCTCGGGCGCTGGAGCCTGGATGCTCCAGGTTCCGGGCGATTGATCCATGTTGTCGAGGCGGAGATCATCTGCGGAAGGGGGGAGAAATGTCGGGTGCGATTCCCGGGTGGTTTTTCTGCTGGAGGAAGCCACCTATTGTGCCATTGCTGGGACAAAGAGAGCTTTCTTTGTAGATTCAGAGACTCATGTGGAGGGCTGACGTCCAATGCGAGGTCGTGCTGATTGTTCCCAAGGAGCAATAGCAAGGACCCTTGCCTCGACTTGCCTCACTTAGTTCACGGTTTATTAGTGGGGGGAATGCTCAGCACCAGGAAATGACGTGGGTTGAGTCAGTTCCCTCCTTATCATTCAATCACCAATAGCTTCTTCCCCTACATTACTAATTCGGCCTTCATACGGTACATAAGTGGCTGGCGATGGCACAAGTGCTCCTCCTGCGATAACACAGGTGCTATTCTTGGGGTTGGGCAGACACGTGCCCTCTGCATAACTAAGGGCTTGCTTCGGTGCCAGCCATAGGAAAGGTGTTTGCCTTCAGCATTTCATGCTATCTCTACGTGTAGTCTTACGGCATAAGGGTTGGTGATGAGAGGCCTCTGAATAGTGTCATTGGCCACGGCAGAAATCATGCGTTTCAAGTGCCCCCATTGGTGCCAGCAAAATGGATGGGCCACCACAACACCTGTACAACTGGAGCGAGCCAAGGAAATTGGCACGTGAGTATGAGGCTCCCGGATATCTCCTCTGTTAATTGGCATTCACAGACAAGGCTAGAATTCCATGTAGTGAAATTGAGTGAGTGGGAAGGACATGAGAGTATAGAAAAAAGGAGGCAAGCAGGACGAGGGGATGGTATCAAAGACGGTCGACCAATCTCTGGACGGGGGAATGAAGAGTGAATGATAAAACTAGAAGTGTCTTTGAGAAGGCTTCAGATTCGATATTGAGATCATGCTCCTTGTAAAGGGGCGTTCATTCTCTTCCTATCATATGTTTATGTGTTGAAATCATCACGAGCCGATAAATAATGAAGAAACTTCCAGCTGCGAAGTGGAGCTGAGGTATCTTGATAAATTCCGACTCGACGCTTGCTGAGTCATCCTGCACCGTTTGTAGCATAACCCGCTTATGTGTATTCGACCTGCTCACCAGGGCCTCAGGTACCCATCAGCCTGCATGTTGACACTGCGCCACCCCAAAACCATGCGCGACCAATCTGAAGAGGATCTGAGGAGCATCTGAGACTGGCCTTCTACGCAGCCTCGATTGCGCCTATTCCCTGCCAGGCGCTACACCTAACCACTGCTTGAGCTATTATCGGCCTAGGAAAGCCCCATTCAAATTTCCAGGCGGGTCGTCGAACCTCCCATCTTTCTCCATTCGCAACTTCGACAAACTTCCTGTTTGTCAACCTTCTTCGACCAACCAAGCTCTCCGCATTGCCTTCTAGCTCACTGCGCACCTCATTCGTCTGCCTTGCGTCGCCATGAGTGATTTCGGTCATTTTGGTGGCTCCGAGGAGGAGTATGCCGCGATTCGCAAGCACAATGCTGATGTGGTAAGGATAGCACGCGAGCTTTCGCATTGGCCCTGGGTGTTGCTTGACCATTTACTTACGGCTTATTCTACATAGGAAGCGAACCCGGACAGCTTCGAGCTCTGGGAGGCCCTGATCACGGCCTGCGAATCACTCGAGGGTGGCCTCAACCGCAACTCTAGCCCCGCCGCTCTCGAGACATTCCGAAATGCCTACGACCGTTTTCTTCACAAGTTCCCACTTCTTTTCGGCTACTGGGCCAAGTATGCAGAGCTCGAGTTTAGCATCGCTGGACCCGAGTCCGCTGAGATGGTGAGAACGAATGCTATCGACCGAACGCCGTCGAGAGAAAATGGGCTCATGCGCGTACATCTTCTAGGTTTATGAACGAGGCGTGGCCAGCATCACCAACTCTGTTGATCTCTGGCTCGCCTACTGTAACTTCAAAACGGAGACGACTCACGATCCCCAACTCGTCAGAGAGTAAGTTGTATCTGCCGGTGCTGGTAACCCTTCCCATTTCTTTTGTCATCGAATCCGTTGTTTCGCGCGAGTCCCTGCCCCTCCCCGATCCGGTTTCGTCTGACTTTGTTGAGATAATATGTGCTTGCTCAATTCCAGCTTCACGTCGCTGCTCGGTCGTCCCCCCTCCCAGATTGGATCCGTCTTGTTCGAGTTACTTGGTCATCATATGTCCCTCTGTATTGCTGCTCTGCCCCCCCCTTCCCATCTTCAATATCCCTTACCAGACCCGAACATCACGCTGACCAGTCAGGCTCTTTGAGCGAGGCGCCAACGCTGTTGGACATGACTTCATGGCCCATATCTTCTGGGACAGATACATCGACTACGAAGCCCTTCAAGAAGCACATGACCGAATCTATTCCCTCCATGCCCGTGTTGTTCGCATTCCTTTGCATCAATATGCGCGATACTACGAACGATTCCGCGTTTTGGCACTTGAGCGCCCTCTAACTGAGCTTGCATCTGCAGACATCATCGCTAGATTCCGATCCGAAGTAGAGAGTGAATACAATGCGCGTGGCGTCGGAGAGCAGGCCGAGGAGGCCATGGAACGTGAGATCCGTACCAAGGTGGACGCAATGTTCTACGAGATATTTGCCTCGACCCAGGGGGAAGTCGCCAAGAGATGGACGTATGAGGCCGAGATTAAGCGGCCTTACTTTCACGTCACTGAATTGGACCACCAGCAGCTCAGCAACTGGTCAAAGTATCTGGACTTTGAGGAACAGGAGGGTGATTACGCACGAATCACCACCCTGTACGAGCGATGCTTGACTACTTGCGCCCTTTACGAAGAATTTTGGCTTCGCTATGCCCGCTGGATGTCTGGCCAAGATGGGAAGGAGGAAGACATTCGCAACATCTACCGAAGAGCATGCACCCTGTTTGTTCCCGTCAGCCGACCCGGAATCCGGCTTCAGTGGGCCTACTTTGAAGAGGCTTTCGGCCGCGTGGACGTTGCCATTGCTATCCACGAGGTCCTCTTGGACAAGATCCCCGACTGTATTGAGGTGGTCACATCCTGGGCCAACCTTGCTCGTCGCCAGTCCGGCCTGGAGGCAGCGGTTCAAGTGTACAGGGATCAGATTGATACCCCAACTGTTGACCTCTACACCAAGGCCGCCCTAGTAGCCGAATGGGCTTACTTGGTTTGGAAGACAAACCGCTCCGCTGATGAAGCGCGAGCAATCTTCTTGAAGAATGTACAGTGGTATGCTGATAGCCGCATCTTCTGGGATCGATGGTTTCAGTTTGAGTTGGAGCAACCTGGAGATGGTGACCAGCAAGAACGTGTGGGCCACCTCTTTGAAGATCTTCGCACCAAGAGTCGTCTGCCAACTGTTCTGAAGCTCGAGTACACGAAGCAATACCTGGAATTTCTCGTTCAGCGCGGCACCAAGGATGCGATGAAGACCTACCTGAAGGTCGACCGTGAGATGTTCGGGTAAGCTATTTTCAGCCCTACTTAACCGTTGTATTATGTTGACCTAACTGATACCCATCGCAGGCCAACGTCTGTCTCTTATGCCTCGAAATTCGGCAGCAATGCTAAGGAGAACGGTGCTAGCCGAGGCGAGCTGGACGAGGCGTCGACACGTAAGGCAACCGCCAAGTCCTTTGCCTTCTATGAACTTTATGGAGAGGCTACTTCGGATGCCCAGATCCCAGTTGATTTCAACTGAGAAAGAACGTTCCAGGATTTCGATGGATATGGAGTCGGTATTTAGGCGTTTCGTTTCTTGCATGAAAACTAAGGGATAGCTTCCTCAACAGGTAGGAAGTGGGTGGCTACATTTGTTTTCAAGAAGGCAACCATGGACTTTTTTCTTTTGCTCAAATCTTTCCTTGCTATTACCACATGTCACTCTGATGACATTTCGATAGTCTTGATAGTCGCTCATGGCCCAGTGAGCCAAGTGCCTCGTCTAATTAAGCAATACAACCATTAGGCACAACCAAATGAACGGGGTACATGTGCTAACATGTACCACCGCTAGCTTCCGTGACCGATGAGTACCTTGATTTGTCAGGACGGGGAGCAGGCATGGACCCTTTGCCGGCGAAGGTTTCCCGAATGACTGCGGATGAGTGCGGCTGTGGGTGCCATCTGTGGGTGGCCATGGATGACTCGCAGGGAACAATTCCAAATTCCAAGCCAGGGTCCGTTCCGGCTGATGACAAATCGTGCCAGGCTGTGAACAAGCATGAATGACATGGAGGTGCCATTTTACATCGTTAACCGGTACCCGAATTCCCTCCTAGTGATCGACGAGGCAGGATTATTCATTCGCCGGGAGTATGCCAGGGTTTCCCACAATACCCAATTCCAAATATTTCAGGACGTTAGCGGATGCCAAGTCCTCCCCGGCCTTAGCTACGGTCGATTACGAGTCATCACTCCCATCTGGGGACCGAGCCATCGCCGGAACTACAAAGACGGTACTGAACGGTTCGGTGGTGTTCGGCAATAGGACACCCTCTTCTCGAGCAACCTTCAGGAAGCTCCCGGCTTGGTCGTGCCACCCATGTGGTCTGTTCCTGGCCGATCCGTAGCTACTGTAACGCACCCACACGGGACAAGTAGAATAGCCAATGCCTTGATAGCGCGTGTAGCCATCTCACACGTGAATTTCCTTTCCGAAGTGCGGGTCTTCTCTATCTGCCTTCCTCTCCCACTTGTGGCCCCGTCCCCCATTTCCACATTGGCATGCCTCGCGACACAGGGCCGAGAGTGGCGGGGGAGCAGCAAGAGGTGCGGAGAGGAATTCATCAGAGGTTAGTCGAGGGTACTCGGGCTGGCAGCACCCTGAACCCTGGCCCAAGCAGCACTAACCTGCTTGATGGCTGCGGGCGCAGATTGTGCTAAACTGTTCGGGGCCAGACTACGTCGTACCTCCACTAGCTCTGCCCCGCCTCAAGCTGGGGCAGCTCGGGCCAGCCAATGAGGCAATTCCAATTTCAACACACCCCTGCCTATCACTGCTCTCACGGTCCTCAGGCGAGGTACAAGCCGAAAAACGTGCTGTCTGACCCGCGGGATGTGTTTCTGTTTTCTATGCCCTTCTGCCCAGCTTTCTTTGTTCTGATGTTCTTTTTCTCGTTCTTCTCTACAACTTACTCTCTCTCCAGACTCTGACATTCCCCTATAGTAAGTCCTCCCCTGCTCGATGCTTGATATGAATTGTTTGCATTGGCACATGCCCAGAGGTATACGGGTGTACTGTATACATGTAATCTAGCATACCTATGCCATTCAATTCCTCTCCCTTAGACACCACAGATAGCTTCAACTCTAATCCTTAATCTCGGCTGTTTTACCTCCATGTTCCCTCTGCTTACCACAACATCCAATCAGATGGCTTCTGCTGCTCGCACCTTCACTCGCACAGCCGCCCGGGCTGCCACGAGGAATACCTTCGCTGTTGCTCCTCGTCAGGCTTTCCGCCAGAACGGCCGCCGCTACTACTCCTCCGAACCCGCCAAGCAGTCCTCCTCCTCCTCCCTGCTGCTCGCCCTCGCCGCAGCTGCCGCCGGTGGTGCAGGATACTGGTACTACACCTCCAGCGGAGCTCCCTCTGCTGCCTCGGCAAAGATCGTGAACCCCACCAAGGATGACTACCAGAAGGTCTACAACGAGATCGCCAGCCGCCTCGAGGAGAAGGACGACTACGACGATGGCAGCTTTGGCCCTGTCCTCCTCCGTCTCGCCTGGCACGCCAGCGGTACCTTTGACAAGCAGACTGGCACTGGCGGAAGCAACGGCGCCACCATGCGCTTCGCTCCCGAGTCTGACCACGGCGCCAATGCTGGTCTTATCGCCGCGCGTGACTTCCTCGAGCCTGTGAAGGGTACGTATTTGACTTTTTTTTATTCTTAATAGCCAATTGATCTCTCTCAGGAGTCGGTTACAGGAGCTGTTTACTTTCCAACGCAGTCTGAGCTAACAAATTGCTTTCTTACCTAGTCAAATTCCCATGGATCACTTACTCTGATCTCTGGATCCTTGGTGGTGTCGCTGCTATCCAGGAGATGCAGGGCCCTATCATCCCCTACCGCCCTGGTCGCTCCGACCGTGACGTCGCTGCATGCACTCCCGACGGTCGTCTCCCCGACGCCACCCAGGGCTCCGACCACCTCCGTAACATCTTCAACCGCATGGGCTTCAACGACCAGGAGATTGTCGCCCTCTCCGGCGCCCACGCTCTCGGTCGCTGCCACCGTGACCGCTCTGGCTTCGACGGCCCCTGGACCTTCTCCCCCACCGTTCTGACCAACGACTTCTACCGCCTCCTGGTTGAGGAGAAGTGGCAGTGGAAGAAGTGGAACGGCCCCAAGCAGTACGAGGACGTGGCCACCAAGACCCTGATGATGCTTCCCACGGATATGACCCTCGTCACCGACAAGAAATTCAAGCCCTTCACCGAGAAGTACGCCAAGGACAACGACGCCTTCTTCGCCGACTTCTCCGCCGTTGTTCTCAAGCTCTTCGAGCTCGGTGTTCCTTTCACCTCGGGCACTGAGAACCAGCGATGGACCCTGAAGCCCACCTGGGATGAGTCTAAATAGATACGCTCTGATTTATAGGAGATGGAGCTAGCCACTGCTCTGGCTTTTCTTATCACACGTCACAGTGGACAATGAGACCAACTATGAGATCTAGACTGGGTTTTCTTTTATGTTTTAGCGTGTATTTTCTATGGCCTGTTAGGTCGCAGATCAACGCCCAGAGTTGGGTTAGCTGCGAGCTCCTCTATCGTCGCACCATATTGTGTGGGAATGTGACAGTGGGAGCGATGGAAAAGCAGTATGTCCTTTGGTTTAGAGACTCTAGACTACCTTACAATATAAATGTATAATTGGGATAGATATTTGTCATGCGATTCGTCTGTGGTGATTTACTGGTGCGGTGTCGTCTTGGATTTCTTGTATGTTTGGAGACACTAGAATGACGCAATTATCGGCTATATGAGGCACTATGCCATGTCGGCTCAGATGCGGGCGCTTCTATCTCATCACGCCAGAGCCTACGAACATTTGATGAGTGGTATAGGCTACTAACATGATAAGAGGTCTTTCGGCCTACCGTCTCCGACTGTTTTCCGGCGAGTTTTCGGTTCCTCTTTACCAAGTCTACCAAGCTTTATAATCGTTTCTGGAGGATAAGGCGCGGGCGGTTCTTATCGGGATTTGGTCTCCGTCGAGGAGGACATTTCCCCGCCTATTGATCAGGGTCCTTCCCCATATTTTCAAGCGGAATCGGAGGCTATTGAGAGATCTCAGAGACCATACTCCGTGATTCCGTATTCTCTCTGCGCGCTGCTTATCAATCCTCAGTCGATTTTGGTCTACTCCGCAATTGTAATTAACTATCAACCAAGGGAGACGCTTGGGAGCTGGCTGGCCTTGAGGGCTTCTTGCTGGACCCGAGGTAGAAAGGGGTCAAAGGGCGACTCGCCGTCTAGGTATCCTATATAAACCATCCCCCCCCCACCTCGTGTACGGGATTTTATCAGTTTGCGCTCAATCACGCAACTGGTTTCTCTCTGTTTTCGTGCGTCATATAGAGTTGATTTTCTCGCCTCTAGACTTTGCTATTTCCACCTGTTGTTAGACATTGTCGGTTGTCAGCTTCACGTATAAGAGGCTCGCGACTCCAACTAGAAAGCACCTCTTTTCGTTAACCTAGAGACAGAGTCAAAACTCTGGGAGGAAAATTTACCAGCAACGGCTTAATCATATAAAGATGGGAGCTTCATCCGACTTGAGCAACCCCGGCGCGGAGGGCGTCCCCTTCTTCACCCCGGCCCAAAGCCCACCCGCAGGAACGGCCCTGGACGCATCCACGGCGCCGACCCTGTTCAGGCCGCTCAAGATCCGCGGCGTGACGCTGCAGAACCGCTTCGTGGTGTCGCCCATGTGCACCTACAGCGCGAGAGACGGGCACGCCACCGACTTCCACCTCGTCCACCTGGGCCAGTTCGCCCTCTCCGGCGCCGCCCTGACCATCGTCGAGGCCACGGCCGTCGAGGCGCGGGGGCGCATCTCCCCCAATTGCCTGGGGCTCTGGCAGGACTCCCAGGTCGCGCCGCTGAGGCGCATCGTCGACTTCGTCCACAGCCAGGGGGGCAAGGCGGGCATCCAGCTGGCGCACGCCGGGCGCAAGGCCAGCACCCTCGCCAGGTGGGTGATCGAGTCGACGGGGGCGAACCTGGCCGAGGAGGCTGTCGGCGGGTGGCCTAACGATGTGGTGGCGCCGAGCGCGATCCCCTTTGCTGGGGACTATGCGACCCCGAAGGCGCTGACGCTGGGGGATATCAAGCAGTTGGTTCAGGGGTTCGCTGATGCTGCGAGGAGGGCTGTGGAAGCTGGGTTCGATGTCATTGAGATTCATGGTGCGCATGGTTATCTAATCACGCAGTTCCTCTCCAGCCTCACAAACGTAAGTTCTATGGATTTGGTGTCATCTTTTTCCCCGGGAAACGCTTACGGATGAGAATAGAAACGTACGGATGACTACGGCGGCAGCTTTGAGAACCGCACCCGGTTCCTCAGGGAGGTCACAGCGGCCGTGCGTGCCGTCATCCCCGAGTCCACGCCTCTCTGGCTCCGCATCTCGGCGACGGAGTGGATGGAGTACGCCGACAGGGAGTCCTGGAACATCGAGGACAGCATCCGCCTTGCCAAGATCCTCCCCGGGCTGGCCATCGATGTCCTGGACGTCAGCAGCGGCGGCAACAGCAACGACCAGAAGATCAAGGTCCACACGCACTACCAGAGCGACCTCGCGGGGCAGATCCGGGAGGCGGTGCGGGCGGAGGGGCTGGACCTCACGATTGCGGCGGTTGGCCAGGTGCGGGAGGCCGACGTGGCGCGTGAGATCGTGCAGCAGAATGGGGATGGCAGGGTCGGCGTCGAGCTGGAGAATGGGCAGGTCACCCGGGCGGACCTCGTGCTGGTGGCCAGGCAGTTCCTCAGAGATCCCCAGTTTGTGCTGAGGGTGGCTGAGGACCTGAACGTCAAGGTGAAGGGTCCCAACCAGTACCACAGGGCGGCTGGCAAGCCGAGGCCGAGGACGAAGATCTAGTCTAGGGATGGAGTTTCATTCTTGCTTTGAAGCGGAGATAGATACTGGAATATCATACACATAAGCGCACAGCTCTTTGGGCTTACCCAACCTCTTTCTTTTCTCAACTCACACACTATGGAAATCAAGGTGATCACCCTCTTCATGTAAACCCTACCCATTTCCTATGTAGCATGCGTAGTTCAAAGGTCAAAACACTAGCATCGAAGTTGCTAATTGCTTTAATCAAGTCATTGTGACGTGGATGGTAGCATACCAAAGGGTGGTCGGTATTATATACCAACCTAAGCGTATAATTAACGCCAAAACCCCCTTATATTAGATTACTTTCGATATTGTATCTCAAGTTTTGCGAAAATCCTAAGCCGCATTATAATTACGCTACATATATTTCCTCCAAAGAAAATGGAAGACAGTCGATCTCACACGGAAAACAACCGCATCACACTGAGAGTGGGAGAACGCCTATTCCGCACGACCAAGGGAACTCTTACAGGTGAAAGTGGCTATTTTGAAGCTCGGCTCAATCGTTAGAATGACGCCGACGCCGACGGAAGCTACTTCATTGACAGTGATCCAACCTTGTTCGAGGTGATTCTTCGATATCTTCGAACTGGTACGCCGCCACTGTTCTTTGACCAAGCCACGCAGACGCACGACGTCGCAAAGTACGCTGCTCTGTTATCCGAAGTCCGGTACTTTCAGATCCCTTCGTTAGTGACTTGGATCGTTCAACGCAAATACCTCTGGGTTATCCAAGTTAATACCAAAATTCAAGTTTTCAAGGAAGGTCCAGGCACAAACGTCCTGGCTAGCAACTCCACCTCAACCAGCAAGGTGGAATATTTCCCAACCACAGGGATTGAGAGGCGGTTTGTATGCCCGCTAGCATCAGTTGATGGCCAGCACCATTGTCGTCCTTTGTGTTGGGACGATTGCAAGAATTTGGGAGGATCTGTTACTTATGAGGATAGGCCGTATTTCAAAGTTCTTGCCATTGAACGAACAGTTACGTTCAATCCTGATAAGCTTGAATAGTTCAAAGGTGATGGGAGGCACAGGTATATTGAGTAGTCAAATACAAGAAGCAGACAATGACACAGTCAAGTGGGTGACAGGAGAGATGAGACACCTAATGGAAGAATGGTTTTATACAGACTACTTTCTACGATAAATAGAGAAATTTGGTACCATAAAATGTAAAAGAAAGAACAATATATACTGTATTATCCCTGAAGTATACACTATTAGCACTTAATAATCTGAATATACCGGTCGCAAACTTGAAAATAAGCAGCTTAATATTTGAGTGTCTCAATTTCAATGTCACCCACTTGACAGTAAAGGGAAAATGACTTCCTTACCATGAACAAGAGTCTTAGGCCGAGATGACACCTGGCACCTGATCACTAGCATTGCATTCTAGCATCGACACCAGGTGTATAATACAAGTGTTCGCCACCTACTCAATATTGTGATTACTGTCTCTGAAAACATTCAGTCGAAGACTCGCATATCAAAGGCTACGCGAGTGGCTACTGAGACCTGGCGCAGTTCTCAGTTTCACTATGGAAAGGAATGCTCTTCCGATCCTAGTGCTCTCAACTCCATCCGCTAGCCTGGTGGGGTAGAAAATTGAGCGAATCTGCGAAGCATGCACACTCCATACGTGTTAACAATCTCACATGGCGTTGATGGGAGGTTCATGCAGGGGTCGCTACCTACCACTTTGGGGTGCATTGACCCATAGTAGTGAGTTGCAGCTACGGACATTTGTAGAAAGTATCATTCAGGTGCGCGGGGCCGTCCACTGATGGATGGATGGCTGGGGATCTGGACGTGTGAAAGAGAACAGATCTCTGCAACAAGTTTAAGATGTTTCAACCAACGGGCGGGTGAGGGACTAAGACGATTGGTGGGTTGATTCAGGGAGACGCAGGGAGATGCATTCATGCGTATCGGACCCTCGAAAGCGTCTCAATTGGGAGACGGAGAGGCGAAGGATCCTGATTGACATGGAATTGAAGTGGGTGGAAGGATGCAGGGTGCGCGGATCGGGATATCCTGCTATGTACATCCATTGGCAAAGGACAGCTACACAGGACCAATCCGGCAATACGGGCCAACCAAGCCAGCCGGATGGCCTGAGTGGTATCTCAGGCCATGCACTGGCAAAGATTCATTCACCATATGACCACATCACCGTTGCCTTGGGGATATTCGATATGCAGCACGTAGCCCCGGGCCGTTCTCAGTGTTTTGAAGCTTCCGAGGGCGACGCTAAGGAAGCACACCTATTGGGCGTGCGTGCCAGGGCAGGTCATGTCCGCGATACTGTGCATGTGCCAAGCTGATACCATACCGCCCCTCCATGGACGAGAATGTGGCAGACCGAGAGGCTAGTTTAGCATGGATTGGATGCCGTCACGTCGAGAGTGAATCGCAGACTGGAATAGACGGTGAACACAGCGAGCAGGAAGCACGCAGATCCAGTGACGAATTTTTTTTAAGGATAGACGATTAGCATGCGCCATGCCGCGCCTACGCAACTGCTAGCTCGCAGGTTCCCACGCCCTGACAGCGACAAGGCTCAGAAATAGAACAATGCGCCATGGATTCAACAACGGAGGATTCCACTATTGGCGCTGCCCGTTGGCCGTGTCTAGGTGGTAACGAGGCTAAATGGCTACGACGCACCGCCTGGGAAAGCGCCCTGGCCCAGTGGCCCCTCCAGCCCCTCTCTCCCTGGCGGGTCTCTGGGCCCTGGCCAACGGCCGCAAAGGGACACTTGTTCACTTCAGCCGCCCCCCCACACGCAGCCTGGGATGTCCCCACTGTGGGCACCTGCACTTGCCGGCTGCGGATGCCCTGCTTACCTGAGCTACGGTGCTGCTGCTGCTGGAGTTGTTGCCAGCTTACACCAACGGCCAAGTGGTAAAGGTGGCTACATTACAAAACCGCCCTCGACCCAGCCGAGATCTGTTCCTGAACCTTCTCTTCCCATTCAACCCGACTCCTTCTCTGTCCTTGTTTGTCTCCCGCGCTGGCTTCGGGTTTTTGTCAATCATCGTTCTTGAAGAAGCTACAGTATACCCACCATGCAGCAGAAGCGTCTCGCCGCCGGCCTCGTTGCCGCCTTCGCCGCCTATGTCCAGGCCGACTCCGACGTCACCCAGTTGACCAAGGACACCTTCGCTGACTTCGTCAAGGCCAACGACCTGGTCCTTGCTGAGTGTAAGTGTCTTTTCATTGAACACCCTGCCGTGTTGCGTTCAATTGCTGATTTTGTGTTACTCTGCAGTCTTCGCTCCCTGGTGCGGCCACTGCAAGGCTCTTGCCCCCGAGTACGAGGAGGCTGCCACCTCGCTCAAGGAGAAGGACATCAAGCTCGCCAAGATCGACTGCACTGAGGAGGCCGACCTGTGCAAGGAGTATGGCGTTGAGGGTTACCCTACCCTCAAGGTCTTCCGTGGCCCTGAGAACATCAGCCCCTACGGTGGTCAGCGCAAGGCTGCTGCGTAAGAACCCCCCATCTCCCGCGAGTCTCGTGCTCTGAGAATGCGAACGACTGTTTCATTTGGGCCAAAATAGCTAATTTCCTGTCTCTATTATAGCATCACCTCCTACATGGTGAAGCAGTCTCTGCCCGCCGTCTCCATCCTGAACAAGGACACCCTCGCAGACTTCAAGACCGCCGACAAGGTCGTTCTTGTTGCCTACATCGCTGCTGACGACAAGGCCAGCAACGAGACATTCAGCAAGGTCGCTGAGACCCTCCGTGATACCTACCTCTTCGGTGGCGTCAACGATGCCGCCGTCGCTGAGGCTGAGGGCGTCAAGGCCCCCGCCATCGTCCTCTACAAGTCTTTCGACGAGGGCAAGAACACCTTCACCGAGAAGTTCGACGAGAAGGCCATCACAGACTTCGCCAAGACTGCTGCCACACCCCTCATTGGTGAGGTCGGCCCTGAGACCTACTCCAGCTACATGTCCGCCGGCATCCCTCTCGCCTACATCTTCGCTGAGACCGAGGAGGAGCGCACATCTCTCGGCAAGGACCTTCGCCCTATCGCTGAGAAGTTCAAGGGCAAGATCAACTTCGCCACCATTGACGCCAAGGCTTTCGGTGCTCACGCCGGAAACCTGAACCTCAAGACCGACAAGTTCCCCTCTTTCGCTATCCAGGACGTTTCCAAGAACCAGAAGTACCCCTTCGACCAGAAGGCTGAGATCACCCACGACTCCATCGCCAAGTTCGTTGAGGAGTTCTCCAGCGGCAAGATCGAGCCCAGCATCAAGTCTGAGCCCATCCCCGAGACCCAGGATAGCCCCGTCACAGTCGTTGTTGCCAAGTCCTACAACGATATCGTCCTTGATGACACCAAGGATGTCCTGATCGAGTTCTACGCTCCCTGGTGCGGTCACTGCAAGGCTCTCGCTCCCAAGTACGAGGAGCTCGGTGCCCTCTACCAAAAGAGCGAGTTCAAGGACAAGGTTGTCATCGCCAAGGTCGATGCTACCCTGAACGACGTTCCCGATGAGATCCAGGGTTTCCCCACTATCAAGCTCTACCCCGCCGGTGGCAAGGACGCCCCCGTCACCTACCAGGGTGCCCGCACCGTTGAGGACTTCATTGAGTTCATCAAGGAGAACGGCAAGTACAAGGCCGTCGTCAGCGTTGCCCAGGAGGAGGAGTCCTCCACCTCTGAGTCTACTGCCTCCGCCACCGACAAGGCTGAGGAGACCAAGAAGGCTGAGGAGACTAAGCACGATGAGCTGTAAATTGGAACAAACTGTATTAGTGACAATGCGATATTGATGAGCTTTAACGGGCGCCGGTTTATGAACGGAATCGAGAAGTTTGGTATCTTCGGTAGATTCTTTGCGGTTTATGGAATTTCTTAAAAACACGTTTTTTTTTTTTTTTGATACTCGAATTCCCAACTAGGCGATTGCTACTATTGACCACCTACCTCAAGTGCTTGTATCTCGTGTGATTTCTTATTTTATTTTTGACAACGTGTTGATTTACAAGGCGCGTGATGGAGAGGTACATGAACATGATGCTGTGAATTGAATCCCCTTCTCGTACCCATCGACTGTTTTACAGAGAAATGCTATCAATGAAAAGTTGGACATGCCCAAATCGACCTTGGTGCGCCCTTGCTACATCCTTTCGAGGGTTTCTTCTTCCTTGCAAGTTTGGTATCTTAGTTCTTCTTCTCCTGTACCCTTTGCTCGAGGTTCTGGACGTAGCTGGTGAGACGGGTGACGGATGCTTGGAGGGTCTGTTCCCGAATGTCACGTTAGCGGTAGGTTTCTAGGAGGGGGGGTGTGGCGTGTTCCTGAGCTCTCGGAAGCGTAGCATGTCCAACATGGCGCATGGACGGCGCGATCCGGTCCAGCTTGGAAACCCAAGCAGCTCCGCCCTGAAGCTCAAAGGAAATCGGTTGATGGGGCTCGCACGTACGTAGATGTCCTCGGTCAGCAGGTCGTTTGCGGTCTTGTACTCGCCGACGAGGTAGGTGTAGACGGCGCTGCCGGTGAGAGCGGTGCCGAGGAGGAAGCCGAAGAGTCTGTTGGGGGGCGTCCAAGTCAGCTTGTCAGTCCACGGAAACGGCCCCGGTGTGCAATTAAATGGTAAAGTGTAAAAAGAAGGTTTGGGGGGGTGCTCCTCACCCTGAGCGGAAAGCTCCGTAGGGCTTCTTGGCTGGGAGAGGTGCAGCGTCGGCCATGCGGCGTGCCGAGGTGTGGAAAGTGCGCGCGGCGAGGCGAGCGCCTGGCAGGAGTGATCTCGTGGCGCCCAGCATGGTTGTGAAGATTTCTAGCCCGACTGTCGTGAAAGGGGGTGGAGAACCGTTCGTTGGTGTCGAGGTCGTGGTTCGAGGTCGAGGGCGAGGCGATGAGTTGTCGATCGAGGGATGCGAGAGTCGTCGTCGGGATGCTCTGGAGCATGGGAACTTGGTAGGTGGGCTTCCTCGGAATATCTGGGAACAAATCAGGTTCTGTGATTGGCCGGATCGACCGAATTTGGGGAAAGCTCTATTGCTGTTGGAGTAGGTAAGCTCGGGTAGTTTTTCCGGCACGCTCAATCACTGGCGAAACTTTGGTCGTCATCAATTGACCGCGCTTACCACTTTTTCTTGTAATTTTGGTTCTTCTTTTTTACTCGAGGCGGAAGAGGAGAGGGTCTGAGCCAACATGAACAATTTTGGGGTCCTCGAAATCGCGAGCGCCAAGAAGACGAATGCACCAGGATGGGCCTACGTCCCCGACACGAGCGTGCAGTCCTCATCCCTCCAACCCGCGAATCGCAAACGTGCTCGGAACGCGCCTGGGCTTAGTATCGGGGACTTGACTGCGCGCCAAGAAGTGAAGATCAGAAAGGAGGTGGAGGCTCTGGGCCAGGATTGGGGCAAGGACAACACGATACCCGTCCCCGTGCGACCTGGAAGTAGAGGTGCGTGTGTCTACGACCTGTTCACGTCCCTCGCCGAGCTGCCATGCTAACAATTGGACAGCCCAGGGGAAAAGCACGGCGAATGTACGGAAGATATTACAGTCACAGAAGACGTTCGCGAACCACCTGGATGACTTCCTAGCGCTACAGCAGTCAGAAGCAGGCGGCGGGCCCGCGGCGGCTGGGGCGAACAGCAAACGGCCAGCTACGAACGCGAATGCCGGCAAGGGCCAGAATGCCGGCAACGACGAAGACTCACACATGTTGGACGTGGATGACTCAAGTCGCTTACCCCCTATCTTGGAGCCATTCCAAGGACCAGAGGCCTCTGGCGACAATGATGCACCCGCCGCGCCACTCCCTGGTGACAACGACCCCCTTCTCATATCAAGGGTACCCGACCCTCCATCCGATGCGGAGCTCCGACAGTTGCTGGACCATCCGCCGCTCATGTACTTGGAAGCTAGAGGCACGTACGACACGGATGGGCAGCCTGCGAAGCGAGTGTTTTGTGAGATCTGCGGGTACTGGGGGAGAGTGAGGTGCATGAAGTGCGGAACGAGAGTCTGCGCACTGGACTGTTTGGAGACGCATCGTGAGGAATGTGTTACAAGATATGGGATGTGAAGAATGGCGGTATCGGGCGACGTGCTTGGGAAACGGCGTTGGTTGGTGACAGTTAATAGCGGTGATAGATACCCTGGTTTGTTTTTATTGGGCAGTTTGCTTTGTGGCATTGACCTGGCGTTTGGCATGGGGAAAATAGGGGTTTGAGAGACGAATGACTCTTTTGTTTTCTGGACGGGATGAGGCAGCAAGGACGTGAGTAATTACCATATGTTTCATTTTGGCCGTTCTCCTGCGCCTAGAACGTAGTATCAGCGCACGGAACCGTACGAGCGACAATAGAATGGGCACGGATCGGAGCTGTGGTGTGAGTCAGTCAACAGCGCAGTCAGTGGAAGCAGCCCCCCCACCTTCGCTTTTTATGCCCCTCCAGCCCCGCCATCGTTCTACGGCGGATAAGGATTTTGATTCCACGTTTGACCTGACCCCGTCACATCATTGTGCAAACAACAGACACAATGGCATCTGAGCAAGTCGAGCCCCCAAAGCCTGCCGAGGGCGCCCCCGCCAAGGACCTGCCTTCGCGCCCAGCCAAGCAGCCCAAGGAGAAGCCCGTCAAGGGCAACAAGAAGGCCGGTCTAGAGGTTCGCATCTCCCCCCGCCGTTGAAATCGACAGATTGGGCTTCCGAACACGACACCAGAGAGCGCCATGACCCTTTTGTCCCATGTGCGCCAATTGACTGACATTTGACGTCTCGTTTAGCTGCCTGAACTCCCCGAATACATCCAGCACCGACTCGACCTCTTTGACAAGATCAAGGCCAAGTACGATGCCGAAATTGCTGGTGCGTCACGCTTCAAGGGGACGGCGAGTTGTGGCAGTTGAGAAAAAAATCATGTCGGCCTGAAGAACTAACAGAGGGTAGCCAAACCGCGTGACGAGATCACTATTCAGCTTCCCAACGGAAAGGAGGAGAAGGGTGTAGCTTGGGAGACCACCCCCGCGTCGATTGCCAAGGGTATCTCGAAGTCGCTGCTTGAACGCACAGTCATCTCCCAGGTCGACGGAGAGCTCTGGGATCTCACCCGACCCCTTGAGAAGAGCTGCAAGCTCGAGCTGATCGACTTTGAGAATATCGAAGGCAAGAAGGTTTTCTGGCACTCTTCGGCACACATCTTGGGCGAGGCCTGCGAGAGACGGTTCGGCTGCTATCTCTGCAATGGTCCCCCTACTGAGGACCCCCCCGGTTTCTACTACGACATGGCCAACATGGAGGGGTAGGTCTTGTGCTTGGAAAGTTGTCTCTGGTACAGATCAGTACTGACGCTCTTTGCAGCAAGGTCGTTGCCGACGAGGATAAGAAGGCACTGGAGAACATTTCCAGCTCCATCATCAAGGAGAAGCAGCCATTTGAGCGTCTCGAGATGACCAAGGAAGAGCTTGTTGAGATGTTCAAGTACAGCAAGTACAAGCTTCACTTCATCAACCAGCGTGTTCCCGACGGAACCAAGAGCACAGTATATCGATGCGGTCCTCTGATCGATCTCTGCCGTGGTCCCCACGTCCCCCACACCGGAAACATCAAGGCATTCTCCGTTCTCAAGGTAAGAGAAGAGTTCCTCTGATGAGAAGTATGTCAGCTTACATGTGTTGTAGAACTCTGCTGCATACTGGCTTGGAAACAGCCAGAATGAGTCTGTGCAGCGAATTTCTGGCATTTCATTCCCCGACAAGAAGGCTCTGGAAGAGTACAAGACCTTCCTCGCCGAGGCTGCTAAGCGAAACCACCGCAAGATCGGCCAGGACCAGAAGCTCTTCTTTTTCGACGAGGTGTCTCCTGGCTCTACCTTCTGGCTTCCCCACGGAACCCGCATCTATAGCTCTCTCATGACTTTGATGCAAGAGCAGTACCGCCTGCGAGGGTTCCAGGAGGTCATGTCCCCCAATATGTACAAGTCTGACCTATGGAAGACCTCTGGACACTGGGGCCACTACGCCGAGAACATGTTCACTTTCGATGTCGAGAAGGAGAAGTTCGGCTTGAAGCCTATGAACTGCCCCGGGCACTGCAAGATCTTTGCCCACTCAGACATTACCTACAAGGACCTCCCCTGGAGGATGGCAGATTTCGGTGTCCTTCACCGTAATGAGTTCTCCGGTGCCTTGTCTGGACTTACTCGAGTTCGCAGATTCCAGCAGGACGATGCTCACATCTTCTGTACCGTAGACCAGGTAAGCGAGGCAGGATCGTTGGGACTAGCCCCAAGACAACAACTAATTTCCTCCTAGATTCGTGATGAGATCGAAGGTGCCTTCGACTTCCTGTATGCCGTGTACGGTCTCTTCGGATTCCAGTTCAAGCTCAAGCTCTCTACCCGCCCAGAGAAGTTCATTGGAGACATTGCTGTCTGGGATATGGCTGAGGACAAGTTGAGGCAAGCGCTTGATTCCTTCGTCGAGAAGATTGACAGCAAGTGGGAGGAGAACCCCGGTGACGGTGCCTTTTACGGTCCCAAGATCGACATCACCGTCTATGATGCTTTGAAACGTGACTTCCAGTGCGGCACCATCCAGCTGGACTTCAACTTGCCCAAGCGCTTCAAGCTTCGCTACGTCGCTTCCAAGGACGAGAAGCTGGCCGAGAAGTCAGCCGAAGATGACGACCTGCCAACCGGCTACGGCCGCCCCGTGATGATTCACCGTGCTGTCCTGGGCAGCTTCGAGCGAATGATTGGTATTCTCACAGAGCACTTTGCCGGGAAGTGGCCGTTCTGGCTCAGCCCTCGCCAGGTCCTGGTTGTGCCAGTCATGCCAGCGGCGAACGACTACGCACAGGATGTGCAGAAGAAGTTCCAAGAGAAGGGACTGTTCGCCGAGGCCGACCTGAGCGCAAACACTTTCCAGAAGAAGATCCGCACAGGACAGCTGGAGCAGTACAACTTTATTTTCGGTCAGTACTCCCCCTTTTGGGCCCTTTAGGATGTTTTATTCCAAAAGGAAAATTAAAAAAAAATTATCACTACGGTGGCTTAAGTCTGGCGCTAACATTGCATACAGTTGTCGGAGCTGAGGAAGCTGAATCAAAGACGGTCAACATCCGCAACAGAGACGACCAGAGCACACAGTCCAAGGGCGAGCTGATCCCCGTCGACACCGCCCTGGAGCACCTCCTGAAACTGAAGGAGGAGAGGAGACTAGAGAACAAGTTTTAGACTAGGGACTTAGACTTGGTTAGGTTTGCGAGCAGGTGGCGAGAAAGAGCCAGTCAGAGGAAAGTGACAAGAGAAATTTTTATGAGGAATCTTGTTCTCGCATGTATGTGTCCAGGCTCGGCGAGTACTTTTTCCCTCGCAAAGGAATCGTCACATTTTCCCACGCAGCCAAGGGTGGGGGTCACTCTACGGTGGTTTCGGCTGAGACACTGTCGGAGCTTTTTGTTTTTTTAAAAAAGGAGGCGCTATTGGCGGCGTTGTGTCTAGTAAACGCCCGTGTCGCCCTGCTCCCTTACGTAGTCGCGAAGTCCGAGCCTGTCATATTTCACGGGTGTCGCTGATTACCAGTCATATATTTATAAATTCCAGTGATGAATCAAATCCGCGCACAAATATGACATCGCAGTTAAGAAGGGCCGACGGAGAAGGGGGGTATCGAGGAACGGGCACTTCGCCCGTCTGGTGTACCATCGCGATGGCTCCCTACGACTCTGGTACACACACTCCTCGACTTCCCACCATCTCGCTCGCTTCGTCGGGTCATCCAGGGCCACACACCACATACATAATTCGCGCTGGCCGGGCGTTTGCGTGAGGGAAATGGGGGGTTTGCTTATTAGTCAGTGTGCTGTACGACCCCTCGATGCGGGCAGGAAAGTTGCGGAGCGGGGGGGAAGCTAGGGCCTGCGTTGCATCGCCATCTGGGATCTTCTATGCAATGTGTAGATTCGCAATGTGCAAATTGGCCATTTGGGACACGATCCCGGGTGTGCGCAGGACCATGTACATGCGAGGCAACGTATACATGCCTTGGTGCGCGCCGTGCTTTGCATAGTAGGTACCACCCATCGGATGGGGGCATGCATGTAGGTAGGTAGACAGCAAAGGGGGACATGGAGCTCCTATGCGTCGAATTCTCGTCTGTCATGGCATGGGTCACAAGCCGGCGGTGTCCGCCCCAAGGTCCCTTTTCTGCTGTGGGTGTGCGGGAAGCTTGTGCGCCGCGAGGGGAGGCCGCGAACTGGGTTTCCGGGGCGGTTACACAAGAACAGCATATCGCTGGCCTCGGAAGACGGTCGGGAGGTCTCTATGCAGGTAAGTCCAAGGGGGATGTGTTTCTAGTTGCTGGGCAAATGGACAGGTATTTGGCTGCTGTATGCACCAGGGGCTTGGATTGGATTGAGGCCAGGCCGCGCCACCTTGTCACAGTCGCCCGCGCACTGGTTGCGTGCGATTGATATATCATGTTGCAGAATGTACTCGTGAGGCCTTGGAGATCCATGAGTTGGAGCTGGAAGGGCAGAGTAGCAGTGGGGCGCAGGGTCGAGGACGGCCTTGATTCGACGCGGATGCGCGCCGTGGGAATCAATGCGACGGGAATATATCAGCTATCATAAAGGACGGGAGGTGAGACACGGAGGAGGCCTTGCCCGGGTCATTCGCACGTCCGACTGTGCGAGGGAGGAAAGCGACAAGTGAGGGACAGAAGAAGCAGCCGGCATGCATGATGGCCACACCACTGAGAAGAGGCTTCGTATATCTCATTCATTCCTGTCGCACCGCATCCGTCGACCAGCATGCTTCCCCCCATCCGCGGCCCTTACCCCCTCCCCTTCCTCCATCCTATCCCATGATCCATGCGGGTGAAAATCCATGTAGACGTTCCTTCGTGTCGCACAGCGCCAGCGCGTTTGATGCGCCGGGTCCAAAGCAGAAGAGAGTGCTGCAAGTGAACTCCGCTGCGGCCCAATCAGGCTGGCCTGTCTGGATGGGTGATGGGGAAGCGTCATAGGGACCCGGATCGGTTGGCTGGAGGTTGGGGGTGAGATTTGGCCCAGGGTTGCATCTTGGGACTTCGGTGTTCCAACAGCAGGTCGACGCGCAGCGCCTATCCACGCCTTTTCGCCAATGGTCAATCATGTAACGGTCCGGTGGGTAGGTGTGTGCCGGTATGATTCGAGCTGCGACTGCAGGTCACCGTCACGGCGGCAGAAGCTTGAAGAAGTCCATATGTATGTTTCTGCGGAGATGTAAGCCGGGCTCGCTTTGCTTACGGGCGTACAAGGTTTGTAGGTGCTGAGGCAGCGAGCAGAGGCGCTAATCGACCCTCCAAAACCCACCCGATCCCGATTGCCCACCTAGACCGCTCGGAACTTGTCATGGCCTCCGTAGCATCAGATCAGGACGGTGACGAGGCAATTAGCATATGGCTCGGCAGGGAGCCGTTACGGGAGTAAGCAGAGAAAGGTACTTTGCTCCAGACGGCCACCCTCAGCCTTACGGGAAGCCGGGCGTTGCTATTCCTAGGGATCGACTCGTGGAGTATCCTGTAGGGTCTTCTGGGCGACAGGGGCCTGGCTCAGGGTCCGTAGGCGCTGGAAGGGACCACCAATTCGAAATTCCAACGGCGCCCCAAGCTCACAGGTATCCCTCGCGAGCTCGTTATTAATAGAGAGGCTAGACAGGCGTTGCTTACAAGATAGCTCTCAGAACGAGCTCAAAAGTCCCGGTGACACCCGCCATGATCCCTAGTCGGCACCGGAGGAGGTGTTTGCACCCACTCTCATGTACCTACCCACCAGGTTAGCAGATTGGCGGACGGGTCCCAGGTGGCTGCATTGCGAGCAAGCAAGCACGCAACAAGACCAGGTGGGATACGATGCCCGGCGGATAAAGCTCTTAATATGGGGTAGCTTCCGACAATCATCACAATGGGTGTGCCATATATGTGCAGACACTATGATATGCCTGTCCCAAATGCCTCGTCGTGGTGGCCGTCCCCTCCCTGTAGTTAGCTATGTCTTGCCCGCTGACATGGGGCCGACGGTCAGCACGACTGCCTGCTTGGGACAGCGGCAGTGGCATGAGTGATGGGATGCTGGCACGACTCGGGCACAGCACAGCCCGTCACTTCGGGTGATGGATGTGCTCTCTGCTGCGCTGTGCTGTGCCTGGGCTTGGCAACCTCGCTGGTCCAGCCCAGCTCGGGAACAAGCAAGCATCCATGGATGAGACAAGTTGTGTGAGCGCCGTGCATGCATGTCGGTATCCGTTGCTAGCACCCAATGGCCATTCCGAATCGAACAGCCACCAGGAGGCAGGCGGGACTTGGCGATGCAATACATGCATACCTTACCTTATCTGAGGTAGCACCTGGGTCTTGCAGCAGAGCAGAAGGAGCAATGATGAACATCAAACTGACACCTCTCGTTTCGTTTCTTATTGCGATCAGTCCTTTCTCGCATTTCCGCCACCCTGGACGGCGACTGCAGCGTGCAACACGAAGCTGAGCATACCTACTCCCTCCTCCACAGGTACCTACTTACTCGGTGCACCCACGACATGGTGCTGGGTAGTTGCAGCTGAGGTACTTTTCTTTATTTGTCTCTGCTGCAGCCAGCCAGAAGAAAACCGGGGTTTGCTACTAGGCTTGACACCCCTCCCCCCGGGCAATATTGGTTGATGCCTTTTCGGTACCATTAGGCAGGCCTAGCTAACTGGGGACAATCACGGGTAGCTTGTCGATCCATCCGTCAGCCGCGACTCGACTACTACTACTAACTGCCTTCCCGCCCCTCGAGTCAACCTCAAGCACTGGCACTAAATCAACTACCGTCGTCTGCGTTGCTGCCGCCCAGACAACTGCGCCTTGCTACCTTCATCACTCCCCCCCTGCGTTAGGTATTTCTTTTTACTCTTCCATCTTCTTTTTTTCTTTTTTTCGGTTACTTTTTTTCTTTCTCTAGTTCTTTTCCCGTGCGTCATCCCGCAGCCCTGCGCTGGACGTAACCACCAACACTTGGCTGTCCCACACCGTTGACTCGGAAGCCACCACCACCACCCACCAACCAGTGGCGGCGGAGCAATTAGAGGAGAGAGGGGGGGCGCTGGGTGAAAAAGAAACGACAGAGGCGACGCGATACGTGTAATCGCAACCCAGGCAGGCCAAGCTGGATGCGCGCCGACGCCTGAAACTCCGACGACAATCAATCTGAGGACCAGGTGGTAGCCCGAAGCTGGAGGGCCTCAGCCGTATTGCGACGAGGAGAGACGAACTTGCAGGTCTGGGTATCCGTACTCATAACGGTCTGGCCTGCAACGTACCGGCAAAGTTCTGCTTGGGCTAGAACCCAGAACCGCTTCTCTGCAGGGGGCCAGGGGAGGCTCGATTTGAGAGCTTGCATACGTTTCATTCGTATGCGCCAGCCAAGGCAACCTTCTTTTGCGGCCTAGTAATGTGGGCATAAATACCAGTAGGTAGACATCAGAGGATATCCCGCTCCTCTCCGCCAGCAACATGCGCTCCACACCACCGCTGCTGGCCCATCGTCTCATGGCCGCCGGCGCCAGTTCCCATCATATCGGCAACACCCCCCAGGTGAATCCAGGCACCAGTTCGACTTCGTTCTCTGCTCATGACGGAGCCGATAGCATGTCTATCAGTGAAGACCAAGACGACGGCATACCGGACCTTGATCTTGCCAGCCATGGATTCAGCCAGGACAGTGGGGTGAGCAACCTACCAGAGGACCACATCTTTCACCACACCCCGATGGCGCAAGATCCAAACCCATCATCATCATTACAGGGAATCTCGGGCAATTATTTCAATGTCGTCGACCAAGCTGATGGCTCGTCGGCATCTTCTGGCGTCGTGTCTAATTCACCCTCAAGCATTTGGCTTGATGACGATATCATGAGCGAGGGCGAGAGCAACATCAACGAAGGAGGTAATAGTTTATACCCCTCGCATATTGGTTCTTTTTTCAATAGCCTCCAACCGATTCATTCAAATAGTTCGTCTGAAGTAGACATGGAGGAAGTTGACATTGATGGACCCAA
Source organism: Clonostachys solani (assembly GCA_902141235.2). Lineage (NCBI taxonomy): Eukaryota > Fungi > Ascomycota > Sordariomycetes > Hypocreales > Bionectriaceae > Clonostachys > Clonostachys solani. The sequence goes on from CABFOC020000034.1 coordinate 458,936, forward strand.
CGGCTCAGATCCAGACTTCACGGATGAAGACGAGGCCGCGCCGCACCCATCCCCACCCCCGGGACCTCACAACAACACCTTTGGCTTCCCTTTGGGATATCCCGGCGTTAATGGTTTGGCCATAGTTCCGACGACATACTCACTAAACCCTCTCGGATACGCATACTCGTTCCCTAATGCCCCGCCTCTGGCCCCTGGTGAGGATGATCTCCCACCACTAATGCTAAGCTCAGGGAGTGCCGAAACTACAGGGTCTCAAAACTATGGGTTACTTGACTTTCTTCGTTATTGGGCTCGCTATGGCTCTTTTCATAGGAGACAAAACCCCAACTTCACAGTCCCGAATACTCACCGCATGATGGACCAGATAAGTCGGAGTGTAAGAGGAGTTTCATATTCAGATCTTAATGGAGACAATTGCGATATGCAAGGCCTCGACTGGGAAAGCATGGGAGTGACTCGGAAGACAGCGAGGATCACACGAAACCAATCCTACAAGAATTATGTCAACATCCCAGGGTCGGATACTATTACGGTACGTATTGCTTTCTACTGGGGTGTGTAACCTTGAATATAGACTGAGCTAACACATTAATCCAGACAACCGAGTCAGACACTTTTATCCCCCCATCGGAGAGCTACTTTCGATATCGCCAAACGATCATGCGCTCAGATGTTCATCTGTCCCATTTCCAGCTCCGTTCCGTCCTCGCCTGCCCCTCTCGGTCACAGGTCTACTACGCAACCCGCCGAGGTATCAATCGACTGAACCCTGTATCGAAGAGATCGGACTTGGTCATGAATGTCAGATCCCACGGTGCATCGCAACGTACTGTCACAGCTCTTGACGCAACTTCGGAGGTGCTGGTGGGTGGAACCTTCAACGGAGATTACTGCATCAAACCAATCCACGCCGAGGACACCCAGAGGCCCTCTGAAGGCCAGATTACTGGCGATTCGGGCTCCATCACTACTCATATCCAAATCCATACCCCGCGCCGTTCGTCATCGCCCGTTGCCGCGATCGCCAGCAACGATAATGGCCTGAGAATGTTGGACCTGACAACCGAGCAGTTCATCTCGGAAACATTTTACCCCTCCGCTTTGAACTGTTCTGCTATCTCGCCGGATCGTCGACTTCGGGTACTTGTAGGTGATACCCCAGATACAAGCATCGTCAACGCCGACACAGGTGCAGTCGAGGTGACGCTCAAGGGTCATCGCGATTACGGGTTTTCCTGCGACTGGTCCGACGACGGGGTGACCGTGGCAACAGGCTTCCAGGACAGGCGTGTCAAGATTTGGGACGCCCGGAAGTGGGCTGATTCCAGCGGCAATAGCACTCCAGTCATGAGCATACTATGTGAGCTGTCCAGTGCCCGAAGCCTAAAGTTTTCACCACTTGGTAGTGGTGAACCAGTCCTCGTTGCGGCAGAGGAGGCGGATTACATCAACATAATCGACGGTAAGACGTTTCGGAAGAAACAGACCATCGACCTATTCGGAGAGATTGGCGGCGTAGCCTTCGCCGAGGAAGGCCAACAACTCAATGTCTTGGTCAGTGACACCCGCAGAGGTGGCCTCATTCAATTCGACAGATGTGGGCTGCTTCAGTCCAGTCGATTTACCTACCCTCTTTCAACTCTCCGGCATTTCTAGCTGCCGCGATTCAAACCCCCCATTTTATTTATGGCGGCATTTAGACAGGCGTTCCAAGTTGGCCTCGACGAGCACACACTCCCCTCGGCCCGGCTAACCCATATGACTTCACCAAAAGTACTACTCACGGACACGTACGAGCAAATAAGAGCGTTGTTTATCATGGTGAAAGGAACCACCAACGGTTGTCTGCATATCATATTTGGTCCCTGTTTCGGATTTTATTCCTTCCCGATGCGGTTTTTTTTTGGCTATCACTTGGGTATTAATATCATGAGAAGCATATCAAGGCTCGGAATGATCATAGGGCAAAGCGGATTTCTTGGCCCACAGGCATGTTTTTTTCTTAGTATGGAATGATGAAGGCGTTTGAAGTGCGATATCGGCGTTATCATTATCTTGTTCCCTTCTCCTCTCGGTTGCCTCTCAGAGTTTATTATCATGGTAAGGAGCATGGGTAATGGATCTGACAGGCAATTACTTATTATCTCAGATTCGAATTCTACACAAGCGAGGACATTAGGCCTCTCAATATAAGACGAGTCAGGCTGGAATTCGATTGCTCATCAAAAGTACAATCAGTAACCAGTCTCGGTGTTACTTTTGTTGTTCATCCTGCTCCAATATCATACCTCAGCCTTCGTGGATGCTACATGGGGTCACTAGCCCGACTCTTCCTAGGCTACGACTAATCATTAATTGATATAATTGACTCCGGCAGGTCGAACTCTGACGTGCCCGCTTACCGTCTTTTTCCCCCACGCCTGGACTTGTTATCAAGAACGAGTTATCCACCCACGAGAGACCGAGTCACCCATCAACAGACCTCGTCATCCTCTGCTGGGGCGCCCAAGTACGATAAGGTGAAGGGACATCTCCTTTCGTATAAGTTACGTGCACACCGCTCTACCTCTCTCAGCTGCCTCGCTCGCGCTCGCTTAACTCCAACGACATAGCGGGTGGGTAAGTAAGCCCGTGGGGTGGAGCCATGCACTAGCCGTCACATTTCCCGTCTGTTACGCCTATGGTCCCCTCGGGCCAAGATCGGGAGCCGTGAAGGATGGGCAGAGGGTCGGTTTTCTGGAGGTCTCGTGGCCACCGCCGCCCTCTCGCTGTATTCTGGTCTTTGATACCACGCAACTCCCGATGCGGACCGGGGAGGGGGACGACAGTGGATAGGAGAGAGACAAGCTCGTAAAGGGGGGGAGGGGTGTGTCAGCACGGGTTCGTTTGGAACGGCTCGCGACGGGTTCTTTTCCTTTCTAGATTGGGTGCACATGCGGTTTGGAGGGGGGGCTGAGAACCACCTTGGGGGCCAGAATACCTGTCATCCGTCATGTTATCGCTCTGCCCACGACGCACCCGTCTCGGTTCGTGTAGCTTCACGTGGTGAGCGTACGTGGGGGGAGACTCATGTTTTAGGTTAGGTAGCTTGGGATGGGTGATATGTGACAACGCCCGACCTATCACCGGCGCCAGAGGTGAGACCTGAGTCCTGCACGATGAAGTATTCGTACTTTGTTTTCCCTACTCGCTCGTTTGCAAGGGAAGAGGAGAAAAAAAAAGGAAAGAAAACAAGAGAAGAGGGGAGATAAGTGACGAGTCGCTGCTACATTGCGGTATTATATGTACATACAACGGGGGTCAGATGAGCATAAAAACTGATGTGTGCGGTATAGTTATTGTATGTGATTAATCACTTTGTGAGGAGCAGGCCAAGGGGCGAGCCACGACGTGAGAAGGAGGTCTGCGCTCTGCCTATACCCTCCGTCGCTACGGTCGGTCGACGGTCGGTTCGGGTACCATTCTGTCCGTCGGGCATTGGGTCTTTCTCCCCTTTTCTAGTTTGGGGGGGATTTCTCATCTGACGCCGGCGACGAAGCGCCTCGAGGGGGCGAAGGCGAGTGGGACCCCAATTTGCCTGCCTACATGGTCCAAAGGTGTTTGGGTAAGTTGTCATGAATCGAATGAGGCGGTTGGGAGAGATATGGCGAAACTAAGAGGATAAAATTGATTCCTATAGCTAGCCAGGAGATGCTTCTTGGCAGAGTGAGTACAAATAATTGCAACAGAGCGATCATAACCATGAGCCCAACTCAGGGGAGGGTTCTGGTTCAAAAATGCACGCAGCTCTGTTGCTATGCGAGGGCCACTTCGTACAACGGACTAACATCCAAACTGATGGAGAGCTTGGATTCACTGACCTCATGCTCGGTACAGAAGCACTCCTGAGAATTGGGAAGCGAAGAAATGGCGAACAAATTCTGATGCGAAGATTGAATGCCAAGTGGTTGTCATTATATATAGATATATTAAACAGTAAATTTTATGTAGTGCCTTATCCATCTCAAAGTACGTGTAAATGGTCACTGGCAATTGCACGAATCACATACAAGAAACCCATCCCCATACCTCCCAGGATTCACCTATACTCGCTTACAGGAGACCCTTGAAGAACTCCTTGCAGCCCCAGGACTGCTCGCAGCCGCAAGAACCAGGCTGCTTCCACTTGTCGTTCTCGAAGGAGAAGAAGACGGTCCTGTCACCGCAGGACTCACGGATGGACTTGAGAGCGGTAAGCTGCTCAACCTTGCCGGGGCAGGCAACACCGTTGCAAGAACCCTCAGCAGGCCAGCCACACTCCAGGTTGATAGCCTTCTTACCACTGCAGATGCTGTCAAGGATTTCAAGCTGACTCGAGACGAACTCACCAGCAGTCGTGGGGGAAACCTGGCTGTTGAAGTAAGGGTGGATGTTGGCACCGGTGTAGTCAACGACGCCGCAGAGAGCACTGGTCACATCGGATCGCTCCCAGATGTTGAGGGTCTCGGCGATAGTGAAGGGGCCGCTGTAACCGGACCACTTGCTCTTGGCGGTAGTGACCAGGGTTGCGAGATCCGAGGGCTGGCAGAGACCCTGCATGAGGACCTCGTTACCAATCACCATGAGGTCGACGAGACCAAGATGCTTCCAGTTGGCAATTGCGTCCACCTGGTCCTTGATTTCCTTGGACTCGTAGCTGCAGCTGGCACCCTTGACGAAGACGCCCAAAATGATGCGGATACCAAGCTCCTCGCAGGCAGGGCCAATCGTCTCAAGAGCGTTGCAGTCAGTACCGTAGACACGGATGACATTGAAGCCGTCGTTCTTAATTTCCTGAAGATCCTTCTTGACCTGAGTGGCATCCTTGCAGTCACCAGACTCGCCGTAGTAAGGGGTGTAGGTAATACCGTAGTGGTTACCCTTGCCGCCGAAACTGCCATTGAAACCACCGGAAGGAGGCTTGCTAGTGTTGGGCGTAGAGCTAGTGGTAGGCTTGGGGGAGTCGGACTTGGATGCCTCGGACTTGGACGCCTCAGACTTGGGGGCCTCAGGCTGGGATGCAGGGGCAGTGGTGGTTGGCTTGGGGGCCTCAGTAGGCTTGGGGGACAGAGTCACGGGAATGACGGTGGCGGTAGGAAGTCCGGAGCTGGTGTAAGGGCAGTAGTAGACATAGTTGGTCTCGGTGACTGTGACCACTTGCTGAGGAATAGTGTAGGTACCAGGAGCATACGAGGTGGGGATAGGGAAGTGAATATCGCACTCCTCGGTGACGGTGGTAGTGATGGGAGCAACAGTGTAGGTGCCAGCGCTGGGGCAGACGTACTCGGTGCTCGTGATGATGCTAGTCACAACACCGTTGTTGGTGGTAGCGGTAGCAACAGGGCAAGTGATGGTGGTGGCAGTCTCAACGACAGTTGTGACTCCTCCAACGGTGTGAGTTCCGGGAGCAACGTGAGTGCTGCTGGCACCGCAGACCGTGGTGGTCTCGCTAACGGTCACGGTAGTAGCAGGAACGGTGTATGTACCGGGGGTAGCATAGGTGATGGGCTCCGGTGTTGGCACCGGCAACTTCACAGTAGAAGTTGGCGAGACAGGAGCAGCGCTGCTCGTGGTGACAGGAGAGTTAGAACTGACGACGGCAGGGGTGGTGGACGGCTCTGGTGCTTCGGTAGGAGTGAGGGTCACTACGATACTCTAGTTAGCGATTCGACAATCCTCGAGATTGGAAGTTATCAGGGGAGCAACACGTACTGACAGTCTCCTCCCAGATGGTGGTAACCCAAGTAGAACAGAGGTCAGTGTTTCTCTTGTGAGCGAAGACCTGGTGAGCATGCCCGTGGTTGACGGCATTGGCACTGCCAGCCATAGCCGCGGTGGCGGCAACAACAAAAGCACCCTTCATGTTCTCGGAAGATGTACAATTGGAACTAGAGATGGAAAGAAGGCACAACCGCTGAAGGAGTGAAAGCGGGATGGAGTCAAACGAGGGGACGGAAGCAGCTATAAAAGGCTTTCCTGAGGATCTCAACTGATGAAGCAGGGGAAGAGGGAAGAAGAATCTGAGGAGAGGGAGGGAACCGATAATGAGAGGAGAGGGCCACTCTGCGGCTCGTCTCCAGGGGCATGTTGCTCGTATTCTCCATTATGGGGCCAAGACTGTACCTGACTTGAGGTTGGATCTGCACTCTGGAGAATGCAGAGTAACAATCGGCGCATGGGCCCGGACAGTGTGATCCATGTTAGTGAGAGAGCCGTGGAGAGGTGCCCAGACAAGGCCAGCCATTGCAGTACATGATACGCCACTGCCCGCGGCATTGCAATTAAGGTATCCTGGTCGGAAGCCACGGTCGCAAGCCACCGCAGTCACCAGGTGGGGAAGTGGGGGACGGCGCCGGCTGCTGATTGGGGGGTGGGCGAGGGGCGCTAACCTGGTGCAATTTCCATTGGCCCAAGCAAGCCTGGAAAAGGGGAAGCCGCACTCTCGAGTTCTTCTTTAGGCAACACCAGCCCAGTCGTGCCTGCCTGTCCCCTGTCATGCCCAGCGAATAGGGACCCGCCTGGACCTGCATCAACGACTTACGGCGCGAGCGCAGCGCCTGCCCAGAGGGCGCTAAGCCTGTAGAGATGCTCGTCTCGCCCGCTGCGGTATGTTGCACCACGCCGGCGTCTCAGAACCCCTTCCGCCAACCTCAATGCCTACTGGCCACCCGGTGGACAATCTCAATCTCGATGTTGCTAGAACGTGCAGCCAACGAGCCTGTTGGTTGTAATTATCCATGAATGCTTTCTCACCATGGCACCACCTGCCCGTCCCTCGCCATGCTCACCTCTTGCCCGGACCCTCCATACATAAAGCCAGATGTTGCGTCTCGGAGGTCACACCTAATCCTCCATTGGTGAAGACAGAGAGACATATTGTACGCTGCTGTGTGTCGACGCTTTGTCCGACTGTTCCAGATGCCAGCCTGCCAGCCAGCTTTAGCCGGCCCGCCCGGCCCACAATATATTTCAACTCCCCCGGTGTAACGTCGATCCCTTGCCTCGTTTGATGATCAGCGGACCTGGGACATTACTTGGTATTCAATGCCGAGTCCGCCGTTTACCAACAATCCCAGGTAGCCAAGCGTCAAGCTTTTTAGAGCGCTTGGCCTTCCTATGAGAGAAATTAAGTCGCGGTGAAGAATCCTCCTCTCCTATCACAAGGCACACGGACCCCAATGTCAGATAGCATGACTCCGCGTGCATAATATTGCCATCCCCCCCCCAGTCGTCACAACTAACAAACAGGTTGAACTCAGACATCATGTCTTTACTCAATCGCAGGCGTGGCCTCGTAGGCGGGCGGTTAATATAGAGCGCGTAATTTCAGTGTCGAGGCCTCTGTGCCTTCATTTTGCCAGTGCTTGGCTAGTGATTGCTTGGCTAGGCAGGGAGGCCATGGGTTAAACAGCCGCGTACTGTTTCGCTTGAGGAAATTGTCCTTCTCCCGTTTATTGACTTGTTGGTTGCTTCCGAACCATGCCCCCACTCGCCGAAGTTCAAGTGTTGGGTTTCGAAACCGATTGTCTCTGCTTCCAGGGTCGACAGCCTCTCCAAGCAGACCAATGCCCGCCGAAGGGGCGTGTTATCCCATTGACCATGGAGACAGACCGGGCCGTGTTGTGTTACACAGAAAAAAATGCCTGCGTCTGTCACACCGCTCGCAGCACACCGTGTTCTTGTTAATGAGCCCAAGTTCACCGACCAGACTGACACGACCAATTCCATAATTCGCCCTATTTTCAATTAACATGCAAGCAAGGCGGTTACTAAGTGAATGTACTGTTACAAAACATCGTCCTCATCTATTCGGCGTAAATTTGGATTTTTTGAGGTTCCTGGATGTTGTTAAATGGATCACGTGATCGCGCGTCTGACTCCGTGTCGGATCCCGGCGCGAACTACAGGGTGGGTCAGATTAGTGTGATCTGATACTGTCCCTCCTCTACGATTCCAAAAAAAAAATCGGTGACAACGGCCAGGATCGGGATTCGCGTAGCAACAACCAGACCCCAGCCACGCCGTCGCATACGCTTCATGGGCAGAAGCTTCACCCCAGCGCCATGCTACAGTCCTCGAAACCCTCAAATGCATGCTTGAGATGCATTTCCCAGGGCTCTCGTCATGGCGCAACTCTGGTAGCTCGGCGGGTTTCCCCTCTCAAAGTGAGACTCAACGCCTCTGTTCTAGTGAGTTTCGCACCCGTCCTCGTCTGTCCCACCACGTTCTCTATACGTTATACTAATGCGCTTTCCAAGTCTCATTACTCTACTGTAACAAAGACAGTCGATATTTCCAAAACTTTCGGTTCTTCGCACTTCCCGGACCACTCCCAACCCGGCAAATATGACGAGAAGCCTGTTACAAAGGCGAAGCCGCTCTCAATCCGGGTTCGTCTGGCATCATGGAATTCCATGCATGAGGACCAGAACGTGATATTGAATCCAATTCACGACAAACTGGCATATACGAAATCACCCAATGCCCTCGTCAGATCCCAGTCCACCGGCTCGGCGGAGCTAGAGAGTTTCAAGGCTTCGAGGGCGGGCATGACCGCTGTCGTAGCCGATGATTGGGTTGGAACCTCGCTCTTGGAGGTAGGTCTGGATTCTAGACAACCGGGAGATCTAGTTGAAATAAGGTGAGGCTCTTCGGGCACAACCTATCCATCGCCGTTGTCTCGTCTAACTGCAGTGTCGTAGGTATCAGGCGAGCAGAGCTCCCGTCATGGGTGTCTACCTTGGATTCGCTGGTGGTCGACATCACTTTTTCAGCGCCTCTGGCAGGTGGACAATGACTGTAGGGTTTGGCTCTTTCTTTTCCGTCTCGAATTTCGCCACCCCGGGAGAATTGGAACCCATCCTGGCCGCGATCCCAGATTGCAAAACCCCAGACGAGTTCGATGTTGCCCGCCAGGACGACAAAGGCCCATCAAGAGCCGTTGCTTCTGCCTTGATCGACAAGATGAACAAGTTTACGATGGATGCTCAGCGTGTTTATCAAGGCAGCATGGATGATTTGGACAGAGCCAGAGAAATCCTTGCCGACGACAAAGAAGTCAAGTATCTTAGCCTTTTCGAAATTGCCGACATCCTGCTGCCCGCTTCTTTGAAGGAAAACGGCGAGTTCCCTCCCCACGCTCTCTACGCAGTCCACACGTCGCTGTCTCGCAATGAGGTCGCTTTCAAGCCTCTCAGCCCCACCAGTGATTGCCATCGCCGCGAGCACATATTTGAAGTCTTTCCCTTTTCCTTTCATCATTCAGTCAACCGGGTCGCCACCATGGTTCGTGATTACTCCTCGGCAAAAGCTCGCGCCACCTTGGAGCCTTCGAAGAAAAGGGTTGAACAGACCCCATTCGAAAGCTTCATTGAAAAGGCCCGCTCTCTGGTGCTTGCAAGCCGTGAAACGAGGGATTGGACCCCGCATGGTATTCTTGCCCCCTCATCGCTTCCTACTGCCTTGCACAAAGTGGAGTGGTCAGATGTTGATTTAGATATCATCGGATTTCTTCGATCATGGGCCAGCTACGATCTATTCGAACCCAGCTCACGTTTCCCCGGCTACGGAGCCACGATTCTTCGTGCCCTAGACCTCTACCCAGAAGTATCTCTTGACCAATCAATAGCATGGACCTTTTTGCAGGAAATCGGTTCCATTCGACCCTGGGAAATACCCTCTCGGTACTCTGTCCGATTTCCCAAAACGACTATTATGAAATCCGGGGGATTGGCGAGGAATATCCCGCCAATGTTGGAAGAGTCTAGACGAGCAGATTTGGCCGCAGCGTACCGGACGGATATGAAGTCAGCAACGGTTTTCTGTATTGACGGCCCAGGAACCACCATGGTTGATGACGGTATATCACTCGAACGGACTAGCAAAGATGATGAGTTTTGGATTCATGTTCATGCCGCCGACCCGGGGTCAGGCATTGAACCCAAGTCGCAGCTTTCCCAATATATGGAGCTCCTACCCGAGAATATTTACCTTCGGGGTCACTTTCAAGCTATGCTGTCGGGCACCTCGGGTGGCGCCCCCAAGGGCGAGTTTGCGGAGCTTGTCCGTGAATATTCCCTTGCAAATGATACTCGCGCCCTTACCTTTAGCGCCAAGGTTGACTCTTCTGGGTCTATCTTGGACTACAAGATTACACCAACACGGCTGGGCAACGTTGTCTATCTGGATCCAGCCGACGTGGCTGTCTTTTGTGGCGACGAGGTGGTTAACACTATCACGCCGTCTCAGTTTTCAGTCGGACTCGATGGCAAAGGGCCTCCGAGGCCGCCAGATCGCACAATTCCAAGCCCCGAATCCTTGGATGCCTCAGCCCAAGATGATTTACTGACATTGAGTCGTCTGGCTAAAGCAGTTCACCAGAAGCGGCTAGCTAAAGGCGCGTGGCCATATTTCTTCCCTTCACCAACTGTTCGAGTCAGATACCCCGAAACCCCCACAGACCTTGACCCGACCGACCTCAAAGAATACACCCCCGCAGACCCCTTTATTGAAGTGAGCCTAAAGGATGGCCTCATGGCGTCTGTGGTAGGGAACACCATGGTGCTTGCCGGCGAGGTTGCTGCTCGCTGGTGTGCTGACCGTGGGATTCCCGTTCCTTACCGCCAAGATGGAAAGTCTGCTCAAAATTATGAGATGGCCCTGAAATATGCCACCGACGAACTTTATCCCCAAATACAAAAGGGTATCGAACCATCCATGGAGCAGCGAGCGGAGCTTTCTGTTCTCACAGGTGGTGTAGAGATTGCCGCAACTCCTGGTCCTTATTTCATAATGGGCCTTGACATGTATACTAAAACTACTTCACCCCTCCGACGCTACTCCGACCTCCTCACTCACTGGCAAATTCACGCGGCATTAGCCTACGAACACGAGAATCAACTCAAGCTAAATGGCTCTCAGCATGACCTTGATCGTATTCTACCTTTTTCCAAGGATGAAATGACAAGCACAATCGCGCTCCTCCACATGAGGGAGAAGATGTCACGTCGTGTTTCCCGAGCTGACCGTGACTGGCTCCTCATAGCCCTCGTAAGGGCTTGGCGTTTCGAGAAGACGGCGCCATCGTCGTTCCGCTTCACGGTCTCGTCACGATGGAAGACGGGCCTGGTTGGCAATCTTGACTTTTTCGGTCTGAGTGCCTTCTGCGATGCCATCGGCCTGCAGAACAAGGTGCTGATCAAAGATGTGAAGGTCGGCGATCAGCTCGAGGTGGAACTGGCTGATATCAACGTCCACAGTGGCGAGATCATGGTTCAAGCATTGGACTACCTAGGGCCTCCCAAGACCGCCTCAGAGGAGTAAACTTGCTCACACGTGCACCAAAGTGCGCAATGCCAGCGTTGACTGTATAACTACCTCCCATGTACTATATTTTACGATGTACAAACCCAAGAACATGCAATGATAGAAATGACAATAGAACAGGAGTCATCTAGACTAAAAAAGCCTTGAATACTCATTAAACGAATGCAACAGGACTACCCGGCTCCAAACTTGATGACTTACGCCCAGATGCCCCAATCCAGGAAATTCACTAGCATTGCCCGCCCAGGAGAGCAGCCAGCTCACACACACACAATCACAACCTTGTGATGTCACCCAACACATCGCATCAATCAAACAACCTCAATACCTCGGCATTATCTCACACTTGATGACCTGGCATATTTCCTCCGTCCAAGCGTAAGACGACCGCCCATCCTTGCCTATTCCCAATACGTCACGCCCCAAACCCACACCCGGCCGCTTGAGACTGTGGGGTCCCCACACTTGGACCCCTGACCTCCCCTCTCGCTTTTTTTGTTGGGGAAATGACCTCGTTCACGATAATCGCCCATCGACACCGCCCGTCCAACCCGTCTGAGCTCAGCCTACCCAAAGGGACCACGGCTTGTCTCCACCCGGGTTTCACACTCCCGACCAAATAACGATGCCCTGTCTGGCCACGCCCCCCCCCTTCATCTCCCCCACGGACCTTGCATCATTGTAAACGTAGCCCGCAGCTGGGCTTGCGTCTTGTGACCTCGCAAAAAAAGGAATTATGTCTGCGCCCCCCCTCGTCTCCCCAATCTTGCACATCCATGCCCAGGTTCAGGGCGGTGGCGAAAATAGGCGGTGACACAATGTAATTATCGAAAGAAGGAATCACTAGAGGTGAGGGAGAGGGAGGTTGTTTGGTTGTGTGCTTATTATTTGCGTGTGCTAAGTCTATGTACAAATCCAATCCCAGATGAACCTCGCCGAAGGTAGGAGGCGTCCATTTTTTTCTCGCACCCTTCTCCGACGGGGTGGTTTTTGATCACCCTTGCGCCCTATGCAGTGATTTTTGTGCCCCCCTCGCCCGAATGTCCAAGTACCTATCCGACCGTCGTGTGTCCTGACCGTATGTTTTTGACAAACCGAATACACCTGGTCCGATCCTTGAATCTCTGTATGAAGCCGCCCAGACCGTTGAAAAAAAAAAAGAAACCGAAACACCATGTGCCAGCCTATGATTTGTGAAAAGGAGAGTAAAGGAAAAGAGTAAGCAATAAGAAAACATAATGAGTGGAACAAAATGAGGGAAACAGATCAAGGTGCCTCGAAAAATGGAGCCCTTGATCAGCGAGATCTACCAGCTCGAAAAACCAGCAAACATCCACGCGGCGACACTGTTGCCAGTGATGGATAATTATTAAAGACATCTAGTCATGTATATAACCATCGTTGTCGCCGGCCAGTGTGGTCATGTTTGAATATTAGAAGGACGCGGCATATTGACTTCTGCCGAGGCCGAACAGCCATGTGCTGCGGCCAGAAGTTGATGTTCTCTCATCAGATTATAAAGGACTGAGTTATGATCATCCAAGAGGACATCGTTGGCGGATACAATAGAAAAGAATGATGGGCATCGTAGGGAGCTACTTTCTCCAACCGACGTTCCAGATGACATGCGCAATATCTCGGGCAGTGTTCACAGTGTCAATGACACGACCGAAGATAGTCTCGCCTGTCACGGCATCAATTTCTTCACTAGGCATCAGCATGCCGGATGGAGTTCGCCGCATTCCACCCGGCACGTCGTTTAAACTCCCCGAAGATGTTGATCTTTGAAGCCCCCCACCAGACTCATACGTAGGAGAGCGCCAGCCAGCGTTCGGATCGCAGAAGCCATCAGTTGGATCTTCCTCATCATCGTCGTCATCGCCAAACATGAATCGAGTTGAGCGACGAGAAGGTCGAAGAGTCTCCTGCGAAGATGAAGGGGAGAGGACAGGGCTGCGTGAGTGCTTCATGGCAGTCTCTTGCGGTTCGGGCGTGTCTTCGCGATATTTCAGGGTAGTAGAGGGAAGCATTGCAATGGTTCTCCCTTCGGCAGACAACGAGCCTCGGTTCTTCTTCCTCATTTTGGGGATGATTTTCTTCGACCTTGTTCGTTTCATGACCACGCCATCGTCGGAGTCGCTGTCAGAATCCAATGGTTCAATATCAACCTCATCGTCGTCTTCACCCTTGATCTCGACGGCGATGCATTGCTCGACCTGTTCATTGAAGTGGATATGCTTCCTCTCCGTATTTGGCGATGTGATACCCGACGATTCGGTCGAGGCGGCTGTACTACTATTGGTAAGATCGTGACTCATCCGTCTGCTTGAAAAGGGATAGGTCACAAAATCAGTTCTCGACCTGACCAGGCTTGGCCTAAGCACTTTCTTCGTCTCTTGAGCTTGTACCACAGCGGTAGCCTGTTTCAACAGAGAAGCAGTGGACAGGGATCTCTGAAGCATGACTTCAGACATGCTTCGCTTCTTCAGAATAGGCTTCTTGTGTAGCCCGATAAAAGAATCGGTCTTTGATAGGCAGGCGCTTGAGGATTCCGTCTTGGAGGGTGAAACTTTTCGCTCTCCCAATTGCAGGGGGCCATACAGCCAGGTGACATCACACTCCTTGAGCCTAGAGATTGGGTCAATATACAGAACGGAACAGACGTGGAGATTTCTGTCGACTTACCAATTCAGCGTTTCCGGTGACACGGTGCTCAGATTGTTCTTTGACTTCATCCATGTACGCCAAGATGCATTTTCCAACCTGGCACTGTTCGGATACTCGCCCCTACGAGATACAATGTATCTCCACGAAGACCAGATATCTTCTTCTCTCCACTCATGCGATAGATAGTCCACTTGGCGGGACGGGCGGGTGGTCACAGCGGTGTCATCTTCGGCGTGCTCGGGGCATTCGGGAGTGTCAGGTTTGGGTGTATCGGTTGCGCTGCCGTAGTCGGCAGGAGAAGGCGTGTATGAGTCGCCGGTTCTAGGGCTCGGGGGAGGCTCTAGATTATCGTATGTGCCGGGAGGGGGTCGGAGAAACAGCTGATCCCGCTTGTATGGCGGAAAACCGAAGTCATCGTCGATAGCAGTCTCGTCAATAGCCAGAGTGTCGTCGTAGTCGTAAGGCAGTGAAAAGTTACTTGCGGGGGTTGAGGCACAGCTAAGGTCGGCAGACTCTGTGTGATGCGTGCGGGGGGATGAGGATGCGGTGGAGGGCACAGATTGGGAGTATGATCTGGAAACAGGATTATACGACCCCTCGAGAGATGTCGTCGTGGGTGTATTGACGAATTGGGATTGTGAGTGTGATCGACGCAGCGAGCCAGAGCTGAAGTAGCTGCTGTCCTCGGATGGAAGGACAACCTCCATACTGTAAGTGCGATCCTCGCGTAGGAGATGCCGCAGCACCGGGGAGAAAGAAAGAAAAACAATTGCTCCTCAAAGAGTCATGGAGGATTCGGTGACAGGAAAGATATGGATATAGTGTGGCTTGGAGTGACTCTTCAGCGGAATCGAGCCGCCGTCGAGTATCCAGCACAGGGAAAGGGCTATGATGAGGACCAATTTGATCGCGGTTCGAGTCCAGAGGAGATGCAGGTCGGGGGCGATTGAAGAGAACAGGACATAAATGGGGTGCGACGCGCCGACGGCCAGGCGAATGAAGAGTCGCTTGCGGCCGATAACAAATCTTCGTGGGGTGGGCAGACGAAGACAGGGCGCAAGCCTCTTTTCAGTAAACCGACACAACACACGGGGATTAAATGCAGGTCGAGGCTGAGTCACAGCGGATCAGAAGGCCGAAAACGAGGGAAATGGGTCCGCGGGAGAGAAGGTTTCACAGACTTCCCGATCCAAAGGCCGAGGGTGAAACAGTGGGAGGAGGATGGAGAATGTGGAGGAGACAATGCAAAAAGAAAAGAAAACACAGGGGAGGCTTCAGCAGATGCAAGGAATGGAGTAGAAGAAGTAGGTGGATAGGAATGGGGGAGGACAGAGGCAAGATGATCAGGACAAACGATCGGCATTCGATGAATGGGTGAAAGGGACGATGGGGATCTCGCCGTCGGCAAGTTAAAAAAAAAATAAACCAGTGGGTGACCAGCACGGCGGACCAAAAATGCGCACTGATGCGAGCGGCCTGCAAAGCACCAGACCCGACCCAAGCAAGCTCCACCAGGGCATGGTTGGCCTGGAGGCTGTAGCCTGTAAGTCTACAGTGATTGCAGGGCACTTGGCAGAAAGCGTGCTGGGGAGAATACGCTGCAGTGTGTGGCTTGGGGGGCGGGGGCCGTCGCTGGCTAGCGACTTCCAGTGGTGGATGTCGTGATTGGTAGGGCCTCGAGGTATGGGTACGGGGACTGCCCATATCCCACCGGGGAGCTCGCCCAGTACCGGATACCTGATTTACTACCTGGGCCCGCGGTACCTAGACGACCCGACAATGCTAAAGTTTGCGACCCACCCCGCCGAAATTTACAGGCTGCAGAGCCGGTATACAGGGGAATCCTTGCCCCCTCCTAGCCTTGACACCCAGGGTGGAGAAAGGAGGGTGCTGGTCGCCTCCACCCACCCATATCGAGATATCTGTGGGCTAGAGAAGTTCTCGACTTTGGATGGATGGCGAGGTGGACGACCCAAAGGGGTAGGCAGCTTGGCTAGGCATTGGAAGTGGGAAGTCATCTTATCCCAGTCAGGCCCAAGCCTGGAGCAGTGCCGTGACGGCATCACGTTGTGGGCAGTCTCCAGACATGGCAGGCAGGCAGCAAGACGTGACAGTGTGGGCTGATGGTGGAGGTCACTGGCTACGATGTGCCCCCGAAGCTATTTGGCTCAACGGATTCATTGCGGCGAAAAATGAATAGAAACCCTTCAGGCCTAGGCCGTGGGGATCAGCAAACGTTACCTACCTGCCTAGCCTTGGTAGTCGCCGCTAGGGAATAGTAAGCACATTGCCTTGGCCGGTGCATTCTCGTCCTTGCAGTAAATATCTTGCTTCGATTGAGGCGTCCTCCAGCGCCAGCATGGCCAAGCCGGTCAGTCGGTCAGCGGGGGACGAACGCCTCAGCCACCAACCAGGAGCCAGGAAACGCGAAACAAAGCCCGGGGCAGGTTCAGGGCTTGCATCATTGGTGCCGATCCATGCTGGCCGACAATAGCGGGGGCATGGGTGGTAGAATTGAGAGACTTGAGGCGAGATTGCGAGTAATGTGTCGCCTCCGCGCTTAGGCCTTCACCATCGCAGAATTTGCCCATTCGCAATTCAAGGGATCGCATGACGGCCCGACGACAGCGACCCTTAGACACGAAGCAAATTCCATTACATTCCCAACCTTCAATTGACCCCCACTACTCATATCCCGCCCTGAATAGCTCACGCTATCTACCATCATGCCGTTTTGTTTGGCTCGGTACCGACTGAGGACACGACCCTCAACGCCTATCTAGTGGAAATGACCGGGCTCTTCACTCCGCATGTTCCAGCCCAGGTATTAGAAGTCCAGAGGTCTGCTCCCTGGCTCTGTCTTTGCTTCCCGTTTTCGGTGTCTCAGACAGAAGGGGTTGATGGACGCTGATTTGGGAGCCAAACCAACACCCGTTAGCTATGGGGTGCAGCCCATTGCCGCATGCATATTGACTGGTCCCAGCTTCAGCCAACAAGCTCCAGTGATTGGACAGATAAGCTCTCTCTCGGTTGCTTCTTTGCACGCACGGCGCACAAAGAAGGTAACACGAACGCGTCCACGACGAAAGCCTATCTGCTCCATTTGGCTGACGAGGCCGCACTTCAGACTTGGAGGCTTCGAAACCTAGATAAGAGGAGAGCTGATCGTGATTCGCCCTGACTAGGCTGGCCACCAAGGGGCCGCCCGAGAATGTTCCGCTGGTTATTCTTGTAAACAGCGCGCCCTCGAAAGAGCCACACCTCGTCTGGAATGGTATGTGCCTGGTTCTAAGTTTACGATCCGCGCGTCTTCCCGAGGGTTTCCAGCCAAATGCTGGAAACTACTAATGTGATCGGCACTCAAAAAGATCTATCCTCTAGTAAGATGCCATTCATGCAAGCCTGCACAGACCTGGCGACTGCAGCCAAGCCACCAACCTTAGTTCTGAGCTGCAAAAGATTGCGTGGACTTGCCTGGTTATCATGTAATCTTTCCCCTCATTTTGACGTAGTTAGCGGAACGCCTTGACCTTGGCCTAGCATCAATGGCTGAATAGACTTTCATGCCAATTCGAGTGACAAAGCAGCCATCTTTCGTCTACACATGAAATCAGAACGACTCTGCAGCAGGGGTTTGGGGTGGTAACCGAACTCACTGCAGCGATGATTGCATCATTATAGGCAAGGTATCTAGGAACGTGCAAGGTTGGAGGGTCATCTCTGTTACACTATGATATAATAGGAACCCAATGGCTGACAACTAGGAAGAGAATAGTGGTGTGCTTGTTTAGTTTGCATAAATTAGCAAATGCTGGCCAGACTATCATCTGTAGTGTATTGCAACTCACACACTCCAGAGTATTGTTCTCGAGAAGATATGGTCACAGTTGCATTGGCCTGGCTATGATCCTTGAGTGATGTAAGTATGTGCATATATGCACGGCCGTTGTCAATACCATGCTGTGTAGCACACCCACCTAAACTGGCCTGGCCTAACTGCTGCAGGTGGATGTAAGGGTCGATAGTGTCGTCTCGGGGGTGGTATAGCTGATATCCGACGTAGGCAACCCGAAGGATGCCTGCACGAATACACACCCCCTTGCGGCGACCACTAGGTTGGGTGGCCAGCTTGCATTTAAGTGATATGTCATCCTTATACGACCCCTCGAAACGCTCGTAGTCGATCGCCACGGTCGTTGAGGCCCCCCTCTTCTTAATTTGCCGTGGACGCTCGACCCGGTGGCACCCGGAAACCCGTACAGGGTACGGATGAACACAAGTTCACAACGGTTTTGAGCATGCAAGGGCTTGTCGGTACCAACAAGGTGTCGTACAGGGACTTGCGCATTCCTACCCTACATTGCCGTACATAGTAGGTGTGTGCTGGTATTGTGCGGAGCCATTCATGGATCTCCTCGCTTCCTCGCTTGAGGCACCCCTTGTCCCCTCCTATCCAGCGATCACCATGCGGGTAAGTAGGGATCGGTACTAGCGACGCTTAAGCCGCATTTTGGGAGTTAGTCTGCGCCGGCAATCCCGGCCTGTGTTCCAGAGAGAAGGGCCATCTAAACCTCCAGGTTTACACCTTGAAATGGATGGTGAGGAGAAGATAAGCTGTGTGATGGGTAGCAATGTGATTATAGGGAGGAAGAGGAGACTTAGGCTGCTACTCGAGTCCTGGTAGGTGTGGAATGAGTTGTTTGCTCGCGTGACCATTTCCAAATCCATCTTTATCCCCGATGACTTCCGATGACTTCAAGGCACAATGAGGAGAGTGCACATGCGATTGCCCAAGCTCTAGGCCGAGGATAGCTGCATCGAAGTTGAGCTGGAGCTGGCCTTCTTTCTGGTCAAAGAAGCTTCTAAAACTGGGGATTCAAAAAACCGTACCTGCCGAATTTGCCCATTGGCCTAGCGCCTGCCTGCCATCGAAGCATCGAGGTATCACAATTGCGACAAGCATTGATACTCGCACCTGCTCTGGTCTTTCTCTCTCTTCTGGTTGGGCAGGCACCTGCCTCCTTGCACCTGCCTGCACCTGGCATTTGGTGAGTTTTGACAACTTCTTCCCACGGCCTCTACGTACCTGCACAATGTAATTCGTCTCTCATGAAACCCCTCCTCCCCCATAGCAACCTTTTAGCGCGCTGGCCATGGCTGCAACTGGATCCGTAGCGCTTTTCAATGTTGCAGTGCCTGCGAGGTCATCGGATGACAGGCGTTGACTTGTCGAACCACCTTGGCCAACTCCGTATCAGCATGTCGGCCTCTGTGGCCGCCATTGGCTGGCTCCTGGCCAGCGCCCTCCAACCCAGATTGATATGCACGCACGCGCACACACGCATGCATGTACATATGCAAGCAGCGCAGGACGGCACAGGCGCTGCAAGCAACTTGCATCAACCAACCAACGCAGTCGATAAGCTCCGAGTCCCAGCTCAAGCACTCGCAGCTCTAGCTGGTGTAGCCGGCTATCGAGCTTCGCGTTTCTACACCCACGCCTCGCAGAGGACTTGTAGAGGAGTTGGTGGCCTCCTCTTGACTTTTAGCTCCAGAGTTACCAGCCACCGGCCAGCCATGTCGCTTATCTTCAATTGACGAGCACAACCACCGTCGGTAAGGTCTCGGGGAGATAACACGAAGAGGGATAAACTTTTCCTTCGCCAGCCTCTCACTATGTCTGTAGGAAGTCAATCTGTTGACTGGACTCTCACCTGGCTGAAGCAATTGACATGGTCCCAAAGGTGGCTTCTACCCGGATGCTGGCATGCAGCTATCTCCTTGAGCCTCTCAAGCTCTGCATATTCGCCTAACCTTGGCCAATTGAACCGCATTTCGGCGTTTAGTGATCATTCATCCTTGAGCAATCGAATCGGAATACGAGCTAATTGTAACGAGTGATCCCTGATATACGCCAGGTGGGCGCCATGCATCCTGTCAAAATCGCATCATGGCGCAGGAGGTGTTGTGGGAAGCATGCAACTTTGCAAACTATCCCGAGCACCATTCTTTGTTCTCCTTGGGTTCTGGTCTGTTCCGTTCTGGGCAGTGATACCCTATCGGTGCCACCATTTTACGGAAATGTTATGCATGTGGCACCTCAGAATCTGCAATACTACCCCTCGGCATCCCAACCGATTACACAAGATCAGTCACTTCTCTCTTCAGCCAAGTACGCGGATATGCAATGTAATATCGGTGTGTATCTGGCTACCCTCCATCATAAATATCTGGGTGGCAGCCCATGCTCTCTAGGTCCCTGTTTATTCTCGTTGTTACGTCTGTCGAACTAGTGTATGTGGTAAACCTTTCGTCCGGGCGAGGAAGTCATTGTAGCCGAAAGCTTGATGCGCCAGTTGTCGGGCATTTTACCTACGTTGACATACATGTCTAGCTTGCATCCATGTCATCGCGACACGAAGGCTTATGCATGGATCCTCGCCACGACGGTTTAGAGGATGTAGAAGTTCCCACATGCCCCCCTCCAGGTTCGCCGTGACTGGGATGGTATGTCCCACAGTGCCGGGGCTATTGCGGAGTTCTGAACCTCGGCGGAGGGCCACCTCCGGCCTAGGATAAAGAACGCTACATGCAAGAGTTAGGGACGGTGCTGCTCGGGATAGGTGAAGAAGACCTGTGATAAAACAACATAGCCAGATCGATCAGGATACTTTATGGGCTCGGTCAAGGGGAGCGCCTCCACGACTATTGTTAGCATATGGTAGATATTGTTAGCATATGGCCGAAGGAGGCAGAACAGAAGGCCTGAACGAATAATTGTTGTCAGATTCTCTTGATATTTTCTGGCGGGCTAGCTGAGCAGTACGCTAAAGAGCTTGTAAATACACAATCTGACTCTATGGTTACACGGCAATCGCAATAGCTAAAAGAACGAGGCAATCCAATTGAGTGTTGCTATGATGTACTGGAGACCCTTTATTGATGGATCTTGACCTTGATTATCCTGTGACGAACTTGCTACCCAAAATGTCTACACAATGGCTCTAGGAATATCACGGAAATACTGGTGAAATAGGTTTCTTCCTATACAGCCTCGATTCAGAGCGCACAGGCCATTCATCCTTAGGAGGAAGCTTAGATACGACATAGAACCGGTTGGTCGACTCGAAACATCCAACGAGATCAAGCCAAGTAGTTAAGCCACCCACCCACCAGGACCTACTGCACACCACTTGAACTCCAAACGTGTCTAGGCAGAGGAGGAGGCCGCCCTCCCCCTTTGCGATGCGACTGGTAGGGTGACTATGCACCCATTTGAAGGGTTTCTATCTTGCTGCTGCTGATTACCTTGCGGCCAAGATCCGACCCTGCCACATGCGATCAGAACCCCTTAAGGGTAAGATTGACCCCTTGACCGGCGCAACCACCATCGCCGATCCTCCTCTGGTGTTTTGTCATATGTCACATCTGCGTTGTAGAGCTTGTTGGCACAGCCGTTTGACGGGCTGGCGACCACACGTGCGGCCACAAGTTCGGAGTTGCCAACGCTTGGGTCATTGATTGGAGGGCCGAAGAGCCCCAGGAGACAAGATAAGGCACAATGGCAGCCAGAGCAGGTTGTGAAAAAAAAGTCCCTGCGAGTGCCGGGACCCCTCGCATGGTCGGGCGAGCGTCTATGCCGTTCGGCTTGCCACTCCGGGAGCGTCGTGCATGAAAACCATGGGGGGGAGGAGGGGAACCATAAAGAGGGGCCAGGGGTTCAGCCGGACGGGGCCTTGGAGCCTTTTGCTGGAGACACGCTTTTACACCCTCGGGGCGAAGGCGACCTTGGCTGGGAGCCGGAAGCTGGCGCAGAACATGCGCTTGTTCGGTGCGACGTCTCGGACCTCGATGATGCTGCACTGGCCTTCCTTCTCCCCATCCCCATGCTGCAGCGCGACGCCAATCTCCTTCTCGATGCGCTCCAGGATCTCGGCGTAGGTCGTGTCGTCGTTGAGCTTGGGGGCGAAGCAGTGGGCGTGGACGAGTGGGAGCTGGGTTTTGGTGTGAGGGGCGAAGAGCTCCTCGTTCCCGAAGTACAGGCCGCGGAAGTTGTGCAGAAACTCGAGGGCGGAGGCTGGGAGGTTCATGACGAAATGAGATATGGTTGGAGGCACGGGGATGAGGATGTTGCTGGGGGGCGACTTTGGGGGAGGGGCCTTCCTCGAGGGCTTGGGCGGCTTGATAACGGCATGTTCCTTGCGTTTGGAGGCTTCGAGAACAGAGTCCGCCGCATCACGAATGAAGCTATGTCCGTCGTGATTAAAAGGCCTAACAAACTCGGAGACCTTGTTTCTAACGATGGCGGTCTCTAAATACTTGTAGCTTTCGGGGTTCTTGTCGTTGGCCCAGACAAAGACACCCTTCTTTCCGGCCGGAACGGCGAAGGGGCCGATGCCTGCCATGACGTCTGCAACCACCTCGCCGGGCTTGAAGATGTCGATCAGTCTCTGGTGCTCGTTGCTGAGCTTTGAGTTCCAGTAGACCCTGGAGTAGTCGAACTTGAAGACACAGTCGGCCTCGGTGACCTCGACGACCAGATCGTCGGCTCCTGCTAGCACCTCGTAATTGAAAGTTCTGAACTCGTTGGCAGTTCCGACATCGTCGATCTTATTAATGACGGTCTTCACAGCCGGGTTTTTGTCAATGATGATTTGGCCGATCACCTCCTTGTATGGCAGATATTGCTCTCTGAGGTTGAGATGTGCTGCGATGAACGATGAGTTTTACAAGCCCACTCAATCAGTCCTAGGGGGGATGTTGACTTACCGACATGTCCCGCCGTGTTGAAACCCGATGGGATTTCGTCGTGCAACTCCTCAGGAAGGATAGATTTCATAATGTCAACTTTTCCATAAGTTAGCCGGCCTGCTACTATGGACTAAATGGAACTAGGAGGTGTAATACATACGGTATCTCCAGTAAGTGTAGTCGAAGTCTGCTTGGTAGGGTATAATTTCTACCTCACCATCCTCTGAGCCCTTTCTCAACACGGAACTCCATGTTTCTGGTGCTGCTTGTCGAACTCATGTTAGAGAAGAGCCATCAAAAGGATTACAAAGAAAAATGGCGATATCACAACATGGCCGTATGATATGTTCAGGACTTACAGGCTGGGTCGACACTAGGCTTGAGAACCAGGCACTTCTTTCCCGCCTTCGCAGCCTCCGGGTCAGGATGCGGAGCAATAGGACTAAACTTTTCCACCTGGATCAACTCCTCCGACTTCTCCAGAGCCTTGCGATACCTGGACAGCAGCGTGTTCTGGCTTACAAGCGCAGCGGATGTAGGCAGGACTTTGAAGAACAAAGATTTGTCCAGGGACTTCATGGCCCGGGCGGCCGGCGCACGAAACAAAGTGGCCATGTCGATTTGTTCAGTTGCTTTCGCAGGCTATGGCCTCATGTCAACAACCGTCAATCTTTATACTTGAAGAGAAAATGAGATGAGTGAATTTTGGGGAACAACTTAGACTGAACTAACCTCCATGATTTGAGTCTGGCTCTGGGTATGGGTGAAATCTCACGATGCTTGAATAATTTTGGTGCTAGTTTTATACAACCTGGATATGTGACTCTACCTGTGATTCATACTGTGTGACCGGGGTCGGAAAATATGAGAAGTAGTGGAGAATTAAATTTGAGTTAGTACCTACCTCGAGGTGCACCGCCACAATACAAGTAGCTTCTCGGACCCTGTGGCTTTATGCCTATCAGACAAGCTACGGTAACTAACAAACGGTTGAGAGTGACTGACATCATGAGTCGAAGCAAAAGATATTTTAAGTAAAACGGGTTCGCCATAGCGCTAGCCGATGTTCCAAGCACTCTAACACGTTTTACGCGCCATCATGTCAAAAAAGAGAACCATAGATTCGTTTTTCCAGGCCCCTCCAAAGAAGCCCCGTACAGAGGAGACAGCAGAGGAGACAGTGAGTAATGGGCCAAACAGGCCAGCCATGTGTCGAGCTATTTGTATTGCCTATCCTGACTTGCTCTGCGAATAGATTGAAACAACAAATCATGTCCAATATCCATTTCCTATTAAAAATTTACCACCTTCGCTAGCCAGCGACATCGTGTCTCTGCCCGCCCGCCCGGGGAAAGAGATCAATGACCAGCCAGACCTTGATTTGCTGTACTTTAAACCCTATATCCCTCCTTATATGGCCAAGGAATTCTTTGAATTTCTCCGTTCAGAACTTCCGTTTTACAGGGTGGAATATGACATCAAGCGAGGGGGCATCTCCACACACATAAAGACGCCGAGGTGAGCGAAACGCAGAACCCTGGACTTTTGGAAAGGAAGAAAGCTGACGATGCAATACCTAGATGGACAACCGTATTTGGGCTAGATGAGACATCAAGATTCGACCAAGATGGAATTGTGGTTGATTCCAAGACTGGCGCCAAAGCCACGGATGCGAGTTACAACAAGTATCCCCCAAGACCAATCCCTCAGTGTCTCGACGGTCTCCGCAAAACTGTAGAGTCCGCAACTGGCTGCAAGTTCAATTTCTGTCTTGTGAACTACTATGCCTCGGGTTCAGACAGCATCTCCTATCATAGTGACGACGAGAGGTTTCTGGGGCCGAACCCTGCGATTGCTTCGTTTTCGCTCGGGGCTCGGCGGGACTTCCTTATGAAGCATAAGCCGGTCCCGAGCCAGGAACAGACGGACGGCGTGCCCGAAAGCAAACCACTGAAGCTCCAGCTGGCCAGCGGCGAGATGGTTTTGATGCGCGGGTCGACACAGTCAAAGTGGCTTCACTCTATCCCGAAGAGGACAGGAAAGAACCAGGACGACGGCGGAAGAATTAACATCACCTTTCGAAGAGCAGTCATCAAGGAAGGGACAAACAACTATTATAATTATAATGTGGGGAGTGGCCCTGTCTATCGATGGAACGCAAAAACACATGAGATGACAATATGGCAGAGTTGAGGTATCTGAACGAGGATGCTATCCTGGACCCAAGAGAACAAAAGGAAACAGATAGATGTTGGCCAAATCTAAACTTTTAAGAGAGCGCTGTACACTTCTATCGACGGCCTCATCTATTTACCACGGCGCATTTGCGCGTTGGAAAAGTTTCTCAGCGCTTTGATAAATACCTGGTAGCTGAAGCTCTCGTTATCTTGAAGGCAGAAGATTTCTGTCAGGCGAATTTGCCACGGAGGGTAGCTGGAAAGCTCGATATGAGGGCTGAAGAGGATCAGTAGGTCAGGCTCAGCCATGACTCCTTCGGAAAGTTCCGCATTGATCAAGTCCATGGAGATATCCTGAGGGGAGAGTTTGCCTCGCTGGGACATGTCGGCGAGAGTTCTCGTGAGGTCAACCATTGAATCTCTTCCGTCTTGGGATGAGATCAGATGCAGTCTCAAATGTCCAATGTTCTCCGTGGTGTTTACGTTGGGCGACGAATAGCTCTCCTGGTGAGGACATGTCAAGGAGAGACTGGGGTGCTCGCCTCCGTAGTAGAATGCAAGTTTCTGGATGACAGCCTGATAGAGGCGAGGCATGTGTTTCTTCAGGACTCCTGTAGAACCGTTAGTTTTTGGACGAGGGCGAACAAACTCGAGCTGAAAAACGTACCTGTCTTTTCGTAGACCGAGAGCATGGGGATACCAGTACAGGCACACCAGGTGGCCAACTCAGCAGTTTCATCGATCAAACGGTCCAGGTCGGCGCTGAGACGAGGGTTCTCGGATCGAAGAATTGCGCTCAGGTGATTTGGCATCTTGGACAATCCAGTGACGTCCTTTTGGATATATTGGGGCGTGGCATGATGGTAGAACAGCACCGACGACATTTGGTAGCCCACGATGTTCCACGCTTGTCGAGTTCTGATGTAGAGAGAGAAGATTCCATGCATGAGTGCGAAGATGAAAACGTAGAGCTGGGTCTTGATGAACTTGCGCACACCGAGCCGGGACTTGCGCTGTGTCGTGCTATTGGTGCGCGGTCTTGAAGGTTCGTTCATAGCAGGAAGATTCGTCTGTGATTGGGTGTCAGTGATGGTCTGCGTTGTAGCTACTCCAGGGGTTGGTTCGCACCTCGAAGAGATATCTCCTCTGCTGAGGAGTCAGAAGAGTATGGTCCTTGTTCGCATCGGCGCGGTAGGCCTTCTTAAAGGTTGTTGACATCGGCATGATGGAGGGCGGACGGATTGACTACCGTTCGAAAAGCTAAGGGTAAGGGGACAACAATGTACTATTCGGCAGCGCGCTGGATAATTCGGATCTGCCCAGGTAAGGAAGCAAATGAAAGAAATTAAGAAATCGAGAACGACCGTGGTGGGAAGTGGGTGGGCGGTAGGGCTGCTTATGTTAGGTGACAGTCATGGACTTCTCGTCGAGCTTGACGCGCAAGTCGAAGAGGCGATGAGCTTGTGACGACGATTGAGCCCCACTGCTTGAAGATCAAGATCAAGGTTATTAGGTGTGTGTGCCTGCCTCGGCGAGTTTGATGTGGTCATTCTACATGGAGTGAGAGTGGTGTGGTGTGGCGCAGGGGCAATAGCTGAAGTGGCGCCAAGGAAGCTAGGTACGTACCTCGTACCAAAGTTGTGGACCTTACCTGGCCGTTTGTTCAGTTAGTACGTGGTAGCGGGGCTTAGGGAGCTTCGGGGGTAGCCCCAGTTTCAGACGGCCAAAGATACAACTTGGACAGAGGGCGAGCCTGTGGCAGCGCATTGGGAGAAGCATCACCGCCACCGAATACTCGTCACCTCTATACGCCTGATATGCGATCTCCCTGCGACACGACAGCACTCGGACACCCCGCCCAGTAGCTCTGTTGACGGAATCGTCTTGCGCCTAGAGCTGGTAGTTGACACCTCGACCGTTAGCCTCTTGAGGTGTTGGTGATCTAGCCATGGAGCGTTCAGCTTCGGGGCCAAAGACCCTGTTCCCCAAGGGACCCAGCTTCACATTGGAAAACTTCTCCAATAAGGATTTCATTGTCCGCGATTTTGTTGATAGCTTAGCTGAGACCGTCGCGCCATCCAACCGCCGCTCCAACCCGACACCTCAAACTACTACTTTCGACCCTAAGCCTCTGATCCGCACCTTTGAGAGTACGATAATGCCCACTCCTGTTTACGGCCCAGCTCGTTTGTGGTGGAGCTCAATCGTTGCTGATTAAATGATATAGGTGCCCTGTCACAACTAGGGCAGCTTGAAAGCGACCTACAAGAAAAGGAAACCGAGATCCTGACGCAAGTGCGCCGCGCTGAGATACAACATGATCAGACCCTCGACGCCCTAGGCAACAAACTCGATCAATCGATGACCCAGTTCGAAGCCCTTGATATATCCTTCAACAAGGGAAACGTCAACGAAGAAGAGACCATCACCAGGTCAGATGGGGGAGGAATTGTTGCTGTGCAAATTGGTGAGAAGCTTGAAGAGCTGGATCGCAAACGAAGACGGGCACAAGACGCCATTTTCTTGATCCAATGTTGGAATGAGGTTAGCGAGACAGGGAAGCTGGGCTCCCTGCACGATATACAACGGCAAGGTGGCGCCGACAACAAAATTCGATGTGCTGTCATAGCTCGCCAGTTGATGCGAATCAGCCAGCGGTTAGACCCGACCTCATGGGGCCAAACGAACGGAGTTCGTGGGACTGTTTCCAACGGAGTGACGGGTACTAACAAGAATCATAATACCCGAGAGGCTCTGGAGAAGTTCTGTGAGACTCTGGAACAAGACTTGCTCCAGCAATTCAACAATAGCTACCGCCGACAAAATTTCGACGACATGAGGGAATGTGCTAAGGTATTACAAGACTTTAGTGGAGGATCAAGCGTAATCGCAACTTTTGTAAACCAGCATCAATTCTTCATCGACCGAGACCAACTCATGAATGACGAAGTCACCGCCGACGGTGAGACGTGGGACCAGCTGGCAGACCCCGACCAAGAATCTCCTGGAATTGAACCGTCTCTTCAGTCTCTCGTTGATGAGGTCAAGTTGGTCATGCAGGAGGAATCGTTCATCATAAAGCGGGCCTTCCCGTACTATGAAATTGTATTGGTCAAATTCATCCAACGAGTGTTCCAACAGTCCATCCAGCAACGTTTAGAAAAGGTTTTGGATAAAGCCGAGACTATATCTTCGCTGGCGTTTCTGCGATCTCTACATGCGTCAAGAAGTTATATCAACGCATTGGTGGAGGATCTGAAGACACACGGACTGACAGAGCACCCAGAGCCATGTACTGCCCAAATCGCTCAGACATTGGACCAGCAGATGGAGGAGCTTTTTGTTCCCTACATGGTTGGAAATACATACATCGAGCGAGAGAAGAGGAGTCTCGAGGAAATGTATGGGTCGCTGTTGTTCAAGTACTCAATCTTCCATTCCCGGAGGAAGAAGGCGCCAACTGGATTCATGGCCTCCCTGGCGCAGCAGGGCACGCAGCTTATTTCTGCAGCTAAAGATGCTTATATCGAAAGACTTGAGTCTTCTGAACTCACGGCAACCCAGAAAGCTATGATGTTGCGAGTTGCCGGAATTGTGGACAGAGAGAACAAGAACGAAATTGAGGTTTCAGACGAAGATGGCACACTCAGCATCGCCAATGCAAAGAGAATGCTAAAGTGGCTCGCAGAGAGTGTCCAACGCACCCTGGAACTTGGCTCACAGGCAGAGACACCTAAAGATGTCAATGTTTTGCTCAGCCTATTGCTAACTAACATGGGCGAGGTTTACATTCACACTAGCCTTGACGCGGCATTCTACCAGGCTAGCTTTCTTGAAAATTCGAAGACCGAACCAGATATGTCATATATGATGCAGGTTCAATCAGCCGTCTCTATTACTGCGATTATGGATAGGTTCATCACTGTCGTTCTGATCCGACTTGCAGAGTCCAGCGCCACTGTGAGGAGGAATATGGAAGCGCAAAAGAAAACGGGCGTGGATTCAATTGAGAAGAAAACAAACAACGTTATCAAGGCTTCTATGGACGTGATTTCAAACTGGGCAACAAAGGCGCTCAGCACCCAGAAGAAACAGGATTTCCGTCCCCGAGATGGAGCACTGGATTCACTCCAGACTTCGACCTGTCTTGCACTGTGTACATTCTTAAGTCGTGTTCACCAGAATGCATCGAAAGCCATTGATGGCCAGAATGCCGAAAAGTTCTTTAGTGAGCTAGCGCTGGTTATCATTCAACACCTTTTTGACCATTTCAAAAAGTTCCAGGTCAATGCAACTGGTGGTTTGATGGTGACTCAGGATATTTCAAAATATGTGCAAACACTGAAGGAATGGTCCCTCAGTAAGGACATAGCAACTACGGTCGAGATGCTAACTGAAATTGGCTCACTCTTCATCGTTGGGCCCGAAGCTTTGAAGGAAAAGTCGCGAGCGTTGTCGTCTGCACAGTCTTCATCGACACGAGGAAAGCTGACCAAGGCCGACTTCAGAGCCTTCGTGCAAAAGCGTGATGACGCGGCTTCTGTTGGCATTCAAGGCGTCCTGGCTGGTCTGTGAGTCGTATACCAACGACAGGAAACTGGCTTGTGAACCGAACCGCAGCCCGGACCTTGAAGCGCCGTGTGTGTCTTCAGCATAGGGCATCCCAGTGCCACGGGCGGAATGGCAAGTGCTGGCCTTGACAGATGTATATGCTATCATCTTACTGGCCAGTTTCCCTCAAAACTCTCGCCTAAGGCCCCCAGTCTGACCAGTGTGCTCTTCAATCTTCTCGTCAAGGAAATCGATCAGCTCCAGCATATTGGCTATCTCGGAAAACCGTGCCCTTTCCTTTCTGGAAAGCAGCGCCGATTTATCGATACCCATGCCTGGAGAGCACATTTCCTGGACATGGTGTATAACAAGTTTATAGGGAAGCGGGGCAGCGGCAACATTGCACATGAAGCGCTCCACGGCCTCCCAGGGACATGATGAGTGTCCCGCAAACAAAGCCGGGTTGCAAAGCAGGCCACGAGCCGACATGAATCCCGATAGATTGGTGTTGCTGGGGGCAGGGACAGGAGCAACTCCCTGATCTGTTTCCACAATACCGTTGTTGATATCACGGGGCAGGATGTCATTCAAGGTCAGCGTCGCCATCTCTGTCGTTGGCGTGGCGAATGGATGGAAGGGTAGGGAGTTGATATCAAACACGTCGCCAGAGAGCAGGATAGGGAGCGTCGGCGAGTATTTAGCTGTGAGAATTTCAAGGGCCTCCGTTCGGATTGGCGTAGTTGATGTTGTATTGCGGGTTCGTGGATGTATAGTAACCCAATCAACCTGGCGGTTCTGGGGGTGGCCTATAACAGTGTCAAGAAAATCCATTGTTTTCCTACCGATTATTCGTGGTGATGATTAGCCGGATTCCCTTCAGAGATTAGTTCGTGCTCGCAAAAGAGAAGGATGCTCACCTTAGATCGTCGTGTATCCTGATTTTGACACTAACACTCCTACCCCTGGGATTATCAATGTCCTTTTCCATCCCAACACCCCAGCCGTCCTGTTCTAGACGGCCTCTTGTCTCTACGACCATGTCGCGAACAAGCTCTCTTTTGTTCATGAGAGCGGCACCCAAGGTCTCGGCACAAGCCCATGACTGGGGGCATCCGCAGTTGAGATCGACGCCACTGACATATGGCGCGGCGAGGGAGGATGCCCGTGAGAGCTCCAAGGGGCTGTTG
The DNA here is from genome assembly GCA_902141235.2 of Clonostachys solani. Lineage (NCBI taxonomy): Eukaryota > Fungi > Ascomycota > Sordariomycetes > Hypocreales > Bionectriaceae > Clonostachys > Clonostachys solani. The sequence goes on from CABFOC020000034.1 coordinate 489,615, forward strand.
GCGCCAAATTGAAGGATGGTATGAGGCATGATGCCCTTTGTTGATACGGTGAGATCTAAAAGGTAGGAATAATCCCCCAAGTCAGCTGCGTTCAAATGAAGTGACATGACGGGAGTGATTTAAATGAATGGAAATGAAGAAAGGGCGTGTGTGAATGAGCAGATGCTGTCTTACCGCTGTCCCTTGCAAATGTATTTCGATTGAATTCTTTGGCGAGAATCATGGGTGTCCAGCAGAGATCAACGCCATAATGATGGACGGTTTGACGAAACGCAAGCTGAAGAGGAGGAGTTTGTTAGCGATCACTCGATGACCCAAAATGGGTAATGAGAGTGAAGGGTGAGTAGGAAGGGAGACTGGCTGACCTTGCTGTAACGCACCATTGGCGCACAGGCATACAGGAATTTATCATTTTTCCTTGCCGTGTCGAATATCTTTAGAGGGCTTCTCACGATTTAGTTACAGGGTCGCCAAGCTGGGCAAGATGCTGAGAAGAGAGATGATGGTGAGTGTGGAGGATGGATATGGTGGGGCTTACTGGGGGGACGCAGTCTGCGATTCCGGGACTGGAAGCATGGTGTATGGCGTCGTAGTATGCAGATATAAGGCTAGGTATAAGTAGAATGGGATATCTGGGCCTGATACTTCATCCGCCGGGCGAGATATTTGTGGTTGGGGAACGGGAGAGTCTGATCGTCGGTGATCTAGAAGAAACGAAAAAAATTACCTGCGAAAAAAGGGCCAAAATGGTGGGGTGTGACTAACACACAGCATAAATACAGCCAGGTATTATCAACCAAACTACCTCAATCCAGGAGTTTGTCAATAAACTAGCACAATTACGATCGAGTTGTAATTTTTACAAGGAATCGGGCGTGAAACTTTTTGGGAGGAGGTTCGGGCGATGGGCGGAATAGCCATTCCCAAGGCGATAAGCGCAGCCTCGCCTTAATGTCACGGTTTAGGCAATTTTCTCTCTGAGATTTACAAGTATAGGGGATCTTATTGGGATATTTATTCGATAGGTAGGTAGTATAAAATGGGACTCCCCGATGGCAAATCCTCGTCGCTGTACTCGGCGTGATAGCCCAGAGTCCTCAGTCGATGGGATCTAACGCCTATAAACCAACCTACGTACGATCAAGGGTAAATCACAGTGCCTGTCCGATGTGGGTGCGCGGCGATACTGGAGACCTGGAGCTGGCTGTGAGAGCTGATCGGACAGTCATGGGCTGTATCTTGAGAGGCTCTTTGGGGGCAGGTCCGGCCGTGGCTGGTCTTTCCCCGTTGGCCGAAGCCCTCTTCCTGCCCTCCGAGCTGAACATGGCCTCGGCCTCGCCTTCCATTTCTTGTTCTTCCGCCTCGGCCAACAGCTTCTCCCGTTCTGCTGCGATTGTGCGCAGCCATTTCTTCTCGGCAATTCTCCGTCGGCCCATGTCTCTGACGCTCTCTTCCTGCTTCTCCTTGAGGCGTGCATGGCCGCTGGTTACAAGCTCACCCATGATAATGCGCTCCTCCTCCAGCTGTTCGCTGTAGGCAGCTTGCTGTCGGTCTCGCCACTCCTTCCACGCCTGATAGTATTGTTCCATGGTTTTGCGTAGCAGCGCCATGGCTTTCTCAATCTCTCCGTCCCCATTAGGTCGGATCTTCCAGTACTCCAGAAGCTGGACATGGAACTCTTCTAAAATCTTCGTTTCTAGGGCAGATCGTACACTGAATTCCTGGCCGAATGCTTCGTCCCTGCCGGAAATTCTCGTCTGGATGCTGATCTCGAGTTGGCCGCGGTCTTCGACTTGCTTCTGCTCGAGCCGCACTTTGGCAGCTTCATAGTCTTCCGCTAGTTTCCCCTCTGCCTCAACCTGTTCCTCAGCGAGCAGGACCACCTGACGGTCATGGAGCTGGTCGAGGGCCGCTCGCAGCTCAAGGAACTTAGCCTCAACTTCCAGTCTTCGGATACACTCCAATCGGACCCGTTCTAAAAGCTCCTGCTGCTGGCGAAGTTCCTCTAGCCGGATATTCTCTTGCCTTTCCATCTCGGCCTTGAGAGCCTCTTGGCGTTCAAACTCCGCGATCTCGGCGAGCATTTGCCGTAGCTCCTCTGATTCTTGCGCCTCCTTCCGTTGACGCTCCTCTTTACGGGCTGCAGCGGCGTCCTTGACTTGGTTCAGTTGCTCCATCGTACAGCCGCAGGTCTTCCATCGCAAGCCGCACACATAACAGAATTGGCTTCCGCACCTACAAGTCATATGCTGACAGGCCTCCTTGTGCTCTACCAAGGCTCGGCAGTTGTAACATCGCTTCCATCCTTCTTCCTCAGCAAGCTGGTTAGTCAGATTCATGTCCCGATCTTGGGGGCATTCTCCCCGGTCATGCTGAGGCCCTCGGCATATCGTACAAGTCCAATGGCCGCGCTCGCAACGTGCCTTATTTGCATTTTTGCGGACACTTTCTGGGCTTATCCAAAGGCTGCAGTCAGGGGTGCTGCAGTAGATGCGCTCGTTGACAGGGACATTCCACTCTGAGGACCGATCTTGAAACTTTTGCTTCAAGTCTTTTGGAACGTATCGCAGGATGGTGCGGAAGGGGATCTCATTCAGACAGCATTTGGGCGGCCATTGCTGTTCATTTCGGCAAGCAGCAGAGATCAATCCAGCAAAACACTCGTGACAGTAGCTGTGACACGGAACCTTGACCACGTTCCCAGGAGGGAACTCTTCCAAGCACGAAACGCATTCCCTTTACAAATCAATTAGCTCAAGAAGAAGGAGTTGATGTATTGATTTATGAGAAGTATTACTTACACCATTGCCGGCGGTGGGGGAGGGTGTTTGACCGATTTCGATCTGGGCATTACGGTGCTTCCAGGCAATTCCTGGATTGGGATGACGGAGCTCAACTCGTAGATAGACGTTGATCTGGATTGTAACATTTGGATATTGGCTCTGATTGTGGCACCGAGTTCCTGGATCGTTGAGCCTCTATTTTCTTGCCGGGATCCTGGCTGTAGGCTATTGGGGAATGGCAGAGCATTCTCTCCAACAAGGTCCGAAGGAGGAAGTGGTGGCAGTAAGCCAAGTCTACCTGAGGAACCCGTTTCGCCAAAGTCGCCAACACGATCGAGCAACTTTCTGAAACGTCCCTTGCGACCTTTGATGGACTTGCTGGATGGGTCGGTCATTGACGAGGCCTGTGAAGGTCGCCTCCCACCATCATTCAGTGCATTTATGGCTTGCATCCGGGCAATGGATGCATTTTCTGAACCAGCGATTGAATCTACATCGGAAGGTTCTGGACGTTCGGGCGGGATGATGATGGGGAGGTATTCGATCTCCTTTGGCTTCCTCGCCGCCTGCTTTTCAGCTGCAGCGCGTAGCTCCTCGATTTCCAGCCTCTGCCCCCTTTCGTGCGCCGACCTGGCGTTGACATTCTCAACTGAGGTGTGAATTATTTTGGCAAGCAACTGAGAGTCAACACCCGATAAGTTGAAAACGGAAGCAGGCGGGTTATAGGCTTGCCAGTCCACGTCAGTGAGATCCAGGGCAGCTAGATTCTTTGTCGACCAGGCATCCGGTCGCTCTCTATTCCTCCACTCCTCCTGAAACTGCGTCAGGAGCTCGAAGGGGTTGGATTCGAGATCCTCAAAGTCTGTAGGCTCATATGTGCCAGGCATGATCTCCTTCTCTCCGAGTCCCGGGAAGGCGGCCATGGTGGAGGCTATCCTCGTCCGTTTCAGTAGGTGGCCCCTCAAGGGGGGTTAGACTGAAGGCCTATGGAATGAAATGGGTGAAGCTTCAACAATGACAGACGGGTGTGCATACGGGACAAGGCACGCGACCTATTTGAGAAAAGGACACGGCAGCAGAGGAGAAGCGGCTGTCTGTTGTATGCGGCAGCACGTTGGGCTCACCACATCTTACATATCAATCTGGGCGATAGCGGGAAGGAAAACGCCCATCAGCCCTGCAGGAAAGGAGGCACTACAAGCCCCTGGGCAGATTTGCGAAAGCCTCAGCCAATGAGATTGTACAACACTGCCTCGACTGGCGTGCCGAGAAATGCAAGCTCTGGCACCTACCAAGCAGGCAAACAGGCCGTCAGCCGCACTCACGAGGGTGCTCTGCCTGGAATCCCTGGTCCACTGGGCCATTCATCAATTAGCCCAGAGTATGCATACAGGACAGATGAGTCCGTGGACCCGCTTGTCCACGGCTGCAGGCTGCCTGGCCGGGCGCACTTGTTCCACTGGCGTCCTTCTTGCGTGCGATGTGAGTGGAGATGGGCTAGCAGAGTGCCCGATGGCTTTTCGGTGCTCCTATTCCAGGCACCGTGGTTCAGGGAACGAGCTGGGGGAGGGTCCAATAGGAACCTCAGTTGGAGGCACGCCTTCTCGAGATGCACGGCTAATTTGCACGCTAGAACCACTCAGAAGCAGCCCGGAACGATGAGAGTTGCAGAAAAAAAAACTATCGAGCAACAGACTGATTCTAGAATTGGAATGTAGCAAATAGTTGATTGGTTTCATGTGGGTACTTATCTTCGAGATCACATAGGAGACCCTTGACGCCCCAGAAATACCATGCGATTGCGGTTATTGCTTGGGAGGCTTGGCTGTTGATGAAGCCATCTGGACCCATATCAGGTAGTATCAGGTAATTTGGAATGAGGTTCACCTCCGCCAACAACAGAAGAGCGCCTACATCAGGAAGGTCATTGCTTGGATGATACTCTATTCGGCATGCTGTACCGATACAGTGGTTTGATTGAGTGACAAGCTCCCAGTTTGTGCCTGGCAATACCCGGGCATTAATGGGTTAACGCGAAGCTACCATGAACACGAAATGCCGCGTATGTGATGGGTGCAAACCCTGTAATCTCCTCCAGCATGCATTGCATCTATCGAAAGCGATCGAATGTTTCTACTATGTATATTCCACCATGCATAAATCCTCCGCCAAGAGATATGCAGCCTCACTCCCTCTCGCAATCGCATTAAAGGTACGCAACACTTTGAAATCTGGGAATCTCCAAAAGCTTACAGCTTAGAGCCTGGCTTGACAAACTCCACCTTGTTGGTGCTATTATCAAGTTAGCTACCATCAATACATTTACCACCTCGACTTTGATCAAAATAACAGCCTTTCAGGGGCCCTTTGGGGGATGACTCACCAAGTACCAACCTGCTCAAGTCCAACCTCCACAACATCACCATCCTTGAGCCAGACCTGAGGTTTTCGGCCCATTCCTACTCCAGATGGCCTTTCGAGACGTTAGCTCAGTGTGTCACGATAAGGCTACTCGCTATTCAAAAGATCCAGTACCACTTACGTTCCGGTGAAGATTAGGTCTCCTGGCAACAAGGTTGCTGCGTGGCTGAGAAATGAGACAGTCTTCCTCACATTGAATATCATATCAGATGTGTTGCCGTCCTATAAATCCCCAAAACCGCTGTCAGAAACCGGTGGTCTGGGTGCCACGGGAACCCCGCGCATGGCGTACGATGTTACTTACCTGAACAGTCTCGCCGTTCACCTTGGTCCAGATCTTGAGAGACTGGGGGTCTTTGATAACCCGGCTACTCACAATACCCGGGCCGTACGGCGCCCAGCCATCAAATCCCTTGCCCAGCGACCACTGGCTACCCCCGTTCTTGATCTGCCAGTCACGGTGAGAAACATCGTTGCCGATGGCGTAACCGAGGACAAAGTCCAGGGCTTCCGCCTCTGACACCTCCTTGCAGCGCTTGCCGATGACAATGACAAGCTCGCATTCGTAGTCAATTCCGGTGTCTTTCTGAGCCATGGAATTGATGGGAATAGGGTCACTGGCGCTGGCCAAGGCGGTCACGGGCTTGTAGAAGAGAATGGGGAACTTGGGCTCTGCCATGCCCGACTCCTTGGCGTGGAGGGCATAGTTGAGGCCGAGGCACCGGACAGTCCTGGTCTGGGACAAAGAGAGCGGTGCGAGAAGCAGACCGATGTCGAGGATCTCGTCGGTGACTTGATGCTGTCCAAATACATCGCCGGTTATGATCCGGGCGTGCTTGGCCTTTGAGATGTCGGTTACACCCCGAGGGAGGATGGCGTCGCCGTGGTAGGTTCGGCCATCTCTCGCGACGAAGCGGACGAGTCGCTATGAGAGTAAGGTATCAGTGGACGTCTTTCCTTAATTTTTCCGGTACATGTTTTTCTTCTTGATCTTGTTCATTTGATGCTAGAGTATGAGACAAGGTGTAATTGGTAGCTGGATGGCGTGCTGGGGTTGACAAGACTCGTCCACCTACCGAAAATGCAGACATGTTTTTTATACTTTCTGAGGTTACCAAATCTCGTAGTTTCGTAAAGACAAGTTGCGGATGATGATCCGAGATTCAAGATACACGGAATGGAGAAGATATACGATGCAATTGAGAAGACGGATAGTGGCGGTGGTAATAAATACAACCGGAGGGGTTCTCGGAGGAATCGCCGCCGAAGTAGCCTGAAGAAGCCGATGAGCTAATTACCTATAACGGTATAGAAATAACTAGTCCAACAAGCATCAATTATTCCCGGGGGTTGGTGCTCTCTCAGCTAGGGATGAGATAAGGTAGTGTTGATCGTGTATAGGGTAGATGTATCTCAAAGCTTAACGGGTGCTCGGTAAACTGCAGGGTAGAATTTCATGCTGTTTTTTTTCCGTTTACTTCATTACCGAACTGTCTTTTCCCATCTGCATCCAATTAGCGAAAGCTTTCATTGAAGCGTCCCGGACCGGAACGATCGTTATTTCGGGTCGCAATGCGTCTTTCTGGTCTGCAAAGAGAGGTGCTGGCGCTCTACCGCCGGTGCTTACGGGAGAGTCGGAAGAAGCCCGAGGTAAGCCTTCTGTAGCTTCAGTCTCAATATCTAATGCGTTGGACTTGTAATCTGAATACTGCTGAGTACATATACTAATACCCCTACCTTCTTGGATGTAGAGCACCCGTGCGCACTTTGAACAGTTTGCTAGGTTGGTAGCATACACCCTTTGCATTCACCTTGACTCAAGTTTTGCACAAGTACCCAACGAAACTTACTAACATTGAAGTCAATTGCAGGACAGAATTCGCTCGGAATCTGGCCCTTGACAAACGTGATTTCGCTGCCATTGAATTTCTCATCCGCAAAGGGCGCAGGCAACTCGAAACTTATGCCTCTCCGGGAATCAAGGACATCCACTGATTACTCAATATCACCCTTCTTGCACCCCCGCAACATTATGTCGAGGAAACCACTCTTTGCCAGTGCAAAGTAGCAGTGGATTGTATATTAAGCACTTTGATTTAGGCATATTCCCTGGTTGTATCTTTTTGCTTCTTTTCATGTTTCACAGCAGTCTCAACCTCGCTGCTACCTGCCCACCATGTATCATACAGACTTCCTTGCCTACCTATGTATATAAAGCAGCCTCGCGGTTTCCCTGGACTGGGGAAAGAGTGACTTTCAAAGTCCAAGATCACAACATGTGTCATTTCCTACCCCGTCTTGGCCCTTTCATACCATCATGGGCATGTCAGTCTTTCTTGGAAAATTCTTACAATGACACCGCTAGCATCTATCCCAGAGGTTTCTCATTCCAACTTGGATAGTAGGACCAACCAGTCTCGTCAACCTCGGGTATCCTCCTTTGAACGAGTTCGACGCCGCTCTCGTGTTTTGATCATTTCCAGGCATTCGTCCCGGCCTCAGCGACGAGTTGTCTCCCCGGAATCGACGGCTCAGCAAAACCAGACCTCGGAATCTTCTGAAAAAGATACATCGGTGCCTTCGTATAGTGAAAACAGACCAGCACAGATCTCAGCAACAAGACAAGATGGATCCAGCGTTCAAGGAAGGGTCACTACTGCGGATATCTCTGAAGCGGGTTCACCATCTCGGAGCACGTCGGCGCAATCAGACGTCACTATTGATATTGATTCATTCCCTCTTCCACCTTCTCACAATAATAACCCATTTCCCTTGCAATCTTCGGTTCATAATGGTGCAACGAAGACCACTAAAGTATACAAATCGACGAACGACTCATCTTCAGCGAGAGCTCTTCTAAGGCAGCAGGTTTATGACAGAAAATTGCCATCCAAGAACCCTTCATCAAATACAGACTCATATGGCCACAGCCCAAGTTCTATCACAGCAAAAGGCGTGGCGAGGCCAAGGTCTCCGAAGTGCAGCCATATAGACACTGACTTGATCGACATAATAACAAAGAGCGTCGCAGAACAAATTGGCGTTATATCCCGGGCAAACTCCCCAAAGAATCTAAGTAGACCCAGCGATTCTTCAAGGAATTTTCAAGACAATGCGTCCCGATCTCCGAGCCAAGTCAGGGCACTTGATACGTTCACAAAGGAACTCCAGCGGTATGCGGAAATTGTGGGCGCGACAGGGAAAGCTCCCACCTTCACGCCAACACCTTCCAAATCCTCGGCGACTTTGCGCACGGTTTCTGCGTTACTCCCTTTTCGTTCCGAGTTCAACGCTGCTGGATTGGCGGTAACCTCCAAAGACCAACGACATCAGGATACCCAAGCATCGGCAAAGGTGAATACTGCCAGCCACAGGCCTCGTGCCCGCCGCCATGGCGCAGTTGATTCCAAGCGGTTTCGGGTTTTACAGGTGGATGGCAAGGTCGATAGCCTTTCAGAACCGACCACAGCCGTTGAATTTACAAGCCCGACGAATACAGATATATGGAGAAGGTCCCTTATTGACAGACTGCCACCAAGAAGGAACGTGTTGTTCCCATATAGACCTCGCTCAAGGCGATCGTGTTTGCCTTGCCTCCCAAAGCGACGGGTTCGATTGCCCAGTAAGAGGTTTTCCCATCGGAACAGCGTCAAAATCCCCCCAGGATATATCAGGCGGTTATCTCAACAACCGAAGCCAAGACATAGCGGCGAGTCTAGAGACGTGATCTCGCAAGGCCCTTCGTCACACTATTCTCAGAAAGATCGACATTCGAGTTCAAGACATCTCGAAAATGATGATAGTGATGAGCCCACGATCAGAGTTCCCAAAGCAAACACATTGAACGCAGTGTTGGGCTTACGAAGGAAACGCAAGACTATAGCTTCACCGCGTCTTCCAAAGCAAAGAAAATATAAACCTCCGCGTGAGCCGCACCTAGTTCAACTATTCCCCCATGATTATGCCGCCTACAAGTCTAGTATGGATGCCAATAACTCTGATCGAGTTTCCTGTCGGCCGGGCAAGGGTAGTGTACAAGAATCTCAGAGACAGAAGGACCAAATCCCCCATAATCAATCACAACAAACCAGAGTTGATTATGACGCCTTGTCCATTCCTGAGCTACCAGCTTTACGCCGCCACGCAGCTGGAAAGGCAGCACAGCCACACTCTCTACGAGACGTTTTTAGCGATAGGCTAACTGCTAAAGCGGTGCGAGAGCTATCTCGCCATGATCCCGGCCGTTACCCGGTGCAGCTCCCTCCCCACCTCCGCACAACGTTCGCTTCCCCAAAGCCTCCCGATATCCCTTGCCGAGTATCTTCCAGGAGATTTCAGACTACTACGAGCGAAAGTAGCTCAGTCACGGCTCAAGTCAATGATCGAGACGTGCTCAAAGGCCTACATATCGCGGCGGCGGCAGCCTGCGACGAGAGTGTTCATACGACTGTACATAAGAACACAGGACTTAACGTTCGGCGTTTCCTTTCGGAACTAATGGCTTTCAGTGCTTTGGGTCAAGACCAGCCAGCCGAGGACAAGGAGAAGCAAGTGAAGCGGCGGCGAGCGAAGATAAGAAAGCTGAAGCAACAAGTTAGGGCATCTCGTAAGAAGATGCAAGAAGGGTCGGATGTTATATGATATTCTTTCTGGGTCGGAGGGGCTTTATAATTGTCTTTAACCTTATTTTTATGGCTTAAATCACTGTGATATGGCTGACATGGCTTGTTACAACGTTAGATCATACTTATGAATTTGATAACGTAGGCTCGTCATCATTACACTATTGTCACTAAAATCATCATTCATGATCGCAGCCATGGTAATCCTTGCTGTCTCGATAATCAGATAAATCAAATCATACACAGGGTTCTTCCATAATATCTTGACACAGTTTATCTGATTATCTACCTTATTTCGGTACAGATCATGTCATAACATAGGCTTGTATAGGGTATATCATCTACCACGTTGCAAACACCACGTGCATCACTCGTCATTCATATCGTCGTTTAGACCCTCTTCTGATCAGGTGCTGCCTCGTCATGAGCAGCCAAGATCTCGGCCTCCTTCTCGACCTGCTCCAAGTTCAACTCGGCAACTTGGGCGTCATCGCCATCAAACACCCTTGCGAGCTCTTCCAGGGTGGGACCCTTGGTCTCGACGTAGAGAAAGTATACAAAGGCGAGCTCGAACCCGATCCAGCACTACAGATGATTTTGTCAGTTTTTCCCCCTAAAGCCGTATATCAAATGGTTGATGTATTTGCGAGACAACAAGACTCACAGTGTAGATGAGGTAGAGCTTCCAGTTGTGGCCCTCAAAGGCCTCGAAGGCGACGGGGTTGGCGTAGTTGTTGAGGGCGAGGGCGGCCTGGACGCAGGCCTGGACGACGAAGAGGCCCTTGGCGCGGAGCTTGTAGGGGAGGATCTCGAGGGAGTAGCCGATGACGAGGCCGACCCAGGCGGTGGAGTAGAAGATGTTGAAGAGCCAGATGAAGAAGATCATGGCGTGGTTGGCCCCCGGGGAGCCGCGCTCCTCGTAGAGGGCGGAGGAGAGGGTCCAGAAGATGAAGGTGACGAACATGCCCGCCGTGGCGAGGATGAAGAGGGGGCGGCGGCCGATCTTGTCGACCAGGAGGGCCATGGAGACGGAGATGATGAGGGCGATGGAGGTGGTTCCGGCGGAGAGCTGGGGTTAAAAATTAGTTATCTGGGAAGTTGGGAAAAGGGGGGGAAACGATTGGGCACTTACACCGAGCTTGGTGGTGGAGCTCTTGATGCCGACGCCCTCGTAGAGGAGGTTGGTGTAGTTGGAGATGATGGCGTTCCCGGACCACTGGGAGAAGAAGCCGATGGAGATGAGGATGATGAGGCGGTAGCGGTTCCCGGGGGTCCTGAAGAAGTCCAGGTAGGTGGTCGTCTTTTTGTTCTGGAGCTCCATCTTGATGGTGTCGCGGGCCTCGCGGAACTCGAACTGGACGGTGGGGTGGTTGCGGTCGCCGTTGCCGTGGTACTTGGCGAAGATGTCGAGCGCCTCGTCGAACTTGTCGTGGGCGATGAGGAAGCGGGGGGACTCGGGAACCCACCAGATGAACATGAGCTGGATGACGGAGGGGAAGGCCTGCAGGATGGCGGGGACTCGCCAGGACCAGTCGCTGCTGATGTAGTTTGTGCCGAAGGAGAGCCAGGAGACGACTGTTTATTCACCGTTAGCCGCCGCTTCTCCCTTGTTTCTATTCCGGGGGAGGGATACTCACTCAAAGCACCGACATTCCACAGGCAGTTGTAGATGGTGGTGAGGCGACCACGATGCTGGGGGTGGCAGACCTCGGTCAGAAGTGTGGGTGAGCAGAGCTGGGTGAAGGACACGCCGAAACCAAGGAGGATACGGCCGCCGGTGAAGATACCGATGCTGGTGGCGGCTCCCTGCATAACAGCCCCGGCAATCATGAAGCAACATCCCAAGATAATAGGGGGTTTGCGGCCGAACCGGTCCGCCAGGAAGGGGCTACACAAGCGCTCTGGTTAGCAAGTGACAGATGATGTGGGAATATCAGAGAACTGGAAACATACGCCAGTGGCAAGGAGACCAGGGAGGCAATTGTGTAAAGAGCAACCAGAAGACCTAGGAATGAGCCGCTGGGGCGGTCAAAATATGTCTGCCAGGTTTCGAAGTTCTGGACAGCGTTGAAGAAAGAACTGAGTTGTGGAGCTCATGGTTAGTATACCATATGCATGATTGTAAATCGACAAATAGATGAATTGTCTCAGGGAATCTCTGGGTAGGGACGGGGTTTTGGTCAAATCTCACCCATCGTATCCGTTGGTTGCAGAAGCAATGCAGAGAACACCGGCGTAAAAGTAAAGCTTCCTCAGACCCGGGTCCCTGTACCAGATAACATGCTCAAACTTGGGAGCGTCATCTTGGGCAGCTGCCGACTGGTCCACAGTCTTAGCCTTGAACTTGCCTAGAAGATCAAGGCGGGCCATGTTGAAAAAGGAGGAATGGGAAGAGTAGAGTCGACCCCTGGGAGTTGAGCGTTGGTGATGGCTTCGAGTCTAAAGGACCTGATAATAGATCTACATCATTGAGACTGGGACCTGGCTACCAGCTCCTTTTTATACAGAGACTGGCAGACCAAGCAAACGGATGGCCCTCGCTGCTACGACGGACAGGGTAGAGCATGATGGTACGCCGGCTTGCTCCATAACACCAAGCCGGCTACTATAGCACGGACCCTCTGTTCAAACAACATGGGGATGTGTGGAGATGGAATTAGGCGATGGGGCTCCCAGTAGGCGGGTATCATGATCCAACTAGACGCCTTTGGATAAGTTTCTTTTTTCCATTTCTCGTAAATGCATGATTTAGGTTGTTGTAAACGGGTCAAAGGGTATGTAGTGGGGTAACACTCAGGTCTGCCCATTGTCAACACTGGTTCACACGAAGCGAATACAGATGATGAGCGCTCGGTCTAAGTATATAAGATGTTATATAGCTGCATTCACTAGCCGTCCCAAACATCACGCGGATATGCAAGTCGAGAACGACTCTACTCCGTGAAGAACGGTGACTTGATCCATGCTGTCCAAACTCCCGGCACCAGAACAATGGAGAGGAGTCCTATTCAGCCAATGTTTCTTATGTCGTAAGTAGCAATCGCCGTGCGGAGCTCCCCATCCAACGAACCCACTCTGAATGAGGAGAAAGCTCGGAGGAGAGACCCAGAGAAAACCACCCCCACGCTGGGGTTGCTATTGGGGTGTGTTCAGTTAATTGCTGGGGGTCGCGTAATATGTGGTTCTGCATCCTTGAGGCCTCAATTTGGCCCAATATCCATCGTCGGCGCTCGAGAGGAAGGCCTCCTGTCTGTCGAGGCCGTTCTCTCACCGGTCAAGCTGATCAACTGCCAAGGAATGGGGCTCTTGATCGTTTGCAGCGCCGCCAGACCAGACCAGGTCAGACCAGGCCGACTTCGGCATGGCCCTGTGCCTTAGATGTCGTCGTCAGTCTGTCAATGGCTGGGATTCATATTACGGTTAAATCAGGGGTCTGTGTACATTTAGGCAATTTGGCCTGCCGCGTAGGTCGAGTATCCTCTATCTTGCATAGGGGATTGGAAACCGGGAAGGCAAAGAGAGAGACGGGGAACGGCTGGATCTCGATAATTCTGATGTGGCTGGCATGACGACTCAATGAGCCTGAAGGGAGTATCATCAGCCTGTCTGATGTGGCATGATACGCCGAACATGGCTCGGTGATTGTTGAGGTCGTCGCTTCAGATATCCAATCCCATCGTTTAAACAGGGAGTGGCATCGCGAATCGGAGACTGCTCTTGGCAGTGCTTGATGATCCCATCATTCCTACGAACCGCAGGGACCTGCCTACATAGGCAGAGTGTGGCAGACAAGTGCCGTGGTGAAGAGGAGCTTCCACAGCCTGGTGCACGCCATCATCGGCTCTGCATGACTCCTGTGCAGCTGATCAGCAGGAGCTTCATGACATGCGCTAGGGGATAACTGCCTTATTTCTGGGTAAAAGGCTAAATATCGGCTCGTAGCTGCCCAAGCTTGCAAGCTTCCTGTGTGCTAATTTGTCTGTTTATTGCTTTGTCGGTCAATCCCTAATAGAGCAGAGCCTGGCGTTTGGCAGTACAGTTGCATGTCCCATTTGCGATCAATTGGGACTCCAATTAATCCCCAAGATACCCATCCAAGGCTACGCGCGGTGATTTGTGACACAGCCTGCATACCATCGCCTTCACGTGTCTAGCTGCCACGGCCTGGACCGTGCACCCACACATCATCGTCTGATCTGCCACCCCGCCACAGCCTGAACGCAACCGCACCTCATCACCTCCATGATCTTGACCCCACTATGAACTGACTTGACCAGTTCATTCATAACATAATGGAGCCCAGCCTGATAAGCGCACTACGCAGCAACTTCTCGGCCAGCGAGACCGACAGAGAGCATTTCTACCGATGCTGGTCGCGAACCAGCTGCCCCAATTGCCTGGACGCGGAGGGATGTAGCTGGTGCCCATACGTAAGTCATGCTGACTTGTCCAACCATCTAATGCGCGTCACCCAGTAGCTAGTAGGTACTAATGAACAAGATGTCAAGTCTTGGTCCTGTGTTCCCAACTCATACAAGATCCCCTTCCTAGCACCGGCATATGACAAGCAAATCTGCCCAGCCCGGCAAGAGCAATGGGAAATCAGGACACGACCACTGGGTTGCAATGTCTCATCCGTAACTACGCTCACTGCGACTGTCTCCATCGTGGGCACCTTTGTCGTGCTTCTCCTGGCATTTCTCACCATCCTTGCAGCGCTACGCATCCGAGTGTATGCGAGGAAGAAGGCATGGCGGGTTCCTTGGCGAGCTCGGCCAGCGCAGAATCACGACAGAGAGCAGGAGCCGCTCCTACGGTCACAAGCGGCAGGGCAGGGCGCAGAGTGATGCATCTCAAGCTACGTCTACCGCGCAGGGCTCTACAAGGGACCGGCAGAACGGACGCCGGGGGAAACAGCAACGCACGAGCAAAGACCCCGGCAGTGCATAGTCTTCATCACGCGTCCCGCTCGATTGTCATCGATTGTCATGGCATTCATTCAGCCTGAGCTAACAGGGGGGATTATCGCAACCTCATCGCCGGGCTGGATCACCAAGCCCTCGGCAGCCATCTCAGCTGGCACGTCTATATAATCAAGGTTGACCGTCACGAGACAGGAATCAAGGATCTGCGTCTTGATCCCTGGGTACTTTGATTCCAGCTGCGCAAACAGCAGTCCCAGTGGTAGCGGAGCGTGTAGCTGTTCGCTCTCCTTCCCAGTAATCGAGCTCGCGCCGGCGAAATACAGAATGTCAAAGTATTCGACGCCGGTGTCCGGAGCAGCAGCGGCCATGATAATAGGGTGCTAATACTAAACTTTGGACATGTTAGCCTGCAAGTTCCTTCTCAATCGAGGCAATAACAAGTAAATGTGAATCAAGTTCTTGGGTCAGAGATCTTGGTGATAAAAAAACATCATAAATGTTCAGGTAATACATGCTTATTAGAGCATCATTCCAAGGGGGATAAGGGAGTGTAATTGAAAATATTGCGCAGTACTTACCAGTGCCACTCCAGGTGAGTTATCGGTATATTGCCATCATTACCATGGTTTCTGTAGGTTGGTGGAAGAAGAAGAAATGTTTTTCGTCCCCAGTTTAGCTTAATAAACCCACGTTCGGCCAAGCACGTGACCAAGCAATCCTCAACCCAACCACCTCCCGTAATATGGTAACGTATATTGAATTGGTTCATAAGGCACTTCATTGGAAAGAAAGATGAAGACATTATTTTATGGGTATCCCGGCACCGCTGAATGCTATATGTAGGTAGATTTTATATCTACTAATTCAATTTCGACATCCTCTCTTCCAGATCCTTCACCCACCCCTGCATCACCTTCATGTTGCTTTTGACGGTTTCATCCCCCTTCCCCATTGTGCTTTCCATCTTCTCAATACCGCTTCTCCACTGCTTCAACTCGGCCGCCATGTCGGCTTGGTCTTTCTGGATCCGGTCGAGCGTTTCGCTGGCAGTGGCCGCATCGGCGTGGATCGCTTTCAGGGACCGCAGGCGGTCTAGGAGAGGCGGGAGGATTGGCGCGAGGTTTTCAATCGTGGGCAGGATCGCGTACAGGGCGTTGATCTTGGCGTCCTGCTCGGAATCCTCCTCCCCGGGGGTCGAGGCGTGCTTCCCCAGCTCCTCCCTCAGCGTCTTGGCCTTCTCCCGCGATTCGTTGAGCTTGTCCTGCTCCAGGGCGAGGGTGCGCACCCTCCGGCTGATCGCATCCAGGTTGGCGGTCGTTGCCTGTGAGAGCGTTGTGATCTGCTTGTCCAGGGAGTCGAGGGTAGGCAGGACGGCTCGGGGTATGCCTTCGGAGCTTGCTTCAGGGATGGATGCGGAGCTGATACCGAGACCCTTCTCCAGTAATAGTAATCGGCCGTCGAAATCGGCCGCCTTGGCCAAGGCGTGGGTTTGCTCGTACGACGGGGCGTAGGTTATCGTGTAGGTGGCGCCTTGTTCTCCTGACAGCTCGGTATCAGCATCGTCCGTCTGAGCAGGTTCCGGGGCGCGCTGGGTCGGCCGGAGAGTAGTTGCGACCCCCAGAGGCTGGGATATTTGGAGCAGAACCTGGCTCAAGTTGTCCAGACGCTCCGTCGCCGCGCCCGAGTCTCCCGCTTCCGTAGATGAAGCCGTAGCTTTCTTTCTGGAATATTCGTCTTTGGCTTCCTCCACCTCTCGCTTTAGGCGGGCGATCCTCCTCTCAAGACTCTCGTCGTCGTCGTCATCTGATAAATCACCCAGCTCTTCCGTGCCGTCCTGTAAGATTCGCTGTCGGCGACTTGACGCCTTGTAAGATTTCCGCTTCCCATCAACGCGATCTGAGAAATCGACCCCGTTGGCATCGACATTTGCGGGCATAAATCTGGAACGAGCTTCGTTGATGCGGAGCCGTGACCGCGAGATCGGTTGGGTATCGTCCTCGACGTCGAAAAACTCGTCGTCCGATTGAGTGTGCGCTGTAGTCGTCTAGATAATCCGTGAGCCTCGCGACTAGAAACGGTGGTCAAGGAGAGCGAAGCATACTGGGACCGTGGAGACATCATCAGTCAGTTCTGGTGTCTCGTATATATCAGGGGCATCGTCCTGTCCAGAGTTAACCACCATGACATTGCGTTGAGCTGAAACAATCCAGAGAAGCATACCATGTCCGGGAGCCCGGCATATTTACGTTCGCGTGCCGCCATGCCTAATTACTTGCTCGGGGGGTGTGTCGCGATTTGGTTGATATCCAAGGTAGCTGGATAGCTCGGTGGAACACAAGAGCAAGCCTTCTCGGCTCCTGAGCTGCGGGGGAGTTCTATACTTGCTAAAGCGGGAGCCAGCTGCCTTCGTTAGCACGAAGATCCACTGCAGTGCACGCCAACAAAATGATGTCAAGGACGAAAAAGAAAGGTCAAGGGCAGCGGTATGAGATAGGTGGTTGGATGGTGGTGCAGTTGTGCTACCATGCAATGCGGGCATCCAGCTGCGGGTACATCCATTGCATACGACAGGTAAGTTTTGAGGGCCTGTGGCGCCTGTAACAAGCTGCAGCAGGCCACCTGCCAGCACATCCTGGCAGTGAAGGAAGCTCATTACTGGTCCTGGCGCCCCATTAATAGCCGGAAATAGGGTCCACCACGCCCAGGACGCGCATGGAGGTGCTAAGCATATGCTAAGCCTGCATATTGCATTGACCTCCCTCGCGATCAACATCATAACATTATTGCCACGACCAGGAAGTCAAAGACTCACTGCGCCCCAAAGCATTGGAAGGCATTGTTCGATACACTTGGTGGCCGGGCTCCCGTTTCCAGGCTGATGTATTGTCTTTGTCTTCCAGCTTGACACATGTTTTGGGCCGAACCCAAATCCTTATCGATTGGGGGTCAGAAGTGAACCCGTGGACTTTACCTCAGCTTGGCTCACTTTCCACGGTTCAAACTTCTGGCCTGAAATGTCTGCCAGACGCACTGGTCTAAGCTATGCAGACCCAATCAAACCTCTCCTTAGAGTTGTTGGTGGGAAATCTCGCGCAACGTATCGCCAAAGAATGACTGAGGACATCGATGACTCCGCGTCTCCTGACAGTAGTCATGGTAGCTGTCCAAGGCCATTCAAGCACGGGGTTTCGGACCCGATATCTGACAGCGAAAGCTCAGTGACGCGCTCTCATCTCAGGCGCTCCCAGGATTCAGATTCGGATGACACTGATGAGGGGAGGAGAGACCGGGCTACCATTAGCCGGACTACATTCGGCTCGTCGAATCCCGCACAGGGGAGCAATACCAGCCCCAAGCGAGGACGGCGTTTTGCTTCTGGAGGGGCCACGGAGGATACCAGGGATCAAACTCAAGCCAAGCGAAAGCAACTGGCTGACGAGAATGGACGAGCGAGCACCAGTCAAAAGAGGAAATCGATGTCAAGTTCCCAACAAAGCAGAGCTACTGAGCCTTCATCCAGTGCCGGGAGCCACTTGAGTGAATCCAACGGTTTCACCAGGAGGCAAAATGTCAAGGCTACATATGGTGCGAGCAAGAAAACTGCCGTGAAACGAACGTTCAAGTATTCCGATATGTGGAAGCAAGCCAGTTCCCAAGGTGAGGGACCCTGAAAGCAGTTTATTCAAACCGGTTTATCTAACTACCAGCAGCTAAATCAAAGACCTTGTCAACCACTTTCAAGCCCATACCTGGCTCGGATGACGAGTTTAGTTCACCGAAGAAGGCATCCAAATTCAAAATGCCAGAAGGGCCGGAGTCCTCCCACGGTTCACAATCCCCCATTGCCAAGTTCAAGTCGTTTGATGATGACCTGCGTAGCCCTTCTCCCGAGGCCAAGGCGAAATTTGTTGTTCCAACGGCCATGGATTCTTTGAATTCCGAGAAAAAGTCACCTTCACCAGTCTTCAAGTTTTTCCCGGGGACCCAGGTTGCAGAAAGTGCAGACCTCGGAATACATGATGAGTCCCTAGCAACGCTGATGGCTACCGACTCCGAGGATGAAGCTATCAACGCAGACGATAAGCAAAGTGAACTGACCGAACAAACGGCGGTCTGTCCATGGTGTGGCGAATCTGTGGATGCGGCGTTGTACAGAGAGTTCACCAAAGGTGTAAGAATGAACGTACAGAAACAAACCAGATTTTGTCGCAAACACAAAAAACAAACGGCGCTCGACACATGGCGGGCGAAGTCGTACCCATCCATCGATTGGGACGAGATGCCAAGCCGAGTAGCCTCTCACCACGCCTTTTTGGCTGGCATTGTGAACGGAGAGCCATCTTATTACCGGACCAAGCTGGCGAAGAAGATCGAATCAGGGGGATCCCGCGCCATGAAAAAGGAAGAAAATCTCAACCCGGGATACTATGGCCCCAAGGGATTCAATGTAATGTGTGACCTTCTTGTACAAAGGTTTACCGACTTACTCAAGGAGAGGGCTGTTCGCGACCCGGTCATCTCTGGTCGTGGGTCGGCCGCGTTTATTCAGTGTGTATTAGTTGCTGAGCTGGCTGTTCAGCTCATCATGCATGACATGACTGTGTCGGCCGAGGAGGCCAGGACCATCATAGAGGACAGCAAGGCGCTCGGCGAAATGGTTCAGGACGAATAGTATAGATGTATTGGCCTGAGAGATCAACCTCATCATGGCATTGTATTGTCTTCAAGTAAATATCGGAGACTTCTTCAACTTAGATCATGTTCATAGCGCGAACAAGCAATATAATGAGAATACCTTTAGTAACGCAACAGTTCTATGAGCAGAAACTCTCTTGTGCTCAACACCAAACACTTCTCTAGAGGAGCATGGCGATGGCCTCGTATGGCCCCAGGGATATCTCGCCACTGCTTACATCCTCCAATGATTTTCCGCCCGAGCTTACCAGTACCTCCTTGGCTTTGCCCTCGAAACCCCAGCTCACTCGATCCGCAGAGAAGTTGCAAGCGATCAGCGCAGCGGCGCCATCGCCGGCTATACGCTTATACGCAAACACACGCTCGTTGGGCTCATCGACCAGTCCAAAGTCTCCATAGACAAATATGTCCTTTAACTCCTTGCGCTTCTCGAGGACCTGCCTCCAGGAGTGGTAGACCGAATTGGGGTCTGAAACTTGGGCCGCGGCATTGATGGCCTGATAGTTGTCATTCACGCGCATCCAGGGCTCGTTTCCGCTCGTGAAGCCTGCGTTGGGAGTCGAGTCCCATTGCATCGGGGTGCGCGCGTTGTCTCTGGACTTCTTCTGGTAGTTCCTCTTGAGCTCCTCCTTGGTCTTCTCATCTGCGGTATCCTTGAAAAGGCTATATATAAATGGTCAAATTAGCCAAACGGTTCAGAAGTACAGAAATCGGGTGGGAAACTCACCTCCAATGATTCAGGCAGTCGACGTCCTTGTACTCCTCCATGGGCCAGTCCTCGGGGACGTTTGTCATTCCAATCTCCTGGCCCTGGTAGACAAATGGGGTCCCGGCCTGGAATCCAAGGAAGATGGCGATGAGCTTGGCGCTCGCGGCGCGGTGCTCGGGGCTGTCGTTGGCGAACCGGCTGACGGAGCGGGGCTGGTCGTGGTTCTCGAGGTAGAGTGCATTCCAGCCGTCGTTGTCGTACATGAATCGCTGCCACTTGTTGGTCGTCTCTTTGAGCTCGGAGAGCTTCCACTCCTTCGGGGAGAATTTCCCCCCTGGCCCGTGGTCGATATCCATCCTGGCGCACAGAGTTAGTCATATTGGGACTGGCTGTATGGGATATGCAAAAGAGATTTAGGCATACAGTTCAAAATGGAAGATCATGCTCAGCTCCCCGCGGTCAGAGCGAACGGCTTTGATCAACTGCTGCTCGTCATGGACGCAGGGCATCTCGCCGACGCTGAAGGCATCGTACTCCTTCAGGATGGCCCCGAGCTCTTTGAGGTATTCGTGAAGACGAGGCCCAGCGGCATAAAACTCGGAGCCGGGGAGCACGGTCTTATCAGAGTCGGGGAATGACTGGTCCTTGCTGATGAAGTTGATGACATCAATGCGGAACCCATCGCAGCCTCGATCCAGCCAGAACCGCATCACATCGTGCGCGGCTTTGCGAACGGCTGGGTTTTCCCAGTTTAGGTCGGGCTGCTCCGTGCAAAACAAGTGCAGGTAGTACTCATCAGTCTGTTCGTCGTACTCCCACGCGCTACCTTGAGTGAGAGAAAAGAGACACCTTTAGCCCTGTGCGTAGAACAGAAAGACTGTTATGGGACGGAAGAGTTACCTTGAAAGTGACCTTTCCAGTTGTTTGGAGGCTGCCTGTTCCCCTGGGCATCGTACTTGGGAGGCTTCCAGATGTACCAGTCTCGGAATGGATTGTCCTTTGATTTCCGCGACTCCTTGAACCAACGGTGCTGATCACTAGTGTGGTTCATGACCAAATCAAGCACAAGCTTCATTCCTCGCTCATGTAATTTGTCCTTGAGCGTGTCTACATCTGCAATGTCACCATATGGGGGGTAAATCTTGTTGTAGTCACTAATGTCGTAGCCCTTCAAAGTGGTTGTTCCTCCGTCATTAGCTAAATGTGCCCCTGGGACAGAGCACGAACACATACCATGTCAATCTGGGGACTATCGAATATGGGAGACAGCCAGACGATGTCGACACCGAGATTCTTCAGGTAATCCACACGAGAGATGATACCCTTGAGGTCACCAACACCAGACCCATTGGAGTCTTGGAAGGAAGCCGGGTACACCTGGTAGACGGAGCTCTCCTTCCACCAGGCCCGGCTTTGCTGTGTAGGGTTGGCCATTTCCAATTACAGTGTTTATATGTGCTTGACGAGAAATGGACAAAAATGTGAGAGAAATTGAAAGGGGGGTTCAATCTTGCGAGTTTGTCGTTCCGTCAGAGCTCTACTGAAGTGCCCAGCCCACGCCTGCGGGGTTCGGCGGGAGACTTGAGCTGTCGCCTCTGGCGATGTGGGCGCGAGTTTCGTTGCGATTCCCCAGTTGGGCGATAAAACAACGGGCAATGACCCATCTGGCCTTGAAGGGACGTATGTCATTCGCAAACTTGGGCGGCCAGGTTGCATACCTGTCCACTCATCACCCACTTATTGGTGCGGTCTAACAGGAGAACAGGAGAAAATCTCGGACCGGCGTACGGGTCCTTCGCGGGGACTCGGTGCAGAGCCCTGTTGGCCAGCTCATGCAGGAATGTAATTCCGTCTTGGAAGCACTCGCTGATGCTTATCTGTTGTTACAATTCCTGTGTGTTAATACAGAGATGCATGGACATCAATTGATGGTTGGCATTTGATTTCCTTATGCACGGATACCTACCCTATACCAAACGACCGCGCATCCGGCCAAGCCAGCTTGGAAATTATGCCCACGAGCGATCGCTGCTAGTACGTAGATCCCTATAGGCCCTATACAGGGTCGGATGCAGATGAAGAAGTCGCCTGATCAGGCTTGTCGGTCAAGACTAAGCTGTACTGTAAGATGGGCTGGACGCCGATGGGTGGCACTGTCAGCCTTATCACATTTGCAACAAAACAAGCATCACTGTCGGTCATAGCCGTAACGAGCAATCAGCATTGAGTTTGAGACACTTGAACACTATACTGATTATTTTCGTGTCTGCGACCAGTATTGTTGGACCATTGACCTGTGTTAAATATTATTAGTTGGGTTCATTTCACTAGTGAATCCTTCTAGTTCTCGTAGAACGTGGCCTATTCATTAATTACCACCCTTCAGTCTGATGGCTCATCTCACTCACATGAAGGTGTAGGACAGACTCCACACCAATCGGCATTTGCTCAAGCCAACAAGCATTTGGCGCATCGGCATTTAGGTATGCACGAGTCGTTGCTCCCTGAATCGCACCACCACACGGGCCCTTTGCACGCTCATCCTCCGGACGCAATCCGCCTCACATCACATCTGTATTCACCGGGCAGAGCTGGATGGAGGGCTGCTGGAACGCGGACTAGGTAGGGGCTTTGGCCGCAGATTGTAGATCATATGGAAGTCCAGGGTTCAGGGTTCGGGGCTCCACATGCAGCAGGTATAGCTCATTCCTACGTACCTATACCTCCCTCACTGCTGCAACCTCAGATTCATCACACACACACTCATGTCGGGCAAAGCAGAGCCGCGCTATCGAGGCCTGGGCTTACATTGCATCGGGCAATGAGTCGGGCGTGGTCAATCGCTCGATGGAATCCAATTCCCCGTCTGGCGATGGGGAGCCCAGCAGCACCGAAGGTTTAGGTTGTCGAGTAAGGCCCCCATCCGGACGAAAGTGAGTTGCTAAAGGACAAGCTTTCCACGGTGCCGTTGCGAAACCGAGCAAGTACCTTCTTCACACATGCCTCTGGTGGTCTCAACCCGGCAGCAGCCTAACTGCACATGCATGCGGAGGTGAGTGCATTTGGAGAGCTCGTTGTGGCGGCATCTCTGCGCTATGCGCTAGCCTCCCTATCCGGTTGCCATGGATTGATTCCCTGACGAATGCGGACGACCTGTTTATGAAGTATTATTTATTGCCATCACCCGCGATAGCCTGGCGCACAGCGCGCGTCATGACAAGCCTGAGCTAGATGTGCGGGAAACCCACAAATGAAAACTCATTTCTCCGTAGTACTATGTAACAACGTGGCAGCCATCCGATCACAAGCTGGTGAGGAAGCTCTCGCCGTGGGATGGATGGGACGGGGAGCTGGTACCGCCATGTACCCGGCATGTGCAAAACAAGGCCCTCTGTCTGACGTCCAAGATAAGCACCTTGAAACCCTGCTGACTAGAGACGATGTATCCGTCCATCTGGTATGTGCTGGTAGGCAATAAGCTGGCAAACGAAAATGCACGTAAGAGCCTGCCAGCCGGAATTGGCCAAGGGCGTCAGGCGACGAAGTTTCTCCTCACGGGGGCCTCAGTAGGCCCGTATGAAGGCGTGCGGCGAGGCAGCAGAGGCATGCAGACAGATGGGGCCCCATCAGCGGCCTGGAGGCGCCAACGAGGTACCGGCAAGGTACCTGGCTTTAGCCTTTTGGGGGCCCTATTTTTTGTCGAAGGGGAGGGGGAGCCCGTGCATCAGCGCGTGGGGAGCACTACTGGTGGTGGATGGGTGCTGCTGTTAGCACATACGTATTGTATTGATTGTATGGAGGATTTTGCTTTCACCTCCGCCTCCACTCCAGACCCAGCCCAGTCCAACCGTCAGCCATCTGCATCACATCCACAGTCCACCCGCCTTGTCCCAAGCTTCGGAACGCCTACCAACACCTGAGTCGCACCCTCTCGCCGCCCGCCCAGCTTTTGCTTCCACGCCCGACTGCGCCCCTCCGATCCAGCATCGGCACCCGCCCATTCGCTCGGTCGAATTCATTCGTTTGCCCCAAGCTCCAACGAGGACCTGGGCCCCCGTCCAGCAATTCCGAGATCGAGGTCGACATCGAGAACCCACGTTGACGCTGTGCTGTCGAGCCTTGCACCTCCGTCCCGTTCCCCGCCAGGCATTTATATCTTTTGCGCATTGGCGGCTCTCTTCCTCGACCTGCTTTCTGGCGCATCCCTCGGCCGCTCAACCCGCCGCACGACGCTCGTCACTCCCTCGCCTCCGACGCCTAGCGCCTCTGATTATGACTTGAACGGCGCACTGAACCGACAACCTCGCGCTCTTATGTTATGGCCCAGAGGCCAGCTACGGCCGTAGGTTGAACAATGACCAAAAATGAGGCCGTGAGCAAGCGCATCAGCCCTGTCCCGAGTGGTAGTGCCGGGAGCACACGGTCCTCCAGCACAATGAAGCCGTCGCCGAATCAATCTGCCTCCGCTGCTGCGTACCGACCTCAGGCGGCGCCGCATCTTGTCGACGATGGCATCTCCTTGAACAGGTGAGTGGCGACGCCGCATGTCGGGAGCTCTTTCTCTTTCCTGGGGCCATTCTCTTGTCCGCTTCCTCGCTAGCCCTTCTTGAATCTAACATGTCATTAGAACCGTCTCGCACAACGATTCTATTCTCCCCGCCACCCCTCAACAAACCTCTGCCGGCATACCGCACTCTTCCTCCTCGACATACAAGGGCCGTCGCACAAGCGACCTGGCAAACTACCGCCGTGACCTTGCCGTTCTTGATCTCTCTCGTGTGCCACAAATTCAGCAACAGCCTCCCACAGCAACCGTGGCATCCTATGTCGCTCCCTGGATGACCGGCAATGGCTCTCCCTCGCAGGCCAATGCCCCCGGCGCCGGGAGCTTCTACAACGATTCGAGCGACACCCAGTCCATAACGTCGCAGATGTCGCCGGTCGGTCTGGCACCCGCCTCCCGCTCCGGTCCGCTCGCCAGCACTCATGAATCGCCAGATGCCTCCGTCTATGACGGCCGCCGCCCATCCGTTGCAAGCATTGCCACTGCAAGCAGTGGGGGCTCAAAGGCGAGTATGTCGCGAGGAGGGTTCCGGAAGCTTCAAGGATTCTTCGGCGAGGAATTTCCAGGACGAGATAGCTCGGAGATCAGTCTGCCCGGGTCGCTCCCAGGCAAGGACCAGCATTCCCGGTCTTATAGCCACAGCCGGCCTTCCCATCGTGATCGCAAGCAGTCTAATGCCACAGACTACACGAGAGATGCTTCTCCGTCATCGTCCAGGCCAAGAACACCCGTCCCTGCCGCTCCCGAGGTTGTTCCCTTCCTCTATCAAGACAACACGGTAGGTGGCTCCCATCTCTGTTTCCTCTAATATTGCATGTACAACCACCCCACACTTTCAGCCGACGGCCGCCATAGTATCCGTGCACACTTTCCACCCCCCCCAAGTACCCATAGAAAGTCTCGTCTGATCCTCATCTAATTTTTTTTTCCATTTCAGGATATTGCGCGGTATGGTGAAGCACCTGTCCGGACAAGCTTGACTGGGCCCGACCGAGATCGTTATGTATCCGATGTCTCGTCGCAACACCCGCCCAAGTCCTCTTCCTCCTCTCGACCTAATCACTCCATTGTACACTTACCCGGGCATCATCGCCACAACAGGAGCCATGACGAGACTCGATCTTTGAGACCGACTGTTAGCCGCGAAGATTCCGTGTGGAGTGGCCAATACCCACCCTCACGGGAGCGGGGTGCACAACCCGGCGGAATGTTGAATGCACGATCAAGGGCTCAGAGCCCAACCCCCAGTGTTAACAGTGTTCCAGTTCCAGGTTCGAGATCCGGCCATGGCGAGGACCAGTCATCTCCTGGCCACAATGGAAAGCTCGGCATATTTGGCCGGCTGCGCTGGCATCATAACCACAACCAAAGGGAAAAGGAGGAGTCCACAAGTGCCTTGTCCCGGTTGAAGAACCTTCCTCAGTCTACCAGATCCTTGCAGCCTAAGCATTCGAGGGGTGATCTCCATCGAAGAGATCTCTCCCCCTCGCCTCTGCCAGGTGCTTCCAATCCCGATTTCGAGGCCCTTGAACCACCCCGAAACCCAACCCCGCGTGGTACTACATTCAACAACAAATTCCCCTTTTCCAAGAAGAATCGTGGCCGTAATCAACAGTATTCGGAAGAAGATATTGGCCCGACGGATAGGCGGGAATCAGAGCACATGTACCACTTGGATACGAATCTGAATGACATGGAGGGGATTTTGACACGAGCCCCAGCGCTACCCCCCATGGATGTCACCTTTTCAACCAATGCTGATCCCGAGCGCCGGGAGTCCATTGTATCTCCTGCGCCAAAAGGTAGATGGGATGCTCCCGACAGTTGGGCGGTGCGTCGAAATACCGACGATAATACGTTCCACGGCCCGGAGATGGATGAGATTCAAGGCACACCACGTCCCGACGAGAAGAAGACGCCATATTGTATACGAATATTCCGTTCAGATGGGACCTTCTCCACCCACTCCATGTCGCTGGACGCAAGTGTGGCAGACGTAATATCGCAGGTTGTTAAGAAGACGTACGTCGTCGATGGCCTCGATAATTATCACATTATCATGAAGAAGCAGAATCTCATTCGGGTTCTTGCTCCGCCTGAGCGACCACTCCTTATCCAGAAACGTCTGCTCCAGCAGGTGGGTTACGAGGACAAGGATCGCATTGAAGACGTTGGCCGCGAAGACAATACGTACCTTTGTCGCTTTATGTTCTTGTCTGCCAAAGAAAGTGACTTCCACTCGAGGACAGCAGACTTGACTGTATCTCGGACGCAGAAGCTCAACTACGTCGACCTGTCTGGCCGCAACCTAATCACGATACCCATCTCCCTCTACTCAAAAGCAGCAGATATTATCTCGCTCAACCTGTCTCGAAATTTGTCGTTGGATGTCCCAAGAGATTTCATCCAGTCCTGCAAGCATCTGCGTGACATCAAGTTCAATAATAACGAGGCCAGAAGACTCCCGCCGAGTCTGAGCCGCGCTAGCAAGCTTACCTATCTTGATGTCTCTAATAACCGGGTCGAGCAACTTGAACATGCTGAGCTGGAGACGTTGAAGGGACTGCTGAAGATGAACCTTGCAAATAATCGCTTGAAGCACTTGCCCTCTCACTTTGGCGAATACAAGGCATTGAGAAGTCTCAATATTTCCTCCAACTTTCTGGAAAAGTTTCCTTCATTCTTATGCCACCTGTATAGTCTTGTCGATCTCGATCTCAGTTTCAATACCATCGGTAGCCTCCCCGACGATATTGGCCTGCTCAAGAACCTGGAGAAGCTGCTCATCACGAACAACAGACTTTCGCACCAAGTGCCCAGTTCGTTTAAAGATATGATGAGTCTACGTGAACTTGACATCAAGTACAACGGCATCACATCCATCGACATCATTTCGGAGCTTCCTAAATTGGAGATCCTCTATGCCGACCATAACGCTATATCAGCCTTTACTGGAAAATTCGAACGTCTTCGCCAGCTGAAGCTCAACTCGAATCCTCTTAATAAGTTTGAGCTCACACAAACCCTACCGACTTTGAAGACCCTGAACCTCTCCAACGCTCAGCTAGCAAGTATCGATGCTACATTCATTCACATCCCCAACTTGGAGCATCTGATTCTGGATAAAAACTACTTCGTCTCATTGCCCGTGCAGATCGGGACATTGCTCAAGTTGGAGCATTTCAGTATTGCCAATAACTCTGTTGGAGAATTACCACCACAGATTGGCTGCCTTACAGAGCTCCGGGTTCTCAACGTGCGCGGAAACAATATTTCCAAGCTTCCAATGGAAATATGGTGGGCGAAGCGACTTGAGACCTTCAATGCCTCCTCCAACGTCCTTGAGCACTTCCCGAAACCGGCATCACGCCCCCCTCGGGTTCCTGGAGAAGAGCCCCAGATTCCTACGCCTATGCAAAACGGAAAGCCCTCGCTCTTGATGGGATCAATGTCTTCAACTGGAAGCAGTGAGGAACTGTCTGATGAGAGAAGGCCTAGCCAAACATCGAGCACTCTGCTCAGCGTTGGGCCATCTCCAATCCAAGATAGGAAGAGCTCCGTGGTGTCTGTCTATGGAAAAGGCGGACGCAAGACTTCAGTGGTTTCCCGGTCGACGTCCCAGAATACACTGGCAACCACACCGCCTACATCGGCCCCTCCGACTAGTAGAAAGGACTCGAGTTTATCCTCAAGACTCACCTCGACTTTTGCGGGATCGCTGCGCTATATTTATCTCGCCGATAATCGCCTTGATGATGACGTTTTTGACCAGATTACACTGCTTGCTGAACTTCGTGTGTTGAACCTGTCATACAATGATGAAATTACGGACATGCCTCAGAGATCAATCAAGAGCTGGCCGCAGTTGGTAGAACTCTATCTGTCCGGAAGTCAGCTGGCGAGCTTACCTGCTGATGACTTGGAAGAGTCGAGTCTCCTGCAAACACTTTACATCAACGGCAATAGGTTCACGAACCTGCCAGCTGACATCTCCAGGGCAAAGAAGCTCGCCGTTCTTGACTGTGGTAATAATTACCTCAAGTACAATATTTCTAACGTGCCGTACGACTGGAACTGGAATCTCAATCCAAACCTGCGATACCTCAACTTATCTGGCAACAAACGACTGGAGATCAAACAGACAACATGGGCGGGACAGGGTCTGCCTGGACCGGGTGACGTGGACCGCGAACAGTACACCGATTTCAGCCGGCTGTTAAACCTCAGGGTTCTTGGGCTGATGGATGTCACACTGACACAGCCCAGCATTCCGGACCAGAGTGAGGATCGCCGTGTGCGAACATCTGGCTCCTTGGCAGGCCATCTCCCATACGGTATGGCAGATACGCTTGGCAAGAACGAGCATCTGTCAACAGTAGACCTGGTTGTTCCTCGTTTCAATGGCTCGGAGATTGAAATGCTCCTTGGTCTTTTTGATGGGCAGGCTCTCTCTAGCGGAGGCTCGAAGATTGCCAAGTATTTACACGAAAACTTTGGAAATATATTCACCCAAGAGCTCAAAGCACTAAAGACTAGGCAAAACGAAACCCCCGCTGATGCTCTTCGTCGAGCATTCCTGGCCGTGAACAAGGATCTTGTAACAGTCTCCATTCAGCACACTGAAGATCGCCCTAGGACGACGCATCGATCCGCCTCTCAGCCGCTCGTGCTGAGCAAAGAAGATCTAACCTCGGGTGGTGTTGCTACCGTGGTATATCTACAGGGAACCGAGCTCTACGTGG
Organism: Clonostachys solani; assembly: GCA_902141235.2. Lineage (NCBI taxonomy): Eukaryota > Fungi > Ascomycota > Sordariomycetes > Hypocreales > Bionectriaceae > Clonostachys > Clonostachys solani. The sequence goes on from CABFOC020000034.1 coordinate 519,076, forward strand.
CCAATGTCGGAAACGTCCAGGCCATGCTAATTCAAACGGACGGCACGCATAAGATCCTGACCCGTAAGCATGATCCTGCTGAGCCATCCGAACGGTCCAGAATTCGTGAAGCCGGAGGGTGGGTCTCCCGAAATGGTAGACTGAATGATACGTTGGAAGTGTCGCGAGCTTTCGGCTACAGCCATCTCATGCCTATAGTTCAAGCTGCTCCGCATGTCAGCAATATGACAATTAGGGAAACAGACGACATCATTCTGATGGCTACCAGGGAGCTTTGGGAGTATCTTTCCCCCGGGCTCGTAACTGATATTGCTAGGGCTGAGAGGGGAGACCTCATGCGAGCCGCGCAGAAGCTGCGCGACCTCGCCATGGCGTATGGCGCTTCGGGGAAGATCATGGTGATGATGATTAGCGTCGCAGACATCAAGAGGCGAATGGAACGTTCGCGACTCCACCGCGGCACAAGCATGTCACTCTATCCTTCCGGCGTCCCTGATGAAGCACAGGCCTTGTCAACAAGGAGAGGTCGCAAGGCTAAAGGAGATGTTTTGGACTCATCACTCGGTCGTTTGGAAGCGGAGATTCCGGCACCGACAGGCAATGTCTCAATCGTCTTCACCGATATCAAGAATTCGACGACACTATGGGAGATGTATCCTAGTGCGATGAGATCAGCCATCAAGTTACACAACGAACTCATGAGACGTCAGTTACGACGGATCGGTGGATACGAAGTCAAAACTGAAGGTGATGCCTTCATGGTTTCGTTCCCGACAGCCACGTCAGCTCTGCTCTGGTGCTTCGCGGTCCAGTTGGGCCTGTTGGATGTCAACTGGCCTTCCGAAGTGTTGGGATCTGTTTCAGCGCAACAGATCGCAGACAAGGATGATAATATCATTTTCAAGGGTCTTTCCGTTCGAATGGGCATTCATTATGGTGACTGCGTGAGCGAAACGGACCCCGTAACACGCCGCATGGACTACTTTGGCCCCATGGTCAATAAGGCGGCGAGAATTTCAGCTGTGGCAGATGGTGGGCAGATCACAGTGTCGTCTGATTTCATCTCTGAAATCCAGCGCTGTTTGGAAAACTACCAAGATGTCGACCGAAGCGGCTCTACCCCAACACCCGAAGACGCATTTGAGGATGAGTCATTTGCAAATTCCATTAGAAAGGATCTTCGATCTCTGACCTCACAGGGCTTTGAAGTAAAGGAAATGGGAGAGAAGAAGTTGAAAGGTCTCGAAAACCCCGAAATAGTCTATTCTCTTTATCCCCACGCGCTGGCTGGTCGTATCGAGTATCACCAAGCGTTTGAGCGGCGTGAAGAGATCGGCGGTGACAAACCGGCAACTCTTCGTCCTGGGACAGGAGACGATCTGAAACCCGAAATGGTCTGGGACCTTTGGAGAGTCAGCCTGCGTCTTGAGATGCTTTGCAGTACGCTAGAAACAGTTAGAGGCCCCGGGCTGCAGCCCCCCGAGACGGAGCTGATCGAGAGGATCAAAGCACGGGGAGGTGAAGTGACTGAGAAATTCCTTTATAATTTCATGGAGCATCAAGTTAGCAGGATAGAGGTAAGTTGCGTAACAGCGTGCTGATTTTTCCTTTGATGACCGAAGCTAATCAACCCCTCTACCATCAGACCTGTGTCTCTACACTCGCTATGAGGCACCTTGCCAGAGGCGAAGGGACGTTGCGAGAACTCAACGACCTGCGTGGCCCAATGTCAGCTATCCTGGATTATTTTGTTCAGCAGAAGAGAGAGCTTGAAAGATACAAAGACAAGTACGGTGATCTTTCTGATCCTGACAACGGAGTCGAAGAACTGCAGAGCGAAGAGGCAAGCGACACGATATTTACCAATGATCAGAGCAGCGAGTTTGAGCAGGATTAGACATCCAACACCTACTTTCGGCCAACCCAGCGCTCGAACTCTCGGCTGTTTAAGCCTTTGGCACGCACGCCGACACTAACCAATATTCGACCTGCAAACTTATCACAGCAGTTTATGTGAAATGACCTCGTTCTGTTTGGAGCCGTTCTGCTTGCGTTGGGAACCAAAACAGGGCTAAGACTTTGGCTTGATTTTTTGTCTTTAGCTCAGATGGCGATGGGTGATTTCCTCCTCTTGACTTCCTTTCTTCTTTCTGGTTATTCGGAAACACTTGTTGTGGTTTGCCGTTGCTTAAGCATACTTTTTCGCAGTGTCTTTGGATGAAAAAAATGCAGAAAAAACTAGCGGGTTTATTGATATTGGGTGGCGGTGATACCCTCCCGGGATGGGAACCGCCAGGTATGGGCTGTTTAGGCGTTTTTGGGGGTTTGTAAGAGAGGGTGGCCGGGTTGGCCTGGCCCATTCATGTGCAATTGGTGTATTGATTACCGCGAACTTGGATCCCAATAGTCGCTATACTGAACATATTTTTTTCACTCCAAATTTTGGTTTGCCTCTACTCCGTACTATTTGCAAATATTGATACCCGAATATGTTTGATTTGTCTAGCTACTGACCTTCCTTGACCTAGCCCAATAGCCCCTTTTTTTGCAAAAATAAATAAAATAAATCCTTTAAGAGGAAAAGAGGAGGTAATTGTTACTGATGAGAGAATTAACTGACCTAGAATGCCTTCCGCTGTCTCATGACGCGGATGCGGTTGGACATCCTCGGCCCAACCCACCAGCCGCCGGTCAGCTTCCTCACCCGCTCGCGGAGGTTGGCGACGGCCAGGCCGGCGCCCACGACCTTCTCGTCTCCCGGGAACGCGTTGGCCGGCAGGAGGTGGCGGGGGTCGACGCTGCCCGGGCGGAGGAGCTCGACGCCGTCGAAGCCCTGGATGACGGCGACGATCTCCCAGTTGCCGAGGGCGCGGGCCGGCTCCTCGACGAGGGCGTAGTCGAACTTCTCCCAGAAGCTGGGCCACTCGAGCCGCAGCATGCCCTCCGTCTTGTCGACGAAGAGGAGGGGCAGCGTGGGGTCGGCGTTGCGGTGTTCCGGGGTGGCGAGGGCGATGGGCAGGCCGGGCAGGTTCTGGTTGAACAGGGTGAGCCCGGTCATGCAGGTGAGGACGTCGGCGTGGGCGGAGACGGATGTCGGGTAGGTGAATTCATCAGTGTCCGTGGGGATGGGGCGTTGGATGATGGACTGAAGCTCGGCCAGGGCCTCACCACCGGGGTAGTTGAGGGAGGACAGCTGGAGCATGAGCGTGCTGATGGCGAGGGTGAGGGGTACGGAGGCGAGGAGGAGAAGATGGCTAATCTTGTACAAGAGGGAGCGGGTGCGTCGCTTGGTGATGAAGTCGGCACCCAGGGCAGCCGCGGCAGTGAAGGGAGGGACGACGTAGAAGACGAACCGCGTTTCCTTGTGAGGTTGGAAGGAGTAGACGGCCAGGAAGAAGAGGCTGGGTATCAGCAGCTGTCTTGCGCTGTTGGATGTTCCCGGTTGGAAGAGTGCCAGGAATATGAGGGGGCCGGCGAGAGGATTGATCATGAGGCGAGGGAGGGCGGACGAGAAGTAGTAGTGCCAGGGCGACACGCCCCAGTTGGAAGATGAGCCCTCGATGGCATTGTAATAAAAGGCCGAGAGTTCGGGCCATAGGAACTTTTGCCAGAAGTACGAGTCGATTGGAACTGAGATCAGGAGTGATATGTAAAAAGCGGCGAAGAAAGAAATGGCCAGAGCCCTGACTGTGATGCGACGGCTAAGGAGAAGATAGGCTCCAGTCCCGGCGAGGAGGATAGCCAGTTCCGACCTGAAGACGGCGGTGGCCATGGTAAGAAGGCATATGGCCTGCTTTCGGCGGTTCCAAGCTCTCGGCTCTGAAGCCCGCGGAAGAAGGAAGGCGAAGGCAAGGGTAGCTGGTGCCGTGATGTCAGTTGCTGTTTACACAAGTGGCATCAAAAGGATCAATGCTTAGAATAAGATACATACTGGGTCCAAAGGCGAACATGTTGGGCAATGTCCGCGTCAGGTAAAAGATGACGTGAAACTGAGTAACCAGGAGAGCCACCCACCACCTGGCAGCGCCGATACCGTAGGCGTTTGCCAGAGAATTTCTGAAGACGACCAGACAGCCAGCGTTGAAGGCGCCCAGAACGGCCCTGACGATGAGCTGCGCATGGCGGAATCCCAACAGGGCAATCAAGGGCTGGCTGACACCGGAGAGAAGCACAGGGCCAATGAAGGTACGGGGAACGACCCCGGGGAAGGTGAAGTGGTCATAGGTAGTGCTCAGGCGTTCGTAGACATTCCCCGATATAGGTGTGCCATAGACGAGAACGTCATGGGTTGCCTGCAGGTTGAAGGACTCCTCGACTTTGGTGTAGGGCGCGTAGAGGAGATGAAGAAGAGGCAAGACAAACAAGAGAGAGACGGAGACGTAATCTTTTGAATGCGAGCGGATGGCACAAAGTCAGCTTAACACTTCACCTGCTTCGTTGCTGGGGTCATGTGTGTAGTTGGGATGTGTGAAGCTCGTTCTCATACCTAGTAGCCTCATGGTGCCGGATTTAATGTGATTGGTGTATCAATGCTCCATTTAGAATTACAAAAGTTTCAATCTCTCGCCGTCGGTCATATGACTAGCTTGCAGAGAGAGAGGGAGGAAATGAAAGAGCCGAGGGAATGTCCTTATGATATGTAGAGGCTCAGGAAGAGTTGACCAGCAGCAGGGATGATGAGGCTGTCGTTTGTCTGTAGGGAGGCGGCTGAGCACTGCACTAGTGGTTCCAGGCGCTGCGCTGCAGAGCGTCGGGGCCTGTTGAGAACACTTTACAGGGACTTAACTGAATCGGATCGGTTCAATCTTAGCCCGTCCACCTGCCTCAGTCATTTATTCTTAGCTGTCAACTCCAGCCAGTCTCTACGGGAATAGCTTCTAAGTGATCGCATACCTGTCAACACCTTTCTCGACCACCTCCCTTTACCTCTTCACCAACACCCAACACCCGACGACCTAATCTCTAATACCTACAATCAAAATGGCCACCGCTTTAGTCCCCGGTCCAATTACCTACCTGGTCGGCAACTTCGTCTGGAGTACGAAACACCATCGAATTCCCTGATGCGACTACGGCTAACCCGCCCGCTCTCTAGTCAACGTCCTCCTCGTCAACGCCGTCGCCGTCCTCTCCGAGGATCGCTTCCTCGCGCGCAGTATGAACCAGCATTCCCCGTGGCCCCCAAATACGAGAATTCGACCGCTAACTCAATATCCCCATCTAGTCGGCCTGTCCCCCGCATCCCACGACCCTTCCTTCGGCGCGGGCCCCGACACCAGCGTGAAGGGCAAGATCATCAACCTGATATCCAGCATTCGGACTATCATGAGAAGTATGCCCACCCTCCCCCTTTAGCAAGCCCAGGGCGCCTCTCCCAAGCCACCCAAGATCTTGTGGACTAACGGGGCGTGTTTCTATCGCAGTGCCCCTGATCTTCGTCAATTTCGTCCTAATACTCTACCTGCTGATCCTGGGTTAAACCCATCTTACGAACGGGAGGATTTTTTTGCGTTGATGGCGGATGACTGTTTGTCGGCGGAGGGGCGGTATTCGTAGAGGACGAGAATCATGAGCATGGAGTCAAGGCGTCACATTTTTCGAGAAATGGAATTTTATAAACCGGAAAGACCCGCTGCATCCTAACGGCGTTGCACAAACTTTGAATTTGCGAATGGGAGGGATAGAGCATACCTGTATCGCTTGGCTTGCTTGCCTGGAGCATAATCTAGCTGGCGATTCAAGACGGGCCCATGAGAGTGTACTAAGATTGAATATACATACATATCCCCGAGTCATAAAAGCAACACTGATCGAAGAATGTACCGAAAGCATCAAGTGGGCTTATCCATGGCTGGCTGATAGAAGAGGAACGTTGGTTCATTTCTCTATCTACAGTCTACCCAGGAGACGATCCACCAAGACACAACCGGGAAATGTCATGCATGGCTCCCTTCCCTCACCCGAATACATGCTTGACCCAGACAGTAGAGATTCTTTTGACGAGCAGTAAAGTCACACCAATGGCTCGACCCACCCAAACATCCAGTGTTCCATTATACACGGTCAACTCCTCGCAAGACACCGAAATTATAAACAAGCTATGTAATCCATGCAGACCCCCCAAAGTTGGGTGTTGTCTTTTTTATGCAAGAATGTTAGTACTCTTCTTCCTCCCCAGCGATGAGCTAAGACGGTCTTTCAAGCTGTCTTTGCCCTCGGAATGCTCTCCGTTGGTCTCGCCATTACCGAAGTGTGAGTTGTCACCCTTTTCCCTGTGGAAGAAGCTGAAGCTCCGCTTGGCCATCGACTTGCTGCCTCGTTTGGACCTGTCAAGAAGGCCGAACGGGCTCGAGCCCCCGCTTTCCCTCTTCTTTGCATTTTCTTCCTTCGCCAATTTCTTGCTCTCTTCGAGCGCTTTTTGTAGTTCGTCGCTTTCACTCTTGCGCGCTTGTTGCAGGTTCTTGATGCGCTCTTCTTGCCGCTTCTTTTCCTCCAGCTTCGCCTGCTTCTCGCGCTCCTTCTCAGCCAGCTTCTCAGCCCTCTCCGCCTGCTTCTCTGCCTTCTCCGCCGCCTCGCGCTCTTTCTTCTCCCGTTTCTTGTCCTCCTTTGACTTGACTACTTCTGCCGGCTCTGGAGCAGAGTTGGTTGTTGTGACCGGGACTTCAGGGATAGGGGGGTTGGCATGAGCTGGAATTGGAGGAGACGATAGGGCCTGCTCGGGTAGTGTGTTCGTCCGTGCGAGCTTACCCAACTCTTCGTGATCGACAGTTGCTCGCTGAGAAAATGTGGCTTGGCGTTTGAGTTGTGTAGAAGCCTTGGGGCTCTTATCGTCGTCTTCCTGCGCCGAGGACGCCGCCTGGCTTGCCAGCTTGATATCCTCCATTCCCTCTCTTTCTTGCTCTTCCCTGACTTTTTCAAATGTCGTTTCTTGATAGAACAAGACATATGCTGTTGCCATGCCCGGTTTCTCACCGAAAAAGTTCCGGACGAAATGCTTGTCCACGGGTTCAACCATTTCGTCATCAAACAGGACCCAGCCCCGATCTTGAGTCTTGATGATGGAGACGTAATGTCCATGGTACGCATTGCCGCCAATATGAACCACAACAGCGTAAAGTTCATACAGCCTGTCCGGGTCCTCTGCCTCGTCAGTCGTGTTAAACATTCGTAGATGATATGGGTACACCACTCGGTGGAAGAGTTTCTGAAGACGACTGTAATCCTCCGTGTATTTGAAGCGCTTCAAATGTAGTGTCAGCACCTTTGGTAATCGCTTGACCTTCATCCTCTTCTCCGCTTCCTGAAGTCCACCACAATGGTCGCAATGGAATTTGTTTCTTTCGCAAAGCATTTCCTCGTCCGAGAACTTGCGTAGGCACGATGTAACCGACGAGTGCTCTTCTAAGTCAATAGATAAATCCAGGAATGTCTCATCACGCTGTGAACCAGTCTCGCATGTTAAACATTTGGTCTCGGAAGTCAACACGCCCTCAAAAATGTCATGGACCCAGCCTGTTCCTGGGGTTGTGACTCCGTTGATGTGCTTTGCCATTGCCGAGCCCAGCGCATTCTCCACGGACTGCGCGAGGCCGTTTTGCTGAGTTTCCAGCTGTGTCTTGAATTTGTGGGCATTTGCCTCAACGTTTGCGATGACGTCGTTCAGAACCAACCCGTAGAACTCGTGTGCATCCTGATGCATGGAATTTCGGAACATTTCGTTATCCCGCTTAAATATCTCGAGAAACCTCTGTGGGCTGAGCACCCCAGTTCGCGTTTGGCTCTCGATAAGGGCTAAGAATATATCCTTCAACCCGGTAAAGGTGCATTCGTCCATCCCGTAAGCGTTGCCATTTTCCTGTGCCAGCTCCAAAATAGGACCTTTGAGCATGGCCTGCTTCTTTTTGTATTCTGGCGTATCGGGCTTGTCTTCCGGACGGACTGGTCCCTGTCCGGGGGGAGGCATGCCTGCGTTGATGGCCTGCCTTTGCTTTATCACCTGGGAACTGGATAGCCCTTTCTGCTTGCCATTTGGTGGGTTCGGGGGCGTTGGCTGCATTGGCGGGCGTATCGATACGTTAACTCGAGGCCGCGTTCCATCTGGCGTTTCTGAGGGCGAAAGGGAGGGATAGTTGATAACGCTATTTCGGAAAAGATCTGAGTAAAAGAGAGCCTGGACAATCGAATTGCAGTAGCTGCACCTGCTGTTAATAAAGAGCCAATCCAAGTAGGACATTCTGTCAGAGGCAGCCATACCAAGTATTCCCAAACTGCTCTCAGTGTTAGCTGTGGAAAATTATCGGCTTGTTGGATGCAAATGGCTGGAGGGCAAGGGTGGGAGGGGTTGCGTACATTCTCAAACCCATAGAACCTGTCACTACCGTCCTCGCGTAGAGGCCCCGCGTTCCGGAGCATTTTCTCCAATGGAGTCATCTCCAGGACAATCTGCTCATCCCTCTTCTTTGCTGCATTGTCTTTGACTGTTGGATTTCCCGAGGCCTGCGTAGATCGTTATTTTCGTCAGTTATCGGAATCGTCTTGGGGTCGAGGGTGGGCGGCGGAAGGTGGGGAGGAGGAGGAAGAGGAGAAGAGGAGACAAAAAGCGGATTGAAACGTGGGATGCCTCCCGGAAGAGGGGATTCTCTGGGCATACCGTGCTGGCACTCTTTATTTTGTTGAAGAAAGCCGCCATCGTGGCGTTGGGTCGTTACGAATCCCGGGGTCGAGGCGAGAGAGGTTGGTTGTTGGCGAAGGTCCGCAGCGAACGCTGCGCAACGCTTGCTTGGACAACAATTCAGAGCGACAAGTAGAGTAGACCATGCGCATCCAATTCCTGTGAAGATGACTTTAGATCAATGTCGGTAGAATTGTTTCGTCGTGTAGGCACCGAGAGCGTGGTGTCGCGGACTCCGAATCGGATCAGGTGCCCGGTATTTCGATTCGGGTGATGGTGCGATTGCGCCCAGCGTGGCGGGAGGACAGCGAGGCGCGAGAGTAGCTGGGAACAACTTTGTGTGTTCTCTAGACAATGCGAATCATTGGGCGACCCGAGGAAGACGAAGAAGAGCTTGTATCAGAGGAAGGGAAGGAAGGGGGGCGTCACAGCTGGAAGGAGTGCGAGAGCAGGCATATGGCCGTTGACAAGGCAGATGGGTAGGTTACCTACCAGCTACGTGCTACACTGGCTACTGCAAGGTTGGTTGGAAGAAGGTAGGGGGATTGGTTACTAATTGCATGGGATGATACCTGGGACGGGGGGTGGGGGGTTGTGCTCACGCAGGCTGGAGAAAGGCTGGAAAGCCTGGGCCGCCCCCCGTCAGCGGAGTTAAGTTAGCGATTAGAACGCCTGGAGGCAAGGTTAGTAGCCTGAAGTGGACTCAGGAGCGAGTCAAAGTCGCGGAGTTATCCTTCGCACCACACGCCAGCGGAGCCACTCCAGACACCAGCGACCGACCTCCGGCCACGGACACGGGCGCGGGCACTGAGCCCTCCATCCCTGAGACGAGGGCAGGCACCGCAGGCAGCACCGCAGGGCAGGGCAGGGCAGGCAGGGAAGAATCGGGGCGAAAAAGGTACTTGCCCTTCCTTCACGCCAAGACCCCCCCCCAGAGTCCAGGCATGTGGATAGTGGAGTCTGATGAGCCCCAAAAAGCCAAAGCCGCCCCAGATGTGAGGTGAGGTGACGGTGCATGCCATGCCACCTGAGTGGTGGGGAAACCGAAGCGTGGTACTGTTCGATTCTTCCTTCCTTGGCCACTCAAGTCGCCCTGCACCTCACCCAACCAAAGCGTCCCTGCCTGCCACCCCTGGCAACAAGGTACGTCGCTACCCTATCTACATGCCTAGTCCCCTAGGTACCTTGCCGATGCACCACCAATCAGTCCAGTCGTGGCAACCCGGTCGCCTGCTGCCCCGGCCGCTGCATCTGGCTGGCTGGCATCGAGCATCTGGCCTCTCCGTAGTCATAGCTGCAAGATCGACGGCAGCTCTCGTCGTACAATATACAGGACGGCCTCTCGCGGAGCAGCATCTCCCCCTACGGCATCCCCACCTGCTATATCTCCCGTCGGAGCGGTGACGCTTCTCATCGCATCTTCCACCAGCCGACGGGTTGTGTGCCAAGAGCGCCTCCATTGTGCGAGGGGTGTGCTTGATCCCTGGGCATACGTCCCAGGCGTTGGAGTACCTACCTCAAATACCTCGCATGCCCCTGGTACCTGTATGACAGAACCACTTTAACAGCCAACTGGGGTTGGCCAGCATGAACTTGCAGGAGCAGAAGGGCGACGACGACGACGAGACGGCCTTTTTCTGCCATTGGCGATATCCAAGCTGGCACCGCCCACTTCAAGGCCATCCGGATGGGAAACCGGCAGCGCTCGCTGCTCATACTCTCCTAACGGCCCCCAAACAAGGGAAACACCCCCGGCGACGCATCTCCGCACACTTTCAGAAGGGTTCGAGGTGTCAATTTGCCTCTCACTGCGTCATTAACACCAGTGGAGCTTGTTGGCGGGACTTGCCCGACTCTGTGCCTGCAACTAGCAGCGGAAAAGCGCAGCGAGGCTTGGGAGCTCTTCACATGGACGACGCGGCACTCTAACCAAGTACCATCAACGGCGCTGCCGGGGCTACGCAAATTCCTTAAACACGCGACTTGTACTCGAACCATTGGACAACTCTCCAGCAGGCTATCCCGCCTGCCGGCCAACAGAAATGGAGGCCATGATAGCGATATATGGATGGCCCACCATCGTTAGCAGGTCGACTAGCACGTTCAGCGGAGTTGGGGAGGGCGCTAGGACGGATATACGCTAGGTGAGGCATAGCGCGCTTCACTAGTTGGTGGCCCAGATTGCGGAGAACCGCAGTACCCGTACGACGACCAACTGCTAACGGACTAACACCACCTAGCTTAGCAGAACGTAGCGCTCGCTAACTAACACTGTAGGTAGGTGAGCCCCCCGGCAGCCCCCTGCACCAACCGCTCTCCAGCGAACTCGCTCTGGGTCGTTGGCCGATACATAGGTAGGCTATTGGTGCTACACATGCAGCTTCCAGAATATGTATGCAATCTGCAGATTACGCACATTAGAGCCTTTGGTCCCACTACCAACGCTCCCCTCGCGTCAAAACAAGAACCTGAGCGGTGGTAATGGCCTGCTTGCTTAGGATCCGGACTGGTATCGTCCATCTTTGCCACGTTGTGAGCTGTCCAGTCCGAGAATCGACTCCTGCATTCACGAGGGCAATCCGATTCTCAGCCCCTCGTGCCGTGATTCGTCACGCCACATACCCAACCCAGCCTAGATTCGCCCTCAAATAGCAGCTGTTGGCTCCTACGGGTTTGAGTTTCGGCACTGTTCCGTCTTGGTACTGACCTGGAGGCACCCTCCATTATCGTCATCGAGTGTGGGGTTGCCTCTCTATGCGCCAATCATCCACATGCACCCGCATCTTGGGTATCGTATCCTGCGTCTAGTCGGTCCGTTCTCTATTGACCCTACAACCGTTGGCCGTCAATCTCGTGGAGTTCAGCGACACCCTGGAGATCTTGTGGCCTGGGTCGGTGTCGCCCACTCTTTGCTCACCCTCACATCACACGTGCTCATTGATGCTTACCGGGGGCTTTAATCAGTTTGACTACCACATCATGTCTGCTCAAAACAGGTATTCGCTCAACCTCCCCGGATGCTGCCTCGTTACAACTCTTGCCACCCAAGAGGATTTGACCACTGTTGTTGGGATTAAGTGGGTGGGACAAGTGCACATCGGGGTGTGAGTCGACTTACAGCACAATCCACCGCTACAATGGCCGGAAGTCGCCCCTAGAGGATATATATCGCGCATTGCACTGGTGCTTCTCATGTCTCCATTGGAGGCCTGTGCGTCTTCCTAGCTCTTCATGTACGGAGAGCAACAATGCCTATTGTGATTCATGTCCTTTGACTGAGTGTTGGTTTGTAGCACAAAAGAACAACACGACGCACTGAATTAGGTTGCGAGTCTTAATCTGTTAGCTTCCTCATTGGTCGATCGTTGCGTAATTGTGGCGAGCGTCACTCTGATATCAGGCTGATTGTTACACAGTTCGTAGGGAGAAACTCGGTGATACGGATGATCTGGATACCAGTCGGGTGGTAGAATCGTGCGCGATGATACCCAGGTCCGCTGATCAGTACGGTTACTATGAGTTGCAGGGACCACCGAGGCCAGTAATCGCACTGTCGTCAGACCATGCAATTGAGTTCAATAATTTGTGTCGCGAGACACATTGAGCCAATTCTCTCCTTCGGCACTTGAGGGTCCAGATGGGCATGGCTTGGAATCCAGCACATCCTCCAAACACAGTCACAGAGCACCTGGATTCTTGGATTCTGTAGCACCCAGAACTCAGAGAATGGATATAGACCATTCAACCAATTCATCAACATCGACCCTACCAGGTGTCATTCTGAATGCGGCTAGGATCAGGTTGCCCCAGGTTTTGCAATGGGTGGCCTGGGGTTTCATCCAAGCCGGCATGCACCAACGCCAACCACGGGATGTAAGTAATTCTTGGACGGAGAGGGACATATTTGTACATATACCCGGCACAGTATGTGCAAGTGTATTCATGCCCAAGTACTCCAATGTACGTGTCCAAGCAGTGTGGGTTGCATCCTCGCTTGCCCTGTTGGTACCCACCCAATAGGAATATCTCTCACGTCTCCATTCCCATCGACGGTCTACTCTAGCCGCCCAAGCCTCAGGGATATTGGCGTTGGAGGAACTCAAAGGTTTCCCCAACATCTTTCCCAAGGGTCGTCAACGTTGAAACGCCCAACCCAAAGGGCCAACTGCATCAGCTTACGCACCTAGTTCGGGGCACATGACCGCCAGAACACAGTGGTTATGTTCGATCACTCTCTTCCAGCTCGAGCATGCCGGGGTACCCCGAGTTATACCGCTGGTGCGTGACGTAGCGGACGGCAATAGTGCGTCAGATGCTCTCCAGGCTAAGTATATCAGCTGGGGATCTAGAGCAGAGAAGCTCGAGGAAACGGGACCAGTTGACCGCGCCTTGGCCTGGTCATAGAAAACCCTCAGGTCAAGCCGGATAGCGTAGCCCGCAGGCCCCAGCCTGGTTTACAAATCATCCGCTCGGCGACTTTTCTCGCTTGCCTGCGGACTATGATGGTGGAAAAAGAGCAGAGTCTCCAGTTATTTCTGTTGAACCTATCTTCCCGATTCTTACGCCAAGGATCTTGCATGTGGGCCAGCTCGATGGTGAACAACTGCTACACCCGAGCTTTCCGCATCGCTGGACTAATCGTACTACTTCTACTATACACGTTGCCTGTGCTGATCACGCAACCGGTTTCACTTGGACTCCTTGGCTGGGGCGGGGCCACCCGTGGTTGGAAAGCCCATGAATATCTTGAAGTAATCCTAGAGAAAACCGATGAGTCTCGCCAGGTATCGTACGAAAAGGTGGGTTGAGAGACTTACATAGATCATCCACTGCAAACCAGTCAAGGTACCGATCATGACAATTCGAACCGGAAGGCCATTCCAGAGACCTGAAAAGCCAATGTCTTTGTAGATTCGGCTCATCGCCTTCCCGAAAGCCTCTCCGGGCTCACGGTTCGCGTTAAGTTTGCTCACCATGACATCAGCAGGGTGGGAAACAATGGCGCAGAGAATACCGGCAAGATACCCTCCCGTGAAGGAGACACCCGTCTGCGCGGCCTTGCTGTAGTCGCTCTTCTGGCCGGGAAGACGGTCATAGATCATCTCGACGATGGTCTCAAAGGACGCAAACTTCATCATGGTGTACGGGATCTGGCGGCCCCAGAGCGGGTAGATGCCCTTGTACAGGCCGGCCACGCCCTCCTTGGCGGTGACGGAGCTGATGCCGTGGAACGTGCCCTTGAACGGGCTCTGCAGACTGCCCTGCATGCGAACCTTGACGGACTCGAAGGGGCACAGGGCAATGTCCGCGAGGAACTCGGCCGACGCGGACGCGGCGAGGTAGAGACCGGTCCTGTACTTGACGGCAGCCTCGGGACCAACCGCGTCGGAGTAGGTCTTCTTGAAGTACTCGTACCAGCCGTACTTGAAGGCTCCCTGGGCGGAATACCCGAACAGCGTCGGGCTCCATCCCGTGAAGATGCCGCGGAGGCCCTCGCCGCGGTATATCTTACCCCAGGCCTGGAAGTTGCTCGTGTACAGCTTGGAGTCGACCTGGCGGCGGGTCTTGACGAGGTCGAGCGGGGTGACGCCCGCGTGCGTGAGTCCCTGGTTGCATCAAAAACGTCAGTTGAGGCCAAAGAGAGCCCAGCGGTCTTTATGGGCAGCCGTGATGTGGTGTGCGTACGCAGGCTAGCATCCCGCCAAACGTGCAAGCAGCATAGTACTTTGGGGAGTACAGCTCGATCTTCCCCCCTTGCGGCTTGGCCGCTGCTTTGAGCGCCTTGTCCCTGGCATCCTCGACGATGGAGAATGCGCCGTAGAGCTCTGGACGGGCCTGGCGCGGCGTTGGGCCGTTGAATTGCGAGGCCATGCCCTGGGCAGAGTCGCGTTTGGGGAAGAGGAGAGACATCATTGCGGGTGAGGGTACTGGTGGGGAAATTTGCCTCAGCTTTGCGCACTCGATATGTCTTGAGATATGTCTTTGATTCTATGATCACACGCGACGCATGAATGGGAACAATGCGGTCAGCGAGGTCTTCACCTTTCAAGTCTTGACTTCTCCTCTCTCAGTGGAATGGAACGGATGAGCTTCAAGATGATCCCTGCACGAGAGGATAATTCACTATCGCATGAAAGACAATGATGGTGAGGGATCGTAGTAACAGAGCTGGCCGGCTACGTCTCCTCGTGTACAGTCATACAAGATGACATCACCATCACAGAGCTCGAGCCGCATCACCCGGAGTTTGTGAGGGCTGCATGTAACCTGCCGGAGATAAGGATGCCAGTTGCAGTTATAAGGAAGCTGATGCAAATAGGAGGTAGATAAATGGAAGCGAATGCAATGCGGTTATAGCAGGCACGGTCTTACCCGGTCAGCTTGGTTTTGGGACATTGGTAGCCATGAGCATATATGTCGGTCGGGCCTGTTCTGGGTCCTCGTAGATATCGCGGCCCTCCATGTATCTGATATTGACATGCAAGGTTTGTGGTGTGTTCATATATTTATATGTATATTTATATGTATTGTTTTGTGAGTGCAATGCAATGTCCATGAAGATGGACTGTCAGCGTTTTATTTTATTTCACAGAGCTTTTCTCAACGCATCTCGTGATGGTATTGGCGCTGATATTCCTACTAGAATCAGTTCACCCGCCTCTGTTATACAGAACATATCACCTCAGCACTACAAGCTTCCCAAGGTACTGTAGAGCCATGCAGGAAATGATGGGGGTTCACGCACGTAATCGTACCGTTCAAGGACCACAGCCAAAGCCCCCACTTGGCCCCCGCGAGACATCCTAAATCGCAGCAAAAGCACATGGTTAGTCTCCAACTTAGACATACACATCTCAAATCGACCTTTCCGAAACCGTGATCGACAGGTCACCGCAAAAAAAAGTTGCCAAATTCCGATAGATACCTGGACACTCGACGACAGCGAAAATGGTGGTAGTGGCAGTGAATGCGGGGTCGAGCAAACCTTTCGAGTCGAAATGGTCATCCAAGTACCGCGGGGTAGGCAAGCATCCCTCCAAGAACCTGGAAACCAGGTTGGCGATGCCCTCAAGGGCCAGAGAGCTCGCGTACTACGCGGCACTAAATCTCCTTCTAATGATTTTAGAGAAATAGAAAAATGAGTTCCCAGCTGACCGTCCCCCTCTCCAGGCAACAGTCGAAGACCTCGACCCTCCCGCCGCCCTGTCCCTCAACCCATCTGACGCCATCTCGCTCGCCCTCCTGTCCGCCTTCGAGCGGGACTACACCCACCTCACAATCGTCGACTCCCAGACCCGCGCGCTGCTCGGGTACATCTCGATCCCCAACCTGCAGTCCCTCCTCGACTCCGGCAAGGTCAAGCCCGACGACCCCCTCTCGGCGGCCATGACGCGCTTCCAGCGCCGGGGCCGCACGTACCAGGTCATCACGATGGAGACGCCGCTCGAGGAGCTCGAGGCCTTCTTCCGGGGCGGGGTGCCGGAGGCGGAGTGGAAGCAGGACTTTGCCGTCATCACGGACGACAACCGGAGGTTCGTCATGGGCGTGGCGACGGTGCAGGATCTGGAGGAGTTTGTGAAGAGGAGGCCGGAGTAGAATTTTCACCAAAAGGGATATTTATGACAGGAAAAGAATATTTTGAGATGAGGCACGATGGAGGAGAGGTTTCCCAAGAGACATCACCGTGGAGCTCCCCATCGTGATGAGATAGGGGTAATGGCTATCAAATGATGAATACAAATCCCGAGTTAGACTGGGATGAATGGGTTTTGAGACGTGGAGAACAGTATGAGACCAGATTGGAGAAAACCGCCAAATCCGACTTCTAGAAATGAACTTATAACAGACCACACAGGTTGAATCAATTCTCCCCAACGGATTACACGTTTACCGGCAAGGAGACCGTTGTTCACGCCTTGGCATCGACGTACACTAGATGCTTATACTCTCACTGTCAATTCCTCTGAACCCTCTCGCCGCATACCCATCTACAAACGCCTGCGCTCCCGCATAAATCTACTGGCCGGTGTAGTCGTAGACCAGCTTGACAACCTCCGTCTTGTCCTCCTTCTTGACGACGACATGTCGGACGTAGCGCCGCTCGCCCTCGATCTTCTGGAACCCCCAGACCTGGGTGGCGGTCCACCCGTTGCCAATGCTCTCCACCTCGCTGAGGATGAAGTTCTTCCCGTCCTCGGAGACGGTCTCCTCCTCCCAGCCCTGCTTGAGGAACTCGCCCTCCACCTCGCTCAGCGCGACCCACCTCGTCCTGCCCTTGACCTTGCTGAAGAGCCAGTCCTCGTGCTCGCGCCAGGTGTTGTCGACGCAGCGGCGCTCGTGGGTCGAGCTGAGCCCCGCGGCCGTCTGCTCGACGTCGATGTGGGTGAAGATCTCCGTGGCCGTGTTGGGCGGCTTGGGCGCCGCCTCGTACTGGTTGACGTCGAGCGTGACGCTGGCCAGGCCGATCCCCTTGCGGGTGAGGTAGCCGATGCCCTGGAGGGCCAGGAGGGCATCCGTGCTGCCGGAAAGGGTCTTGTTCTGTTTTACCGCGCGTTGTTAGCTTTTGGGACTAGGGCGGGAGAAAAGCATTCCATGGAATTTTTGGCGGGGTTATAATGCAGAGTGTGATAGGCGAGGGAGGGGCTCCCTTCTCGTGGTGGGGTTGCCTTACCAAAGACCATTTACCGGTGAGGTTCTTGAGCGTCTTCTCTGCGGGCGCGGCCATGGCGACGATGATACTCAGTGTTTCAGGCACGAGATAAGATCTGGTGGTGGTGGTGGTGGTGGTGGTGTTGATGACGATTTCGTGGAGGGGCTCACAAGCAGTCCGGTCTAGCTTAAGGTACCCGCTAACAAGCTGGAGCTCCGATTTTATTTCTGGAGAAGATGGATGTTCTGCGTGAGGGGTGAGGGTGGCACTGGGGAAATTTGGGCGACGACAACGAGCTTCTTTATGGCTTTTCCTTTTCCATTTGGGGGAGCACGAGGGACCCCTTCTCGGATCATATGCAAGGGCAGCCAAGCATTGAATCCTAATGGGGCACTCACAGCACCCGATACAGAGCTGCCCATACCGGCCATGGTGACAATCCCAACCATCATCACTCGCTCGACCGAGGTTCGTCCTGCCCTCCACCCCCTCTGCCACCGCATTAAATCGCTAGTCTTGGGGGATGGTTTACTGCTTCTGGGAGGTGGCTCCGCCGTGGTCCTCTCCACGAGCTGCAGCCAAGCCCGCGCGGCGGTCCATCGCCTGACTCCCGCACCACCATCATGACGCCCTCCGAGGCTGCGTGCCAGGCGGCGGTGGCTGGAAGAAGCAAGGCTGAGGTGCTGGCCACGACTCCATGTTTTCTTTTCCCATGTGAGATTGCGGGGTTTTGGCCCAAGCGAGGAGGCAAACGAGCCAGGCCGGGTTGCGCCAAGATTCATTTCCAGAAAGCAAGGAGGTTCCATGCTGTGAGACACCAGGCCATCTGAGGCTAATCCTGTTCCTGGCGTGGGTTCTCATGTGCCTCTCTCCCCCGCCGCAGCCACACATACGTCCAGTCTGCTGCCCTGGCAATGTACAGCGTAGCCTTATTTCCTCAGTGTGCATTTTTTTTTATATGGCAAGGTTTGGCGAGTAAGCTATTGCCAGATTCGGGTTTTGCTTTAATATGCTGCCCCATAGGCCAAGACCACTTCCCATGGAACTAGAGAGGAACCCCGAGACGATGACTTTGATACAACATGCCACAGCACGTGTAAATATATCCGCAACGATCGCAAAATCATAGGATCAGCCTCGGTCCCGAGCAGGATACCTGGCCAGCATCAGAGGCCTGTGATTCGGGGTGGGCCTTTCAGGATAAGAATAGATTAATGCCCCAACTGGCTGGAATAGATTGCGAGTGATTCCGTGCCGCATCCCCACGATCACATCACAATTTCGGAGGCCTAATCGGGAGCGTATCCGCCGCCATCAGGGGCTAGGATTGTGTATCTCGGCGACAAACTATTCAGGTTCATGTTCCGGCCAGCTGGACGGTGCTCTCCGGAGCCAGGACACGTTGGGTTATGATCTTGCAATGCGTCTTTGATTCACGGCCATGTGAGAAGAAACGACATCTATCCCTCTAAACCTGGAACTAGCATGCGATGTCCTATCTATATAGACCCGGCTGGAGGGCCCAAGTCAACGCGAAAGCAGGGAATGGAGTACCGAGGAAGGCTTGGCCAACACCCTTCATGATAATAGACTTTCATTATGCACAAGATGTGGTATATTGCTCTTGATATATTACAGTCTGCCCCCTCCGGACTGAACATGGCCGGTACACCTCGGAGTCGGCTTGATATCCCAAGGACACACTATCAGGTCCCATCTACAGGATTGGCCAGGGTTTGGATTCATGAATCGCAGAATGAACATGTCCTCCTTTCTTTGTCCCTGGGCTCCGCAAATGACCGTGGGCGAGCCGGCAAGCCGTCCAAGAGGGCGGGTATAAACCTCCCTCCTTCCGACCCCTTGATAGGCCGGTTCAGACATGTATGCTACGGTCCGGTTGGGCCTATGGAATGGTCTCTCCTTCTTTTGCGTGAATATAAAAAAAGGTCGTCAATCATCATGTTGTCCTCCCCCTTCAACAAAAAGGAAAATAGTCTGAGAATGCAAATCACGGCCACCAGTTCATCTTCTTGTAGCTTTCAATGACCTCGTCGATGAGCTCTCTCGTCATGGTTGGGTGCTCGTATGTGAAGCCCAACAGGTTGTCCAGTCGGTCGGCATTCATGCTGAGATCGGTATCCTTGAGCAGCTCCTTCTCCATAAATGGTGACAAAGGCCCGGGGCGTGTAATCTCCGCGGCCTGGAGCAGGTCCGCCCAAGGGCCAAGAACCTCGTCGTTGACATCGTCGACAACACTGTCCAGGTTGAGCCTGGCGAAAGTGCTAATAAGTTGTCCTTGGAAGCCGGTCTCGATCTTGAAAACTTCACCGATGATGTTTGCCAATGTCCCTTGACACGTGGCGCCCTTGTCCACAACGTTGAATGTCGGCACCTTACCCATGGATGCCTCGTCCCAGTTCTTCTTACCCGCCTCATACCAGGCAGTGATATCCCACAGAGCTCGGGTCACATCCGAAATATGCGCGGTGTTGGTTCGTAGGTCCTTGGTCCAAAGCCATTTCATCTCCGACTCCAGGTGCTGGTATACTCGGGCCATGCACAGCGCAGTCGCGACCCATTGCGACGCGTATGGGCCATATACGTGAGGGAGGCGTACAATAATGAGGTTGAGTCTGGCGGACAAGTCATGTTAGCACTAGAAACCCAAAAATAGCATCTGACGGGTTGTAGGTGCGCCTGAGAAAGAAAACATACCCCTCAATCTTGGCCAACTCCTCCTCGGCCTGCAATTTGAAGACGGCGATCTTGCTCCATGGCTTGAGCTTGTCTCCCTCCTTGCTTGGTGACGAATCCGACTTGTAAATCATACCCGTGCTCAGCTCGACAAACGCCTTGACTTTTCGCTGGGCGGCCTCGCGCCCGACGGCGAGCGACAGGTTCAAAGATCGCAGCTTGTAAACCTCGTCTTCCTGGGAGTACCGTGTCTCGCCGCCGCAGTTAAAGACGTAATCCCATTGCTTGCCATCCGCTCGATCGAATATTCTCGCCAGGCCGTCTACAAATAAATAAATCAAGGTCAGCATTTACCACCAATTCGGGGGTGCAAGCACATGGCGGAGCGCCCATGTACATGGTGCAGCTTTGGAACCACTAGAGCCTGAATGGGGGAGGACGCACCTGTTCGGCTGGCATCCGCCTGCATGAACTTGTCCTGAGAGCATGCTTCGGAGAACTCTGGAGCTAACCAGGCCAGTTGCGGCAGGACCTTGTCGACCAGCCTCACTTCAGAAGCCAGGTTGTTCTTGTGAATATGGAGGGCGAGGAACCGGCCAATGTAGCCAAGGCCACCAATGATCAGGACCGACGGCTTCTCGTCGGCCATGATCAGGGTATCAGGTGAGCAGGCTAGAGGTCGACAGAGGGCCCGGTAGAGGCGATGCTATGGAAGCAAAGAAGAAAAGGGGCAAAAAAGAAGATAAATGGCAATCTATGGGTTTATGGTAGGGCGCGGGCCGTTTTGAGTCGAGAGGGAGCGAGCGCAATAAAATAAAGCGTCGCGGGCTGCAGGCCGTTTCTGAGGTTCGGGGCGGCGGTGGAGGAGGGGCGGGAATGGGTTGTGGAAGGAGCGGCTGTGGCGGGCAGCGGGCAGGTGATGTATCAGGTTGACGGAGAGCCGCAACGACCAGAATGGACTGGAGAGTTAGTCCTTTCAAAACCAATCTGGCCGAGTGCACGATCGCCTATGAGGGAGGGAGGGGAAGGACGAGAAAAGGGGACGGGACGGGATGCTGGGCAAACCAGGTAGGGCTGTAGGACGTTGGGAATTGCAACTGTGTGCCAGCCACGGGAGCTGGAGATGACCAGGGGGCTTGGCTGGTGGTAGGGGCCTAGTAAAAGTAGTCGCTCACGGCCTTGCGTAGGTTATTATTATACTACGTAGGTAGCAAGGTAGCGGGTAGGGAGCAGGTATGTAATTAGGAACTTGGTTTGACCTCTACTAGCTCTGCTTAGGGGAGGAGGTGGGTGCTGATGGTGGGGTGTGAGAGGGGGTGGGATAATCTTCCTTGCCATGCCTACTATGAGGTCTAATGCGAATGTAATGAGTGCAATGTAATGTAATGTAATGTAATGTAATGTAGAAGCAGGCAGAGATGGGATGTGGGCGTGATGTCTAAGGCGCTGGCACCTGGAAGAGGGACGGCCTCCTCTACCGCCCCGTGAACCATATGCTTTAATTACTTACCCGCTCTTTGCCTGCCTGATTCCCAGCCCAGCGTCACTTCCACGCCCGCAGTCGCAGCAACTGCGACATCAACACGCCATCGCACACATCCGGGCGAGGCAATATCTGCCGGTTTCTGTGTCCGTCGATCTATTTTTACATTTTCCCCTTCTCCCAGCGTTTGAGCCGGGGCAATATGCCGCCAGAAAGCCCACGCAGTGGTTCGAGAGAGAGATCTGTATGGCTGGCCCCTTGGCGGTTGGGTGGTCAGTAGATTTGCGACTGGCCGCGATGATACCGTGCCGTCTTGGAGCTTGTGGTCACGATTATCACACTCTACAATATCCGGTTCCAATTAAAAGAGACAGAGAAGGAGTCGTCTCGGACCTTGGTAGCTGCCTGCAGCGTTTTCTCCCGCATCTGGCTTCTGTCGCTCGATCCGTTTCAAGACCATGCTTGGAGCAGGTCTGGTCAGGTCTCCCTCATACACATCTCTGCATGCCTCCACCGCAACGACGTCACCCGGGACCTCTCCAACCACAAAGCCCTCACCCGGAAATGTATGCAACAATACATATGTATGTACGCGGACGGCATGGGAGAGAGCCACTCAATCGAGATAAGGCACAACCAGCGCGTGTGAGGCTAGTGATCTGAAGGTTGGGCCTGAGGAACCCCCCTGGATGGTTAGATGGAGGGGCTTGTACCATGCCGGCTCCTCTCCTCGCACTTCTGCAAGTAAGTGGCCCGTGGGTGATATTGGGCATGCGATTAATTAATTGCAAATTATCCTCTTGCAGCCCGGTAGCCTGACATTTCTGCCGCACGGCCTCCTTTCCTGCGTGGCTCGAGCTCGGAAATTTTCTGTCCTTGTCCTTGGTGGACGTCTTTTTGGACCAGAGAACATTCTGTCTGTTTCGTGGGGAGGAGGGGGCATAGGCAGGCAGGGGGGTATGTGATACGGGAACGGGCTGATTACTTCTCTGATCGTCCCCCCTCCCCTTTCCTCTCTTCTTTTTGGCGCACGCTATGCAGTATTATTTCCACCTTGACTCTCATTGGAGGTCTTGGAGGTTCATGTACAGACAAGGAAGTGGCTAGTACGTACAATGCGCGACCTCCATGACGCTAAGTCGCTGCTGTTGGTTGGCTGCGCAGCGCAAACATGAGTCATGTGCCGCCATGTAGATGTATGTACTGCGCGTAACCAGAGCCATGGAAAAGCTAACGAGGCCGCCTCGCTTGCCGGCAAGAGGGCGTGGATTACCATGAAATGCGCATGCGAGGCACGACAACGCTCGATACAAAGGAGGGGGGAACAATGGGAAAGGGGAACGGCACGCGCCATGTGCTTGTCACCAGTGGAGCGAACCGCCCCGAAATATTTAGGGCCCGCGGCATGAATCCTAGGCGGGCCTAGCAGGCGACTGATGATCATTAGTGGCGCTGTGCTAGATGTGGTGCGGGCTGCAAAGCACTAAGGGTGCCTAAACTAGTGCCCTGGAGAGTTGAGCTGATCCTGCCGATGTGTAATTGAATTGATTCCTCAGGCGCTGGTGGTTGAGACTGTGCTCGCGTCGTACCTGCCGCGTTCCTGTGATCGGGCTTCCGACTCAGTCGGCGAGGTTTCCATCTCGCTTCCGGCTGCGAAAACACTCAGGCATGCCTCATCATACAACGTGTCTTGTCTCCCATGGCCCGGTACTAAGCCGCCACGTTCCATCGGCACGTAGCAATATCATCCTGACTTATTACTAGCGCGTTCGCATCGGCGAGATCAAGATGGGCTAGGCTTGCGGACGGGCAGTCTATCTTCCAAAGTCATTCTCTCAACTCGAGCATGAACGATTTTCAGTTTCGGTTTCAGGACCATTACGAGCTGAATACCCCTCGAGCCTTGCTTGCTTCAAGTCAGGTCTCATCGGCTCCATGGGCCTGATTCCCGCCCACAAGGACCTTCTCGTGCGCCCCTGATCCCTGTGCCGTCGGTAAAATGTCTTGGGAAAGCATGGCAATATTGTGTACAGCGCCTCTTTTTACCTTTCCATCCTCTACCTACCGTCAACAGCTAGCCAGGCGAGGTGGTCAATGGCTCGCCCCTTGAGACTGGGCTCTGATTCAGTCATGGCTATCCACAGGTAGGCAGACTCCGGTCTCCAAGGGTGCGAAGAGGAGTGGCAACATGGGGCTGAAAGACTTTCTGCTTCTACCCACCCTGAGCGAATATCCCGTTGACTTTTACTTTTGAGTTAGGACTTGGCAACTCACAACTTAAACGCCATGGCATCATTCGCGGGAAACCATAATGCCCGTCCACCCCCTGATGAGCCAATGTCTCTATCCTGCATCCGCGCCGGGTAATACGCAACCTACCATTGCATTGGCAACTTCCTATTGCTGTCGTCTTTAATTATGTTGTCTCACATTGTCGCGTTGGAAAAGACCCAGCAGCGGTATAGCAGCTGACCAACTCCTCCAGTTCGAGACAACCTGCGGTGTGCCTGGTCATTAGAGCGCACAGCTCCGGGACAAGGGCCTCCCACCAATGAGAGCAGAAAGCCTGCTCGTCAACCAAGATACGATAGTCTCTAGAAGCCAGACTGGAGGGGTGCGCCCCTGCTTCTGGTGTTCACGGTTTAAACCCGTGCAGTCGTTGAACTATCCAGCATAACGTTTCATCGGTCGCCACCCGTGGGGCCTCAGCTCGTGGACCAAACTCTACGCATTCTCCACACTCGGCTCTCTGCCCGAGATATTGAAGAGAAAGAGCCATTAACAATTCCGAAGGTTTGGTGCGTGGTTTAGAGCTGCTGTATACCGAGCAACGATGGTGTGGTGGAGGTGGGAGGTGGTCGAACTCTCTTTCTCGGAAACCCCCGAGAAAACCTCCGGGCGTGGGATCTGTGATGAATCCTGAGTGAATCGAACAGGAGTCTCCTGTCGACGAGCTAAGAAAAAAAGGATGTCCCGCCAATAAGCAGCCCCCAATTAGGTTCAATAACTTGGGCAGATCAGACACGGCCGGCTTACTTCCATTACTACTGCCTACCAATGGCAGTAGTCGCCATCTCATCGTCGTCGTCGTCGATCCTGAGCTCACCCCCGCCACCTTGATTTTTGTTCCCTCCTCTACCTTCCCTCCTTGACCTTCCCCAGGGCTCAGGGATTTCCCCCTTATGCACGTCAATCAGTAGTAAGCCTCTATCCCGGAACAGTCCATGGCAGTGAGAGAGAATGTAACCCGAGCTCCCCTTGCCGCAACGGCAAATTTCTCTTAATTTCATTTCTGCAAACTCCCCAGCCCTTCTATAATGACCAGGACTTGGCTTCAGGAGGCGGGCCGTGCCAATCGCCTCGCAAGGTAGCGCAACGATCGATCTGTCGTAACGGCTGAGAGCCGGGGAAGGCGGAAGGGGGAGGGGGTGTATAACTGGAAAGCATTCTCCTTGTTCATCCGGTGTTGTCGGTTGGCTCTTTGTCGACAAGTACCATGCGACATTGCGCATATACATACCTACTTGAGGATGTATGCATGCACCCTCTTGGCAGATACTACTGTTGCAACTTGCCATCCGGACCTTCCAGACAAGCGTAAAAAGAAGGGACGAGAAAGGGGTGTAGAGGGCTATACTCTAACCGCTTCAGGTGTAAAATTGGAGGGTTGGGAATCGGATCAACTGGAAGCTTACCGTGTACAGAGTTTCAGGTCCCTTCAGAGGCGTTTTCGTGGCCATCCGCCACGTTGTCGTCATCTGTCTTGAGCACACCACTCCGTGGTTGTCTCATTCCTATCGGATAGGCGGTCCAGCGGAATAATTTTAAATGTCAAGCAACGATTGGCCCGCTTCACGCATGATAAGAGAGAGAGAGAGATTGCCTTTGCAGAATCATGCTGTATCGAATATATGTAAACACCGTGGCCGGCGCGGTAGTTCGCCTATGAGCAAAAAAAAAAGTTAAGAACCCGGCAATTTAAAGCAAAAGCCCCATTCTTTCTCTCATCGCTTCATGCTGCCAATGAGCTCCCTCTGTGCCTCCCTGTCCCTCGCGCCCTCGCTCAGGCTGCCCACGCTTCGCAGGTCGCCGACGACGTCCTTGGCCTTTCCGAAGTACACCTCCTGGAGCAGGTTGCGCATCTTGAGCTCCATGTCTTCTACTAGGCGGCCCACGTTGGCGATGTGGCTGTCGTCGTTGTCGACGGGCAGATCCTGTTCCACCTGGCGAGTCATGTTCCCGCTTAGGTCCAGCTCGCCCAGGGAGCCCCCGGTGGCCGACAGGGAGAGGATCACGGTAGAGGTGAGCTTGTAGTGGGTGTTTCGGCCGCGCTCAATGGCCTCGAATACGTGGATCGAGTCCCAGACACCCTCGGTGCTCCCACCCGGGGTCGAGGCTGCACACCGCAATAACATGTTAGCCTGGCCGAACCTGCGATTTCGCGAGGTGGAGGGGAAGGAACGTACACTTCTTTAGCAGGACAACACCGGCGAACCCATCATCGAGATTCCAGAAGTAGACACTGCTCACGCCTCCCTCGTAGTACAGCTCCCTGTAAATGTCAAAGGCCTCGTTGGCCTTGATCTCCATCTTGCGCACCCTCTCGCTGGGGACGGCGCCCTCGCCAGCACCCTCGCTCTCGCCAGCGCTCACGCCGCCGGCACCGGCCTCGTCCAGGGGAGGGTCGAACTTGTTGGACCAGGGCGACCGGTAGCTGTCGCCATCACGGTTGTAGTCGCAGAGGAGGAACTCCCGGCCGGTGTCCTTGCAACGCTTGACTGTGAGGGGCTGGTCGACCGATGCGAGGAGGTCCTCGGTCAGGTCGGGGGCCAGGGAGATGATCGAGTTCAGGTGCTCGGATGTGTGCTTGGGGTTGAGGCGTCGGAGCAGATCCCTGTGGTTTTCTCGTCAGCTCTAGAGTTTGGTTTGGAGGGGGATCCAGGGGATTCTCACAGTGCCGAGTCGAAAGGGTCAACAGCCGCCATCTTGAGAAGGAGGCGTTGGGATTAATATGTATGCGGATTTAAAAATTCAATGGGCCACGCAAGATGGCAAGGTCAGTCGGTGTGGATTTGTTGTCGTTGGTAGGGATGCGCTACAAGAGTGAATGTTGATCGGAGGAGACTACATGTACGGACACAGACAGGTGCTAACAGTCAATGGCGGGGTTCGTTCGTGACAGAGTGCCCCACATAAGCTCCAGGGTGGGATACAACCTTGGCAGCTATCTTACCTTCAGGGTAAACAAAGGCCGGACCTGGGAAGAGAGCTCAGCTCATTCCATCGGAGAGCTTCTCAAGCACCACGCCTCACCCATTGACGAATTGCACAGCGAGGATTCAGCTTGTTGGAGGAAATCACATTAGGCGAATTACGCATCTGTACTCCTCTCGAAATAAATCAAGCGATTTAACAAACCGAGAACAAGGACAGATCTTACTAGCTACGTAGCAGGAATACAGACAGCTCTCTCCTCCCCAAAAGACAGAGCTTCCAACGCCTCCAGTCAAACGCCCATAAAATGATAATGCGACACGCTCTGCTCCTGCTGCCGACCTTGCTCCCTTCTGCACCGGCCAAAAAATATAGCGGTCAAAAGTCCCATGGGAGCAGATGGACCTCGCCTGAAGAAGCGTATAACAAGAAAATTCAGACCCCCAGTAAATATAGAAACCGTCACCAAGACCCGAGTAAATAGACCTCCTAGAAGAGTATACCTTTCTCCTCTTTTCTCTTTCGCTTCCTGTCCCTCAATGTTGACATTGCCTTCAATCGACCAATTTCTCGCAGAATAAGCAGAAAACTTGCTCGTACCACTCCTTCACACCGCCCTCGACGCCCTCTCGCAGATCCTTGACATGCCAGGCTGTCATACCGTCACCGAGGCGGAGGCTGGCTTCGAACAGCCCGCGATAGGGCTCACGCTTAGTCGTCTTCTTCTTTGCCGCGGGGAATGGCGCAGCGGCTCCAGGGGGGGTGATGTAGGTTGGGAGCTTGACGGACTGCTTGTCGGTGTCGGCGTCAGGTAGGACATCCTTCTTCTCGTCGGCTTCTACGGATCCTGGCTCGGAAGCTGGTTCGAAAAGTTGCGGCGTGGTCTTGCCCAGGCGGTCAAACACCCTCATTAAGGCATCGTGGCGAAGGCAGTCATCGTGCATCCATTTTCCACAGCTCTTGTTCGAGCAACCAACAAGCATCTTGTCCGGGTTTGCGGGGGTCTTGCATTTGCACACGGGTCTCGCGGGCTACAATTATTGGTCAGTCACGCTCAAGTGGGACAAAGGAAAGCTTGGTGAGGTGGCCGTACGGTCAGTTCTGTAGTGTTGCAGTTGAAAATCTGTCTCCAATAGAGTGAAGACTGCGAGTCGTCTTCGTCCGATTCCGCCCAGTACTCGACCTTCGCAGCCATGGTCACACTGACGGCGTTGATTATATCCACTATGATGCGTGTTAGGGCAGGCAGCAGGAGATGGTGACATGACCGTGCATGTGACACGTACTGTGATTGGATGCTATTAATTCATGCTTGCCGTGATACGGCTGGCGGCCGCGGATGGTCTTACGTCCGTCGACCGTCGAAGCAGAGAGCTCGTCAGGCCAGTACATCCAAAAGACGCGCGCGTAGACGTTCTGCTCATTAAGGGCCCGGATCTCCAGGATCCGGGCAACCCAGTCGTTGGAGCGAGGGGACTGGGAGGCACCAGAGCCGTCCGGCGTGGCCTTTAGTCGCTTGATACTCTCCTCATTCGCGACGTAGACAAAATCGTCGGTGTGAAACTTTTCCTTGCCGACTGGGACGATGACGCGATTTAGTCAGTTGTTGTGGTTCACGCCAAGAAAATTCATCCCGACGGTGCTGCCGGCCTGGTAGCTGGGGGTGGGAAGGGAGATGAGGTGACTTACGGACGAAACTGTTGTATCGTGTCATGGCCTGCCAGTCGACATGTGGGGAGACCGAGTACTTGACATCGAGCGCATCGTTATTCTTCATCTTCCCAATCGGCGCATAGGGCCATGCCTGCGATTGCCACTCCGACCGCCTGTCTTCATCGTGCGCCTCGCCTTTCCGCTTTTTTGCGTTCTGGTGCTGCTCAGCAGCGGTCAATGGCCGGGTCTGGACCGAGAAGGGACATTCGGCACGATTCTCGTCCGCGGCGGACCTCGGGCGCTTAGTTGATGGCATGAGGACCGCGGTGTGTCAATAATGGTTGAGGATGGGTGTGACTGGAAGCTGCAGGCGATGGTGAATGTCTCCGTCAGGTGGCAGGACAGTCGCGAGATGGCGAGGCGGGTGCGAAAATCTTGAGAATGGCGCGTGGTGCAGAACGCGACCGCCCTGAGAAAAGCTATGCGCAATGGCAATCGGGGACGCGACCGGTCTCAAAGCGGGCGGGAAAAAAATCAACACGGATCTGGCAGAAGCCGAAGAGCTGGATTTGCTCTGCTCCAGCTAGTCCACGGCGTGGGAGGTGGTGCTGTCGCGCGAATATACAATGACGACGGTGCTCCAGCAAGGGGAAAATATATGGTACAAGATTGGATAATTCTCGCCAGAACTACATGGAAGAACGCGTCTGGAGGGGGGAAGGGTGGCAGAGGGGACGAGATCCGCGCGCTACCAGTAGATCTTTTTGGTTGAGGCCGATGACTAAGCCGACTCCAGGGGGGTTGGAGAGGGATACGGCTGCTGTCTGGTAGGTAATGTACTCGCTGGAACGGGTACACCGGTATGGGCGCCGGGCAGTAGCGTGCAAGTAAAATTAGGTGGGCTGTTACTTGGCCGAGGCCGCATCTCGTCACCACCTCGAGCAGTACAAGTCCCGATGTAAACAAAGCGACGGCTTGATCGTCTTGGCAGTCGTGATACCACAGAAGAGCTGGGTCGAATGGGAGAGAAAAAGAAACGAAAGGGAGAAAAAAAATGAAATAAAAGGAGGCGGGTGCATATGTTGAGGCTGGGAGGCGAGCCCCCTCGACCAACCGACGCTCGGGTCGCCTGTGTGACAGCCCAGTCGGATTTTGTTTACACTCATTGCGGGCTCATTTTCAATGCAGCACAACATCTAGATTGCTACTACGTAAAAGAAATTACCATATATCCAAGTCGAATTGTATCCCCCAGCCGAAATAGAGTGAATCAATCAGAAATCCAAACCGTAATTCACCAACGTCCCAACGCCAGGCGCTATGCATGCAAACAGAAACTATAAAGAAACCACAACGTAGGTAGGCAACGTATGATGGAACTACCATGCTCTATTACCGTGGGGGACCGTACTGTGCGGCGTCCTCGTTGCTCTCGTAATCCGCAATCATGCCGCGAGTTTCCGCATCATCGCCCGTCTCTCCCCCACCCACAACTTCTGCACCCTCGATTGCTCGCGCAAGCTTTCCGCCCTCTATCTTGCCCCTTTCTACATCGATGAACCACAGAATAAACGCAGGCAGCCCGATGAGTGCCGCGAGGAACCAGAACGCCGGCCGCACAGTCCCCGATGAATCAATAATGGCGCCAACAATGGCGGGCCCGAAAACACTCGATCCCTTATCTGTGATGGCAAACAGTGCATAGAATGCAGCCTCGGAGCCCGGCGGGATGAGCTCTCCGTACAAGGATCGACAGTAACTACTGAGCCCGCCCAAAATAAGCCCGTAGAGAGCTGCCAGAGGGTACATCTCCCACGGCTCCTGCAGCCCGAAGACCCCCCACCTTTGGACAAAAGGCAAATAGCCCAGGAGACCGTAGAGTGGGATGAGCTCGAAAAGACCGATGCACACGAGAATGACATGATGGGGCTTCAAGTTGAACTTCTTCGAGATGCCCGACCAGCCAAAAGCGCCCACCACTCCGCAAAGTGTAGTGATGACATTGATCATGCCCAATGCCCAGGCTTTCATATGCAACTGCGTCTTTGCAAACAGGATTGCCGTCGATGATGTAGTCGCAATGGCGTCGGAGAGAAGAAACCAAGCAGCAAGGAAGATGATGATGTCGACGAGGCGTCTTGCAAGCAGGATAGTTCTGAAGAGTGACTTCCAGGCGTATATGATGTAGGATAACCCCCCCTTCGATCCATCTGTCAGAGGCGGGCCTGGCCTGGGACGCAGCCACATAGCGGCAGGGATGGTGAAAATGGTCCACCATACTCCGACGATGAAGAGGACGACACGCTGCGCCCAAGTGGGCGTAGCCTTCATTGCCAGAAGAATGACAATAGCCACGCATTGGAGAAACAACCCAGCGCAATACCCAATACCAACACCTTTGGCCGATATTGCCGATGAAACCTGCATTTCTTTGGACATGACTTCGTCTTGGCTTGGCTTGAGGCTATACCCAGAGCTGGGACCAAAACTGTCATCGAGAAGGGGAGACGTCGAGTCAGCACGAAGATCTCCAGTCGAGTCTGCAAGCGATCTAGATTCCAGATGCGAGTTCGCCAGGTCGGGTGACAATGGGTCCCGGGCCTCGATGACCTCGGGATGGTTTCGCACGAGAACAGGGAGGAAAGAATTGAGAAGAACAAAGGACGCGCCGAATGCCGTGTTGGAGATGATGGTCAGCATCGAGCCGAGTATATAGTTCGTTTTGGTGATGAAGATGTAGCACATGACAGAAACGCTGCCAATCCAAGCAAATGTCAGGAGGAGCTTCTTCCGGTAGGCGCCGTGGTCAGCGGCGCAGCTGATACTGACGACAAGCAATGCCTGGAGGAGGACACTGGCGGAGAAGGTGTACATGGCGAAGCTGGCCGTGTTGACCGGAATGCCTATTACGTCCACCACACAAGGTCCCGTCCCGTCGCCTTTGCTCTCACTGCTGCCGCATGGTTTCGTCGGGTCGGATACGAGGTAGCCATTCTCGCGTGCGAGGGTCTCGAGGAGGATCGGGATGAATGAGCCTGTCGCATTGGGTGTGAGTAAGCTTCCGGGAAGCACGAGTCCCCCACAAACAGGGCGAACATACCAATTCCGCAGACCATATACGTTTCGGACGCGAAGGCATACATATACCAGCCCGCCAGCTCCTTCTGGCTCGTCGGGCGAGCATCGTGGCCAGAGTACGCGGGAACCTGCAGCCTCCTCGGCATGTCGCCGCCTCCGTCCTCTCCGTCGCTATTGCGAGAGCTCATCTCAGCATCGGTGGTGTATGAGAGTTCGTCGTCGGCCTCGAAGGCAGATGTCGCGAAGGATCTGTACGAGTCTTTGGACAGGTGAGAGAAACCCGACTGATGCCTCCGACCTTGCAGTTGGGGTCGTGGAGGTTGAAGGTTTCCGGCCATTGCGGCTGGACCCAAAGCCTAATATAAGAGGCTGCCTATCAAGTCACGGCGCCTGAGCCACCCTTGTCCCTGTGTTGATGAATGGAGGCCGGTGATTGGCTGCGCTGTGGGGTTTGCTGACGGCGGAGCTCTGGCTGTCCGTCCCACAGACTGTTCCCGTCCCGTGCCTGTTCACAAGGTCTCTGACAATGGCGCAAAGGCCGTGATGATAGTCACCTTTGGGTGGCGGATGGTCTACTCGGCCATTTGAGTCCGCCAGTCCTAGGCTATTGGCGCACCACGTGAGTCCCAGGTATGCTGCGCCGGACTCAATCGCATCCCTAGAAGGAGCAGGGGTGATGGTATCAGACGAACTGGTCACAGCCGCTGAGTTAGGTAGGTCGAAAGCGGAGAGCCGATGGGAAGCATGTTAGAGAGGGGGCAGCACAGCACAGCACAGCACAACATGATGCGAAGACGGAGGTGAGCGGAGGGGGGAGAGAGAAGGACGACAAGGTTAATATGAATACCAGCATCGTTCATGTCGCCTTGCCACTCGCTCACATGCCTGACCGCTCATACCACTCGATTAACCCCAGAAGGTTCACCAGGTCGGCTCTGGCGCTACCTGTGCATTAGTGAGTAAAGCAGGGATGGCCGGCAGGCTTCGTACTGACACTGGTCCATCGTGAGACGTCCCCAGTATTGGCGCGGTAGAATGGGCTGTGGTTTGGGATTGGCAGTCATTTTTGCCATACACAGTACCACACAAATATGGCCGGCAGCTGTTGGCTCCATCAAAGGTCCCGCTGGAACTGCAACCTTCTGTGACAGACGTGCGTCCCAAAGGCGTATAATGCCATCAATATGGGTTAGACATGCCAGGAGCCAACCCCAGGAGGATTGAGCCTCCAAACACCACGGCAAGCTACGTGACCTTGAGAGTGGGTGCGCAAGGCGCTAATCACTACTAAGGCGCTTCCATGCCGTAAAACTGGTGCCCAATTCGCTGGGCGGTTCGTACTGCGTTCTTTCTACGAGGAGCCTTAATATCACAACATCTCTTATTCCCAGGGACCCCATTCCAGTCACCTGAGGATGAGTGCAAGTGCGGCAAAGACCCAGTTTGACAGACAATGGCAATCAGGTAGCCCAGATCTCACCACTGATTGCCCAAACATACTTCACGGCTCTCCGTCCATCCACATTTGAGGTGCCCATCCCAGCTGTTCACCCCAGATCTTCATCTGCCATCTCCACAGTACAGGATTGTTTCGACTGATGGCAGTTTGAGCAGCTTGTGGAAACTGGGGAACAACTGCTAGCTCAGGGAGCCGGGTGGGATCTACTGCCGAAAAGTCCAGGATGAGGGAAGATCCTCAAGTGACAGACTGCTCAAACATGCATCACATAATGAAGCACACGTAAGTCCGGGGATCGTTTGGTTGAGGGGCAAGTGGGTGACAGGAGAAATGAGACACCTATGGAAGAGTTGGCTATAAACAGACTACTTTCTACAATAAATAGAGAATTTTAGCAGTATAAAACAATAAAAAGTGATAATATATACTATATTATCTCTGAAGTACGTATTATTAGCACTCAATAATCTGATAATACTGGCCATAGACTTGAAAACAAGCAGCTTAATGTTTCAGTGTCTCAATTTCAGTGTCACCCACTTGAGGGGTCCTCCTTGTGCCGGGCTCACGGACTCTCCAGCCCGTCATGTCAACACTCAGATGGAGATCCCCCGGCGAACTACGTCAACTGTGGAGTTGCGGTGGTACTACGCACTACCATAGCGTCGTCATCCGACTCAGGCACTCATCATGCGCATCAAAGAAAGATAATTCAATGCTATAACGGTAACTCTAGAAAACAAGGTATCACTGTTGGTGCAAAGAACAGAACAATCCTCCAACCCCTCGTCAACCCTGGCCAGCCCTTCCAAGTTCCCAGTTTTCCTCTCAAGCCAGGTCTTAATTAATGGGAAACGAACTCTAGGCTACTAACTTGATCTTCGGACATCTCCCCAGGTCATCGCATCCCTGCTATCCATGCCGCGGGGTGTCTATTTCTGGAAGGCGCCAAAGATCTTGTCCTTGAGCTTGTCGGCCAAGCTGCGTGGCGAGGTAGGCGTCCCAATAGAGGTAGGCTTCTCGGCGGGAGTGGCCGTCTCCTCGGATTCAGCGTGCTGCTCGTTACCGGCACCACCCCGGCCGGTGTGGTGGTTGATGTTGATGCTGTTGCGGGTGGCGGCCTCGGGGATAATCTCACCGTCCTTGCGCTCCGCAGTCTTGACGCCGGCATCACCAATGTTGCCGGCTCCTATGTTATTAATACATATGTTAGCCGGGTTGGCGACCTTATATCGGAAGCATATATCGGAAGCATATGTGGCCTATCCCCTCCAAGAATGTGGCAAAAGGTGAGTCGTGATAGGTGAAGATGATGAGAATGGGACAAAAAGATCAATCGAATGAATTGACAACGATCACGGTCTCTCGTTATTTAAACCCCAGGGTTGCTGGGTCCAGTCCATATAAAAAGGCATCGTGTGCCAGGGATACCCTCTCACTGATAGCAAGAAAGGATACTCATCCATTGACAAGGAACAGGGCCGGATGAGAGCACGACCAAGAGGCAAAGGGAAAAAGGAACGTACCTCCGCGGCCAGCGCTGTAGGCACCATCTCCATGGCTACCCTCATCTCCAACACGGACGATGGAGCCGTCCTCGTACTTGGTATCATCGGCATTAAAGTTGCCGGCGCCACCGCGGCCGTGCGACACTTCGGTAGACATGATTGCGAACGTGGTTGGCTTGGTCGGAATAGGTATGCTAGTTATGCAGTGGACGGGCAAGTAGGAAGGGAGATAAAGCCGGAGGCACCTCTGCTGATAAGAGCAAAACTTGGGGTGATGCAAGGTGACGTGACGTGAACCCTCAATTAGTTTTGGGAGGGAAGGGAGGTGGCGGGGAAGCAGTCAGCCTTTTGTATCTCAGCACGGCGAGCAAAATCCCAAGTCATGTTACGTCTATCGAGGCAACCGCTCCCTTCCCCCAGACAATAATGGCAGCAGCGCACCGCACGACATGAACGGCCAAGGCAAGCAGGCATGTAATTACGGCAGCGACACTTATCTTGAGCCTGGATAAGAGCGCCTCAGGACCCATCAGGGGCCGCCGCTGGTCCACCAGTTAGGTTTAGCGAACCGACCCATGGGCTGGCCGCCTTATCTCAGGCCGGCGACCGACGTGGGAGGGCGGCCCTGCAGCCAGTCAGAGCGCGGGCTGTTTACGTACCTGAATTTGGTGAACACGCTCTCAGCCCCAGGCCTGGTGGTGGGGTGGAGCGACCTTATCGCAACCTACTAAACCCGCCCTCTCATCAGCGCTCCCGACGAACTCTCCCGCCAGAAATGGGCCAGCTGATGTGATGGATGCCCTGTCGCTGCCGACTTTCTCCAGTGGCTTGCGCGCAGATCAGTATTCATCTCGTAACTCAAATTCTGCGATCCCTCCTGTGATTGGGCGTCGAACAAGCATATTCGATCGGCGCCTTGTCTCCGGCCCCAAAAGCTTGCTTCTGCCCAGCTCTGCGCTCCCTTATCGCAGTCCCGTACCAAGATAGCAAGCCAAGCGAGCAATCGGCACTACCTACATTGGCAATACCAGCCCAAGGTGCTGCGAACACCGTAGCATTGGCACTTTGCGATGATAGCCGACAGCAGCCTGGTTATATTCGTGCACATGGCGGTGGAGTCACCACGATGGTGAATGCCTGCATGGGATCACGCGATGGAAGAGGTCTCAATGCTTAATTCCACTTTCACTTCTTCGCCGGTCCGGAGACGAATCAACGTTTTTGGCACCGCCATAGCGCCCTCGGTCGCTCTTTTCCGAGTTTGGGTTCCGCGACCCAGAGGACGGTGAAGGAAGCTTGCTCATCAAGCTGCAACGGTTCAAAACTCTGTGTATTCATTATTCGCCAGGTTCAGAGGATAACCCCTCCAAACTGTCACCCCCTACTAACCTAACCTTCCCGCCCAACTCCGAAATCGCCGCAATTTCTCTCTTCCTTGTCTTCTATTCATGCAAATGTCAGTTAAAATGTCCTAATTTCTCTGGCTATAAAGCTGTCTTCTTTATCTTTCCAATATTGTCATATCATATCACGCGCGGCCAGCCTTTCCGATCTGCAGGATCTCTCCGGTCAGTGCGTCATCGCTTCGCAGCACAGGCCAAGATGCCCCGTCCGCCTTGACGAGATTCAACTCCAGCTTTGATCCAAGAATCTTGAACGAGGATTGCTCCGTGTCAATCGCACCAAACAGCGGGAACTCGGTGACATATCGCTTGGGAGGTGAGTCGCTAGTCGCGAGGTCCAGGTTCAGAGACTTGGCC
Organism: Clonostachys solani; assembly: GCA_902141235.2. Classification (NCBI taxonomy): domain Eukaryota; kingdom Fungi; phylum Ascomycota; class Sordariomycetes; order Hypocreales; family Bionectriaceae; genus Clonostachys; species Clonostachys solani. The sequence goes on from CABFOC020000034.1 coordinate 555,246, forward strand.
AGGAACTCGACCTTGGCGGTGTCCTTGACAATCTTCTTCAGGAAGATGGATGCGATGACCGACTTGGGGGTCTGGTAGAAGTCATGTCTGCACAATCGTCAGCATCCCTGTCTTCCTCCCTCACCTCATTCTCAAAGGGAGTCCAAGATCAACAAGTAGGGCAAGTACATACCGAACAGTGGTCAAAACCTCCTCGCCTCCCCCGGCCGCCTTATCCTTCTTCCCACTGCCAATGAAGAGATGCCTGTCCTTTGTCTTGCATCCTTCGATGAGCATGAACTGGTCGAACTCCAATACTCTTCGCTTGCAGCAAGAGTATCCCTTGCTACCCTCGTGGAAAATCGGAACACCGGGGTGGTGAGTGCACTTCTCCCCATCCCGGGAATCTCCCTTCTTGTAGTGGGCACCGCACGTCTTGCGCCTGCACATGGCACCGTCCCGAATCTCTAAGCTTGGGTCGTCGTCCTCGGACTCTGGAGGTGGCGGGGGCGGGGTCGGCGCATGCTGTGCAGGTTGGATGGGAGCCCGCCCCGGGGCTGCCTCCTCTATCTTCTTGGCCAGCGCCGCCTCGTCGACCTTGGGCTTCTCTTCAATCTGCGGGGGCTTGTCGGTGGTGGAGTGGAGGCCGGTCGTGCAGGGCGTGATCTCCATGAATTCATCAAAAGTCAAGACGCGCGGGTTGCAGCATTTCCATCCTGCATCGCACTGGTCAGTAATTATCCAATTTGACCCGTAGAGAGGTGGTGTCGTGAAGCTGTGACGACATGCTGCCAATTACCTTTCTGCCCTTCGTGGAAGACTGGTGGACCGGGGTGGTAGTAGCACTTCTCCTCGGGGTCTGTGTACTCCTTGCCACAGCCCTGGTGAACACATTTCTGTGCCATGTTGGATGCTTATTCCCAAATTTCCGTGGGGATTCGAGATCGAGTGAAACTACTGCCAGAGAATTGGAATGTTATAAACAACGTCGGCTGCCAGAAGGCTTAGCACAAGATGTAGGTAGCAGGTGCTGTACTGCGCGTTGATGGTGGGGTGGGATGTTCTAGAAATTTAGCATGACGATGGGCTGCCTGCTCAGAGCTAAGGACCCTCACCGCCTTCCTTTTTAGATGCGGGGTGAAAGAGCTAGGCCCTGGCCAATAAGACAGCCCAGAAAGTCAAGGAATCCATGGCAATACTCCACGAGCTGGTATAGCTCGACATGCGATTAAACCCTTGTCGATTCTCACTGGGGGACGCTACCAGACGCGAAGGTCAGAGCTATTATTACTTGCAGCTTTCCAGAAAGTCAAAGTAGCCCAAGAATACAGCCATGTTTGCTACAAGGCGCCTCCTGCAATCATGCAGAATCACTCTCTTTACCCGCCCCAGCTGCGGCATGTGCGACCAAGCAAAGGAGTCGCTGTCCAAGGTCTGGGATGCCAGGCCGTTTGCCTACGTCGAGGAGAACATTGACGTCAAGGGCTCGAAGTGGAGGGATCTATATGACTTTGACGTCCCCGTCGTAAGTTTCATCGTCTCTATTCATACTAGAAGAGCAATTGGCTTTGCGGCGAACGCTTCCAGCTCAGAATTCCCCACCTCGCAGATTCACATCAGCAAGAGCACTTCTCCCAGCGAGGACGTGACCACGGCCAGCAAGGCCGTCAAGCTGATGCATCGCTTCACGCCTGAGCAGGTGCAAACCAAGATGGATGAGGTGGAGAGCAAGTAACAGCCACCACTTCTTGAATGGCCAATTACACCCACAAGAAAAAACAAATTGCATCCCATGTATATACAGCTACTGGACTTAATACGACACGCCCTTGGCGGCCTTGGGTCCCCCCGAGGCGATGGCCAATGAATCCTTGACTGTGGACTCGAGGAGGGTGTAGTCGGTCGCGAAAGAGATCATGTCGAACCCTTGCTCGGCGAACAGCCTTGCCTGCTCGCCCCCTGTAGAGTAGATGCCGCACTTCTTGCCGGCTTTGTGGCTGGCCTCCAGGATCTTAGCCAGGGCGGCCTTCAGCTCCGGTGCCATTGCTCCGACAATGGGATGGCCAATGTTGTTGCCTGCAGTTAGGCATTTCTCGTAATTAGTACCATGTTGGTGACTTATGGAAATAGAGTCTCTGGGAAAGTAGAGGAAACCCACCTAGATCAAAAGGTCCAATGAAGAGCACGTCAATGCCATCAACCGCCGCAATCTGATCTACAGCGTCGAGGGCCTCCTGGGTCTCGATTTGCACAATGGTCAGGAGCGTGTCGTTGGCCTGCTGCAGGTACTGCGTGAAGGTGGGCATGGGGCTGAAGCGCTCCATGGCGATGGGCGAGCCAAAACCTCGTCGGCCGAGCGGGGGGAACTTGGCAGCCTGGACCAGATCCTCAGCTTCCTTGACGGTGCGTAGCAGCGGTACGAGGATCTAAGTGGTTGTCACGTAAGTGTTCTATCAAGGAGCATGATTCCCAGTTTCGTAACATACACCATGAGCTCCGCAGTCCAGAGCGCCTACAAGAACATCAGCATCGCACTTCTCAAAATCATCCAGCAAGGTCCACTCACGCTTGACCATCCAAGACTGCATATCTGGGAGTCTAACGATTGGGGAGACTCCGAGAGCCGCGATAGCAGGAACGGCATCATGCATAGCTCCATCTGCGATAGCAAGAATTCAGTTCTCCAAATGCCCTTTACTCCATCCCTTGTTAGTTTGGGGCGGGAGCATGAGTCCATACCGTCCATGTTGCCATGTTCACAGTCCACGCAAACCCAATCGGCGTTTGTCCGAGCCAGGAGCCTGGAGATGTTGGCCCCCGGCAGCATCTGCCAGGCGCCAAAGGCCTGTCGACCCTGCGCCAGGGCGACTTTGAGTCTGTTCGAGGACTGCATCGTTATGGGTCTGGTTGTTGCAGCACAGCGTTTCGGTTGGCAAGCAGGAGACGAACCGAGAGATCGGTATAATGGCCGAAAGCTAGAGACAAGTCTACGCATGTTCACGACGGACGGCGAGGTGGAGTTTAATAGGTGGGACTTCAGGCGGGCGACGGATTCCAGCCAGATATGTGCAAGTCTTCGGATGGGGGTGTCTGGAGGAGACTAAGTGATTGTGTTGTTAGACTGAGCCAGGTTGTGATGCAATCTCCAATCAGAGGCTAGAGGCGTATAGGGGTGGAAGTATATATGGGCCTGGTGCCTGGGACTGGGATCCCGAGTGCTCTGCAGCTGCGATTCCGGCTGAATAAATCGGATAGGCCAAGTCATGAGCTTGCCAGTTGTATGTGTTGAGCAGGATGCGGGGAGTGGAGAGCGGAGGGGAGCAATGATGCGGGGAGATGAGGTTGCTCCGACATCGTCTCGGATTCTCTGGGCAGCAGACCCTTCAGGAAAAGCTGAATATCTTGATCAATTGCAAGCGCATCCCTTGGTCTCCAGCTGCATTCTCGTCAATTAACTTGCACCGTACACCTTGGGAGCTCGAACATCTTTCACTCGGCTGGCTTCGGCCTTGACTGGGTATCCAATTGCATATTGTCATTTCAGCTACTAATGAATGTCTAGTGTACGAAACAAGTCTTTGAAAAACACCAGACTTTTATGCGGCCAACTCGAAACGGAGAAACTCATCCTGCAAGGAGCACTGCGGTAAACTCCTTGTTTGCATGCATGAACTGGAAATGGAATGAGGCCAACACATGACGCCAGGAGAGCGGTATTAAACTCCAAGCAGTTAGCCGTTGATCTATTAGAAAGAAGCCTTTGATCGTCAATATCCATCAACTTTCAATACCATGACCGCCCAAGGCTGTAAAGAAGGCGGCCAATGTCCAGATTTGATGCGTCTCTGGAGACGGCTTGGAATGGTTGAATCCTAGGATGGTTAATAGACCAAGAGTAAACACTCTCTCAGGTACTAAATGAGTTCAACCCTGAAGACACCTGGAATCACATATCAGCATTAGGGACAAGTAATGGATCGCAAATGCGGCGGCAGCGTACCCAAGGTAATCCTCCTTGATACTGCCGATAGCCCACATTTCTCCGACCTCGGTTCTTGTACCGATGATCTTGACGCGGACGTGAGTCCCTGGCTCGATGACAGTGTCTTCGTTATTAGTGAATTGAGGGGGGGTGGCATTGGGATCCCACTTGATATCACCGGGGATCAACTGCAACGCATGTCAGCAAGATGCGGTCTGTCTCATGAAGCCGCTCTCAACATACATGGGCCGATACGAAGAGGCGCAAAGGCCCAGCTTGGGCGAAGAAGCCCTGTGGGTTGATAGAGTAGACAACAGCGTCCACCTGCCATGCATCAGCCTTGCGCACCACAGGAAGTTCAGCCCACGGCTATCTTACCGTCTCCCCCTTGAATGGTCGCCAAACGACAGCACGGTATCCAACGGTAAACTCGGCCAGGCCAGTTCCAGGAAGGATGCGCCCCTCGGAAATATCGAATGTGTCCATGATGGAGATGATGTAGTAGCTCCCGGCGCAGGTTCCCTCGACATCCTTGAGCAGCTTGCTCGTCACAAGCTCGTGCATGTTGCGACCAAAGTACGATGGGTGCAGGGTGACCCTGCGCTCCATGTTGTAGAGGAAAAACATGATGCGCGAAGAAACGGGGATGCGTAAACCGACGTGTCGGCGGTCAGGTGTCTATCCCGCGGTCAAGCCCAAAGTAACTACGATGCCCTCGCGCCAAGTCCTACGGCCGCTCGCATTAAATCGTCGCGAAAGAAGTGTACGGCTGATCGATGCGCGACGGGAGGGTTCGTTCGTACGCGAGATGGAATTCACAATGGCTGAAGTCGAGTGGGCCGGCCGCTCGAACAAAGCCGCCAGGAGAATCGAAGAGAAAGGAAGCCCCCAAGGTCGCGCTAACTATAAGCCCCAACGCGATTACTCTGATCCCTCGCACTTCGGGCTTCTTCCTGTGACTCCGTACCAAGGTGTTGAACGGGGCGCGGGGCGAGAGAGGGATGACGGGGCGCGGATGCGTGTTCGTGAGTGTCGAGCTGCTGCTGGGTGAGAGGTAGAAAATCAGAACCGTGATGCTGAGCTTTGCCGCAGAAAGGCCGGTACCTACTACGGCCGCCTGCACTGACTGACGGTGGAAGTGACCAGGGGCGCAAGGCGAAGGTGGAGGTCTAGGGTGGCTCGTGCACGGCGATGGGAAAGTGGGCGCGCCTGAGACTGCTTGACTGTCGCTACAACACCGCGGTACATGCACCCAGTCACGGCTGCATGCCGGTTTCTGTCAGTTTGACGACTGGCGAGGAGGCGCACGTGCATGCTTGTCGCTCTCAGCTTCTGACGCCAGCTGTCCGCGTCGCTTGGGCCAATTACTGAGGCCGTAAGCCTCCTGAGGCGGCCTGTAGACCAATCGGCCGGATGTCGCGTGAGCTCGTCCCTCATGTACCCCCAATCTTCAACCATCGCCGACAGCCTCAGACATGGGGAAGCTCTCGACCGCAGAGCAGGAGGCGGCCAGAACAGAGGGAGGACGGCCTACGCCATGGGGATCGTCCCGCGATGCAGATAGGAGCCCGGAACGATGATGCCTTCCTAGTGCCCGTGCCCAAGGCGAGCACGAGATCCAGGGATGGGATATGCACGCATATTGCATAGGAGTGGGCGTGAATGCACGAATAATCCAGCCCGGTTGCCAATCGACGGGGAAGGGCTGGCTCGTGATGGCATTTTATTATTATTTTTATTTGGTCTACAAACTGCCCCACGGCCGAGGCCAGGGCCGATAATTGGTAGGCAGGCACAGAGTGACTTTGGGCGTACCGGGACCTGGCCTGGCTGCTATTATAAGCTGGCGAAAACGGACTGCATGTTTGGCTTGCCTACGCTCCAACACTGAGATCCTCCTTCTCTTCCCTTCCTACTAACCAAGCGCCCGCACCAGCCCAACATTCTTATTCTGCTCCTCCGGCTGCAAGTCTGCCTCATCGCCCTACCGCCGCCTCAATCTCGTCGCTGTCTACCTGTATTAATCCCGGCCTGCCGCTGCTGGTCTCCGTCGTTCGCTCCGCTACTGCCGGTGTTACACCACCATCTTTTCTTCGCAAAATTTCGTCCCAGCTGAGACCAAGTACCTACCAACCTAATAACTGCCTGGATTTACCTTCCGCACCGCACCAAGTGTCCACTTCCACCACCTAATTATTCCATCCGGCCTCTGCGGCTCCCTGTATCAACATCGGCTTGCTAAGTTGCCATTCACCTCGCTTCGCGCGTTTCCTCCCACCAACTCAATTCACTTCAATTTTTGCCTAAACCCCTTCTCATTCCCTCCAAATGGCGCTCGACCTGGAGCAGCACCTCGTTTTCGTAAGCTCCTGCCTCCCGTCTCATTGACGTCCGTTCTACTTCGCCCTCGCTAATCTGAATGAACACCGCCGCCAGTACGGATCCTACCACCACAATAAGATTAATGTCGCGATCCATGTCATCTGTGTGCCCTTGATTCTCTTCTCGGGATTCACCATTGTAAGTCCTCCATCTCCACACTCCCACATCCCGTAGTAGCCTGCCCCTAACTCGAGTCATTCCCCCCAGGCAACATACACGGGGACGCTCATCAGCCTGCCATCCTGGCTCACCCTCCCCTACCTGAACCTCAACCTCGGCACCATCGCAGCCTCCCTCTACTCGGCGCTCTACCTGCTGCTGGAGCCCGTGGCCGGCTTCGTCCTCTCGGCCATCTGCCTCGGAGCCGCCGCCTTTGGCAACTACATGAGGCTGGCCAACCCGGACACCACCCTCAAGTATGCCGTCGCCATCCATGTGACCTGCTGGATCTTCCAGTTCGTCGGCCACGGCGCCTTCGAGGGCCGCGCCCCGGCCCTCCTGGACAACGTCGTCCAGGCCCTCTTCCTCGCTCCCATGTTCGTTTGGCTCGAGATCCTGTTCTTCCTGGGCTACCGCCCGGAGCTGCAGTCTCGAGTGAACAAGAGGGTCCGCGAGGAGGTCGCAAAGTTCAACGCCCAGTCCAAAAACGGAAAGGCGAGCTAAGCGCATGCGGACTCACACACATACATATGATATTCTACTTATGTTCCATCATATGAACCCCTGCTCTAACTGTACATACTGCTCGGACATTGTCTCACCATTTGACCTTGGAAGATCATGTCCCTCTGCGGAAAATTTGTTTTTTATGGGGGAGTGAAAATTTTGGGTGCTATTCGGGATTCTCATTTTAACTGCCTAGCGAATTGCGTGCATATTCTTGTTCGTCTTGTCATCAATTGCTGATCCATTAGCTCAAGATTTCCTGTCATCATCTCAATGTTTCCACCTGGCCTCCTTGAGAGCCTGTATCATATTCTACCTCCTTAAGTCACGCCGCCAAGAGAATGTCCGGCGTGTCACATATCCTTTTCAACTGTTCCTACCTACCTACTCATCACCTTATTCATTACAAGCTCGGGTAGTTCAACCTCACATTCATGTTGGGGAAGCAAGTAGCAAATTATTCAAGAACTCCGCTTGTTTGTATTTTCCCTCTCTTTCCCTCCCTCTCGCATTGTGCCCTGACTCCCATCTATCAACACAATTTTTTCGGCTCCCGCAAATATCAAATCAAGTCAAGAGGAGGAGATTGGGGAATAAAAAGTACTACACATCAGTCTGGATGGAAAATGTAAGAAAAAAGACGTGGCCTCAAGAGATGTAAAAAAACCAAAATCCCCCGTAAGCCTCACTTTTTTTTTCCCAACGGGCACACATATCCAAGACTGAAGAATGGAATCCAACCAGAACAAAACGCCATTTTCCCCCTCCCGTTTTGCTATCGTTATCCCTTTTTTAAATTGGCTTACAGAGGCTTGCCGCCGATGAAGTCGGACCACCTGCGGACCTCGGAAGGAACACCCTCCTTGCGGGGCAGCTTCTCGCTCATGCACTGAGCAAAGAGAATGGCAGTCTAAAGAGTCATAGTTAGCATACGGGCTACCCTATCACAAAGTTGTAGCTAGGACGAAATCTTACCTGAGGCTCCATGAATAGAGGAACGCCAAAGTCGACGGCGTTTCGGCGCATGACATAGTCGACATCCAGCGTCGTCTTGCCACGGGCCTGTGCGAGGTTGAAGCACCCGCGGATGTCGTACTTCTCAAACACCTGGCGGAGAGCACGCTTGTCCTCCTTGGGGAACTCAATCACCTCCACCTCTACCTTGCCCTTGGCCTCGGACTCGACGTACTGCTTGACTTCGTTGCTGGCAGCATAGAGCTTATAGTTGAGGGGGGCGAGGTAGTCCACAACTTGGATGAGCCAGGGCTTGGAGATCTCGCCACCCAAGAGGAGACCCTCACCAGGCTCAGGCATGCGGAAGTTCATGGTGGACTGAAGCGAGGTCCAGTAAGCCTCAACCAGATTCTTGCCGAAGCAAGCAATCTCACCAGTAGAAGCCATCTCGACTCCCAGGAAGGGGTCGGCACCGGCCAGACGGGTCCAGGAGAACTGGGGAACCTTGGTGGCAAGGTAGTCACGCTTGACAGCCATGAGATCGGTGGGGTCAGGGACGTCCTTGCCAATGAGGGCCTTGGTTGCAACATCGATGAAGTTCAAGCCGAGGACCTTGCTGACGAAGGGGAAAGATCGGGAGGCACGGAGGTTGCACTCGATCACCTTCAGCTGAGGCTCACCACCCTCGGGGTCGTCAGCCTTGATGATCTGCATGTTGAAAGGACCGGTGATGTTCCAGGCCTTAGCAACCTTGCGAGCAATGTCTTTGACACGCTCCATGATAGACTCATCAAGATTAGCAGGAGGGAGAACCAGGGTAGCATCGCCAGAGTGAACACCAGCCTGCTCCACGTGCTCACTGACGGCGTGGACGATCAGTTCACCCTTGGAGGCAACACCATCGACATCGATTTCTTGGGCACCCTCGATGAACTTGGTGATGACGACGGGGTGGTCGGGGGAGACGTCGGCGGCGGCCTCAAGCTTGTCCTTGAGGTCGGCCTTGCTGTGAATGACGGTCATGGCAGCACCAGAGAGAACATAACTGGGGCGAACCAGGACGGGGTAGCCAACCTCATCAGCGAACTTCTCGGCCTCCTCGACCGAGGTAAGCTCCTTCCATGCTGGCTGATCGACACCAATGCTATCCAGAATCTCAGAGAACTTCTGACGATCCTCAGCCTTGTCAATGTCCTTGGGGTCAGTGCCCAGAACATTGGCTCCACCAGCCTCCTGTAGGCGGAGAGCGATGTTCTGAGGAAGCTGGCCACCCACAGAGACAACCACACCAGAGGCTTGCTCCAACTCGTAAATATCCATTACACGCTCATAGCTCAACTCCTCAAAGTAGAGCTTGTCAACAACATCGAAATCAGTTGATCGAGTTTCCTAAAATCAAATCTCAATGTTAGTATAGCATACAATAGAAGAAGAAAAACTGAATTATTTCAAGTCAAAAAAGAGGAACCGTTCGAGTGGAACCGTACCGGGTTGTAGTTGATAACGATGGTCTTCTCGCCCATCTCACGGAGAGCCTGGGTGGCAGCAACACCGCACCAGTCGAACTCGACAGAGCTACCAATACGGTAGACACCGCTTCCAAGAACAATCTTTCCGTGGTCCTCAAAGGTGACATCGTGGGATGAGCCGTTGTAGGTTGTGTAGAGGTAGTTGGTGTCGGCGGGGAACTCAGCAGCGAGGGTATCAATCTTCTTGACCCAGGGGCGGATGCCGAAGCTCAGACGCTGAGCTCGCACGGCGTCCTCTGTGCTCTTGACAGCATTGGCGATTTGACGATCAGAGAAACCCATCTTCTTGGCGCTGAGGATCTGGTCCTTCTTCAAGCCCTCGAGGCTTCCAACAGCCTCGAGCTCGCGGACGCAGTCGACCAAGTTCTGGAGCTTGTACAAAAACCACTTATCGATCTTGGTGAGTTCGTGGACCTTGTCGACAGAATAGTTCTCGTGAAGCATAGCCTGACCAACCGCAAGCCATCGGCGGTCGGTAGGGTTCTGGAGCTCGAAGTCAAGATCCTCAAAGTGGTCACCCTGGAATCCAACGAATCGGGGGTCAACCTGACGGATAGCCTTCTGGAAAGACTCCTCGAAGGTTCGGCCGATGGCCATGACCTCACCAACAGACTTCATTGCACTACCAATATCACGCTTAACGTGCTGGAACTTGGCCAGATCCCATCGGGGAATCTTGGTGACAATATAATCCAGGGAAGGCTCGAAGTTAGCCGTGGTCGTCTTGGTCACAGCATTGGGAAGCTCGGGTAGGGTGTGGCCCAATCCGATCTTGGCCGCGGTATAAGCAAGAGGGTATCCGGTAGCCTTAGACGCCAGAGCAGATGAACGGGACAGACGAGCGTTGACCTCAATGACTCGGTAGTCAAGACCATCGGGCTGCAGGGCGTACTGAACGTTGCATTCACCAACAACGCCCAAGTGGCGGACAATCTTGATAGCGGCGGTTCGCAGCATGTGATACTCCTCGTCGCTCAAAGTCTGACTGGGTGCCACGACAATAGAGTCACCGGTGTGAATACCGAGGGGATCAAAGTTCTCCATGTTGCAGACAGTGATACAGTTGTTGTTAGCATCGCGAACGACCTCATATTCAACTTCCTTCCAGCCCTTAAGCGACTTCTCGACCAGAATCTGGGGAGACAAGGTCAGAGATCGGGCAGCCATGTTTCGGAGCTCCTCCTCGTTGTTGGCGAAACCAGAGCCGAGACCACCCAGGGCGTAGGCAGCACGGACAATGATCGGGTAGCCAATGGTCTTAGCGGCGTCAAGAGCTTCCTCAACAGTGCCGACAGCAATTGACTTAGCAATGGGGATATTAATTTCCTCGAGGGCCTTGGCGAACAGGTCTCGATCCTCACTGAGCTCGAGGGTGCGGACGCTGGTGCCGAGGACCTTGACACCATACTTTTCAAAGAGTCCCTGTCGCTGCATTTCAACACCCAGGTTGAGGGCGGTCTGGCCACCGAAAGAAAGGAAGATGCCATCAGGCTTCTCCTTCTCAATGACGTAAGAAACATATTCGGGGGTGACGGGAAGGTAGTAGACTTCATCAGCAAGGTTATGGTTGGTCTGGATGGTGGCGATGTTCGGGTTGATGAGCACGGAAGCGACACCAGCTTCCTTCAAGGCCTTGAGAGCCTGAGAACCTACATCGAGGCAGCACCCGGTTAGCCACTATTCGCAATTGGTCTTGTCTCACCAGGCCCGCTCAAAGAAGACAGCCAAGAAAAGGCATCGGCGACGAACCTGAGTAATCGAATTCACCGGCCTGGCCAATTGCTAGGCCGCCGCTACCAATGACAAGAACCTTCTTGACACTGACGGTCTGCTTGGGCTTGATGACCCCACTATCAAGATATGCCTTGGGGTTGGCTTCCTGGGTCGAGGCGCTATAAGGGCGGACAATAGATACCGTTCCCAGGCGCTTCTGGAAGTGCTGGCTGGGTTTCAAGGCCGTCCGGGTGTGGCCCTTGAAGGCAGCTGCGGTGAAGGAGCGAGCAGCCAGAGTTTGGGGACCACATCGGAGGAGGGCCGGAGTGCGCCCAGCGAGCACAGCGGTGGTGAGAGGCATCGCAGCAGATCAATGCTTCCGTGGCACTGATCGGCGAGCTGCCTGGTGGTTGCGAGTTCCCAATTGAAGGCTGCTTGACAGTAGGTATGCTGGGCAAGCACAAGGGAGAGTTCGCGGCCAGTGTCGAGGGAGTCGGTGACTGAGCAAAAGCCTGGTGGGGGGAATGGCCCTTGGGAGAGTGTGGGCAAGCTCGACGTAAAAAAAATTTGGCGGAGCCTCTCAGAGTGGTGCTGATAGGCGCTGATAAGAGAACTCGCTAGGGCTATCTGAGGCTAGCTCGCAGGGCTGCTCCCAACAACTTCGACACTAAACGCTGATCCGAACCGGATGGTGACCACGCAACAGCAGCCAATGCACGCTCTTAGAATGCTAGCACGAGAAAAAAACTCATTTGCGGTAATATCTCAGGTCCGCCGTTGTTCGGGAGGGTCAATTGGGTCACTGCTCCGAAATTATATCTGCAATGACTCCAATTGCAGACGCGCATGTCATTCCCCCAGCCCGTCTGTGTTACTCAGACAGGCTCCGACACCGCAACTCTTGTCCAAACCCCAGATCCTTTGGCTACAGCACCCTGGCTAGCAGGTATTGATGATGCAAGGTCCAGGGAGCCAGTGCCTCGTGCAGTTGATCCTGGCTGTGATCTATTTACTTATTAATCCCAGCAGCACATTGGTCGGCAAAAGTCGATTTCAACACGTTCGTCGGATAATCTGGCCATTTTCATTATATCACCCATTAGATACCTTATCACCGTAGGTGACTCAAAACTAGGTACCTAAGGTACCTACTACCAATCATCACGTGATGCACCCGATCTCGGCGCGGTATCAGTCACTTTTGTTTTCATAACAATCTAGACCCCACTTGTCCCCCACTAGGACATCACCTCTCATTCTCTTTTAAGACTTCAAATTTATTACCTGAAACGTAATTTCTTGTATCACACACCACTGAACAAGTCTTCTTCTTACACAAAAATCCCCCTGAAGGGAGACCCCTTTTCTGACAGTAGAGGTCATATTCTTCCGCCCTAAAGCCTCGAACAAATCCTTTTCACCGGGTATTCTGCCCGAGACTTAAAATGTCAAAAGATGAATCTGATAATCCAAGCACGGATCAAAAACGAAGATGGGGAACCATCATGTCTGATTACATGTATGGTAACAAGAGAGTGCTATCAGCGGACGACGCACTGCTTTCTCGACATAAAAAGAGAAGAACGCAAGAACATCAACTTCGACGGCAGCGGCTGAAACGGAAGCTTGCATCTGAATTGGATGTGTTTGAACAATACATTCAGGCTCTTGAGACCCAAGAAGACGAGACAGTGGTTACCGAAGAACAACTTGCAGATGAGGAGGAAGATTTAGCCGATGTACCTGATGCATGCTTGGCAATGCCAAGCGCCTTCTTGGATGGGATGATCGCTCAAATGGAGCAAGCCTGCGGCTCAACGATGAATTCTGGTAAGTAGCGAACTTGAAGAAATTAATGAGCCTATCAGTTGTAATGGGCATGACTAACTTTTTGTTTATATAGTTCCGGAATCGGCCCTCGATGATATCAAAAGACATGATGATTAGTACTCGACACTTTTGAATCGGCTATTTGACTGTGCCATGGAGACCACAGAGGCTTCAATAGATAACTCGCCCTTTTCTTTGCAAATGTTTCGTTGGATTAGGGCGAACTTATCTCAAGAATCGCGAAATGCTATCCTGGAGTTCTTGCTACACCCACACGTCAGGTCTCTCAGGACCCGTGCTGCACTTGGACAAGGCAGAACAGAACGCATCTCAAGTATTCTTGAGACTTGGCCGATAAGCGATGATGGAGAGGGCATTCCAAGCGTGATTGGAATATATGCGCTGTTTGGGTGGCAACCAGATGATGAGACGGACCTTGCCTATGTTGGGCAAAGTGCTAAAGTGAAGGCTAAGAATGGCAATCGGGGGATTCGTTCCAGGTCCATTGTCCATTTTGGCCGCATAATGAAGTGCAAACTTTTCTTACGACCTGATGAGACCACGCGAAGTGGACGCAAGACTTCGGACCCAGACATTCTGTGGGCTCACCAAAGATTGGCGAGTCCTACAGTAGCTTCTATCGAGCTTGCTGTGCTGTCCGTATTCCCTTTTCCTTGCTCAGCAGTGGGGAATGGAAATATTCACTACAATTATCTTCTATCGCTTGCCGAAGCCATAGATGTCTTATTCTTGAAGTCTTTGAAGTTGGAGAACAATGACATCTGTCGAGAGTACCGACTAGCAACCGAACAGGTTATCCGACCATCAAACTTACCACAATGGAGATTCGAGGGTCTCAATCGAGCCTTGCCTTCGAAACAGCGTGTCCGTTTCGGCGCCCCTTTGTTGGCTCTCTATTGGTCGCCTGATGAGATTGCTGTGTTCCTCGAAGTTTTTGAACAACACAAATCCGAAATTTATGCCTGGAATAAGATTGACTGGGACTTGATCTCTCGGTTATTAAATACACGAGGTGTAGTTAAGAGCATCGCACGAATTCGTTTGATGTATCGGACACTAAGTGAAATCCCTAACTCTGGTCTCTCTTCAATAAGAGCTAGCTTTTGGGAAGCCAATTGGGCAATGATTTATCACTTCAAGCAGATTTTAGAGGAAAAGCAGCTTGTTCATCCACCAAAGGACGAAAATGATCTCTTCTTTCATATCCCGTATCTTGAAGACGGCTTGGACACCTCGAGACAAGTCTACGCGTTGACTCGGTTTATTGGGCGCACGCGCGACTTCCCGGATGGTTTCCTTTTGGTCTTTCTTCCTACAAACCTTTCGTGCCTTCTCCAGCGAGGCGTTTGGGATAAGATAACAAGTGAGTATTCCTAAGTCTAAACAGGGATTCTCCTCGTACTGAACTGAAGTAGGAAATGTTCCGAGGCGTCTTTCGATTCGGAGGAAACCGCTAAGCCGATATATTTCCAGCCGTACGATAGCTGTGATGTTGCATTGCGCAAGAGCAATACTTGTACGCTCTGTGGGCCAGGGTGCGCAAGGGGGTCGCTTAATTCCCCTAATCTCTTGGCCCATATTAATTGAACTATGGCACAGAGTTCAAATTGAGCTTTTGGCCAGTGGCGTGCCATCTGAACGAATCCTACCAGGCGGGACTTGCCAACTCATGCGGCTATGGAGAAACTACGGCTACACTGTATGGGATGATCAGTATGCAGAAACTCTTTCCTTATGGAAGTATGACCCAGCCCTCGATGAACCAAAGATGAGTCAAGCATGGAAGAACTATTCTGGCTTGTATGGAGCTGAGGAGGACCATTCCGCGCGACTGGAAGTGCGTCCTCAAGCAGAAGAGGAACAAGACCAAGCAGCACAGATTTGGGTTTCTGATGTTGAGCGGTACAATTTAGTGGCCTTGACGATGGAGGAACTGCCTTTTGGGCCGCCCGATGCTGACGAACAATCTTGTGAAACAATCACAGTACTGTCTTATCTCCGCGGGAATGCTGACTTGGCGCAACATCGTCCATCATCAATTCGCATTCTGTCAAGTATCATGAGAAGGCATCATCAAAGCCTATTTGATCAAGCTTCGGCAACTGCATCAGATAGGGAATTCTGGAACACCCTTTTCATTGGGCTGGACCGGTCATGGAACATTTCAGAGGCGGGAATGCTGGAACAGCGCTTTGGATGGGTTTTGGAATACATCCAAGAGGGAAAGCTTCCATTGGAGGCACAAATTGCCAGAGACATCCTGCGAGAGGCCTTGAACCCGACTTTTCTGAGTTCTCACAAGCATCCTTACAACTACGATAACGAGCAGGAACTGATGGCTTCTTAAATCCAGATCTTTCTTTTAGGTGGATCAAAACCTTTTTAGCTAATGCAGGGGTATTGTACCAGGTTCAAGATATGATCCAGTCTTGGAAGAGCAATATGGGCATTGACGGGTTCTGCAACACTTATGGGCTTTTAATTGCTCAGCTGTGGGAAGAAATTGTTTATTCTACAACATTTCTAGAACCCCAAGACAAGCCCTCCCAATTCATGCCTATATCACCAAAACAGATGTCACCATCTCTAATGGTGCTAGGCCCAGAAGGAACCCAGGCCTCAATAGCAACGTTAGACTCAGAGTCAGACCCGCAAGCGTCAGCGACACCTGCAGAGCTAGCGGCTTTAGAAGAAATAGAAGCATCAGAAGAGCCTGAGCTATATCACTCAGTTCCACACACGGCAAGAAAATCGAATCAAGTGAAATGGACGGAAGAACAGGTGACTTATCTGCACACCCTTATGGGCCTGGATATCACCTGGCCCGAAAGGGTTACCAGATTCAATCAAAAGTTTGAAGGTTCTCGAACAACGGGCAGCTTGAAAAAGAAGGTTAAGGCGATGGTAGGGGATTTTCCGTCTTACAAGCAAAACAGGCTGAAGCGTTGGACCCAAGAAGAAAAGGAGCACCTGCGCCAGCTCATCGCGACTGAAGAGAGCTGGGATGGTGTCATTCAGAGATTCAAAGAGAAGTTCGAGACCGACCGTAATCAGATGTCGATGAGCTACATAGCGAAGATGTATAAGTGGGATACGACTAGGCTGAACACTGGTTACCCTTGGACAGAAGAGCAAGATCAGTTTCTTGCTACGCTCAGAACCGATGAGGCGGCTAGGAACAATTGGCCTACTTTGTTCGAGAAGGAGTTTGCTGTCAGCCGATCCCTCTTCGCGCTCGCCGCCAGACTCCGCAAACTAGGACTCGCCCAGAAAGTCGGTGATAACCATCATTACACAAGAAAAGAAGAGGAGTATATGCGGAACCTTATCAACCCTGGCCTTGAGACTATTTCTACCACTGAAATATGCCATCGCTTTTGGGAGAAGTTTGGGCAAGGTCACAGCCAGAGATCTATCCAGAACAAGACAAGGCGGTTGATGAATGCCCAGCAAAGAGAAGCTCCACCTAGAGTAAATTGGCCATGGTCAACAGCCGAAGATGATTTTCTGAGGACATTATCTGGCTCAATGAAGGAGAAGACTGCTGCAATGAATAGAAAATTTGATATTCAACGAACGGAAATGGCTGTAGGCGAAAGGAGCCGGAGACTCAAACGATGGCAAGACAAGAAGCGGGGGGGGGATTGATGGTGGTTAGTATCGATCCAGACTTAACACAGGTAGGAGACTGCTAATACGCTTTTAAGCTTATAGCTAGAGGCTAGGTCCATTGTTGGTAAGCAGAAAGAGGAAAAAAGGAAGTCAGACAGAGAATGGATGATGTTGGTACGCAGTGCTAGCACGAGAAAGTATGGATGAAATCAAGTGGTGCATAATTGACGAAGAAAAAGGAATCAAGGAGCCGGAGCTATGTTCGATGCGCGATGGGAGATTTCGCTCGTACGCGAGATGGAATCTACAATGGTTGAAGTCGAGTGGGAAGCCACGAACCATTCGGGATCTGCACGCAGCACGCGAGGAACCCGCTTTTGGCGATAGCTCAGGGACGCGGAAGCTTGTTGATGGGGAAGTGAAGAATTGCATGGGTATGTGTACCTAAGCTTTGTCTCATATTGAGAAGTGGTAATTCCGGAGTCGAATATTGCAAACGAGTTTAAGTTGAGGCTTCCCAAGACAAAGTAGAAAATCTATCTGTAGGGTAGGTAGGTGGAGGTTGTGGTTAGGTTACCATGACCACGGGATACCATTGGCTCTGCCTCACGAGCTAATACAGATTATGCTGCGGGATCTACCATCGGCGATTTAATTGCACCCTCACACCCAATGAACTACAATAAACATGTGCTTTGGTTATTTCGCGTGCTAATCGACGCGGATTTCATCACCACGCTTGCAACGGCAGTCTGAGTCGCCGAGGTAATGCCCAGCCGTGTTAGGCGGACATCTTCATCTCTGAATCTCAATGTCATATGGATGTTAAAGGGTCGGGAATTCAATATCATGCGGACTGGTATCGATGCTACCGATATAATGGACAGCGATCCAACGACGACGCAGATCGCGATACTGCCCTTGAGACTCTCGGTAGCAGGTCACATTTTCAAGAGCCACCCTTACCAAGGGAGAGACCATCCGTGTTCAACATGGTTGGCGAATTGACGATGCTTCCTTTGCGTCCTCTTCCGCCTGGAATGACGAAACATTCCCCTCTCGACAACATCCATGTCGGAGCCACGAGATCCCGAAGATCCTGCAAGCTCCATAGCTCTTAGCATTCCTCGTACCTGGAGCTCCCTCCCTAAACTGACCGAAGCCGTTTACAACGCATCTGAAAACATCCGGGTATCTGAAGATCCAGTGGGGGATTGAGACAATTTAGTCTGGCAGCAGGGTCCACGATGTCAACGCTCATCGATACCCGCATTCCGATCAGAGTCATCCCGTCTCTTGCCCACCGAAACCTTCGCGATCACCATCTGAGTCTGGATTCCACACCCGAAGGCACGGTGAACACTACTCAGCACCGCTACCATGGGATGTTCGATCGACACGAGGTGGTATAGGCCACAGAATACCTATATAATAGCCATGGATGCCCGCCCAGAACAGCTTTTACCCTCAGCATCAGACTCCAAACCTCCAAAACCAACAAGTCTGTCACAAAAAAACTGCTCTCTTGCCTCCAGCCTCTTATAACCTCAACCGAATTCTCAAGATCCTATCCCCAATCTGAAATCATGAAGGTCAACGCTGCTTCCATCGCCCTGGCTTGCTTTGCTGGCAACGCCATTGCAGCTCCCGCTGTCGGCTCTTCCGCCATCCAGAATGTGCAGAACGTCCATGCCCCCTCTACCCCAGCTGTCAACGCTGGAAGCCTGAGTAAGAGAAACGAGGACGTTGTCGCTCAGCTTAGGGAGGCTCTCCAGGCCACTTCAGTAGTCTCTCGAGACACTCCCCAGCCGGGCAATCTCCTCTCAAACCTCCTGAACAAGGTCGTGGATGTTCTCTCCAATGTCATCGGAGAGTGCGCTACCAGCGGCTCTTCGATACTCGGCCGCGAGCTGTCTGAAGTCTCCGACCTCCGCCAACTCCTCAACAATCTTGAGATCGTCAAGCGCGATGTGGCCGACCTCGACACACCACTTGAACCAGGTGTCGACCTCCAGCAGATCATCCAGCGTGTCGTCAACATCCTCAAGGCCCTCTTGGGATCATGCAACAGGGGAGGAACCAACACTGCCACCAACGCACTGGGCGACCTCAACAACCAGCTCCAGGTCCTCCCCAACCTCTCTCTGGGCTCCAACCCTCTCCTTAACCTCCACCCCGATTCCCTGAACTCGCTCAGCAGTGCCATCGGAACTATTGGCACCACCAGAAACCCCCTCGGCCAGGGCAGTGCCCCTGACCTGCTCGGACTGGATGGCATCCTGTCCAGCACTGGCCTTGGAAGCCTCGGCCTCCTGGGTGGCAGCAGCGCGGTCCCGCTGGGCAACACCCTCGGATCCTTGACCGGCGGCAGCGCCCTGACCTCCAGCCTGGGCGGTGGCAACCTGGGCGGCATCCTCGGCCTCGGCGTCGCTGGCCCGCTCGGAGGCCTGGGCGGCGGTCTCTTGGGAGGCGGCCTCCTCAACCCTACCGGCTTTCTGGGCTTGCTCCTCAAGCGTGACGTCGAGACGGATGGCATGGCCGCTACCCAGCCACCAACTCTCCTTGATGCTCTCTACAGCGTCACGGGCTACGCCGGCTCCGGTGGCCCCGTTGGCAACCTGGTTGACAAGCTCATCAGCTTCCTTGGCTTCGGTCTCAAGCAGAGTGCCGAGGCCCGCCGCAGCGCAACCGACTCTCTCATCCCAACTGAGGTGCTCGTGGAGAAGGGTTCCCTGTCCGCCGTCGGCCTCCTTGCTGTCCTTCTTGACGTGGCCCAGAACGGCGATCTCAGCAATATCGACGCCATGGACAAGCTCACCACCCAATAAACACCTCGACCAGGGAGTTCCTCACTTGGGAACACACCACCCCAAAAAGGTAGGCTAGCCAGGGCCCTCTCGGCACATACGAGTTACTAATGAGAGGCGTACAGATTTCCTATCAATATCACTTTCGACTTTCCATCTATGAACGAACTTGCAAAGAAGCATCACTCTAGTGAAGGCCAAAAGAAACACTCGGGGTAGGCTAGTTAGCTGATGATCGGACTGGCAAGTAGTATGTGGATGTGAGGCGACGCCAGTTGGAATGCGACGCGCCCATTCTTCCTAGATATTTAATACATAATATGTCTCTCATCTAATAAACTCGGCTCCATGCCCCTGGTTTCCGTAAAAGCCTCCAAGTGAAACATATTTCTTCATACCAACAAATTCCCAGCCGAAGGTGGCTTTGCATGCCAAACATCTAGGTAACCTCTTGATAACGCACCTTTTGACGGAAACGTTTCCAAAAGGGCAAATCCATGCTCAAGTCACCGATCCTGCAAGGTGTAAGCGACTACAGATTGATAATTGATGTTGAAGGTTTAGCCCTTGCCAACTGCCCAAGGCTTACACTCATGCGCTCGATTTATTTAGCCCAACGTAAAACAGTTATGAGTTGGCAGTGTTTATCCGAAGTCTTGCTTGTGCTGCTGGATTCTCACACAATTTCCCATGTACCTTTATTGACTGAGTAATTTCGTGAAAGTAGTAAGACTAAATAATTCTCCTAACCTAACCAAGCATATACCAAGCATATACTAAGGATATATGAAGCATGTGCTAAGCATGCACTAAGCATCTACCAAGCATCTACCAAGCATATCTAATAGCATAGCCAACCTTTTGTTCTTACGGAGAACTAAAGTGCTCATCATTTAAGATAAGTAGCACGGAAATACTTGATAAGAAAGTAGAAAGTAGAAATTTGAGAAGTGTTTGTCCCGAGGGTAGGTTCGCTGGGCTCACGTTGATAATCCTAAAAGTTACCACCGTGTTTAAAAACTATGCTATCGCAATGATAAAGATGATGATGATGATGACGACGAATCGTCTTTCTCTTTAGACTGTACTTTGCAATGCTGATTTGCCCTTCCTATTATGCTATCCGTCTACCGACTTGACCCGCGCTGCCACTATTGAGATACAGGGCAGGTAACTCCTTGATCCATTATGAAACTAATACCCGTCGCATATCCCGATTTTATTTGTGCTTGATGATTGAAAATAACCAGCTGAACTGATGGATGCTGTTAAATGACAGCGCCTTTCCCTTGCTCCACAACTCCTTGAACTCATTTCCACCTCCCAACTGACAACTACGATGGCGGTGGCGGCGGCGGAGCCTTGCTTTTTTCTATTTTCTGGACGTCTGCGGCAGGTAGGGATGCTTCGCGAAGGGTACGGACTTCATTCAGCCTGAAGGCAGCAAATCTTTTAGCTAGTGGCTCATCCGGTTCGCGGAGAGTGGGTTGTGTAAAAGTAGAAGCAGGCTCTGGGCCAGAAAAAGCATTATCGCGTTGGCGCTTGGGGATTCTCTCACCAGTCGATTGGATAATGGCCTGCAGATTCTGCCAGCCCTCCGTTGAAAGCAGTTGGAAGGATTCGACCAGGTCATGTTGGCTGGCTACGCGGCAGAGAAGAGCTGCTTCGTCCTGCAGGGGGTGGTTTAGTAGGTTAGATTAAGACGACCCATGGAAGGGGAGGGTGGAATGGAGTTACTGACCTTAGACAGGATGCTCATCTGATAAATGAAGCATAGTAGATGGAAGTTGGATAGCCCCTCACCGCCGTCTTTCTGATTCTGAGCACGAAGGACCTTGGCAAGAGCTGATGGCTCCTGGCTTTCACCAATATATTCTCGGTTCTCAATTGGGAAACCTGGCTGAGTGAACATTGGCTTTGGTTGAGCGGGGAAGCCATGAGTCAGTGTAACAAAGAGATATTCGACAGGGAAAGACGGCTTTGCATTCTCCTGCACATTGGCGCCATACTCGTTTACCTTGCGATAGAAAACTTCAGGGATATATCTTGTTCGGCTGATAGAGCCGTCGTCTTCCTCTTCCTCGCGCACAAGCATGACTGTAGGGTCTGCCGAAGGCTCAACGATATCTGCCCTGACCATTTCGACAGCCTCATTGGACATCTGGTATGGTGAAATAGAAATTTCGCCTTGCTCGTTGCCCGAGACAATGCAGGTCACAAAATTGGATCCAAACTTGCCGGTGTCGCTCCACTTTGAAGGCTTCGGGTACTGAGCCTGTAGTCTTGACGAGAAGCAGATCTCAAGAGATGATAGAAAGTACGAGTCTGCATGACGCTTGCATACGACAGACCCATCCCCAAGTCCAGCATCCACCAGATCGGTCCAGATTACACCTAGCGGCTCCAATCCACAGAGTTTTGCGACTTCTTCGACCTCCTTCTGATTTTCCCATGCGTTTTGGGTGATACCATCCAGTTCGTCGAGTTGTGGAGGCTCATAGATGGCTTCGACGACTGCCTTAATACCAAGTGGAACTTCAGTGTACTCTGCGTATCTGCCATAAAGAAACCCAAGTCGTTGAGCCCCAGTTCTTCTCCACGCATCGATGAACTTATCGATAATTGCTGGTGATGAGAATTCGACGTGGTCCACCATACGGAAAGGTTGAGGGTTAAGGGTGATGGCGCTGGGCTGGCACTTGGTGCAAATGCCCTCTGGCCAAGGCGGGTGGCCAGAGGGACACTCGTGTCTAACTCTGTAAAAGGGCTCTACAAGAGGCGGGATGTATGAGGCACCGAGTTCGGGCTTGTTGGTGGCAGCGTTGACCTTGCGCAGATGGGCATGGAAAGACGTATACTTGATCTTTTTGTCTGCTAAGTATGTTGCATCGAATGGATCTAGAGGCTGGCAGTAGTCGCACATTCCTTTGGGACCATGACGGCACATCCTGTTGTGGCCCCGCGGGATCTTTCCATCTTGGCGATCCAGACGGTCGTCGAGAGGCGACTGGCGAACCAAGTCCCAGGGTCGTGCTATCCGTTGTTCGTGATTCACATCTACAGGCACGTCTTCTGTGGGCAGGACGGGCTTTCCGTTGAGCCGCGCTGTCGTCGTCTTTGGTTGGCTTTCACCGTTGGAATTATCGGAGGCATCGGCATGCTTGTAGTTGAGAAAGATGAGATCGCCGTGCCTAGAAATTCACTGTGAGTCAAGGCAAACAATCCATATCCGTACCGGCAAGGACGTACTTGAGGCCAATAGCCCCGATCTTCACATTGGCTACCTCGACTATCCTTTTGGCGTCGCTACCTGTGGGTGAATTTGATAGCGTAATGGATCTAGGATCGACCGTCTTTGGTAACTGCTCTAGTAGCTGGATACAGAACAGCAATGTTAGATTAATGCGCAACACAAGTAGTTCACTGATCCATCCTCACCATGTGGCCCAAGTCGGAGAAACTGGTCGTAGGCTCGACCGTCACGCGGAAGGTGCCATCCGGACCCCGACATCGTAGAAGCATCGTGAGCGTGAATAGGTGACAAAGTGTCGGTAGCTTTCTCTCGAGAGTCGATCGCAAGAAATAGTTCCTCTCCTAGCAAAATCGGAGAGGAAGACGTTATAACTTCTCCAAGCCTTCTCAGATCTGACAGAAGGCGAGGGGAAACTGGTATGTTTGCGCTTAGTTGAGGTGATGGAAGGTAGTCGTTGCGTGGTGGAAGCTAAGAGAGAGAGCCTGTGTGATACTGCCGTGGGGTAAATAGTGTGGAGCTTGGCCGATGCTTGAGCACGAGCGTCATTCGCACTGATTTAGGCAGACTGTTTGTATGGACGGCAACTACGTAACGCCTGTTACTGAGTGCTTACATAACGCACCCGGCCCCAGTGTTTCTGTGTGCCGTGCCTATACCGTATACAGTATGGTGCCCTTTCCTGACAGATGTCCCGAAATAGCACAGCTACCTGCCTTATGTAAGCTGGCCCCTCGAGACAAGCCAGCGTGTACATTAGAGGTACTGAAGGTACGTACCTGCATTTCCGCCAAAATGCGCCCAGCTTGTGTGCTTCGGGCTCTCGAGGTCCCTGGAAGCACTGTCCAACAGCGCTGTGGCTATCTGTCCAAAAGTCAAAATCGCATACCAGAACCGGCAGTTTACGTTCGCGGACTTGCCCACACAACTCACACCTTTCCTTCTCAGTCACGCAACGGCCTGCGACTCACCAGAGTAGTCTTTGCATTATCCATTCTATTAATTCTATTCTTCTCATTCATTTGCTTCTTTCGAATTTACAATGATTCCCGAGATCGACTGGAAGGGGCTTCTGCTCCCCTTCGCCTATGTCATCGTTTTGGGCGGTGCCCTCATGACATTCTCGACAATCTACCGCAAGCGGAAAGCTGGTGAGTGGCCTCAATTCCATCCCTGTTCTCTTGAGCCTACCGTTCCCCTATTCCTGGGCCGGCAGCTTGGAACAATGATGCGTACTGTCTCTGTACTCGACTAACACGGTTGGCTTCCGTCCCGTTTTCGCAGCCCAGAGTGCGAACCTTGAGCCTTGGTTCAGCCCACACCTGCAACGAAACATCTACCTTAGTCTTCTCCACCTGACCCCCGAGGACGGTGGTGAAAAGCGAGTCCCCGACAGCGTCCTCAAGGCCGCCCTATTGCGGCGCGCAGTGGAAGATCTCCATCGCCTGGTCCAGATCCGGTCGGCCAAGCAGGCCTGCAGCACGCTCCTCCAGCGAGGCAGCGTCGGAAACGATCTGTGGAAGAGGTTCCAGCGGGCCGAGAAGGAGATGGAGGAGGAGTTGCGCGACGTCGTCACTGAGGTAAGAGGGAGCCACCTGTTCTCGGTTCGTGGCTGCGGAAACATGACAACTCACACAACACTATAGGCTAATGCTCTTGCCCCTAACTGGGGCCAGACCATTTTCCAATCCGCCAACGAGATGGCAATCAACTACAAGGTCCGAAACCACATTGACGACTTCCAAGTTCAGGCCAGAGCCGAGCGACAATGGTGGGACAAGAGACGCAAGCAAATCCGATCCGAGTTCATGAAGGAGTTGGACGACGAAACTGAAACCACCGGGACCCCCAACAAGCCTGCTAGTGACGATGAGGCGGTTCTCGTTGATACCCCAAAGTTGAAGAAGGCCGTGAGGAAGTAAACTCACATCCGCACTGCTAGATGAGAGAGGTTGAATGGGGCGAGCAGGACAAGCATGGAGATCTGTCACGCATCGTGTAAAATTGTTACTTTCTGCAACTTGTGCATGTGCCGGCGCATTTTTGGGGAGATATATAGGCTGCACAAGAGGCGTTGGGGATTATTTAGTGAAGGCAAGATTTGAAAACAATCTAACGGTATTAATTTTTAACAGCGGGCTGCCAGACAATTGCTGGTATACCTGGGCCAAAACTCTGACATCGCTGTGACCGCGGGCTAATGCTCCGATCATGCTCTAAGTAACAATTTTAATAAACCACCAAATGCTCATCCGTCAGAGACACATGCAACGAAACCCAACCTGAAGCTAATAGAAATCCCCAGCATTCTCTCATCCCGTTAGACGTCCTGCCCAGGCCAAGGGTAGTTCTTGCGCCTCCACATCTCCTCCTCAGCCGCTCCCCTGGCCTGCCGCGCCTCCTCGGCGATCTCCTCCTCGGTCTTGAGCCAGATGGGCGACTCGCAGCCCCTCAGCCCGATGAACTTGCCAATCTTCCGCCTCTTCTCCTCCAGGGGGAGGCTGGACGACCAGCTGATGGGGCACGGGTACTGGTACGTGAGGGTGGACGGGTCCCGCTGGTGGTAGAAGCCCGCCATGTCCTCCATCTCGGCGTCCGTGAGGAGCCAGTAGTGGAGGATCGTCCTGGGGAACGACGGGTGGACGTTGCCCGTCGTGATCTGCACCAGGGGCGAGAGGTGGAGGGCCATCTGCTCCAGCTTGCGCCGGAGCTCAGGGTTCCTGGATATCCGGCGATGCATGAAGGACATCGGGGGTTGTGTGTGGGAGGGGACCTCGCGGCGCAACATCTTGCTCAGAGGTCGAGCTTCTTTCCTTAGAGACTCCAGCTTGAATAGATACCAGAGGCGTCGATTACGACGGAACTTGGGCGGAATGGGAGGTTGAATTTTCTTTTTCAGGTCATAAGTTCATGAATGAGACACTGTAGCGATGGCAATGGAAAGGAAAAACAGAAGCCAATTCCCTGCCCAAGAGAGGAGAACTGTAGAGATATAGAGATAATCTAAGAGAGAGAAACGATAAGTAACACGAGAGTAGGAATCATGTCCCATTTCAACCCGCTGGAGGGCAACCGGGAACTGGCCATTTCATATATTCCCTCGCAGAGCCGTGAACGGACCTTGCCGGCGGCCAAATACGTATGCGTTGAACCGCTACCATCTGCTCTGCTTCGGGGGCACTGGCCGTGCTTTGTCCGGCGCTTGTTCCAAAATACCGGAAAGTTTGGCGACGGACGCGGACGTCGCCCTGAGGTGAGACACTGCACTGCACCTGAATGAAGGCTGTGGGGGGGTTCGTAGGCACGCTCACTGTCCGTGTGTCAAGTCAAAAGGCGCACAAACGGAAGTGCTGGAATGCGGACACAGCGAGTCCAAGCCCTGGCCAGCGAAGGGTGAGAGCCAAGACAACAGGATTGGGCCAGCTGATGAGACAATGATTGCGGACTCTTTGCCGCCCTGGGGTTATGTAAAGCCGGGTAAGTGTCGACGCTGCTTCTATTGATGGATTCTTTTTTTCTTTGGCCAATGGTTGGCATTTTCCTTGTCCTGGAACAATGAGAGACATAAAGAAAGGCGATCATGTAGGTGAAAGGAGGGAGACGTAGCTCATTTTAGAAAGCTGATAATAGATGTAGCCATTCTTTGTCCTAACGCTGCGCTTTGCGTTTAATACGAAAAATAAGATAAAAAATAGAATAAGCTGTTTTTCCTGGAGGCCGATATGGCTTGGCCATCCAGCGATTGAGATGGCCGTTCTTCTCCAAGAGGATGTCTAGAGCCACTTTAGTTTGGCAATATGATCAACCTTCTTTTTGCTGCTCTTGACAAATCCAAGCGTCCGCAGCTCGGCCAGGCCACGGTAGAACAAAAGAAGGGCCTTGCGCTCGTCGCCTTCCTCTTCCCCAACAATGTCAAGAAAGGCTGTCCACAAATCTGCAACGTTGACCAAACTGCCAGTTTCAAGGTAGAGCTGATAGAGAATGGACGTTGCCGGCAAGGTCGACTGGATGCCGCCCCCGTTGTCTTTGCAGCAAGAGCAGCTAAGGTAGTCATGAGGACGGGTGAGGCTTCTCTCAAAGGTGGCACGGGGCCGGGGAACAAACACGTCTCGAGCCGGCGACATCGAGTCATATGTCCAGCACTCGGAGAGAAAGACGTGCGAAACGGGCAGGACAGTCACATGCCGCGACAGCAACTTTGTGAGCTCGTCAATGTAGTCCGTATACTGCTTGTCCTCCTCGCTCAAGGCAGCAGAGTCTCGGCTGAGTTGGACTCTTTGCGCGATCACTGTGGTTCGCATAACTTTCGTCTGACCCATGTATTTGCTCCGTAGGGTGATGGACTTCTCCTGAGCCAACTTTGCAAGAGACTCAATGCCATCTTGGAGCTTCTTTAGTGCCAGCTCGAAAAAGAGATCGTCGTCCCCTTCATAGGGCGATAAATTCACTGTAGGTTCCCCAACCTGAAAGATCGAGAGCACTTGACGGATAAAAGCTAGGAGCTTGGGTACATCCATTCGTCGAACTTGTTCCGTCACTTGTGAGTCGTCGATGCCTTCCATCATGGCTCTGCAGTACACGGTCGAGAAGTCACCGTCCACCGCTCCAGATGCCACAGCAATCAGCAGAGAACGAAGCAGGCC
Source organism: Clonostachys solani (assembly GCA_902141235.2). Classification (NCBI taxonomy): domain Eukaryota; kingdom Fungi; phylum Ascomycota; class Sordariomycetes; order Hypocreales; family Bionectriaceae; genus Clonostachys; species Clonostachys solani. The sequence continues at coordinate 582,614 of CABFOC020000034.1, forward strand.
GTTAACCCACCGCTGTTTGTCTGTCATGGCACTCTCGATCTGCTCAACTAGATACGCATCATTCTCCAAAAGGGATTGCGCATTTGATGGCTCTCCTGCATCATCAGACTCGATCAGCCTTTCCACATGAACTCGGAAGGATGGTGTGTTCCGAATAGATTCAATATGCTCTGGCTGGAGTTGGGGTAGGAGAGGAGCGCTCATTAAAGAGCTTAGAGGGTTGGCGTAGAAGTGACACATATATGCATACTGCCTCGTCTATTAGCATTATCAATCATCAAGTCATTGCGAGGGCGAACAGTACCTTCAGAGAGCTGATGAAAGCCTGGATGCCAGCCATTTGGTCACGCTGACGGTCCAGCATGCTTTTGAGAAGCGGTGAACCCAGTCTCAAGGGAACATCGCCAGCGGAGACTGCTATTTTGAAGATGGCCTCAAGGATAGCATCAGTCTGGACCGCATCGAACTGCGCGCCGTAGATCTGTTGGCAAGCTGTCTTGAGCAAACGTGCTTGAAGGAGTTCAACCGAGGTAGCAATTCCGAAAAGGAGCGTGAACGGAATCCGGGGCCTCCAGGAGCTGGAGAAATTCCAAGTTAGTTTAACTACATAAAACTGGCGGGAGTGGAGGCTTACTTGAGTAAAGGAATCAGGTCTGACAGAAGGGTGCTGTCAAATCCCTCGCTATCCTCAAAGGCCACGAAAACATGATCGCAAGCTTCGGGCTTGATAAAAGCCCTCAATGCTTCTAAATCGTAGTCCAGATGCTTGGTGTGAGGCTGAAAACGAAGTTAGTCATATCATCAATCGCACCGGAGAAGCCATGTGGTGGGCTCGACAAACCTGGATCTCGTCTTCTTCCTCGTCTTCAATATCCCGGCGTACGACATCTTGGATAATCCTCTTTAGTGTTGACTTGAGAGTCGTGACCTCGGATGAGCGTAGCCTAACAAACTTGCTTGGTGTCGATCGTTGAAGACAGTCTGATAGCTGTTCGAAGAGCAAGTTTTGCGATGCAATATTGGAACCCGTACGGATGAAAACAGAGGGGATCTTGTCATATCTGATGAAAAGAGAGTCGATCAGTACATCCTGCGTGCGATATAGGCCTCAAGAACCAACTCACGATTCTGCCTGCGCTTCACTAACAAAAGCAGCCACTTCATCCAATGTGGCTGAGTTTGACTCTCTCAACGCATTCTAACAACAATTGATATTAGTACCGCGCCTAGTAGATTCGATGCCGAGTCGGTATAATCTATATCTCACCTGGATGCGGGAGTCTACCCTTTGCCAGCTCTCACGGAAGAGCTTCTCACGAGCTTGAACGAACTCAATCTTTTCTACGCCATTGAATAACGACACAAAGCTGGGAGATGCTGGCTCCGTACTAGTGGTCGCTGCTTTGGTCTGCTTCGATACTCGGCGACGTTTGGAAGAATGCTGTTGACGGCTTTCCTCTTCATTGGGATCGAAGACATACGCAACCTGCGGTGAGGGTTGAATCAGCATGAGAAAGGAGGGTCCAAATCAGATCCCAATATCAAAGCCTACCTGGTGATCTTCCTGGCTAAAAGCCTGACCAGGCTCATCGTTTTTGGTCATATTCGGAGAGACAGAGTATTTTTATGACCCAGTCCGTTAAGCTGGTTGTCGACGTCGAAGTCGGCGTGGCTAATTAAAGGCTGAATCTCATCCAGCGCGTCTGCAAACCGTGAGACGCGTTCTAGACACTGTATCTTGCACTGTATATCTGCTTGAATTAAAACTGTAACGGACAGTGCGAATCAAACTATGTCAACACTGTACATGTGTCCTTCCACAAGCAGCACGAGAAGACGAGGGAGCCTCATTTGATCCTTAGAATTGATCGTTATATGTTGTGTCATTACGATACACTGAGATTAAAGTCTGAGCTGACGTTTGGCTATTCATGAAGTTGATGTGTAATTGTAGATTTTCCTTTTGAAGCCTCATCATTCCTCATAATCACCAATGTGTTCTTTCTGTCCCGTCCTGAGAAGAAAACGCAAATAGTTGCAGGAAGTTCAAGAGGGCAGAAACAAACTTCCGCACTCTTGTAATATCGTGGAAAAATAACAAAAAAAGAAAGTGAATAGTAGAAAAAGGAGCCGTTACTTTCAGCCAAAAGCAAAATACCTATACACCCGAATCGCCCCTCGCAGAAACAGCCCATCCATGTGCATGTCTAGACACCGAAGTGTGCCGGTGTCAACCCTCTTCTGTCGCAAATGCGAGCGACACATTCCCAATAGCGTTCTCAATGTCCCTGATTTACAGCATCTGAAGCCACTCCAGGTTCTCCCCTAGACGTAGTATCAAACTGCAAAAATCCTCGCATCCATCGAGGAGTATGCGTTGTCTTTTCGTTGTGATCAATTTTATTCGAGCGGTTCCAAGTCTGGTTCAATAATCAAATATGAAACGTCCACTGCTATGCCACCTTCGCATCGTATCAAGTCCTCATTAGGTGCGGCTTGCGATAGCTGGCTTATGAATACTACAAATGAGTTTCATTTATGCCGTGACCTCGGCGGTCTTGTTGGCCTTCTGTAAGAGAGGTCGTCAATATCCGTTCATGGCTTCCCAACTCTCATCTGACAAAACTTACATCTGCCGTTGCCGAATCATCCTTCTCCTCACTGGCTGGGACCTCCTGGGCTTTTTTCGGCTCCTCTGGAGATTCCTTCGCGCTAGTCTGGTCCTCAGAGGGCTTCTCGGATTCGCTCTTCGCCTTAGGTTCCTCGGATTTCTTTTGTTCAGCATGGTCCTCGGAGGCACCATTAACGCCATTAGTCGCAGATGCGATGCCCTCGCCAGCCATCAGCTTATTCCACTGATCAAGAAGAGCCTGTGCCCTGGACTTGAACTTAAACTCCTCCTCACGAGGGATGGAATCGAGTTTTAGAATTGCCTTCATAACCTTGTTGATCTTTGTTGCCCGAATAATCGGCACCTCGAGGTTGGCTCCAAAGTTCTCCAGGATGGTGAGATACTCCACCATTTGATCCATCTCACTTTCTTGAGGAATCTGATCACGAGTCAAAAGACCACGTTGAAGCTTATGTCGGAGGTACAGAACTTCTTTCTGCCATGGTGTTAGCAACTAAATTCGTTTCGGTCAAGGGAATATAATGCGTACCTCCTTGCGGAGCAAGCGCTCCTGAGGGGTCAACTTAGCATCTTTAGATCCGGACGATTTCTTCTCGCCAGGCTTGGACTTGGACTTGCTGGGCTTAGACGCCGACGCCTCTTTGTTTTGTGGTTTGGCTGTGCCATTAGCTGCCTTGGGAGTCGAGGACGTATTAAGTTTGATCTTGGGCTTCTTCACAGAATCGGGGCGCTGGGGTGTCTAAAATAGATTAGACGGTCAGTTCGAAAGTCCAGCAAAGCATGTATATGCTGTTGGAAGCACTTACAGCTGTATCCTCTTCAGCCTTGCGCTTCTTGGTCTTAGCCTTTGCGCTCTCTGAAACGTCTGCCATTTCCACATCTTCATCTACGTCGCTGGCCTTGGGTTTACTCTTCTTGGACTTCTTAGGGGTGGCCGCTGCGGCCTTGGCAGCCTCCTCTTGAGCAATTCTCTCGTCCTCGAATTGCTGGAGGATCTGCGTGTAATAGTCGATAGGATGTTTCTCGGCCGCAAGCTCGAACGCCGCCTTTAGATCTTTTCGAATCTTGCCGTTCATAGCATTCTCGGCCATTTCGGGAGTTAACTCGGTAAGGGCCGTATTGACAACCCAGCCGCTAGAAGTTCATCAGCAAACTCAATCGACATTAAATGCATCCGGGGGAGATTGTTCTTACAATTCGTTGGTGAACAGGTACATAACGGGGAAGTTCCTGTCATTGACGCGCTTGCCGCCGTCAGCGTAAGCTTCAGCAAAGGTGCCATCAGGGCGCGCCGCGGTCACTGGGCGGCTGTTGAGCAGTGCGGGTGGAAGCATCGACTCCTCGCAAATAATTGCTGGCCATTCTGGAAAGCCTTTAAGCTTCACCAGAAAGTGGTCGCCCGGCTTGGCGTCGAGGTGGGTGATGCGGACTTTGGAGGCCTTCTTGCTCAAAGATTTGCGGGTCGAGCCTGCACCCCCCGACTTGCGGCGGTTATTTTGTGTTTTGGCAGATGGTGTTTTGATGGCCGACGTGTCAGCCTCGGCCGTTGACTGGTCAGCTTCAGCTGCAGAGGGCTCAGTGGCGTTGGGGGCCTCAGTCTCGCCCTCTGTGGCAGGCTTCACGTCCTCATTTCCCTTCGCGTCTGGGGCGCTTTCCTTTGATTCCTCGGTTTCTTTGGGGGCGTCTTTGTCTATTGAGGGCGGAGTTTTGTTAGCCAAGTTTTATTCATTCGGGTACAAAGGAATCGGGCATGCACATGAACTGGAGAAAGATGCGCGAAACTCGCGTCGCGTAACCGGCCACACCATTTCGCCCGTCCCCCACGATGCGCCCTGGCATAATAGAACTTACCATCGGTCTTGGGCTCGCTCAATTCAGTCTTCTTGTTATCGGCAGTTGTAGCTTCGGGAGCATCCGCAACAGACACAGGAGCGTCGGTCTTCTCGGCGGGCGTGTCAGCCATGGCGAGCGTTTATATGATGATTCCAACAACTTCGAAATGCGAGCTGAGTTCCTCTGAGCTCGAGCGCCAAATTGCTGGAGCTCTAGGAAAGAGCTATGAAACGCGTGTCAGAGTCGCGTATAGTAGGTTATGCCAATGACAGCGCAAATCGCGATATGCGGTGGAAAGATGTTCAATCAAGATGCAGAAGACGCGAAAATGACAAGACAACGCCTCTTTGCCGTGTTGCGTTGATGTCGGCGGTGTGGTTGAGAGAAGAGAAAAACACTGGAGCAGAGGATGATTGACTGCTGCCGAGACGAAGAAGGCGCATCTAACGTCACTGAAAATAGGAGTCACGTGATGGGTACAAGAGCAAGTGGCGGGTTATTTCAGGTCTCAAAATACGTGGTAAGGATGGCGTCCCAAATGCATGATGAACAGCCCGCTACCACCACTCAATCCGACGCAAATGAGACATCAACCCAAAAAAAAAAAGTCCGCATACTCATCATATATTTCACAATCTCTTCTTTAAACTGTAAACTCTTGATATCTACCGTGGCTCGTTGAACCCCACCGCCCGCTAGCTTCCATACCGGTCGTTGAGAGACTTGGGCATTCCGTCCATGAACTCCAAGCCCCCAGCACTATTATCCACAACCAAACTGTCTGCACAACCCCTGTTTTACCGACCAGGCACTTGTGATTAGCCCTATCGTCCGAGGCATATTTTTCCGAAGTCAATCAATTTCTCTTTTTCCTCTCCAACCGGGTGATCTTGTAGTGACTTTGAACACTCCCCATCGGACCGCCTGAGCACCATATCCAACAAACAATAATACAAGTTAGGGTGTCGTCACGAGTAAACCATAGTGAGCCTTTACTCATCATCGTCATCTTCGTCCTCGTCCTCGTCAATATCCATGCTCTCGGCGGCGGTGACTGAAAACTCGCGCTCCTGATCAACTCCAACGTAGCTGTCGCTCATCAGGTAAAGTTTTAAGTTGTGTTCGCCAACTGTCGGAACTGTGTATTCGAGGCGAGTTGATAGCTCTTGTCCGATCGTCACCCTCTTGATAGCAAGCAGGTTCTTGGTCTTATCGTCACCAACGACAAGCCACCAATTCTCCAGCTTCTTTGTAGGATAGAATGGCGCATGCACTGTGGAGTCGAAAGGAGTATCGTCCTCTTCCTCCACATTTCGGGTGATCTTTATTTTGAGATAAGCCGGTTCGCCGGCTCTAATCTCATCTTCCTCTAGAACCTCGTGTTCTAGCTCTAGATCGGGATATTTGTCGTTTGTGAAGTTCGCGACCTCAGCCAACTGCTTTTGTGACAGACCTAGGCGTTTCATTAACTTGTCAGAGTCGGGGTTCTCCTCAGGATTCATAGCCTCCATGAAGTCGAATATGTCCTTGATTCTACCAAAGTCGTTAGCACCACTGCACTGCATAATGGAATTTGACTGCGAAACATACCCAGCATCATTCGCCACCTTGATAACCTCGGGGGAAAAGTGAGGAATCTGTTTCAAGGGGCTATCTCGATCCCACATGGCTTGAATTACCATTTGAGACATCTCCATGGCATTCATAGCGTTGAGGTGACCATCGGAGGAGAGGATGTCAACCATGGCGCTGAGAAGGCTGAGAACCCTCGAAAGGATAACTTCTTGGTCCTTGGAGAGGTCAACTGGTAGCTGCATGCGTGAGAAGTGCGCCTGGAGGAGAACAAAAGTCTTGAAATGAGGTGAGTCAAAGGCGGGGTCGGCCATCTTGACGGGCACTCGCTCATATATCCGACGCAAGAGACGCTCTTCATATCTTCTAATTTGAATGGCTTCAAATTCAGTGGCTGACGTAACGATCTCCAAAATACCCTTGAGCTTGGTACGAGCACTGAGGGAGAGTAAGAAGGTTTGCATGGTAATGTAAGAAATGTTGTAGTACGCTGCGATCATTGCCGAGTTTTGAGGAGAAACAGAGCCATCCTCTTCGTCGAAATCAATGATCTTTGACTCGCCAAGTTCACGGAGCGTTGTCTCAACAAGATCTGACATGTAGTTACTCAGATCATCATGCGAGGTGCCTGTCAAGCTGTAGTAACTTGGATTCGCCAGCAGCCGTCGGTAGAAGTAGGTAAATGTAGTCCAGTTGATCGCATCATCACCGGACTCAATCATCTTGGTGCTGATTTCGGTAACAAAAGCATCGTGAAGATAATTGTGTAGATGGGATTCAACAGGAAGAGCCTCGTTGAGGAATTTCTTGTAGTAATCTCGCTTTACCTGCGGGAGCATCAGAACGCCGCGACCGCGGCCTTCCTTGGACGGCCGCATAGCCTTGCCAAACATTTGGAGGACCTCGCTAAGAGGGTAGTCCACATATCGATGCTCTCTGCCTTCAAAATATTGGGTGCCCATCACAATGACGAGGTGTGCTGTACTAGTAAGCTCCCAGCAAACGTCTCGGGAAGCAACAAGAACCTGAATGGCTCCATTGTCGTAGAGATGCTTTACAATCCGCCTGTCACTAGTGCTCAGTGCCTCATGGTAGTAACCGATACCGTGCGAAAGTGCTTCAGCCAATGCTTCTTCGTGAACACGTTCAAGCAATGGCTGCATTTGCTTCACGTCAGCATGAAGAAATCGGTCTTCGTCTTCATCAACAACACATGCCGCCAGAAGATCCCTCGCGGTGGCTCGTGTTTGTTTCCTACTGGGCACGAAAACCATAGCTGGCTTGTCGGGTGACATTTGTGTGATTGCGAGATAAGTGGGTTTGGCCATTGCCAACATTAGCGAGGGGAAGTGGGAAATTGAAAAGGACTGAAGGTGAAGTTCGAGCGGTACAGGACGGACATGAGGGCTGAAGTTATAAATGTCATGCTTCGTGGCGTCAACCCACTCTCCGATATCCCTTGCATTGGCAAGAGACACGCTGAGAGCAACAATTCTCATCGGGAGCTCTGTCTGCGTTCGGATATAATGCATACGAGAGACGATGATCTCGTACACATAACCCTGTGAACCACCTAGCAGATGGATATCGTCGGCAATGAACAGTTCCACAGTCTGAACATTCTTGCGTCGTTTCCATTGCCTCGACAGCACATCCCACTGAATGGGTGTTGCCAATATCAAGTCGCCCTTCTCGAGAAGCTTGAGATCAGTCGCTGTCTCGCCCGTTAATTTGACAATTTCCTTTCCTCCGTTCAGTTGGCTCAACCGCTTGGTCCAGTCCTGAAGACGAGCATCAACGAGCTCCTGGAATGGTGCAATGTAAACGGCCCTGCCCGAGTCCGCCCTATTCCAGTGGCGGAGAAGTGCAAATTCGGCACAAACTGTCTTGCCACTGCCCGTGGGAGCCCCTACAAACACATTCTTGTCCGTCTTGTACAAAGACTCAAAGGTTTGAGTTTGAATCTTGTTGAATTGTCTCCAATCGGGATACAAATCGATGTAAGTAGAGACCTTCAAAGCCGAAATCGGAAGCGACTGCAAGTCGAGGAGCTCAGTGTGCGGTGGGAATTTTTCGGGCAGTATAAGCTTGTGGAAGGGAATGGCCAGTCTCGTCTCGGCATGCATCCATCGATCTGAGACCACTGAGACGAAATAATTCGGTGGCATAGGATCTGTTATGGGGACTGTGAATTCTACTAAATGTTCATTCGACTCGGACTCAACATAGTCCTTTCGAAGAATGAAACTGTCATGGAAGAGAACATCCTCCCCATCACTGTCTTCCACGATGATCCAGAAGCTTTCTGATGTACCGTGGTACGCATCGTCCCATTCGAAATTTGGCGTTATGCTCAGCTCAACACGGATTATGGATCTTGTCATGGGCTGGACCGAGGCCTGTACCTCCAGTCGTGGGAATTTGGAAACCAATGCGCAAACCGCACGGCTAGCCTTAGGCATACCCAAGAGTTCACCCATGCGGGGAGGGTCAAGGTCAAAGTAACTCTTCCAAGGAACTTCAACTCTCTCGGCCTTTTGAATAATATCTCTACTGCAGTCGGGGAACTGGCGCAAGGGGGTCATTGTAGGCCACATGCGCTTCTCTGCCATCTTACACAGATCTAAGGCCGTCTTCGCCACAGAGGCCCAACCCTTCTTCAGTGTAATCTCAAAGATCGCCCGTAGAATACGACCGGCACTCTGAGTCACATAGACCATATCAGCCATGAGAGCGAGTCCGTCAAGCTTTAGTCTTGAGATGTAAGCTTGGAGGAGCACATTAATCTTCGCGTGTGGTTCCTCAATGCTCTCCTTGACCGGAATAGGAACCTTGCCAAGAAGCTTCGCCAGTTCTAGTTTCTCGTCTTGTCGGACAGGGATGTACTTGAATTCGGAACTGAGAGCGAAAACGCGGAAAAGCTCGATCGTTGTGATGGATGGTTGAATGAGGCTGTTGTAGGTGTCCATGGATCCGGCAGTGATGTAGTAGTGCGAAGCAATACGGCCCAACTCGGTAGACTGTAGCCGCCCGGTCTTTTCATCATATTTGACCAGGTTCATCTTTTGAAGAACCGTGGCAGCGGAATGAATAAGATCGACACGTTTTTGCTCAAGAGCGTCGTCATCTTCATATTCGGCCCCTACTTGGTAAAGACCTGGTGATCGGAGCATTCGGACATAAAGGTAAGTGTATCCAAGCCATTCAACACCTTCATCCCTTGTTCTGACGTTGCCTAGCACTATCTCCGCATTGAGGTTGTCCACGAGCTTGCTGACGAACTGACTCTCAATAGGAAGTTGCTGGTTGAGCAAAGATAGGTAATATTGGATTTCGCTCTGGGTAGTAATGATGATGCCCTCTCCATATGTATCGAACTGGGGTCGTCCTGCTCGTCCAAGCATCTGAAGCACGTCCTGGGGACTGAGTTCAACCCAGCTACCCTTCTCTGGTGAGTAAACCTGGGTTCCTTTGATGATAACTGTGTGGGCTGGCAAGTTCACACCCCAAGCAAGAGTGGCAGTGCACACAAGTACCTGGATAGCTCCACGAGCAAAGAGATCTTCAACATCAGTTCTGTCGACACGGCTCATGCCCGCATGATGAATGCCGAACCCATAAGGGAGAATATCTTTCAGGTCCTTATCCGTTGCTTGGGAAGCTGCATCATTGAGAAGTTCCCGACTACCAGCATCGTGGCGAAGGACCTGATTGATAGTCTCGTTTTCCAATGCTTTGTCTCGGATGTACTTGGCTGTTTTTGCAGTTTCCTTTCGCGAGTGAACAAAAATGAGCATCTGATTCCTGTTCTGCCCAACATGCTCCATTACTTTGGTGTATGTTACATCGTTCATCGTCTTTAACTGCTTGATTGCCTTGCGGTCGGTGATACCGACAAATTCCTGACGCAATGGGCAGGGGCGGAAGGATCCATCAAAGTGATATAGATCCTTGTTGACGTCGACACGTAAGAAGCTTGCCACATCTCGATAATTTGGCAAGGTCGCAGACAAGCCAACCAAACGTACAGGCTCGCCTGTTTGCTCTGTCTTTCGAATGGTTCTGCTGACAATACTTTCAAGAACCGGACCACGGTCATCGTGAAGCAGGTGAATTTCGTCAATAATGATCAAGCGTACGAGGTTGGTGTAGGTCAGATCGTTGGACTTGCGGGTAATAACATCCCACTTTTCGGGTGTTGTCACAATGATCTGGGTCTCCGCTATTTGCTGTTTAGTGAGCTGCCGGTCACCAGTCAACTCAGCAACCTTGACACCGTAGGGCGCCAGCCGGTTGCCAAAATTGCCAACTTGTTCTTGAACCAGAGCCTTTAGAGGTGCAATATAAACAATCTTGAAAGCATCAAGATCAATGTCGCCGGTCTCCGGGTTCCGGTTCTTCCCAAGCTCTCGCAAAATGGTCAACATGGCCACGTTTGTCTTTCCACTACCGGTTGGTGCACAAATGAGCATATTACCGTCGTTCTGGAATGCAGAGGGGTAACACTTTGTCTGAATCTTGTTGAGCGACTTCGCAGAGCTGAAAGGAACACGAGACCATTCTGGGAGATCTGAGATGGGGATGAGTGAATCGCCAGGCTCGTTTGACTTTTTAGGGGGAGGGACATGAATCTCCTCATATCCTTTGAAGCTTCGCTTAGTCGATCCTTCCGGCAGTCGGACCTTTGCATTGGTCATGAGATGGTTGCCTTGGTCGAAGACAAGATTTTCGAGATTAATCAGCTTTCTAGGCTGTAAGCCGCCGACGAGCTGGCCCTCGGGTTTCTCTTCCTTGAGGGCGCCAGTCTTGATGGAGTCAGGAACATCAATATCCATCTTGATATCCATCTTCTTCCCGTCATTCGCTTTCTTTCCATGCAATTCGTTGAGGATCCACTGCAGACCTTCCGAGGCCATCTCTCTTTCCACCTCGGCTCGTTGCTCGGGATTCTCCGACCGTGTGAGTTTGGTGAGCCAGAACACCTTTTCTCTGTTCTCCACCAGCTTTTGTACGAGCTCGTGGTGTTCAAAGTCAAACAGCTCCATTAGATCGTTTTCGATTTCTCGTAGCGACTTTTCCTCACCACCAGCCTCATCGGGCTCGCCCGAAAGAATCCGCAGCGCATCCCTTGTTTTGTCTGTCTGCTCGTGAGCATCGGGATAGAGGCTGCCGACCTGGCGCTGTAACCAAAATGCGTCAATATCCCGGGCTGGCACAGAATGCTTCTCCTTGTCCTTTTGTTTGCCAGCAACAGGTCCGGACTCTAGGATCATTTCGTCGTCGCCGTCAGCATCACCGTTGGTTGCCTGGGCTGCACTGTCCTCATTCTCTTCGTCATCTTCATCTTCATCTTCTGAAGACACGTCGCGGACTTCGTTTTCTATCTCCTCATCCCCCGCCTCATCATCGAAGGTCACCGCAACACCCTGTCGTTCATCGATATCGGCATCATCACCATCGGCGCCTCCCATCTCAGCATCTTCATCATCCTGGGCGTCGTAGTCGGTAATTTTCTTGCCCAGATTGACCAACTCGTTGAATTGCTTAGCGGGCATTGTCGTCCCCAGGATCTCATCAATCTCCTTCTTCTTATCCAAATCTTTCATATCATCATCTTTGAGGTATTCCAACGTGACGTCTGCCGCACTGCGAATAACATCATGCGACACATCGCCTAAATTATTCGCGATAATGGTAAGGACAAGATTGAAGGTGGCTCGCGTAGCCTGAGTTCGCGGCTGGTATTTGACGCCCTCGATGTGTGATTCGTTGGCCCCCAAAAGTCCTGTGGACTTTCCTCCTTTGCGCCGTTGCTCTCGAAGCAATACATCCTCACCTTCTTTAAGGTCTCCTCTTACTACATCGAGCGGGCCGGTGCTTTTCTTCTGTTTTGGCGCATGGTCGCGATTCACGCGACCACCCATATCCTGGATACTCAGCCGGCCAGCAAGCGACTCTGGGTCGCCCGTCGCCTCGTCGGTTCGTCGCGTAACAAACCGACGGTCCGCCTGGAGAACCAGGTTGGACATGGCTGAGTACTTATATTGGGAGACATCGCGATGTTGGTCCGACATCTTGCGCGTCTAGTCGAATTTCGTGTAGGAAGAAAGGTTCGGGGGAAGTCGATGTGCTCGACAGCTCCGGGAGCTCGTATTTATATAGTTTTAGACACCATATGTCCACCAACCAATTAAGCGCGTTCGTTTTCGGGGGGTTGCTGCCTTCAGTCCCGGTGACTCAATCAAGCGCAATGTGGTTGACAATTATACGTTCTCTCCGCCGCCAGTTTGTTGAGAAGGTATCATCAAAAGCATGTAGATAAATTTCAGAACGCCCCATAGGCAACAGCGCTAGCTCCAATTCTGATTAGTGGGGTCTCAATTGCGTACCTGGCGGAAGGCGCGCTGGAGCAGGTCCTGGCAAGCCACAGGTACACCAGCCACACAGAGCACTGGTTCAGTAAACAAACAGGCACAGGGGAGCTTCAGGAGCCAACCTCGCTACTAACATGGATAGCACCTCTCATACCCTTTCAGTCAATTTCGACTTGAAGGAAATGAGCCAAAATGAAGGACGCATCTGATACTATTCGAGCTATCCAGTGCGGCCTGGAGCCGTACATTAAGCCTCGGGAGCAGGTCAATTACATTCGACGCATTCTGGCCCTGCAGTTGGGCTCCTACACTAATGACAAAAAGCTGCCACAACCATTGGCACTTTCCAAAACCCCGCATGATTTTTCAAGCGCTTTTCCAGAGGCCAAAGGTGTTCATAAAGAGTATCTTCAGGCTCTGAAAGAGAATGAGGCTGCCCGTAGAGGTTTCGAGGATGTGCTACACACCAAATCCAAGCAGGACCGGAGTGTATCACCCACTGCTGGCACAGGGGGAGAGTTCTTAGAAGAACAGCTAGCAATACTTAAGCTTCGACGAAAACGAGAAAAGTTCTTGGCTATCCAGCAATGTATAGATGACCTCTTCGAAAAGCCAGCCGCCCTACCGTCATATTTGGATGCAGATAAGCTTTTTGCCGGGGCAGCCCAGCTTCCAACTGTTCCAAGGGAAATAGTCGAGAGCTTAGCTGTCGAGGGAAGCACGGCAGGCTCGGATCCTAAAGCCTGGGAAGTCAACTTGGAGAAGACGATTCTACGCGCGAAGCTGCTCCTAAGGGAAGAGCAGGATCTCCTCCAGGAGGCGCGGTCAATGTCAAGGAGTAACCCTGATGTTCTCAGCAATGCTGCCAAGGCCACCGCATTGGACGCCACGCGAAATGAACTCATCAGCTGGATGGAGGCTGAACTCGGCGCCGCAGGTTCAGAGGAGCCAAACGAGAGCGCTGGGGGAGGTGTTCAACTCGGCGACCTCAAAGCAACTCAAGCTGCACTCGCCAATGATTTGGCTCAAATCGGCCAGAAATATGCCCTATACTGCAGTTTGCGGAAAGATATATTGGCACTGGTATCGCAGTCACCACAGCCAGCGATCACACCCGATCTCCAGCATAAATCGTCACCACATATTGCCCAACCCGAGAATCCCGACATTGACTACCTTCTTACTCCTTATATAACAAAATTGCTGGCTCTATCTAAGACTCAAAAGGCCATGATTAGTCAAAAGGCACATATCAATTCCACGCTTGGCCAATATACGAAGGACTCTGGCCAAATATTCGATCGTCTTGCTGAGGAGAGCCAGCTGCTTCCGGCACATCGCAACGACACAAACCCAGATTCGCGACCCGGGCTGACAGATCCGCTATCTAAGAGTTCGCATTTTCCCGAAGCCACGAGTCGAATCACACCATGGGTGCTTGCTGCTGATTCCGCCAAGATCAGCAATCTTGAGTTGGTTGCAGAGACCATGGAGGGCGGTCAACTTTTCTTGGAGAATTCTGCCAAATCACTCCATGAGATTAACAGCCTTCTTGGGTTAAATCAAACAAAGCTAGAAGGTGCTGAGGTGCAGGGTGATGACGATTTCTGGCTAGCATCAGAAAACCATAAAGGGAAGAAAACGAGAAAACACACAGAGGAGAGGCCGGAGCAAAAGAAGGGAGACATATGGTCTGCATTGCATGGAAACTTGGGGTTGCTTGGTCAAGATCGTTCAGCATAGCCATTGCTTTTTATATCACATTGATATCACCTGGAAAGTACGTGGATATCCCTCCTCAACGCCACGTTAATTTGTCTTCTAAACGCCGTATTCCATCTTGCTTCCCATAACTATCAGACAATTCATGACGCAGACAAAATAGAAGATATTCTCATGGCCACATCTAATAAGGAGAGATGCTCATCAGCACCATCAGCTAGCCTCTTGTCAACTTCTGAGAATATCATGACAATCTTGTTTTTTTGTGTATCCGGGATGGACTCGTCCATCGTGAGGACAGAATAAAGCTTCGGAACCAATGTTAGTAAATTTTCACGATAGAAGGCTTGGAGGGGAAACCAACCTGCGATACTACCTGCCCAGCACTCCAGCCATCAGCAACCAAATCTTCGACCACCTTAGACACAGACCGATATGTCTCACCAACGCTGCTTGGTCGCATCGCCTTCACAAGCTCATCGATCGTGCTATCCGGAATGACACCTGCAATGTCCTCGATGATCTTCACAGTGACGGCTTTCTTGTCGACGTCCATCTGATCCGCATCGTCCACCTCTTCTTCCGAATCCTTCTTCTTAGCAGAGGCGCCAACCAGCCTTGCAGCACTCTGGAGAAAGGTGATGGCCTTTCTCAAATCACCCTCACTACACTTGATCAACGCATCAACTGCACCGGGGTCAAGGGGTACTCCCTCTCCCTCCGCAATATGTTCTATACGCTTCTTAGCGTTACCCTGGTCCAGGCTCTTGAACCGAAACTTGCTGCATCGACTAGCAAGAGGGTCGATAATTCTGGTCACGTAGTTGCAAATTAAGCAGAATCGAGTGATCTTGCTGTATGTTTCCATCGTCCGTCTCAATGCACTCTGGGCGTCTTGTGTCATTGAGTCCGCCTCGTCGAGAATGATGATCTTGAAAGGCGGGCAAGGGTACTTCTCCTTGTATGAGGCGGTCGGGTTCGTCAACTGCATGCGAGCGAAATTCTTGACCTTGTCTCGAACAATGGATATGCCTCGCTCGTCGGATGCGTTCAGTTCAAGGACTCGTGACTTCCACATTTCTGGCCCGTACAGCTGCTTCGCGAGCGCCAGGATCGTCGACGTCTTTCCGGTACCAGGAGGTCCGTAGAAAAGCATGTGAGGCAGCTACACACGGCATGGTCAGCTTGTTGAGATCACGGGAGTCGCTCTGGAGTCGTACGTTGGAAGCCTGCAGCGTCCTCTGGAGGACTGTGACTGTGTGGTCTTGCGCTGTGACATCGTCCAGGCTCTTCGGGCGGCTACAAATAGAAGATGAGTTAGTTGTGTATACTTTCTACGAAGAGAGCTCCTGCTGCACTGACTATTTCTCAACCCATGGTTGAGTGCTCCCGTCCTTGGCCTTGTCCTGTTTCTGGTCGGCATTGCCATTGGCGGCAGCGGCTTTCCGAGCCTTGAGGTCGAAGAAGCTCGCCATTGCAGTCCGGTTGTGTCGTGTCGAATGTAGTTCAAATGCCGGACTCGATTGTTTCTTCCCAGATTGCAGTGGAATTAATGTCTACCAGGGCAGCGGTGGCTGAATGATGCTCCCAGACGCTTATGGTGGTGAAATTACAAAATCCATTAACGCGGTCCGGGAGCACGCGAAGACGCGTTATAGTGGGCTACCTTCTACGTGTTAGCGCAAGGAGCTCTCTCTTTCTGGCCCCAGGCACGTCACAACGGCCACAATGCTATGGAGGTATTACCATGTAGATATGTACCTTACCTTAGGTATCCGCTACAGTGCCTCCGGAGTCGATGGGCGATCGCATGAAAAGACATTTGATGCAAAAGCAATGAACATCACCAAGTTGGCACTCGAGCAAAATGTCGCGTCCAAAAAAACATCTGTTTACAACTTGCGCCTCCACCAATCGCATGCGCATCTGCAGCACTAGATGCATGTTGCATCAACGAAGGTTCGGCCGGTTTGACGATACAAGGCTTAATATAACCAGGAAGGTTGTTTGTCATTGTTGCTGTGGACGACAAACAGTCGATCATCCGTCCCATCTAGGCATGCATGTAATGTAGGTAATGTAAAGGTGCGTGGGTGAGGCCCCTCGCCTAAGCGGCAGGCCGGTACCTGAAATATCCCTGCTGTTGTGGTGATCGCAGTGGACAGCTGGAAACAAAACCAGGCTCTTCTGACAACATTGGGCAGTGGTGCTTCGGCGTGTTTGGTTCGCCTTGGCTTCTGCAGTCAGCCTTCTCTCGTGCCTGCTGCCTGCCGTAAGATAAGTTCCAACTCACCTATGTCCACCTCACATTAATTCACTCCGGGAGGACCCTCCCAACTCTGCCCCGCCTTCCTCTCCAAGCCCAGAGCCAAGCAGGCTTCCTGGACTGTGTCTTCGCCTCCGCGAACCGTGAAGTGTCTGGGAACTTTAACCATCAGCTAGCCCAGCATTTTGCTTCGGAATACGCCCTCGCGCTTTTCTTTCGCCAGGCTCTAGCCAACGCTAACCCGCCTCAGGTGCTCGGTAGCTGTGTGCAGCTGGTAACTCCCACCCGAGTTCGTCACATAAGATCCAATACCTGGTACCTCACCTTCTTTTCATCACACCCTTGCCTCACCAAGTGCACTTTCGCTTTTGGCGGGGTTCGACAGTGCGGGATGGATCAGTCTATTCTCCGGATCTCCAAGGTTTGTCCAGACAACGTCGAGCTCACCAGGACGCTATGAACGCTGACATCCCAAATGTAGGAGCTGAGTGAGCTCCAGAAAGGCTCTGATCTCTGTAAGTCATGTTATGTTATCTTGCTCTTGCAGGGAGCGCACTGATATAATGTGCACAGCGCTCGCTGTCGCCTGCCGTGACATCGATGTGCGGAACGTGAAGGCTTTGATCATCGGCCCTCACGAGACTCCATATGAATTTGGCTTCTTCGAGGTAAGCATTTGGATCAATTATTTTTCATGTGCAGGGTACCATGTCCAATCTTGCTAATGATACATAAACAAGTTTGCGATCAAATTCAATAAAGGCAAGTCACCCAATTATGAATATATTCAATTTACCTGAGGCTAACGATTATTTTCATCCGCAGACTACCCATCCAAGGCCCCTCATGTTACCGGTGTCACGACCAACAGTGGCCGAACTCGCTTTAACCCCAATATCTATGCGAACGGCAAGGTCTGCCTGTAAGTTGGCCACCAAATCCACCAATTGACCGAGAATCGCGACTAATGTCACGAACCTCCAGATCCATTCTAGGGTAAGAAAGGATGATGTAGAACGTCATGATCATATTTTGACTCAATTAACGCTGTTTAGGACCTGGCGGGGAGAGTCTGGAGAACAGTGGTCGTCAGCACAAGGCCTTGAATCAATTCTCCTATCAATCCAGAGTTTGTTGTCCGCCAATCCATACGAGAATGAGCCTGGATTTGAGAGACCTCGTGGAGGGGAGGAGGAAAAACTTAAGAAGAAGGCTTATGCTCAGAAGGTATGTCTGACAAAGATTATTTTCACTTCCTTTTCTAAAATCTTTCCAAGATCCACCACGAGACTCTGCGCCTGTCCGTCATTAAACGCCTCGAAGACTATCTGAGAATCACACCTGATGGCAAAAAAATCGAGGCGGCAAATGATAGGGACCAAGACCTATACGATGATGCCGAGGACGTCAACGTACCATTTGAGCCGTTCAAAGATATCTGCAAGAGGAGATTCCTATGGTATTATGAGTCTTATCTAGAGGCGGCCAAGGAGGGAAGCAGCCTGGTCAAACCAAAACAGCCATTTGTAACAATGCCATTTGAATCCAAAGGCAGCAACACCATGGATGGTTCATTTGATTACCCGGACCTGGAAAGGAGATTGAACAATATCAAAAAGGCTCTGGACGAAGAAACGGAGTCCTGGGCACGCGAAGGTCTAGAAAACACTGCGGAAGAGACAACCGTTTCCGTGAATTTGAAGCATCAATTCGAGCAGGTCGTGGCGACCTTGAAGGGCGGCGATATGCCGCACAACGTATCCCTCGAGAATGGAAACCCCTTCACTTGGGTTTTGACATACTTTGGGCGACCGATGACCCATTTCGACTCTGGGTTATTGCGCATTCGAATCAACTTTAGTCCCCGGTTCCCTGAAGAGCAGCCTCGCGTGAAGTTTGAAACACGCATTTTCCACCACCTTGTTGCTCCAGATGGCACTATTTGCTATTCGCCCAAGCCCAACAAGAAGGAAGACATCATGTCTCATGTGGAGGCCATCATTTCCGCTTTGGAGGAGGACGAACCAGCCTACGACCCCAGAAAGATTGTTAATCTTGAAGCCAACAAGCTGTTTTGGAATGGGGAAAAGGATGGGAAGAAGCTATATCACCGACGTCTCCGTCGCTCGGTACAGGATAGCACTGAGTAAGTGGGACTCATTTGTGGCCTTGGATGTGACCTTTGAAGCTGACTGGTTACCAGAGAATTCCCTGTGTGATAAATGGCGCCTAGGACTTTATGAACAAGGGACTCATGATCATGAAACCTATGCTTTGGTGCCACGCCAGGTCATTGTACGAGACAGTATTCAGAGGAATGGTCCCAGGTGCCGGTATGGCGTTTATCAGGGTTGGCTTGCACGTGGATCAGAACAAGACAGACCACGCAAGGGGATGGGGAGTATTGCAACAAAATGACAACTTTTCTATCACCATGCCTCGTATTCACGAACTAGGCATCTAGCTTTGGGCCTGATCTCACACTGGAGAGTATGAACCTCGAAGTAATTGAAATTGATCTGAAGAACAACATGTTGGGAATTCGATTCAATTTAATATCATGTGTCTAAATAAAACAAAACGCCATCCATGCACTTCTGCTATCATCATGCCCCAGGCTCGTTTCTCATGGCTTTCAGTCATTTCTTGCTCTTCGGTTTCTTTCCGACATGTTCGTTGAGGGGATCGTAGGGAGCGGTCGGCCCTGGATAGTCCTCCTGCCTGCCTTCTCCACCCTTGAATTCGTAGACACCATTGGCGTAGACGCCCGGGGTACCCTGCACCGGGCGCTTCACCTGCTCGTCGTGGATCTTCTCCAGCGCGTCGCCGACGACGGCGTACTGCGACCAGTTGATGGGCGGGCAGCGGGCGATGCTGATGCGGTCAGGCAGCTCTGGCCAGTCGGGCGACGCCGCGGAGCCGTCGTGGGCCGCGGCCCGGTCGCCCTGGGAGGCGGCCAGGTGCTGCACGAAGTCCTCCGGGCGCCTGAGGGCCTCGCCCTTGACGTCCCTCAGGGTCCTGATGTGGGAGTCGGCGTGGCGGCTCTGCATCTGGAGCATGGAGATTGTGGACTTGAGGGCGATGACGTCGGCGTTGTCCTCGAAGTCGAGGGGCTGGGGCGGCGGGGCGGTGATGGCTGAGGCGCGCTCTGGGTGGGTGCTGTGGGAGAGGCTCAGGATGGAGGGCTGGCCCGGGGCGGCGGCGGTGGAGGGAGCCTGGGTGGGCGTGATGGGTGAGACGGGGGGTCTGGTCGGGGAGGGAGAGGAGGAGGGGGCCTTTGGGTGCTGCTGCTGGGTGTCGGTTGAGATTGTGAGCGCAGGCATGGCTGCTCTGGCCGTTGGGGGGAGTCTCTGCTCCAGCCTTTCTTTGCTGCTTGGGGGGGTTTTCCGTTCCGCGCAAGATGTGAGGTTTCGCGGGAGGCGAGGCTAGCTCCGGGCTCGCACAGCAGCAGCGAGAGTGGGAGGCTGTCCTACCGCTTGGGGTGTGACGGCGCCTCAGCGTGCGCGGGGTCGAGCGAATGTGTTTCCTGCTTCGGTGTCGAACCGGGAGCATAAGCAAGCTGCTGCTGATTTGTGAAACGGTAAAAGGTGAACAGTTGCGACACAGGCTGGAGCTCTATGCGACCGATTGATTAATCATTCAATCATCGATGGCTGTGTTTCTCGAATGCCTGCCAGTTGCTTTAGGCAGACCACGGCCAATCAGATGTTGCAATATGCCTGCCTAGAAGATGGTACTTACAGGTACATGGTGCCATGGGTGCTTGCCTTAGTGGCGCCTCTAACCTCAAGTGTGCTCAGACAGATAAGTATATGAACCTTTTCAGTACTGCCCAGTTGGTATCGTCAGTCGTACTGGTACATTTAAAGTAGCCATCGTGAGAGAGCCCAAGAAGCAGGTTTGTGAAGCAGCACTTGCGGAACCATCACGTGTTGATGGATGTAAGTCGGGACTTGAGAGTTGAGAAACATTAGGCAGACAAACATATTTAATAACACGGCTTATCTCCATGAGTTCTTATTCTACATACGTGTGATCGAATTTTTGAGTGCATATCCGTTACTAGACTGTCCGTTCCTGCACAAACAAGAGCCCTCCTCATATTAGACAGCTATGACAGATCACCATAATGTTATCAGTCACGACCAACCAACGAGTGAAATATAATCATTTAGGCACCTATTCGAAATTTCAGCGTCCAAGTTGTGCCTTTTTTACAGCCTACTATCCCAGCCTTCTGGAATCTTACGGCAGTCAAAGCCTTAAAGCAAGGAGATATCTAAGCAAGAATAAGACGATGAGGGATAGAAGAGAGAATGACGCAGCAGCCAAGATTTAATTATTATCTCCAATAAGAGGGCCTAATGAATATCGATTGAAATCGAATAGAATTTCGGCAGCTTTCATACACACGGTATATTGAGTTACCCTATGCCACTTACAAATGTAATCCTGAGACAGTGATATCAAGCTTCTTCAACAATCTTTGAGGCTCCCTGAAGCCTCATGAAGCTGTGACTGAACATTTTGGATCCCTGGTTCCATAATCCTATACTTCTTGATATATATCACTTCAGCTAGATCGAAACCTTGTTCTAATTCGTCTCCTCTTCCATTCTAAGAAAATCATAGACCGCGGATTTTAGAAATATTTGACCTCGATTCATACTTGGGCATCAGTATGTCTCAAAGGCTTAGTCGTAATACATCGCATAGCCTCATGCCGTGTTGGAAGCACTCAACGCAACTCTTCAACATCAAGAAGTGCTTCAAGTGTTGCCACGTCATGTTACATGATGGTGTTCTGGCCACCAAATGGCCGCCGGGTGATATCTCTGTCACCAATACCATTAGATGTCCACTTTTGCCATGCTTTTGTGCATCCAAATGGCACGAGTACCCATCTGCCGTCGTCATCTAAGAGTAAGCTTGAGAAGGGGGTCGAGGTGCAAGTAACCGATCTGCTGAAGGGTGATCTAAGACTGCCTCTATCTTTCTGAGGCGAGGCTCCCATATTGATCCAGGCGCTCGACTGCCCCGGCTTGCGTTATGCAGCTGCTTCCATCTATGGTGATAGAGCAAGCTGCAAAGTGGCCACTGACTGTGTCGAAACGGCAGCACGGGAGGCAGCTACGGCTCTTATTCCGAATCCGAATCGCTGGGGAAGCCCGCCAAAGGACAGTGTGATAATAGGAGGAATAAAATATGATGGATTACCGAGAGACGAGAAATTGAATCTAGACAAGTTCAACTATCCAATCTATCTTATATAGAGGCAATGGGATAGAATGCAAGGCGGCTAGGTAGCCCTAGGTGAGATGTTATGGCAACCAAGATTGTCTCCGCGAGTCTTCCTTTCATAAGTGCTCATCCTTCTCAAAATTACAAAATCTTCTCCATATGTTCATATATTGACCTGTCACATGATGAGCTGGAAGTTTCATCACATTCAAGGCATTCTTAGATTCTTTCGTCTATTTTCACACACCAATGTGAGACCACGGTACAGATAATGGAGAGGAACTAGAATATTCATCCATTATTTCGATGTTTAAGAAGATGAGTGAGCAGTCTATTTTATAGACGGGACCTAAGTATTGAAATTATGAATTCTAGCCTGCTTTACTAAATAAGTTTCCATACTTGGTGGCAAATCGCGAAAGAACTTGTCTTGAAGATGGCGAGGTATATGCTATCCACGTAGTCCTTTTATTTTGACTTGTTTTTTTTCTGTTACGTCAACTGATGTCTCATAGGAAGGCAAAAAAGACATTGGTGAGGTTGTTCAAGGCTGAAAGTTTGAAGCAGCTTGGCGCAGCCGATTAACCGATGCAGTGCTAAGGTTGGCAATGACAACTATTACAACTCATAGACCGCTCCCTAATATAGAATCAGGTGTAGGATGGAACTGAGTCACATTGATATCCTCAATTAAAATTTTAGAAACCAAAAAGGGGGTTCCAAGAAAAGCACACATGAGTTCAGGTTGGCAATAGCAACACCCTGCCTAGCTAATTACTCGATCTGGGCCTTCCCCTGTGTCGCAAAGCTTGACTTGAATTTGCAAGCACCTTCCTTAGCAGCAAGATGGCAATATGGGAAGGTCGCACCCAATGCAGCAGGACCTGCCGCTAAACTTGGATGTGGCCATAAGTTTGAATCAGAACTTCGACTGATGAAATTATTCCTTTCCATTTTCTTCCTTGATGAACAGGTGCTTATATTTTCTTATTCCCTCCCTATCATCCTCAAACTCTAGGCTGACCTTCACTTCGGACGATCTGGTAGAGCTCAATCCCTCACAATGCTTTGTCTTCTGCGCCAATCACCTATTGTGCGGTTGGTGTCTCAGCAACATTGATCTATTATAGCCTGATGTGTATCCTCCCAGTTCTGGGAAAGACATTTCGGGTTATCCTCGCACCTCTTTTAACATTCACTTTGTTCCTGCTCTGCCGGTGAGCCTCACAAAAGTCATATACTCATCTTCAATGAATGACTGAAATCTGCAGGATCTATTTTTAAATAAAGGCCCATTCCAACACCTACCCAAATCGAACGGCCAATGTTGTCCATATTTACGTGGCCCTTTTAGCGGTGGCAGTGCTACATAGAGCCAGACAAGGCGTAAGTTGCATTCTGCTTGACCCTCTTCTTTCTCATTAAGATCCTTCTAGCGACTAAATGTAGGAAAAGGTTTATTGATGGATGCGCAGTGATAAATTTCTTGGCCTTTCTGTCAACTTGTTCTGTCAACTTGCAGCCTCAAGCTGGCATGCTCCTATGAACCAAACCGAACCTCTACGGGATAAGGCCTAGGGCTAGTCAGCAGTCTCTCCCAGCTGTATAAGATGTTCTCCCGTCTTTCCTCTTCCCCCTTTATCTTACCCCTAGTGTTCATGTACGACAGTTCTGATGGGTAGGGCCCAAATTAATGCGAATTCGACTAAGCCATCAGAGCTGAGGTTGGTTGATAATCTCTAATACCAATCGTCCATTTAATTTATCTAGTTCTATCTTAATTTCTACGAGATATTACATCTAATTACTATGGAGTATGTTTAAAGACATAGAAACATTTCAATAGACCACTACTTCCTCATTCAACAACACCCCTCACCTCTTTTACCACCCCAAGATAAAGCCTTGGTCCTTATTGTCACCTAGCGATTTGTAATTATTAGAGCATATAAATCTCTTTCGCTAGCCTTGATTTTCTTCTTCTTCTTAGTTATTAGAAAAATGCAGAGAACTAGAGGCGAATCCCACGCTACTCTCCAGATGTTGATAAAACAGGACCTCTATGAGAATATTTTCTATAATCTTATTAAGAAGACTAATTATTAGAAGGGTATAGTAATTAATTACTATTAGAAATAAGATTTATAGAAGTTTAGTTAATTATAAAGGTAATCTATAGCTAGCTAGATTACTTAAACTAGTTATATACTAGGTTCCTAAGTAGTTATATAAGTAGTAACTACTTAAATCCTATAGATCTAATTAGGGATTACCTATATAAATACTATAATATATCTATATAGGTAATCTTTTCTTTTCTTATTTTTATTACTAGGTTATATTAGCCTCTCTTTTTACTATCTTTTTAAATATAAGAAATATTCTATAGTAAGTATTTAAATCCTAGTTATAAGTATATATTATTATAATATATATATATTATAGTATATATATACTTTATTATATATTTACCTTATATAATATTTTAAAAGTCACTCTAATAATAAGTAATTATAAGTATATACCCTATTTATATTAATCCCTATATTATAATATTAACTTATTCCCTCTTTTCCTCTTTCTATATAGCTATCTTAGTATTATATATATACCTTATAATAATCCCTACCCTTAAGATATAGTTTTAGGCTAATATAAGTCTTAGGATTACTATCTCCCCCTTCTATAACCTTTATAAGTAGATTATATAGTTTAGGGCTAGAGTTTATAGCTAACCTTATTTAGTAGTATAAATATATTAATATACTACTTTCTCTCTTATAAGTTAGTTACTCTTCTAGGGTTAAATTTAAGGCTAATTAATAATAGAGGTATAATATCCTTATTAGCTAGACTAAGTATATTAGCCCTAGTAGGTGAATCTACTAATATTAATAGGTTTAACTTTATATATATACTTTAATTATACTCTATTAACTATTTTTCTATAGAACTTATCTACCTAATAGCTTCTATAAAGTATTAGTATATAGAGATAAAGGTAATATAGAGAGAGCTTATAGTAGCTAGGAGGAAGAAGTTAAGAGGTAATAAGACCTATAATAACTTAGTGTAAGATTACTATTTATTTATATTTACTCCTTAGAGCTAACTATACCTTTAGGGAAAAGAAGGTTTAATATATAGCTTATATAAAGTTATATATATCTAGGAAGAGTAATAGTTATTATTTTAATTATAATAATATTAGTAGCTACTATATTTAGTATAATAAGGGTAGTAATACTTATATTATTACTCCCTTTATCCTAGTTCCTTTAGTAAAAAATATCTATACTACTTATACTACCCTTTTAGAGATAAAGGGAAAGGATAATATAAAGTATAATATAATTATACTATAGGCTAATTATATTAATATAGTATAGAAAGTTATCTACAACCTTATAGTAAAGGGTAGCTTTAATAGTATAGCTATTACTAGACTTATAAGGTATAGTAAGCTTACTATTTTAGACTTTATTAAATAGGTCCTTAAGTAGTAACCTATATTACTAGGTAGGGCTAAACCTTATAAGGGAATAGGCCTTTTTATAAAGGCTATTAAAAAGTATATATTACTAAAAATACTTATTAAGCGTTTTAAGTATTATATTATTTAGAGTGAGTTAGAGGAAGAGGGTAATTCCTTAAAAGGCTCTAGTTATTAATCCTTAGATTATAATATAGAGTTAGAAGCCTTTTCTAAACTCCTTTAACCTTTATCCTTTTAAGGGGGAGATAGGGAGTAATATTTCTAGGCTTAACCTATTAATTTAAGCTTTTAAAATAGGTTCTATTTATCCCCCTCTATTTAGAGATAGGAATAAGGATATAAAGGGTTCTTCTATACCTCCCTTAGGCTTTTTAGTAATTAGTAATAAGGATATAATATAGCTTAGAAAAGTATAAAAATATTATAAAATAGAAAATTTAAAAAAAAAAATAAATAATTAGATAGTTTCTTATAGCTTAAATAGCTTTAGATAGATAGAGGAATAGAATAGCCTCTATAGAAGGCCCCCCCCTATATATTTTAATTATATATAATCTATTTAAAATTTAATATTATAGTGCTTTATTATATAGGTATATTTCCTTTAATATTTACTAGGTTATACTTAGTTTTTAGTCTTATTATATTACCTTAAATCCTAACCTTTAATTTATTAAACTTAATAAGTTTAGAAAGTATAGAATTAGGCTTTACTTTTATTAGTGTATTTACTAGGTTATTATTATTATAAATCTATTATATTTCTATAATCTTATATACTTATATAATTAATATAAGGCTATAATATTAATTATAAGCTTTTTTTCTACTATAGTACTAAGCTTAATAAGGTATTTTATAGTAAGAGAGAATTAGTATAAATTATAAAGGGTACTTTAAGAAGTACTAGCTTTAATATAATTATCCTAAGTATACTTATAATTATAATACTAATATTAAAGCCTACTATATTATATACTTCTAAAGTAAGACTACTTATAATATACTTATATTTTATAGAGGACTAATATAGGATATTCCTAATTATCTTAAATATAAGCTCTAGTCTATTAAGCTTACTTTTTATTCTAAGTATAATAAGGAACTTAATCTAGGAATTTATATCTTTATTATTAGCTAAAGATTCTATCTATAAAGATATATAGCTTTAATTCCTATAGATTAAGTAATATAAAATTTAAGCTATAGTTAGGATACTCTATTTACTATATTAATCTCTTATTTAATTTAGTAATATCCTCTTCTAATAGGTTCTACTAATATTATACTACTATTAAGATTATATAAAGCTTTAGGCTATACTATATTTATAATCTAAGTATCTCTTACTCTCTAAGACTTATAGCTATTAGCGTTAGGGTTATATATAGCTTCTTTTAGCTCTTTAACTTACTCTTTCTAAATAAACTTAATAGTTATATTATTAAGAGAGATCTTCCTACTATTAAACTTAAGGTCTAACCTCTCTATAAGTTAGCTCCTAGGCTTTACCTTAAACTTAGCCTCTATTAGTTAATATTCCTCTTTATTAATAAGTAATTTATAAATAGGCTAAGTATATTATCTATCTATATTCTAAGAATACTAAAACTAATAATATTATTCCTTATAATTAATAAATATAGGTTATAGGAGGAGGTTATTATCTTTAAGTATACTATAAAATACTTAGTATATTATATACTAATATATATCTACTTCTATAATTCTATATAGTAGTTTAATTACTTATATAATTATACCTTTAGGGTGTTTCCCTTTAAGTTACTTAGGAAGCCTATATAATATACTTACTATAGTATTAACTCTAACTATAGGTAGGCTTATATAATATCCTAACCTATTAGGATATATATTCTAAGTAGTAGTAGTAAAGGTATAAGTACTAAAATAAGGTATTAGCTATAGTACTAGATTATAGGTAATTATATAAGTATAATCTACTTCCCTATATTATTATAGCCTTATATTATTAAATAGCTCTTTTTATATAGCTAAGTATTCTAGCCTTTTACCTTATTAATAATATAAGCTTTAAATAATTAGCTATTCTAGACCTTATTATTAAAGTATATAAATTTAAAATACTTATCTTTACTAACTATTTAATTTCTACTACTATAGAGAGCTTAAATAGAGTACTTAAGGTCTTAATTACTCTTTATACCTTAGTCTTACTACTATTTTAAGAGTAATATACTCCTTTTAGGCTATATATAGTATATAAGCTAGCTAGCTACTTTATATATTATATATACCTTTAGCTTATTCTTTATACCTTTTAGGTATCCTCTCTATTATAATAGCTTAATTATTATAAGTAGTAAGGGGTCTATTAGGTGCTTATAAGGCTTTATACTCTCCTTAGATAGATTCTTAATAAGCTCCTCTCTATAATATATTTTATATAAGTAGACTAAAAGGTCTTAAGCTATTAAATATTTCTATCTCTAAATATTATAAGAGTTATTTATTAATAATTAATATAGCTTAAACTAGCTCTTATTCTTATACTAGATTTTACCTTACTTAATAATAGGAGTTTAAATAGGTTAGTAGGGCTAGGGCTATTCTATATAGTTAGAGTAAGTATTATCTTCTCCTTAGTATATATTTCCCTTAGTGCTTTTATAGTAATAGTAGCTATATTTTACTTTAAACTATAGATTATAATAGGGGAGATAATAGTATAATCCTTAAATATACTCTAAATATAAGTAGGGTAATATAGGCTATTAAGGCCTACTATATTATTAACTACCTTAATTACTATTTATAAGATTAACTCCTTAGATATAGTCTCCTTAAGCTCCTTATATATAATATTAATATATACTATAGTAGTATATATATTACTTAAGTTTACTAATTAACTAATAAGCCCTTATTAGAACCTACTTATACTTATAGCTAATAATCTTAGTATTTATAGAGAATTAGTTATTAATAAATTATATTCCTATATATATATAATTTAATTTAATAGTTTAAGATATATATTTAGTTAGATCTTCTTTAATATATTTTATATAG